>CM076600.1:52012500-52637500 GCA_038502835.1 Octonoba sinensis
GCAATATATTATTATTTTCTTTTGAATCTTCATGCATTTCTAATTTGTAAAACACGTTTTGATAGTAATATCTTTTGATTATTTGAAGTTTAAAAAAGTTTAACTTTTACTTTGCTTTTTCTGAAATTACTGATTCATTTGGGTAAATAATTAATAGAATAATCTGGGATTTTCGATTTAAAAAAAACAATATTCTCAAAAGTAAACTGCGGAAAAACACATTTCCTGTTATTCTGAATCATTTGATTTAGAGTATTTTCAATAAGGACACTACTTATCTGTCACGATAAATCTATGGACAATATCTGAAAGGATTTAAATGTTGAAAGTGGTTGTAGACTTTACATGACTTACTGTTCTTACTCTCGGATACGGCTTCTGATTCTGGATTTCGATCTGATGCATTAATTTTATGGAAATCGTTCATCCGATCTGGATATTTTACATTTCGTAGTATTTAGACGAGTTTATTTACAGTGCTTTTGCATTTATTGGCAATAATTTTATCGAAATCGTTTTAACTGTTTTTTTTTACTCCGATTTGGATGTTGTACATATCGTAATTTTTGGGCAAGTTTACTTTCAGTGCTTTTGCATTCAGTGGCAATAATTTTAGGAAATTGTTTTGTTCAAACGATCTGGATGTTTTACACTTTTGTAGTTTTTAGACAGGTTTACTTTCATTACTTTTGCATTTAGTGGGAATAATTTCCTCGAAATCGTTTAAATTGTTTTGCTCATCCAAACTGGATGTTTTACATTTTTGGCAAGTTTTTGGGCAAGTTTACTTTCAGTTCTTTTGAACACTTATGTGTCTTCATTTGTTCTGTTTGATGCAGGTAGAAATGTCTATTAAGATAAAAACTGGACTGATGGCCAGCGCACTTGAATTTTAATTAGTGGCTAAACCGTGACTCCAGGTTTAGTTGTACAGTAACAACAATATAGCGTCTACTTGAATTGATAAGTTTATTTTTCTGCACGTCTATGGTACAGAGTCGTTTTCAACATTTGTTTTCCTTATATAAGGGCTTGAATTTTCATTACTTCTCCTGATATCTTCATGGTGATCTGCGTAGTACAAGATACTTTTTGATCACACGATTTTTCAGCGAGCTACTAACATTGAGTAATTTTTGAAAACACTTAAAATTATTTGTGGAAACTACTGTGTTGTAAAATGGTTGGCGCAATCTCTCCTATCAAAATGGGAGAGTTGGCGCATGTGGCACTAAGAAGAAATGGCGCATTGTTTGCATAACCTCTATTTGATTGGTAATGTTACCTGTTGCAAATCACATATTAAACATACGAATAGGTTAATTTTCAAATTTTTTTATAAAACATACGTAATATTTTAAACAAAATAAGCATTGATTTTTTTTAAATAGCGGATAAATGCTGCCAATAAATTAATTTGCTAACACTTACTTAAATCAGCTTTAACTAAGAAGCATAAATTAGAATTTTAAACTTTTTATTGCTTAAGCGAATCTTTGTTTTACTCAATTAGTACCAAAAATGATCTTCAAGTGCAGTCTGGCTGTAGTTGGAACTGTGATGAGCAGAAATTCAGCAACAAATTGCGTCCAGTAACTTGGTTGTTGCAAAAAAACAATAAAGTTGTTCCCGTTGTTACTAGGTCTGACGACGGTAAAAAGTTAACTATAGCTTCCTGCAATTTGGAAAGAGAGTTCTGTAAATTTTCTGACTTCTGAAGGGAATCAAATCCGCTCTTAATAGCATCTATATATGTTTACAAAAACAGAAATAAAGTATAGTTTAAGTTAAATTATCACTGAAGAGAGGCTATTTTGACGATTTGCTTGTATTTATTATCGAAAGCCATCTCTCCCATCCATGTACGCAATCTCACCTGCCCTATAAGAAGAGGAACGAAAAAGAGGTGTCTTAGTTTTGCTCCAGCTGCTGTCATTCTAAATTACAGCGTAACAACGAAATAGTGATGGAAATGCAAGTACAAGGAATGTACTCTATATTATTGACTAAAAGTTTGGCGAAAAATTGACGTTCTTATTCTTTTTTGTAATGTTTTCGAATTGTGCTCCAACTATCCCAGTTTTACCTTACACTAGTTTTTAAATTATTCCAGTCTTTATAAATTTCGTTTTATATTTGCTCTCTGTAGAGCTATTGTAATACACCCATTTTCACTTTAAAAAAATACGCACCTTCTAAAATAGGACATATTTAGTACTGGAAAGTTTATCTCTTTAATTCACTATTTTCTCTTAATTTAATGATAAAAATAACAACACACACACCCACACCTATACATATATATGAAAGCTATGAACATGAATCCAACATAAAAGTGAAAGGCTGGTTTTTACTGAATTTTGTGACGCAAGATAATCAGCACTAGCACGATGTACTGCGTGCTTCGTATAAATTTAAATTTTATGTTAAACATCTTTTCAAATAATTAGGAAAAAACACGTATCATTAAAGAGCAAAAATCTGAAGAAAAAACATTTTTACAGCTATCGCAATGGTTTTATTGCAGAAAAAAAGTAGTATTTTAGTACAACAGTAATAGCCGGAAAACAATATTTAAACCTACACTGTGTCGTGTTGTTTTAAAACAACACCTCTATTTTCGTTCACTAAGCTCATGCTTTGTATTATTTTTAACAAGTGGCGCCTTCTTCCGTTTTATTTTGTATTTAAGATCATATTAATTAATATAGTCTCTCCTAAATCTTGTAAACTTGGCTCCAGGTTCATTTTTTTTCACAAAATCGACAACAACCGCAAAAAAAATTTGCGCAGTGTAGGTTTAAAAAAAATTTTTGAATGCTGATGTTAAGCTATGGAAAACTCATTGTTTTGTTATGTTATCTGAAAAATATAATTATAATTCTTTCTGCAATTGATAGCATGTAAACAAGAAAATAAAAACTCGATTTTGAAACAAAAGTGGAAATTTCAAACATCCATGTCATGCAAGATTTGTTATGACAGTAAATTATTACTTTAATTTTAATTAAAAGATACAAAGTGCATTTTTTCGACATTTCAAACTAATTAAAAACAATAAATAATAAAAACAAGCGCTCGAAAACAATAAAGATATTTTTTTTAGTATTTTTTTACTTGAAGTAGAAAAAAATGGCATTGTTTTTCTCCTATGTTCATCTAAATCCTTCATTTGCATAAAAGTCATTTTTTGAGCATAGAAAAAAAATATTTCTGCCATATTTTTGTGTTCTTAATTAATTACCTTAATTTCAGAAATTAAAAAGCTAGTATTGTCGTATTTCTTTACCTAAAAACTGATTAAGGAAATTTATTCATTAATCAGAACAATAAAATGCGCTAGAAAAATGCATATTAAATTCAGCAATTCATTTTTTAGTAAAGTAACCCAAAGCTTAAGACAAAAAAGCTTACGAAACGCAACACAATTTATTTAAATGTTAAGTATTCAAGTAGCATGATAATTTAATTTTTTACTTACATTTTCGATTAGATAAACTAGAATAAATCCTGAAATAATATGATTATTTAAAAAGAATTATTCGTTTGATACTTTTCATTTTGAGTTGAGCATTTTACTTGCAGAGATAAATATGTCAAAATTAAGACATATCACCGTACAATGAGAAAATACCATAGAGGTACGTTAGAGGTAAATGGGGATATTGCGACAATTTTTGTAGAAATAAAATGAAAAACTTATAGCGATAAGCATGTGTTAATTAAGCGGTGGTTATGAAGGCATATGGTGTGAAATAATTTCCACTTTTCTGATACGAAAAAAAACTCGATTAAAGTATATTATTTATAATGTAGCAATATATCAGTAAGAACAGAACATTACTAGAATGCTTGCCAAGTTTTAAAAGCCACTGGCATCAATTCTAAATCAAAACACTTTTATTCACTAGGGGAAAATCCTTGTTCCTACAAGGTATAAATTACAAGTATTGTGCAAGAAACGCTTTTGGTAAATTGCGCTGGTCACATAAAGAAAGAAATGACCTTTTTTCTTTTTCTGTCTTTTTTTAAATTTTCGACGAAAAAATGTTTTGAATGTATCTTACATTTAATTTAATTTAGCATAAATATACATTACACTAAACACTCATTATATTATATATATTTTATAGAATTATAAAACATCAATATTTTAAACAGATGTACAGTTTCATATTTGTCATGGTGTTTTTGCTCCCCCACCCTCCTGCTATTTTTAATCTTTGCTTTGCAGGATCGTTATATATTCTTCGATGATTGTTATTTTCCGTTTATCAGCCAATGACTGGGTTTTGGCTAATACGCAAAGCGAAGAAAAGTTTCTGTTAAGAATTCATGACCTTATGTTTTGCATTCATACCACAGTCACGATGACATTTTCTTTCGTCATAATAAACTGTTGCTTTGGTTATCAAACTAACGTATGTCTTCGATAGCGTAATTAACAAATCTTGATCGTATGTGTAAAAGTCATATTTAATGACATAAGAAAAACGCCAACCTGTCAATACAAGGGCGTAGTTGATAAGTCAGGTAGAAGCAATGAAACGCCGAATGAAGATTTCATCGTTGTTAAACGCTCCCTGGTGCATTTATGTATTTGCAGTAGAAACAAAGCTGAATTAAGGCCTCAGTGGCTGAGCGGTCTAATCGACTGGTTCCGGTGCATGCCAATGCGGAGTGAAGAGGCGTGGGTTCGATTCCCACTTTCCCCTGGATGTATTTCCTTCTTTGTATAGTAAATCTGTTGTACTGCCTTGTTCTTTCTGTCATATTAGACGAGAGTTTGAAGCATACCCTTGAGAATAGCAAATGAACTCGAACATTTATGGACCTGAGATGGTCGTTAACATAGAAAGCTGAACAGAGAAAGTCGAAGGAAGAAGCCGATTTTACAAAACTGGGAGTTCGGCTTAATGTGATCTCTTTCTTATGCATCAGTCGTCCACAAAGCGAAGAAGAAAGCACGGTAGGTTCGTCTAGATCTTAAAAGTCTATGAAATGGACGAAGCTTTTATAGTGTTATTTTTTACTTACGTGGCTGTGCGAACAAGTTTAAATATTATATCTAATTTGAAATTTAAAGAAATGAATCTGAGTTGTTTTTTTTTTAAATTTTCTTCAAGTTATAAACATATAGTATTTCCTATGTTTAAAACTTAAAAGTTAAACAGTAGGAAATGTATCGTAGAAAAATGGAACTCTAAAAAGTTAAATTTTCCAGCTATGAGCTTTCAACGGGTTTGGCAGTCGCAAAATACAAAACTACGTACAGACATTTATGCATATTAAATATAAAAATAAATTATGACACCAAAGGAAGTCGGATGAAGTATGTTTTTTATTTGCAAACATAGCGAAATCACTGCTTTGCAAATATATTTTTAAAAAAGGTATGTTCAAGGAAATATTTTAATTCTTTATTTTTCCACTTCTTCGATTTAGACGCCAAACTCCAAATTTTCATGTTTGTACAGGTAAAAACTGTTTCATCGTTTGAAAGCAAAATAAATGTAGAAATGTTTATTTTCGCTTTGAAATTTGTTTTAACTGTAGTTTCCTTTTTTTTTCATTCAAAGCATCCAAAAACCATATAATATATTTACAGTTGTTTACCTAGTGGAGGTAGATAATTAGTCTATTCTTGCGGAATAAAGAATTTTGTTCCTGAATTTGTTTTAAAATTGCGTTTTAAGAGCTATACAGCCAGAAATATGTTGAATGCCAAAAAAGAAATAAGTACCCCGACAAAGTACATAAATCAAAAGAATAAAGTATGTAAAAGAAACCATTTTAAACTCGTTACTTAAATACTTTTAAAATGTTATAGAAACACACACACACATACACACGCATATATATATATATATATATATATATATATATATATATATATATATATGATTCTATTTATAGACACATTATTTTACATACTATAACAAATGTAATAATGGATAGAGTAATAGACACATTACAAATAAAATTTGCAACATTTTTCCTTCTCCGCCTCCCCTTTTTCCTCTTTTCCCCCTTAATTTTTTTAATTAAATTATTGTTAACTCGTATGCAATATATATTTTATGCAGTTAAATAATTAGTATCTTATATTTTAAGAGTTCTATATAAAAGTTTATAGCTCGGAAGGTTATATTTGGTGAAGTTAAGGAAACAGCCGCGACGCTGTGAAGTCTATTAACGCCAGGTATGCTTCATTGATTGCATTTTTCCTTGCATATAAATATTTGTCCGTAATTACCCTCCCCCCTAAAAAAAAACCTTTAATTATACTACTTTGTAACTATAATGACAACTTAGGAATCATTCATAAATGATGTCATGCTTCGAGGGGGAGAGGAATTCCTGAAATTGTGACAAGGGGAAGGGTAACAAGTGTGACATCATGCTTATGCAACATAGCATGGCATGTGACAAAGAAGGAGGAGGTATGTGAAAGTGTGATATTTTGTGACAAAGGGAGGAGGGGGGACAAATATATGGGAAAAAGCGTGACTTTATTTGTTGACGGTCCCTTATGCAGGGAACTGGCTCAAATTTATTCGAAACAAAGATTAAAATCCGGCTTTAGAGAAAAATTTGTTGTTCTAAAGGGCAGAACATAATTTAAAGGTTTCCGTAAAATGAGGAGAAACTTCAGTCAAATTAGGTTTTAAAAAATCATCCTTACTTCGCGGCTTCTAGCACTATAATGGAGAAAATTGTCGATCGGTAAAATTTTTGAGGCCTGTAGATCAATAATTTGTTAAAATTTTAAATGGATTAAGAATTATCTGCAATGAGTAGGCTACTGAGCCTAGTAATTTAATCTTCATAATACCTCTACGTTAATCTCTTTCCCTCCAGTTACGCGTTGCCACGTAAAGGTGGAGGTATTTACTGTCTTGAACTAAAACAACTGCTCGACTTTTTAATATTTTATGATGCAGTGATGCATCATCGACTTCATATCATGGTAAGAATCACTTATACGAAAATTAATAAATTTTGAAAAGGCCCAATTAGATATTGATGTTTCAGAACACTTAAACAAAGTTATACAGAAAACTTTTAACGGAATGCGTTTAAGCATTTATTTGCACTATTTTTGGGCTTAATATGTCAAGGAATTGTCACTTAAAAGGTGTTATCTCAGTGCTTTTTTTTTTTTTTTTTGCCTTCTGTAAGATGAAAGGTAGGGGGCTTATTAAAGCTTCAGTATAGGTTATCAAATTTGTAAATGGGAGCACTGTATTATTTTAACTGTTGCAAATATTCAGAATTTAAAGCGTTGAAAAAAGAAAGGAAATCTGTAAATTTTCCAAATAAGAATAAAAAGTAAGAGAGAAGAAAATAACGCGGAAAGAGTTCGATTCAAAATCAGTTGCAAAAAATATTGTTCATACGATACACGTTCTCATTTTTTTCAGGAACCTCAAGCAGTTTATCATGTGACTACTTGTACCGAACTGAAAAAAAAATTTGACAGACTTTTATCTTTCAAAAGAACAACTTTTCTTGGAGCATAAGAGCGTGATGTGAAATAAAAAATGTGATGTGGATAGCACATGACTTCTTTGTACGCTTATTAAATAATGAATACGTTTTAACTAGGTACTTTCAATTTTTTGCACCCCCTCGATCTCTCCCCTTTCCCCCCGTTAGAAGTTAACATTTCTTTAACTCATATATATAACCTCTTCATTCCAAGTGTACCCAATTGGGTACCTTTTAAAATACTGTTTATTAACTACTGTTTGTGCAATTTGAAAGCTAAAATACCCAATTGTTTTTGAAAATAATCAACAGATAGTTTACTTCGCTTTAAAAATGGAAATTGGGCATCAATTATTATTTAAACTAATTATAAACTAAAATTTTAAAAAATTAAGTATTTTGTTCTGTAATTATTTTGGAAATCAGAGAGCCAAAAAATTGCGTCAAAATTGTTTGTGCTTAGTTCTGGGGTATGAAGAGGATATACCTGTATATATATATATAGTACGCTAATCAGAATGTTTGCTTCATTGTTTGTTGAAAGCAACTAAATTTATAAACTGGCATATAGCATCAGTTCGGAAGAAAGCAAGTATTCTAAACGAACTGGAACGAGAACAGAAACTGTACTTTTCATATACCAGCGGTTCCTCCTTTGAACATGAATGGATTCTTCTTCTGCCAGGCAGCTTGCTGTAGCTCAGCGGTTCCCAATCTTTTTTCTTCGCGTACCACCATTTTTCTTGCAAACTATTTGCGTACCACTGCTAATGTAACTTTATTATATAGAATAGAACACTTTATTATGTAGAACAGAAAATACTAGGACGAATAGGTAATATAAATCACTCCATTTTTTATAGTTAATGCAGAGCACCACAGAATTATCTGTTGTTCTTTTAAGCCACCTTTCCATGTTTATTAATGTTTAATATCAAATTCGATTTATAAAATGAAATTAAAATAAAATCGCGTAAAAGTAACTTCACGTAATCGTATCAGGTACGTACCTCTCAAATCAACCATAACAAGTAACTATTCAATATTATTTCAATATAAAATATGGAAAAACAACAAAATACATGATGAACTAAAACAGAAAACGAATTTACTGCTAACGTCACATTGGGTTGACTGATTCAAACAGTATTTTAGTTATTTTGATTAAATTTTTAAAAATCTTTTCTCCTTTTTTTTCTGCCTGCACACGTACCACCTGGAGAGGCTTCGCGTACCACTAGTGGTACGCGTACCAAAGTTTGGGAACCGCTGCTCTAGCTGATGGTAGAACTGTAACATATGTGAAGTTTTTCATAGAACGTTAAAGCATCTGCGAGAAATTTCAAACTTAAGCGGCTCTTCTTACTGGCGTTATGCTATACACGCATATGCACAAACGTACGCACAGACTACGGAATGAAACTAGTTAAAAATTGCTAAAATGGGTATTCCGGTGCAGCGTACGTATGTACTTACGGACGGACGACGTGAAAAAAAAATCAAAATTGATTCATGCTTAAAAAGAAAAATTTTGCTGAAATCTGAGTGAGAAATATTTCGGGAATACGTACTTTCTGCAAGGAAGTAAATATGTATCACAGCGTAGAATGTTGCGTTCTTCATTCAGACCCCAACAGGTTTGAAATGTAAGGAGTAAAAAATTACCTTGTGTGCAGAAAAAAATGATAATTAACGTTAGAAAGCAACAAATTCCAAAGTATACACGAATGTTAGGGTTACTAGGAACCTCTTTTGCAACACAGAAAATATTTAGAATCTTTAGACGCTCAGCACAAGTCAAAGATACCACCACCCAAAGGGTTACTGGGAACCTCTTTTGCAACGCAGAAAATATTTAGAATCTTCTGGCGCTAAGCACAAGCCAAAGATATCACCCCCCTTTTGAATTGAACATACATTTATATAATTGCAGTTTTATTTCAATGAAGCTTTTAAAAACCCTAGAATGTTTATAGAATATTTATTAAAACTATTCAATTATGTTTAAATCGCGCCGGCAGGGTGGCGTAGTGGTAAGGTGCAGGCCTCGTATGCCCAAATTCGCAGGATCGAACCTGGAACATGTCGGTGGATTTTCAAGATGAAGCAAATCGACAGCGACCATGTCGTATGATTATGCGACATGTTAAAGATCCCTTGAGTATCCGTTTGGCATGGATACTTTAGACTAAATTAAATTCCTAGTGAAGGTAGCATCAATTAGAGCTGACGTGCCGCCATCTAAGGGGAAACTGAGTGTCAAAAAATTGCGGCAATTGTACCACACTCATTGTGGTGCCGCTGAAAGAGTTGGTACCAGCCTCTAGAAACGCACAAAGTTTGCAATGGTTAACAACCAATATCCGCCGCCATTTGAAAACATGTTTAAATTGCAATTTAAACTATTTTTAACGGCTTGAAAAATCAAGTTTATAAAATACATTAAACGAAGTAGTTAAGTTAAGTAATGTAATATCATTTCTATCAGTTCTTGAAAAGCAAATTATTATTATTATTGTTACTTTGAGCAACAAAACTACAAAATTTTCATGTAATGATTTTTAGTCACTAATCCTCCCGTTACTCGAGCTAAACGAGGCTGAAATGTCGTCATTATCTCACAACTAATCTCTCCGCCGTCCTGTAATGTATCATACAGCTAACGATGCAAAAAGCTCTTACCTTCTGTGATTCTGTTTATGCTAAGAAAAGGAGGTGTTACAGAAAAATACCAGCGATGAAAGATATGTTCTTACAGAGTATTCAAAGAACAAAAACAAAATTTTAACACTCCTATAGATTTCAATTTCTCTTTAAATTTAAAAATGGATTAGTTTGGTATTTTGATTTATGTATACCGTGCTAACACAATTGGGTTAAATGTACATATTTAGCGTAAATAATTAACATTTTACGATTTCCAAACTTACATCAAAGCGAAAACTTAATAGCTAGGACGAAATTAGTTCATTTAAAAGCATGTTTCAAGGCTGGCATGCGGGAACAAAAAAAAAAATCTGAAGTATATAAAATGAGAAACAATGAGATTTTGTCTGATAAAAAAAATATTTTAAAATTTGATAAATTGATGGTGCTGTAGTCGTTATACTTTTCCGATTTAAAGCCTTATCGCATCTCACCGCACATTAATTTATAAAACATACAGCTGCATTATTTTGCATCCAAAAAGCTTGTCATGACTGTCAGTGAAGGATCCGACTCTACAAGTGAAGTGTCAAATTTTTCACGGCTCACTACAGTGAGTTTACTGTTTCTACTACAATTCACACATTTTTCATCTCAATTTTCAACTTATTTCAATTTATTCAAAAAATTGGTTGAAGTTAAGATATTGGCACTTTTTAAAATTATATACTGTAACGCCGTAGGAAGTATCAGGTTGCGCCCTTACATCCCCCCCATTTACCCTTAATAATTCTTCTATTTAATTATGTCGGAAAACATCACAGCTATCAATTTTCAAACTTTTAGAAGATGGATTATGTGTAATTCAAGTTGCTGTTGTTTCTTATCCTCCTGGTGTAGGAAATCCTACACCAGGTGCAGAAGATCATGTCGCTAACGACTGATCCATGGCTAATTGTGACATGCAACTTCATTTGAGCGAGGAACCACGAGGGCTGAAGACTGACTAAACATCATTAATGTGGTCTCTTCATTTTTGATCCAGCTCCCAGATGAGAGACCGTCACCTGTGGTTGACACCCCCAGAGGTATCGTTTCACTTGGAGAACATTAGAGCCACGACGGATTTAACGTGCATGGTCCACAGCAACCAGGCGAGAGAGGTTGTCACCCTTCCAAACACAGACCTCGGTCGATGTTGATTCACTTCCGTTGTTTTGCGGAAACCGAGCTTCTACCGATTGGTCCACTGCGGAACATGAATTCGTGTTCTCAAAACTAATTACAAATCTTTGCTCGATTTAAAAAAAAAAATATATTTATGAAAAAGGTTAGAACGTGTGACCAAAAATAGTTCTGTTTTTTTATAAAGAGTGTATACACTTTTCTTAAACATACCTATATACTTTTCTTAAATATATCTAACGCTCAATTGGCTGTTTCAAGACTCTGTTGTACTTTCTCATTTTCCAAAAACATTAACCAAATTAAAGTAAATAATTTTATTGAAAACGCTTTGTAGAAAATAAAATGGGAATATCCTTTTACCTTTAAATAAATGCTCTGTCCTCTGTCAAAAAATATACTAAGAAAGAGAAAATAAAACTGAACTTTTTGAACAATAAATCCCTGTTGCTTTTATTATGTACGTGATTACAATTTTAATGATAAAAGAATGACCTTCACACCTTTCAAATTTTTCGAACTTTTAAAGATGAAAGAAAGGCCAAGATAAATGACGAGAGTTTCATCTGAAAATGAGTCGTTTCTCCCACTTTCACATTAAGGTCCCATTGAATTGTTTGTGGAAAAGCATCTGTGTTCGTTTGACAATCTAAGTATGTGACACCTCAAATTCAGCAACAAATCCAATTACTACATAAAATTGAAGTAAAATCAGATGCAATATAAACTCATTTTAATGTGTTGAATGACAATGTTGTAATTATTTATAAATAAGAGAATTATTCTTATTAAAGAATTTTAATAATATTTTCTAAGCGAGAAAAATTAATTTTGTACACTATGAAAAAAAACGCTTAACGTAACATGAGAAATTAACAATTAACAGACAACTCATTTGCTTAAGAAATTTTACTACGTCTAACTCACATTGGGAATTTATAAATTCGGAAGCGCGTTTACATCCTTTACACTATTCACCCAAAAGTTTCCCGTACTTAAGAGAGAAACTCCATGTTTCTACAAGTATCATAATATTATTCATTGTCGTAACCGCCTTTGAAATAATTCATTTAATCTTTACAATTGAGAACATATTCAGAAACTTCTCGGTATTTGAGTTGGTTAAATTTGACTTACAATAAACTCTATGCATTGTTGAATTAATAAAAGGAACGCAACGACACTAACACCTTAAACGTATTTATCGAAATGCAAGAAAGGAGGAGCCAAAAAAGATGGAAACGAGCCACTATGCTAATAAAAACTGATATTTTTTAAAAATAAGTTATGTTCATGGAGGGTTATGTTCAATGAATTAATTTAAAACACTAAAAAAATGATACTAATTATTTACGTATAATATTGAATACATGAAGTTCACTGCAAATAAATATACGACCGCAGAAAGATTCCGCCAATTTCAATTCGTCTTCCACTAAGAAGACAGGAGTTAAGATTATCAAAACACTTTACTCCCAGAATAGAGCACACGCGTTGGAATTTATATTTCGAGAACGTTTTTGATTTTTATAAATTTTGAGTCACTGTAAACAACAATAATTTTTGCTTTAGCTACTAAAATCTATTGTATACGTTTTCTGTTGAACGTTTTAGGTTCGTTTCTGTGAAATAAGCTATTTTACTCGAAATTGGAGAAAAATACCTTTTTCCAATATAAATGCCTATCGCCCCCCCCCCTCAAACTAGTTAATTTTTTAGGTAATAAGAAATTATGAGGTGTGAAGCGGTTACTTTTTTCACAATAAAAAATAAATTATGACAATTAACATCATTGTTTTAAAAGATGGTTCATGAAAGTTTTGTTCCAAGAGAACAAGAAATAAAACCAGTCTTGAAAGTTTTTTTATGGGTTGTGCGAGACGTCACTGACTTATTTTCAAGTTCATTCCTCCGTGCCATTGAAATTATTATTTCAATGGCATTTAAGGTAAATCCAAATCACTACTTCAATGAAACTGATTCGTGTCGCCCCAGAAGTGGCAATTTTCTGAGAACAAGTTCACAAGATTTCTCAAAGAACAACAGTTGAAAAATAGTGCCGGTAAGTGCATGCAATTAATTGCAACCACAATTTCACTTTTTCAACATTCTCAACAGCCTTTTTGCATAAACAAAGCCAAACTGTTTGATTTACTCAATATCTCCAAAAAAGTTCAAACTATTTTCTATGCCTGAGAGGCTACGCTGGGCAATTACCATGGGCCTCGCAGAAAAGGAAGTCCCAAAATGCAGCACTGGAAATGTCAGAAGATTATTGGCATTAGAAGAAAATCTAAATTACACTGTTAAAAATAATTACTTTTTTATTTCCCGACAAAAACATAAAAATAATCATTCGAACGATTTTGTTTTTGGAGTAATGTATTTTTCAAATTAGCAAACGTATTATTCAGATTCTTATGGTTAGCGTTGTATTGACGAAAAGTATCTGTACAATATTCTTTAAAATTTCAAAAATATTTGCGATTCTTGCTACAAAATATATGGATACTAAAAACATAGAGCTCAGAGGCGCAACCACAAAAAGGGTTTTCAAAGACACTTTAATTTCAACAAAACATATAATAAACTTTGCAAATAACCAGTTCCCTAAACATGAGCTTTTCGACTGTTAAATATACTGCCATAAACACTACACTGTTAAAAAAAACCTGAATTTTTATAGTGTTTTTTGACGGATTTTAATGGAAGATTTCCGTATTGCTTCAATACATGGTATTAACGGAGAAAAAAGAAATGGAACTTCTGTCAAATCTCGGGAAAATATTATCAGAAACGGAATATTTCCGGCAACTCTGCTGCCGTACTTTTCCCGTTATTTTCAGGAGATTTTTTTTACAGTGTAGCTTGTTTAATTGTTTAACATATTGTCAATATCTGGAAAAAGATTTGGTCCCTTATCCTAAACTTTCAAGGATGTAAAGAACATGTAAAGCCTCATATACGTTACCCTAGATTTCATTCCAAAAGCAAAGGAGGGACTAGCAGCGAGTTGAAGAGAAAGAGTAATGTTACGGAAAAAAGCATGCAGTTAGAGCGTAAAAATATTTAGTACAAGCCTGTGGATAGTGGCACCTTCGGCATACAGTTTCGGCTTGGACCTTTCGATGCACTTAACTCGAGCGCCTGCTTATATACGATTTCGGCGGTTGCTGATGCAATTCCTGAAAAACATTCTTCTCGTTTTTTAAAAGCATTTTTACATCATACAAAAATAACATGTTTGTTCATTGCAAATGAATTCGATATATGTCAGCACGTTTTTTCCTAAAATATGCATAAAATTATTAACTATTTTTAAAATTAAGTTATCAAAGTTTTGGTTCCAAGGTGCCCAAAAACTACACCCTGTACAGCGAATTTCATTTTTTCACGATGAGCGACAAACACTCGCAAACTCTTTATTTATGGGCCATTTCACAGTATTTTGGCCAAACGTAGAGTCCGCAACATGACACTTTTTTTGTTATAACTACGTAATTTACAGTTTAATTATTACAAAAATTTTATTTTCAAATAATGTGTGGAACACATTATTTGAAAATTTCAGTTCTTTTTAACCGCTTAACGCATTTGCCCGTGTTTGACACGGGCGAAAGCTACCGGCAAATTCACACATACCCGTGTCTCACACGGGCGATCTTGTGTCACCTGTTATTTTATTTCCAATGCCCTTCTGCGGTTCGTTTGCACTTTGTTTGTATAGTAATTTGTTTATATGACGTTTACACCACACCCCGCTTTCTAGTCACCCCCTACAACTGAAATTGCCAAAAACAATTTATACTATATCTATATATTCATTTTCTGTCTATAACAAACTCGATCATTTTTTACCAGATTTTCGGGAAAAAACTCGTTTTTCAAGGGGTTAAAAAAACAAGCGATACAATTGGGGAAATAGCCAAAATGTGCAGACGCTGCGAATTTTTTTGGTAACTCACCAAAGCAGCTGCATACCAATGATATAAATTTCCAAAACCACATTTGAACACTGGTGCATTCACAGTCAAACTAAATTTAGTAAAAATGTTCCTAATTCATTAAATGTTCATTTTTTTTTGGTCATTGCCGATCATTTATGGCAATACTGCGGAAAAAAATTGTTAGTGTAAAATTACAAACGCTTAATAACTTCCTTATGTAGTTAAAATTATATTAAAATAATGTTTAACTAATGCAGTGCAAGTTCAGATTTCGTTAGAGGTATGTCGTTTGAAAACGTTTCACGTTAATTGGATGTACGGGGTCTCTATAGCTTGTTATACCCCTATATGGTTAAATCCGGTACGGCTTTATATGCTAAGAAGAGGAAAATATTTTCATTTAATTGTTTAACCTTTGCGTGATTTCAAAATTTTATAACCTGTAACAGTACATCTAAACGAAAACATGCATGCACACAAAGTATTATTTCTTAAAATATACGCCTTAATTATGTATAGAATACAAGATTTTTAGTTTATGCAAACTACGAGTACAAAAAACAGTGGTTTTTGCGTTTTTCCAAAGCATTTAATGGAAAGGCAGAACAGATGTAAAGTTCCTTCATACGAAAACCATTTCTCTAGCAGAAATGGAAATTTATTGTACCTACAAGTGAAGCGTAGCTGTAAATGTAGAATAAATGATGCTTTAAAAGATTGATTTCTTATGCTAAAAGGAGGACGATACAAAGAATTTTAGAATGATTTTAAAAATTATAAGAAAGTTTCTGCAAAGTTGTTTGTTTTATTTAAGTATTATACAATAGGCTAAAATTAGAAAGTGGCGAAAAGTTAAAAATAAATTTAAAATATACTGAAAAGTATGCGCAGAATTTTGAATATGATTTTACAAATTAATCGCTTTGAAATCAAAGGTTTCTTCCCAGAAATATTTTTGCATTAACACAGGTAAATTGAATTCATGTTTGTAAAAGATTAACGTGCTAAAATTGAGCAATTCTCCACCAGCAGCATTATAGCACTTGCAGAAAAATTATGTTTAATTATCCAGTATAAGTGGTAACAAGTACACAATAGTTCACTCTTTGTAAAATAGGATTCCTATAACTGTTTCGATTTTAATATAGATAGGAGTGGGATTTATTAGTATAATATTTAACATCCACAGCAAAACCTGTAAAGTCGGCTGACAAAATTAAATACCGAAACACCGACCGCAGTCAAAACTAATAAAGATACCACATTCCCCTACCGCCTTCCTTTTTTTTCTTGAAAACAATTATTTGCGTTAAACTTACAAACATGTTATTGCGAGGCAAAACTATAAAATATTTTTTTTTTTTTTTTGAGTTTTCTAACAGCCTTATTCACCAATAGATGCGAATCTCAGACACTCAAACTGCCGATTTGCGCGTTGTGATTAGTTGAAGAAGTCTTTGATCTACAGTTCGTTGGTTCAAATACGCTATTGATTAAGGCCGGTGAATGAAACAGGGGACGTCAAGTACTGCTGGTTGAAAGCATAGACGGAAGTTATACTCTAGACTGAATGATAGGGTTAGATTTAGGTTATCGACATGACCTTCTGAATAAAATCGCGCGACCATTTGGCCAGCTGAACAAGCTGCATATCAGTCAAGCTGATTTTACACCAACTGCACTCTCAGAAACGCACACTCAAATCTCACGAAACTTTCGTCGTATTTGACGAAATGGCTTCGTGAAAAATGCTCCGAGTAAACCTTTCGCCAAATTGGCGAAATTTGTGTAGTAACTTTTTTAAGTCACGTTTAAGTCACGAGGAAAGAATCGTTGTAAATGATGAAATTTTCTTGACGATTCGAAAATGAGTTCTTTTTCTTAGAGTGTGAACCTCGTAAGTTTAGGCAAACATAGATGATTTAATTGCATTGCGATGGTTATAAAAGCGCCAAATAAAGACATCCCCCTCCTTTTCTAGAAACTTGACTGCAAGAGTCTGTTTTTCAGACGGAAAGTATCTGCCTTTCGTACATAGGAACACTCAAGTCTAGCTTTACTTTTAGTCCATGGTGGAAAAGAAGAAACTTGTGAGTTGTTGACTCCCCCCCCCCCCCAATTAAATTTCACTTCGTCATAAACAACAACCTAAGACAGTTTATTAGATTTTCTGCAACTATTGAAACTTCTTCTCCGGTAGCTTCAGGAAAACAAAGATGAAGGTTGATTCCTAATTCTTAAGAGGAGCTGCGTTGTGGTGTTGGATCTTGTTTATTATCTGAAGAGCAAGTTTAAAATGGGAAGAAAGGCACTATGGTTTAATGCCTAATTTAATGAATAAATTAACATTAATACAGCCCTTGCAAATGTCTTTGAAACTACGTCGACATTTACAGCTCTAGTTTTTCGCAAGTGTTTTGCATCGACATTTGATTAATTCGGAAGCAATACATTAGAATAAAAAAAAAATCCTTACCTAAAACTTGATAGCAAGAAGGTCAAGCAAACCAGTTTTCTTTCACTTATTTCCTGAGTATACATCAAGATCCTGTATTATAAAACCAATGACAAATATCAATAAATTTAGTTAACAACATTTTATATAGCATTTTTATGAGCAAGATAATAAAAGACTCTTTTCCTTTTGTCCCAAAGACCCAAACTCACAAAAAGTGACGTCATAACTGGCCCACAATTCAATATCTTAAAACTACTTTTATATTAATGCATGACAATCATTTTTGAACTGTGATTCTTAATGGGATAATTCTCAGAATAATAATCATCAGAAAAATGTTTGATGTATGATGAGATGATCTTTATGAGAATATATTGCCTAAAAATATAACAGCAATTCATAACCCTTTTTTATAGACTAAATAAAATACGCTGAAATTTAACTGCATGCAAGCCACTTTTTTATTTCTATCAAAACATTCCATTTCTCAAAACTACTTTTATATTAATGCATTCCGATAAGTTCTAAACCATTATTCATAATGAGACAATGATCAGCATAATCATGAGAAAAGTGTTTGATGTCTGATGATCTTTATTAGAATATAATGCGTGAAAAATAATAGCAATATATAACCTTTTTCTTATCCACTAAATACAATACGCGCAAATTTATCAGCATGTAAGTTTTATCTGTATTTCTATCAAAACATTTCTTTTCTCCTTTCATGGTTTTAAAATAATTCCACCAGAAAGTTTTTAAATGAAGAGCATATGGTCTAAATTTATGCGTGTTTCTAAAATACGCAAAGTCAGGCCAAGAAGTGAAAAGTTATAAACACAAAAGAAAAAATAGATCAAATCGGTTGACAAATGTTTACTATTTATTACTATCTAAAATTACTGGAGCATGCAGACTATCTATAAAAATGTGCAACTACAGGAAAATTCTGGTGTATGGAGTAGGAAAACATGTTTTGAAATAAAAGCATTATTTAACAATCAGGATCGTACAACTAAATCTGTAATTCAGTGTCAAAATAATGCCTAGAATTGAATGTGAATACGGTTTCTCATACCATTGTCAAATTTTAAAGGCATAAATAATTCAAAAGTTCAAATTTTTACTTGAAACACATTTATTTGAAGAACACACTGACAAAACAACATAAACAAACACATATAACATGATACTATTTATCATCTCTAGTATCAAGAATCAGGAAGTATCAAGGAAGTTCCGAAGAGTTCTAACTGCACATTCTTAACATTCTGAAACCAAAACAGAACTCCTTCTTCCAGCGTCATCTGGAGGCAAAGCTGGCATCATGTTTGGATCTGAACAGAATAACTTTGAATCTTCTTCCAGAAACTTTCATCGGCATTCTAATATCTAATGTATACCATACATCATTTAAATTCTCCTTCTTTTAATTTTCGGAATTTTATTTCTGTAAAATATCGTCCAGTTTGAGTGCAAATAAAAGTTTTCAGTGAATAATTTGATTGATACAAATAAATTTTTCATTGGGCGTTATACGTTGCCAACAATTTCTGTTAGTTTTTCAGTCTACGGTGCAAGCGAAATTTTATCCTATTAGCTGATTCCCCGCAGAACATCTGCGCGCTGTAAGTTCAACAATCGAACTTAAGAATGATTGTTCGATCTAAATAAACCAAGGTGTTGCCATTCCAAAAAATCAGAAATTAAAAATTGAGTTATGAATGTAAATTCTTTTAATTAGAAATAGAAATAAATCTGTTAAAGTCCGTAAGTTACGATAATAAATACAAATATATTATGTTTCTTTTTAAATGGCAATCAGTAAAGAAATTTTTAAATATCGTTTTATCATAGTTTCTGTTTGCAAGATGTCAGTACCGTATCGTGCCGCAAAATTTTATCGTAACTGGTCCTCGTTAAGTGAAATTTTAAAATTTCAAAAAAAAAAAACACTTCAAAATTCAAAAGGCTTAAGAAAAGATCGCTAGATATAAACATGCGGGTGATCGCTTGGTATAAATAAATTAAGGTGTCGCCACTCAAAAGAATCGGAAATTAAAAATTGAGTTATGAATGGAAACGCTTTTAATTAGAAATAGAAATAAATCTGTTAAAGTCCGTAAGTTACGGTAATAAATACAAATATATTATATTTCTTTTTAAATGCCAATCAGTAAACAAATTTTTAAATATCGTTTTATCATAGTTTCTGTTTGCATGATGTCAGTATTGTATCGTTCCGCAAAATTCAATCGTAACTGGTACTCGTTAAGTGAAATTTTAAAATCTCATAGAACACTTCAAAATTCAAAAGGCTTAAGAAAAGATCGCTAGATATAAACATGCGTGTGATCGCTTGGTATAAATATATTGAGGTGTTGCCATTTAAAAGAATCGGAAATTAAAAGTTGAGTTATGAATGGAAATATATCGTATCGTACCGCAAAATTTAATCGTAACTGGTCCACGTTAAGTGAAATATATATATATAGATGTTTTGGGGGAAAAAAGGCCGTTCTACTATCAAAAAAAAACTTTAAAAAAAAAAAAGATCTCCTGCAGGACAAAGAAGTCACGTGGCATAAGTAGAATCTAAAGTTGAATAAAAATATAAAAGGGGACTGTTAATAATTATGAGGGTGGTAATTTTCAAATATTTTATTGAATTTCCTTATATTACATCTATGAAAGCTGAGAATCTAAAATTCATGAAACGCGAGTTCTGCAACATATTCTATGAAAGAGGTATCTTTAAATACCTCAGACAATAACTGTAACTGGGGAAACACGTTAAATAAAATAAAATTATATAAAATAAAAATAAATTCATGTAGAAACGTTATTTTTAAGATATTGTTTCAACAGTTTTTAGCTAAGATTAGAATGCGAAAAAGAAAATGATTAACCAAAAGTATTATGTTTGTTGTTTCAAGTAAGTGTTTCAAACCTCTTCATGTCTATCACAAATGGTGATTAAATTATGCACGTTAGCATTTCCAAAAAATAGCATAATATAGAACAAAAGCAACATTTTACTTTTCCTGCTTAGGGAATAAATATAATTCAGACTATTCGATATTTAAGAACTCCTATTTAAAATGTAGTCATTTTCTTGCTTAAAATTTGGAGTTACTTGTAATTTTTAATTAAGAAGTAACAACTTTTCAGATATTTGTGTACATTTGTTTGTTTACTTCTGCCGTATTCATTAATGTTCCAATTCAACAAGCGTTCTCATTGTTAACTAAAATCAGTCAGTAACGGTTTAAGTTATCAGCAGAGAGTGGATTCTAGAAAATACGAAATCGAAAAAGATTGTGTACTTTGAGGATCTTATTTAGTATTGCAACTCTGTATAAGCAATTAACAAACAGTGTTTATCATTTTTGAACTGTATAAAAGTTATATGAAGGTCTTGAATATTCTTTCGTTTCGTTACGTCGTTTTTCTTACCTATTTCTATTTTAAAGTAATATTGTGCAATTCATTATAATTCTGTTAACTTTCCACTTATTGTAGTTGCACTACTAATACACTAAGAATCATTATTTTATAGTAAATAGCTTAATATAAAAATGTTTCGCATAGGGTCAGGTGGGGTAAAGTGGTCATAAAATCCATGTTTTTCAACTTTGGTGTTAATAAATCAAGAATTAGCTCAAAAACTTCAGAATTTTCAGTTGAAATTTTACATCATATTTTTAAAGAACCCATTGCATAAAGTTTTGGGTAGAAAAAATTGTATAAAATAATGTTTTTACGCCTTTTTGGGATGCACTTACTACTCTCTTTATCCCATGGGGTGGGGTAAAGTGAGTAGTGAATGGGGTAAAGCGCAAAACAAAAGAAAATAACAGAAAAAAAATATTATATATGTATCTAGACAACACGGCAGTGTGTCCGCCAAGTTCAGAAAGTCAGCCAAATTCAGAAACGGCGACAACGGCCAATGTGTATATTTACCCGAACCATTTCGAGCTACTTTTGACCCCTTCATTACCCAAAAACTATTCGATCTACATACTTGAAATTTTGGTTTCATTGGTACACCTCTTATGGTTATTTAATTATTAAAGTCTGAAAAGTGTCATTTTTATCACTCACTCACTCATCAAAAAATTAACCTACTTCTAGGGAACTTAGAAACTTGAAAGTTGGTATCAAGGTAGACAATTTGGCATAGATAAAGGAAAAAATCAGAAACTTCAAAAACTTACATTATCTTCGAAGTTACTAGCATACTCATAAGTAGCATCATACCTAACAACTTCAAACAGCAGCCATATTTTTTGCCGTTAATATAAACAATACTCTCTCGCTCGTAAAGGGAAAATAACTAATGCATTGAAATTCACTTTTTCCCCTTCAATTTTTCCCCTTAAGGCTAAACTCAAGCTGAGTAGAAAGAATGCAGTGTAGTAGTTATACAGAACTTTTCAACGTTTTAAATAAAAGATTAATTATGTAAAGATGGACTTACGGACTTATTACGTAAAAATGTAAACAAACGAAAAAAATCTTTCGTAATTAATAGCGACTATTTAACTTGGTTTAATTTAGTATAATTTATCGTCAATATAAAAACACAAATTTTAGCTTTTCAAAAATTAAAGATATCCCAAAAAAACAAATGTGGAAAAAGAGCCAAGTTCGATAGAACAAAATCGGCCTTCGTCGGTGTCAGCGATAAAAGAGTTGATATCTAACGGGTGCCAAGTTCCATAGCAGATTCTTTAATCATAGCTGTAAGATTGTACAAAGTTCTTTAATTTATTTTAAAACATTATCGGCTTCCTAACTCGGCAAGTTTTAATTAAAGTAAGTTACGTTCGAGAAGACGATAAGAAGACAATTATAAATTAACTATAATAGCTTGCCACATGATTTGACTAACTATTAACAATTTCTAGTTGAATGAGTTAAATTTTGTGGATGTAATTTACCTTAATTAACACCTGCCAAGTTAGAAATCTGATAAAAAAAAGTTTTAAATAAATTAAAGAACATTGTACGCTCTTCCAGCTATGATTAAAGAATCTGCTATGGAACTTGGCACCCGTTAGATATCAATTCTTTTATCGCTGACACCGACGAAGGCCGATTTTGTTCTATCGAACTTGGCCCATTTTACATGGTTTTATTTAACTTGACTTGTGGCGGAATTTTGTAAGGCGGTTTTCGACAACTATTACTGCATAAATTATCTTCAAATTTTGCACACAAGCTTATCTTCGATGACATTACAATAATCCATCCATTTTATAATTTATTATAACGTTAATTAGGAAAAAAATTAATAATTTTGGCTCTGAGGAAGTTATCAGCATTATCATTTGCCGTTTGGCAACAATAGTTTCGTTTGGATAATGCAACGATGTTTTGAATTTAAATAAAACCATGTAACTTAAAACATTTTTGGCAATTTAATAATTATTTCACATTTATGTTTTGTTGGAATTATAAATACCCGTACATAATCTGTATAAATAAAGCAGAATTTGTGGGTCAGTTTGTTTGTGCATGTGAAGGGTCACCTCTTGGCGAGATGGAAAAGTCCAGATGTAAGTAATTTTGATTATTAGCACCTTGGTTCAGGTCCTTGGCCATCTCGAAGCGTTTTTCCTAAAGTTCGAATTTGTTCTTTTTTATACCAATTTTAAGCAAAGCTCTTCATTTTTGGATAATCTCTTTGAAGAAACATGAAACCGTTTTGATTTTTGCAGCATATTAATGCCCATATAAAACTGCACTTTCTTCAAAATTCGTATAACAAGTAGAACACGCGTAATAGTCATTTAAAGCAGTTTTCAAATTCGAAAACGAGGCTTACCTGTGAATTTTTCTGTTTAAATTGCGTATTTTCGCTAAAATAAAGCGATCTTTTGTCGATAAAAGTAAAATTTGCGCTCAGGTACACTAATGAAAATTCTTTTCGGATAAAACCGCGAAAATACCCCCTCTTTATCGCGAACATACACTATCTACCAAAAAGTATTTGGACACTTTGGATTTAAAATAATTTTTTAAAAATTCTGGAGAAAGATTAAACTTGTTGTTCTGTATTTTGCACCACGGAAAGAACATACTTAAACTCACATTTAAGAAACAAAATTCAGGCTTAATGCAATTAGGGGGCTGTCAAAAAATTAAAGGAAAAAAAAACACTTTTGAACATCTTGTATCAAAAAATGATCGAAATGTCCTGTAAGTTTCGCAAAACATTTTTAATTACATACGCAATGCTTACACCAGCTTTCGTCAGAATAGCAGTAATATTCATGAAGATATGGGCATTTGTTTTAAATATTCGAAAATTTTCGCAAGTGTTTTCTTATAACTCGCTAAGTTCTATCTCAAATTACATGAAACTTGCAGACAACTTGACAAAATAAAAAGTAAGTATGGTACCAAAACGTGGGGAAAATGTAATAAATAGTCGATGAGATTTAAGCAGTTTTATTAAAACAAGTGTGATTGCGCATGCGCGAAAGATATTATTTTTTAAAATAATTTAGTAGCGAGATCTATGGAGCAACTTATGTAAAAGTTTTAGTTGAACATTAATATTTTTCAAAGAGATATAACCGTACAGTGAGCCGTATTCAGCAAGCTCTCAAATTGGAGAAAACAGATAAGGGGTTTTCCACAAATTTTTATTGCATAATAATTTTGGCAAAGTAAACAATAGCGTTCAAATTCAGACTCCATAAACACAAATAATGCAATTTAATTCAGTTTAACATCTGTCAAGTTTCCCATTTATGGTAGATAGTGTATGCCAAGTGTCTAAATACTTTTTGGTAGATAGTGTATACCAAGTTAATAGATCTAAAGTTTCCGATATTGCTGATTTTTAATGAAATTTAAAGTTTCGTCAAGAGTTGACAGCTCCTCGTGCCAAAAATTCATCGAGTAAAATAAATTGCTCTCGTGTAATTCAATACGTTATTTACACTGTAGGATCATTGCGGATTTGCATTATGCTTCCATTACTATAGTTCAATTTGGCAAGGCTGAACTTGATCCAGTTAGTTAACTGTTACGGATTAAACAGTTACCGATCAAGTTCAGCCTTGAATTTGGCTTCTGCCAATCTTCTGCTTCATTTTAACAGTTTACGCAGCGGTTCAGATTTCATATTTTACTCGAGAGCTTTATTTCATAACATTTATTTATTTTTATACTGCGTATTTCGCGCATTTGGACTGAATATAATGCAAGTTTCACACTCCACTATTGGATTAGTTCTGAATATTTTCTAACTTAAATGTGCATATTTACTTGCCTTTGGAAATAATGTTTTTCCTACTTCTACTTTTCGCCGACTTTATTTGAATTTTAAGGAAATGTTTTGATGATTTTGCAATCCAGATTTTTTTGGAACGGTTGTCCTTACTCTGATGAGGACTTTAAAATTGATTGTCGGTAATTTTAAGAAAATCAGTTCTTAAGTCTGTAGTCTGATGGGTATTTTTAGTCACTGATTGTTGTGTTTGATCATGTTTACCTTTCAAAATGATACAGCATTATTAAACTAATATTTAACAAACTTCTGTCTCGGGGATTAATTTCAAACAAAAGAAGTGCGGAACGCTATAGTCTTCGAAACTTATTTCCGCGCGTAATTAGCCTGAATGAAGGGTAACATTTGCCATAAAATTGAAAAGATGTACAGGAGCTGAGCTCCCATGAATTTTTGTGAAAATTAAGCCGTGCTCTAATCATAAATTTAAATTTAAGTAATTAAAGAATAGTGGTGTATCTTAAGTCTAATACTATGACCACTTCATCTTATCTTATCGAAATTACTATAAAAGTTATATGCTATAGATCTTGATTAACTGCTAGCCAGGAAATATTTTTGAGATATGTGTAAAGCTCGCTGCATTGTCAATTTGCTGAACATTTTTTCAAACAAAATCTCAGAGAGAAGTTAAACAGGTGTTCCAATTTTAAAATGTTATATAAACGAACAAGTCGACTGTTTTCTTCAATTCAAGAGTTGCTCTTAAAATAATTTTGATTGTAAAATTTAATTCCTAATTACTGCAGGTTAGAATAAAAAAGTCACAGCAATTCCACTATTAATTTTATAGTTATAGCTAATTATTTGGTGTATGACCATTTTACACCAACTCACCCTACCTTTTTAATGAGAGTTCGTTGCGTTAAAATATCAAAGCAAAATATTAAAAATTTTAATAATTCCTTTTTTCACACTAAAGAATTCCAAAATCATACATAAAATCTTGATCGCAAATTTATGCCAAACTTTACTACAGAGGTGTAGGTATCTTCCTGTTATTCTGAGAAATAAAGGAACTGTAAGACTTTAATATTTGAGAATGTAAATTGTACTTCGTATTCATAAAACGAAAACAAATTTATTCCGGCTTGGGAGGAAGAAACTTAAGTATATGTAAATATTAGTGTAGGTTTTTGAAGTTTAATATGTAGAAATAAAAATACTGGGGAACAGTAAAAGTGTTAAATCCATAGAAATATGATATAAGCTATATCAAGATGAATGAAATGTGTTTCTAAACCCTCTGGTTGCTCATCCTGCGATTTACACGTGCAACGTAAAAATGTAGCGATAATTGTTAATCCCGCGATATCCACGGGAATGAGCCTTTTAAGTGTATTTAAAATATCATCCTGCTGTTTTCATCTTTAAAAAGTCAGTAGGGTCATTCCACAGTAACGGACGTTACATTTACACAGCATTTTTCAACTTCAACGAGCTTTCTAACAAACTTCTTGGGTATTTTTTAGGTTTTTTAATTTTGGCTAATAAAAGTACATGTGTTTTAAGTATGCAAAAATTTTTTTGAAGATATATATGTACTTGCTGTCTGTTAAAAAAAATTCTGAAATTTCGTTACATATGTTACTCTTCGGGTAACACTCGTAACGAAATTTCAAAAAAAATTTTAACAGACAGCAAATACGTATATATCTTTAAATTTTTTTTGCATACTTAGAACACATGTACTTTTACTAGCCAAAATTAAAAAACCTAAAAAATACCCAAGAAGTTTGTTAGAAAGCTCGTTGAAGTTGAAAAATGCTGTGTAAATGTAACGTCCGTTACTGTGGAATGACCCAGTAAAGCAATTTCTCAAGTATTTGGAGTTTAATTAAGGTTTTATTCCAGAGATGGCTTCAGTTGCATAAAACAGACCTTTTCTGCGAATCGAATTTGCAAAAAAAAAAGTTCAGTCAGAGGGTTAATGCAGGAAAAAAGATCTAACATTATGATTAATATATACAGTAAAATTCATAGCTGTGTTGAGTGTATTATAAGCTATAGCAATTGGTCGAATTTTTTATTGTGAATCACGTCAAACTTTTTTTCACGTACATTTCACATTTTCATTATGTTAGTCGACATAAGCAGAAGTAAAAACGTGAGTGCTTTTACTCTTTTGTTTTAAATATGCATTACCAAGGACACAAGACATTAATTTTGTTTCATACCAGAACATTCAAGTATCAGTAAATTGTTTACGTGTTCTTCATCCATCAAACCCAAAACTCAAAAACAATGTAATCAAGTCTAGATATGAAATCCTGTTGTAAATTTTTAGCAAAACTTCAAGTGCACTTTTAAAGAGACATACAATTTATCCCTATATGTACAAAAGCTGATCAAACTTCTTCCAAACTAACAATTTTAACTTCCAAATGAGTAGGAAATCCCCTGCATCCACGAGTCGTTATGACTAAAAATCGTAGACGGAATTTCCTTTTATCTGTTTTTAAAATCATATTTGTTATTTTAAATATATCTTTGGAATTATGTGCTTTAAAATAATGTGCTTTCACAATATTTCAACAACTTACTTAATTTTTTTAAAGTACTACCTTAGAAAAAATTGAATTTAATAGTCGTGAAGTTTTACTTCAAATCCATTCAATAACAGATTTCAATTAGTACGCCACGAACCGATTGCAAGTATTACTACAGTAAGGATTATTTATATGGCAAAATACGGTATGTCCTCATTACTAACACGTATAACCTAAGATAAACCGGCGTTTTAACTTATACAATCAGATACTTTTGATTTGATAATCCTTTATCTACTCTTCCTAAAGTACAATTGCTAAAAGCAACCCACCTTCTCAATCATTAATAATTTGTGAAAAAATGTGTTTTTTTTTCTACTAAAAGCATGTTTTTGAATTTCGCGGTTTCTCTGCTTAAGCTTTTTAGCATAAAATGTAACTGGAAATTATTCTAATACGACGATCTTTTTACAAAAGAAAAAGAAAAAGATATACTTACGGAAGCGATTTATAATGAATGGGGCACTCCTTTAGAGCATGTCATAAAGAGATGTAGTCTTTATGGCAGAAGAGAACGGTAAGAAGAACGGTCTTAAGTAAATCCTAATTCCAAAGATTCTTAAAAACGTAATATTTTTGTTTTGGCGAGATTTTTCTTTTCAATTGATTTTTCATCCGATGCACCTAGCCAAGGCTGAACTTGATCCAGTTAGTTGACTGTTACTGATTAGTAACAGTCAACTAACTGGATCAAGTTCAGCCTTAGCCTAGTCAAGCGATTTTAATTCATGTGTAGAGGATACTAATTTGAAGTTTACTCTTAAAGGGTTTCACTTTTAAAGGGATTTCACTTTGTTAAAGGGATTCACTGTTAAAGGGATTTACTATTAAATGGTTTACTTTTAAAGGATTTACTTTTAAAGTGAAGTTTCAAGTTTCAAGTAAAAACTAAATTACTAATGAGCAAATGTCAGAAAGTAAATTAATTTCGCTGTTTGAAAAGATGTGGATATCAGAGATATTTTAAAGTTTTCCTCCTTCAAAAAATATAAAATTGAAACACTTTTTTTAAAACTCAGAAAGGCAATGTAAAAGCTATAGATAATTTATAAATCCATTCAAGCCCAAACAAAACAATTGCCAATTTTCCTATTTATCACCCGAAGGGGCCTCGGTGGCCGAGCGGTCTTGGTACCAGTTTCCGCTCGCTGCTTGAGCTCAGTAACGAGGTCGTGGGCTCGATTCCCATCTTGCCTTGGGTGTATTTCTGTTATTTCCTCTCTTTGTGTTGTAATAAAATTTCTCATGTATTGTCTTGTGCTATCTGTCATACTGGACGACAGTTCATAAGAGACTAAGCACACGAACTGGAAAATAAATGCAATTCAATTCAATCACCAGAAACATTATGCTTGTTCACTACATTTAAAAATTGTTCTCAGTGAGAAAACATTTTAATATTTAGCCATATAAATGGAAAAATCTAAATAGCGTAATCCAGATAAAAAATAAAATAAAATGAATCAATAATCTTCGTTTAAACCATTCTAAATTGCAGACAAATGATATATTCATGTAATTCTGCGCAAGTTCAAGTAAAAAAATTCATAGCATAAAAAATGAGTTTACTAGCATTTTAGTATTGCAGAACATTTAAAGCACGAAGTATGAGTACATTTTTAAAACAATTTATTTACATTTAAAACCGTTCTATAAAATGTTAATGAAGAAGTCGATGATAGAAAAAATACGCTCCATAACCCGATATAGTAAGGTATTCATAATTAAAATTCTTATAATGTTACTAATAAATGCATGCATTATCACATCAAACTACATTGCAATATTAAAAATCGCATAATTAAATTAATTAAGCTTATTTCTGTACCATAAAATAGATAAAACGTCACATATTTCTGACAATGCATTTAGAATAAAATGTAATTAAAAACAATCTCGCAAATAATATTTTCAACGTCCCGTCATATAAATGAAAAACATACGATATACTTACGCGTATGTTCACAGACAATTTATCATTTATATTTACTATCCCTTCAAAAGCTTTACATATATTTGAGAAAACGAATTTAAAGCAATTACCGTCCCAATAGTCGGAAATGCAGTTTGAAAAATGAGTATCACATAAAAGCAGTTCAGCGTGATCGATAAAGCGCAACTTGTTTTGTGAAATCTTGGTTGTTGAAAAAGATTGATACAACATGATGAAACCCTACTCTAAAAATTCCAAAAAGTGATGTTTTTCAAAGAATTTTCTCATTTCTCTTCTTTTTAAGATGCTTCTTCACACGCCTGTCCTTTTCATTTCTGATGAAATGACCAAGTCATAATATGAATGACTGAACGGAGCAGTTTTCTGTGTCAATTTGCTTTAAATGGCCCCCAAAAATGCGATTCTTGTATTTTCCAGGAAGTTATGCTCTAAAAAGGGATTATGTTAACCTGACGAAAAGTCGAACAGCACGAAGGTTAAAGAAAAGTTATTCCTGAAAGAACTTTTTTATTTCTCCCCGAATCATTTCCAAGGCTTCACTGGTCTGTCCGTTCCATTTCTGATTCAATGATCTAGTCATGACATGGATGACGCAAGGAATAAGTTCCATGCGCCCATTTGCGTAACAATGGACACTCATCTGTGCCATGAAGGAACAGAACAAGAAAAATCGAAATTTGTTGTCGCAAATCCAGTATTCCTCGGCCTTATTCGAAAGATATTCGTGAAAGCCGATTGTCGTGTGCAAACATTCTGGGTAGAGGTATTGAAATTTACGCAGTTTACACTCCCGGTCATGTAATTTGCAGAAATGCATCGTAATCCTGCCAACGTTGTCGCAAAAAAGAGTCTTGATTTCATTTCGGAATCTGTGCATTCCATACGGTGGCCGCCACTGGTATCCGTGGGCGTACATGAAGTAGGAAACTAAATCTTCCGCAAACAAAATGAACGCAAAATTCGACCTGTTTTGTGTTTTGTTTTCGCCTTGCTCCATCTTCCTGACTCAATTCACTGAAGTACACGTCTCAACTGATTATTCGGATCTGATATGGCTCTATTTACAGGAATCCAGAATTCAACAACTTTCGACACCTTGGCGCCAATCCAATTCAAGGCTACTTCTTAAGTTAAAAGCACACCTCTAACACCATGGAAATACAGCTAGCCTTCCAGAAACTGCGCGTATCTACGCGATACAATAGGTTTAACCCATTTATGTTGGTTTAAATTTTGGATTGTCTGCACCATATTCATATATGTTAGGTAGAAAGGCATTAAAATAAAAGAAGTTAAAGATTAAAATATATATATATATGTAAACACGATTTATAGTAAATGTTTCAAACTTGGTACACTATAAGCATTTCACACCTTTAACTAACAAAACTATAAATACGTAACCATAAGAGGTACGTCAATGAAATTTGTTATTCTAGGGGTAGGAGATCTCTATTAGACCTACGAAGTTTCAAGTATGTAGGTCTAATAGTTTTTGGGTAATTATGGGGTCAAAAGTAGCTCAAAATGATTCGGGTAATATACACATTGGCCAGTGTCACCGTTTTTGAACTTTGCGAACACACTGCCGTGTGTTTAGATAACTTCCTGAGAAGAAAAAAAAAACATATATAGAGTAGAAAGCTACTTAAGTTATATTTACCGTTTCTCGTATGGTACTTCAAAAACTTTCTCGAATGATCGAATCATTTAATTCACAGTATAGTGCGCCCAGAAACCCCCATCGCACCTGTCATTTTCTGGCCTATCGTATTGGAAGTGCGACTATCAACGAATTTAGTCACTTACGAGGTAAAATAGAAGCGACGAATCACAAAGCATTGGCGACGTTGAGTAGTATAACATAAATAACTCCCACACGATTACCATTACATCAACTGTTCACTAATGCTTTCCAGTATACTCAAAGGCGGTCGAAATGGCGGACGTGAATGAAATAGAGTTTTCTCGACTGTAGCCATTTTAACCGCCGTCGAGTAAACTCGACCGCAGAAGTGAAAAGATTAATGGAGTATTAGGCCCATAAATTATTTGAATTGAATTTCCTACTTTCAAGCCAAAGTTTCATTAAGTAGAAAATGTTATCAACACTCAACTGCAACATAATTTTATTAATTAAGAAATTACCCTTTACATTTTCCAATTGCTTTACATTTTCCAATTGTACTTATACGTAGTCCCTAATCAGTGCAATAGAATGCAAGAAAGGTCTAATAGCTCATGTGCGGTAAAATAACCTATTTTCATCAAATGGTTTCGTTCTTGCGCAACCTCGAACAATTTTCGTATAATTTTTTAAGACGTGCATGCAGCTTAACTAAAAATGCAAGTGAATATGCTACGGTTAACATTCAGTTGCTTAACATTCTTTCCCGTTTATTTCGAAATAAATAACCTCAAACTACTTTGAATACCACAATTGATTTTATCATAGGCAAAAGAAGATGGATCTTAAAGAGAAATTAATCATATACAATTTCGAACTATAAAAATAAATAAGAAACTAAAGTAAGGTGAAAATAACTTTAAAAAAAAAAAAAAGAGAAGTTCGTTAATATACTGGAAATTTGCCCATACTTTCCACTTTCTGCCCCTATTGTGTGATTTTGTATTAAACTAACAAATCCATCATTTTTACGCAAACATCTGATTTTTTAACCGTGTAACTTTATGTTTGAGTTAAATTTCAAGAAATGAGCAGTTTAATACCTTTCAAGCATAACGGAAATTGAAGCGACCAATGGTTATAATAATAAGACTCATCAGCGACAAATTTTCCACACAATCTGAAATAGCAAAATTAAATTTCAGACCCACCCTTTGGCGTAGTCACTGCATACAAAATTATGAATGACTTTTTGCAGTTGAAAACTAAAACTACATAGTGTATATATTTTAATTGTTTCTTGTAAAACAGCCGATAGTACAATATTCTATGGATATTGTACCATCATATTCCATCGCGTAACAAAAAGTTAATCCACCCAGCAGCATTATAGCAATTAGTATTTCTGAAGGTCGTGGTAGCCTAGTGGTTAGGATATCAAACTTCGGATCGGAGGATCTCGGGTTCGATACCCGAGCCGCTAAAGATCCACCATTGCACTTGGGGATACGTGCATGTAAAATCCGTGGACCCTGAATCCCCGAGGCAGTTCCGAGGATACCGGTGGGTGGAGAGCTTCCCTCCCCTTCCCCCATAGATCTAAAAAGGAAGGTGGCGCATTTCTGGTGGCGCCATCTAGTATCATCCAAGTACATTATGAGCCAAGTCGCACTTCCACCGTTGGTGCTCATATTGAAACGGAAAGTGCACCCTTCTGCCTTAATTCCAGGTCGGTCTGCGACGGGAGCTTGGATATTCAAGCAGCATAATTAACAACAACAGTATTTCTTAAAACACCTTGAATTTTATAGAAAACAATAGCACTTCACTAAAAGGCATTCAAAATCTTAACTTTGCGGGAAGTAAAATATTTTTACACAATATTAAGTTTCACTAATTCTGTTCACTCTGCAAACAACTTTGTTTGATATTAATGTATTTTAAAATTGTGAAAAAGTTAATATTGAAAGCTAATTCTCATCATTTTACCATTTTTTTAACCGCTGTCATTTGAAATATCAAACATACATTTCTTTCATATTTGTCTTTTTCCTACGAATGCTGCATGTTTTCGTTATTTATGTTTCACTATTTAAATACGTGAGTTTTAGATATGCACAATATTTTCATTTGACCTAGGAGAACGTAATGTTTAAAATGAGTGCAGCAGTGTAAGATACTAAAATGCAAATTTTCCTTTTTCCTTGAGTAAAGCTTTTCAAATATCTCCATTCAGTAATCGCACTAGCAATCCATTTTTTTTAAATAGCGAACTTGATCTCCTCATTCCAAGTGTACCCAATTGGGTACATTTTAAAATACTGTTTATTAACTACTGTTTGTGCAATTTGAAACCTAAAACACCCAATTGTTTTTGAAATTAATCAGCAGATAGTTTACTTCGTTTTAAACATGGAAATTGGGCATTAATTATTATTTAAACTCATTATTAATTAAAATTAACAATTTTACTAAATTATTTTGTTTTGTAATCATTTTTTAAATCAGAAAACCAAACAATTGCGTCAGAATTGTTTGTTCTTAGTCCTGGGATCTGAAGGGGTTAAGCTTTACATGTCCTCAAAAGGTAACATTTTGTGCAATAGCATTTAAGAACTTTTTTGGAAAATTGTTGAATAAAAAAACAACAGCAATATTTATATTAAACTAATGAAATGTAGCGAAGCAATAACTATGAAGCATTAGTTTGAAGCAAAAGATATTGTGTTTAATTTGGTCTGTTTCAATGACACTAGCGAAATTATAATCTTCTCGAACATAACAAAAACATCCATACATAAAATTCCAATTAAGACGCATTACAAAAATGCTTTCCAGAAATTTGGTGTGAAACATATTTTACACATATGCATGTAATAAATTTCAGAACATGTCTAAGCATAAAAAATACGAAACAAGTAGATACATTCCAATATTTGTTGGTGAGAAAACATCAAAGAAAAATTTCCGGGTGGTAGAGAATTAATTTGTAACAGATAAATTCGCTTAAATTTTGCTAAAGTTTTTAAGGGGATGTTGATTTTATTTTCATTTACTCAGAAAACAATTCTTTAAAATATCAGTATTTCCAAAACACTCATCTTACATTTTGATATAAATCTCCGTTGAAAGCGCAATGTATTATTTTTACATATAAAGTACAGCGAAGTACCAATAATTACAATGCAATCACAGTTTAAAAGAGTAATTTCTAAATACTATGAGTATTTTGCATACAAATTTAAAAGCTTATTCAATACATAGATCAATAAAATGTTCCGAAATATACACAAAATACATTGTTATTCGTTGTAGAAAAATACATCAGTTTTAAATATAAGTATGAAAATAGAAAAACAACATACTTCACGTATAAAAATATGTACTTCAATTATTTTCTTCAAATATATGAGTAAGGAATATTCGTCAAACCACATTTCAAATATTCACCATTTACACGCTTTAGAATGATGTTTGTTATCAGCTTGATATAGTGTTTACCTGACATTCGAACGATTTCGTATTTGGTGCATTAAAGGAATTTTCCACGCATGTTTTTTCAAAATATGTTACCGATTCTTCAGTCACGGAGTTACCCACTGTAGGTTTTAATGGAAAACGTACAAAGGCTGATTTATTAACATTTAAAGTGTTCAGCTTTTAGTTATTCTGAGTGGACTCGATGCTATAGATTGTGGAGCTACTGACTTCTGCTATTGTTGGTTACTAACTTCTGCAATGATAATTACAATTCAATTACAGTTTAAAGGTGAAATTTCTAAATACTATAAATATTTTTTTAAAAAAATTAAAAGCTCATTCAATACATAGATCAGTAAAATGTTCCGACATATACACAAAATATATCGTTTGCTATTCGCACCATTGTCAACATTCCACCATGCTAAAAAAGCTTCCAAATTATGGAGTTGTAGAAGAAGAGGAAACTGCCTTATCTGAATCATGAAGTGTATGGAATTTACTTGTGAGTTCTACGGGATACCTAGGTTTTGGAATCACAATCCCTTGTGACATGCCTCGATTAAAATATTCAGGTGCATATTGTGAATGCATGTAACGAGGCAGAGGAGCTGGACTATTCGCAGGAAGAAATAGGACACCGTTTAAACTTGGATATGTTGGCCTTGAGATTATGGTTTCCGGAATAGGAAAGAATGGGCGGCTTGGCAAAGGGTGTGGTAACCTTGCACTAGGAAAACAATTTGCCGTATTCGGTACCACAAATATTTGAACTGGTGAAATGTTAGCATTTATGCCTACTGCGTGATTAGACGGCAGTAAAACTGGGTTGGGCGCTATATAATCCTTACGTGCTGTGTAAGAACTTTCACTGGAGTATATATTTGAGTCAGGGCCTTGATTTTCATTTGCAACAAATTGGTCATCTGAAATTATGCTAGTTTCGCATAAAACTCTCTTCGTATTCCCTACATTCATAATTTTGGCCAGCAAATGATAGTGTAGCCTTACGTCTTCATGATCAAGAGTAAGTTTTGCATCCAACACGTCCATAATAGTAACAATTAATGTTCTATGCACGAAATGTAATTTTTGAAGGTGGTAAAAAACGGCTATTTCTGCTACAAACGCTGACATGTGATAGAAACTCGTTCTTCCAAATTTTCTTAGGCATTCCGACGCTTCCGCATAAACTTGGTTGTAGAACATGCGCTCGTCAGCTAAATATTTGCCAATTGGAGATATTTCCACCTTTTGACGGTATCGATACTTGTGGCTGATGAAGAAAACAGTCCTGCCGATGTCTGGTGTAAAAAGTACCGGAACCCCTGGTAAAACTTTCGATAAACCATAGGGCGATTGCCAAACTAGCTCGTAATTTTTCATGAAGAAGTCGATTAGCTCTTCAACATAAATTGCACCAATGTATTTCGTTCGAAGCGCCATTTGCTTTACATGCGAATCATGCTTCGGATCTGACTCACAATTCCAGTTGCAGTCTTCAGGGAAAGCGGAAGAAAACCTCAGCACTCTCATTGGATTTGACATGCTTTTTGAAACGCCATCTACTAACTTCAAATTAAAGATCGAAGTTGTATTTCTAATTGCACTTTTTTGCATAATATTATTAAATATGAGTCTCAAACTAATTATCTTTTAAGCAGAACTAACAAGGAAAACCGATAAATTAATAAAGTAATTTTTATAAAAAAAACAGAACCGACTTCAAATTATAAATTGCGCTAAAAAGTGAAAAATAAATTCATTCTTTAAACAACATCGATGTGACTTTTAAACATAGTTTTAGAAGTCGGTACAAAATTAGGATAGATAAAATCTTTTGTAATTATGAATCCCAATTACAAATATATATATATTCACAGAATTAGCAACAGTTCCAATATGAAGTAGCAAATGGTATAATGGTAATTAGACTCATAATTTATTTTTCACTTTTATAGCGCAATTTATAATTTGAAGTCGGTTCTGTTTTTTTTATAAAAATTATTTTATTTTATTCTTTTTAGTGTAAATACATCTTTTATATAAATACTCTATTTTTAAAAAAAATCCATATCAAAGTTCAAAACTTCTTTGAATTATTGGCACTAAAAACTATTGCATGAAAAATTCTCTTTTGAAGTTGATTTTAGCAAACAAATTGATTGGATTAATTTTTGCCACAGAGAAGCCTTCAGTCAAACTCTTGCTGTAATTTCTTTTAATATTATAGCCTATGACAACAAATATGTTTTTAACAATGACTTTTATATTTATTAATAGACTAGCGGTACCCGCACGGCTATGCCCGTGTTAAAAAATGAAAAGACCATTCGGTTTGCCATTGTGTATATAGTGATAACTTTTTTAGGTGCAAATTATGTTATTTTATTTAAATGTATAGCATTCCACATAATTAAAATTAGCTGCCCACGGCAATCAACCAGACATCCAACACATTTAAGCATTTTTTTACAAAACACACAATAAAAAAGGAAAAAGGAAAGAAAGAAACGAAACAAAACAAAAAAGAAAATATTTGAAAGAAAACGCATTTTGTTTGTTTAGTTCAAGTACCCACACAAAAAGGATGATTATAATAAATTATAATAGTTTTAATTAGTAAACTTTTAGTATAATGAATTTTTATCTATTATTTATTGACATTAAAGCCGGGTCCAGATGCTACGTTTTGTACAACTTTTTGTCTGCGCGGTCTTAACACTGAATGAAAACATTGCAGTTTTTTATGCGTCTACATGGTGCAGAGATATCTGTATATTTCACTCAGTTTTGTGCGATATCGTCATAAAGGAGGTACTACTCTGGTCAATTTTGGCATGGTGTCATGTTTAAAAAAAAGACTGAAACGTCTCAGAAGTACCCGGCGTTCAAAGTGGTCAAATGATTACATAAAATAAATATTTTTTGTTGCCTGTTCTGGTGGTTCGACAACTGCATGTCTCTTTATTTTCATCCATGGTATTCCTAGACTGCCTTGATGTCTCCTGATCATTTAGGAAATGTAACAAATCAAAATACCAGAGAGATGGCTTGTAGATTTCGTCTCCAGCCCCAGATCGAATCAATTTATTAACTTTTGCCAATTCTTTACGGTAAACACTTCTCAAAGGATTAGTTATTTACAACTGTTTCTCTGTTTACGGTTGGATCAATTTCTTTGAATTTTTCCACTAAGCTCTCATAAGCCTCCACCTTTTTATCCCTGTCACTATACTCCTTAGATTTGACACGCCAAATGCATGGGAAAATTTCGCATAATGCAATAAATTCTGCGAGAAACTCTCGAAAACATCGCCGAAAGTCAGCCATTGTCGCCTGACGAATTGAAACTGAGAAACAAAATGAATCCGTAAAGGGTGCTACCGTCTACATGTGCCGATTTGTCTGCACAGCGAAACTTCTTCCGGGGTAGATTTTTACGCGCTTTTCAACGGTATCAAGCTCGAAGCGATGCGATAATTCCTTCCCATAGAAAATGACTATTTTATGAAACTTTCGGCTATAAATTGGAATAAAAGAAGAACAAATTCGAATTTCAGAAAAACTCTCCGAGGTGCACACCCCCATGTTCCAAATTAATTTCGTGCCAAATTTCATGAAAATTTCGGTCTGTGTCCGGCCCTACGCCGGACACAGACCGACACACATACTTGCTGCTTTATTATTAGTAGAGATTTCCCAACAAAGAAAAATCAAGCCAAGCCTTTCCAATTAAAATAAAAAATAGTTCTTTTTCACCCGTAAACGTTTTTCCTAAGAAACAAATGTAGTCAACTTGATTTGCAATATTTGAGTTAGACGATCCTCTATCGATTAAAGAAAAAATCATCAAAATCGGTTCATTTAGTCAAAAGTTATGGATGAAAAAACGAAAAAAATACTACATTTCTGCCCATAACTTTTTTTCCCAATTATCGAATATGGTCAAAAGAGAGTACGGGACCTATGGGAAACCACCCTCGATCGAATAAAAAAAGAATCATGAAAATCGGTTCATCCGGTGAGAGGTTATGAGTGGACGAACAAAAAAAAAACGACATACATAAAATATGAATGTATAACCTCCTGCCTTTGTGAAGTCGGTTAAAAACTAAAAGTTAATTTTCTGTTTGTGTAACTAAAATTGTGAAACTTAATTATCTTTATTTACCAAATTTTTAAAACAAAACTATGAGAGAAAAAAAAGAGATAATAAACATTAATGATTTTAAAATAAATTTAGCAAGGAAGTAAAATGTATTTCATTAAAACAAAAAGTTTATAAATAATTATAATTTCTTCATCTGATACACTATGAAACACTCCAAATGTTGGTCCAGCATTTTTAACAGGGTACTGCTTTCACGATTTTTAAGATTTTTGTAAAAAGACAAATAATTTTGTGAAAGTTCAAAATTTAAGCATAAAGTGATAAAAAGAATATGTTCTTATTTTGTTTTTTATTCGATTAATGATTCTGTGAAAAGTACCATTTGTTAGCTTGGAATTTTGAGAAGGGTCCGTTTTGATTAATTAGAATTTTGTGAAAATTCCGTTTTGATTGATTGGAATCTTGTGAATGGTCTGTTTTGATTAAATGGAATTTTGTGAAGGGTCCGTTTTGATTGGTTGGAATCTTGGGAAGGGTCTGTTTTGATTAAATGGAATTTTGTGAAAAGTCCGTTTTGATTGATTTTAATCTTGTGAAGGGTCTGTTTTGATTGATTGTAAGTTGTTGAAGGCTCCGTTTTGACTGATTGGAATTTGTGAGTAATCCGAAAACTGGGGGGGGGGGGGGGGGGGACCCGAATTCCCTCTGGTGACCCGCTATTATTTTTTGTTTTTCACGGTCTACTGTTTAAAAAAGGTGGTATGTATTTTTTATTTTTATTTTCTAATGGTCTGCTGTTGGCTTCTGCCGATTGCAGACTTAGTGCGTTCCCGAGAGATTTGTGCCATCTCTTTCAGCGGCACCACAAGGGTACCATCGCCGCATGAGAATTTTGAGGTTCTGGTTTCTCCACCTAAAAGGTGGGACCCACCCGGACCTTGTTGCTGCGAAATTGCGCTGAGAATTTAATTCAGCCTACAGCATATAAGCCAAATGTCTACTCAAGGGATCTTTTACGTGCCGCATTATCATACGACATGGGCGCAGACGATTTTCTGCATCTTGAAAATCTACCGACACTGCCAAGCTCGATCCTGTGACCTGGGACTGTGCCGGTGTACTTCTTAAATTTATCAAATATGCGTAACGGTATTCATTTTTGAGGGAAAAATAACGACAATGAATAATTGCTAGTTTATGCTTATTTAAAATAAGAATTTTAACATACATAGGAGTTCTTTAGAATGCAAGAGAATGCGAAATACCACAATAATATGGAAATAACTGATATTTATTCGAAGTTCGTATTTCTAGATTACAATGAATCGTTGCGTTGTTCATAAACACTGTTTACACGAAAGGAAGTTAGCTATATTAAGGAATTTATAATGTTAGCATAAATGAATTAAGATAAAAATACCTAAATCTTCAAAAAGGTAATATGAATAAGAAGTTTTAACAAATCTTTATAGCTCTTAAAAACTTTATAAAAAATCCAATAGCTCTAAAAAATATATTGTTAAAACTTCTCAGCCAGTATATTAATTTTTGACTAAATTTATTACTTCCAGTTCAAAGTTTTCTTTCTAAAATACACTCAATTTGAAAAGTAAAGTGCTGATGTTTACCAATAGACTTTCTAAGACGATTAAGATGTAAATTTGCAAGCTGAATTTATGCATTGCATAAATCTTAATTAATTTATAGATCAATGTTTGCACTTTTTTTTGTTGTTGTTGTTGTTGTTGTTGTTGAGAAAACAGTTACTCTTTATCTCCCTACCTATCAATGTAAATTATACAGAATTTTAATGCGTTACATAATTGACCAATTAACTATGATTTAGACCAGCAGACTGATAGTTTACTCAATTAATTAACCTCTTTAAAAAGGTAAAATAATTCACTCTAATCAGTTGTATACTCAATAAATAAAATCAATTGCACAATCGAAGTAGATAGTAAACATAAATGATAACTGGGCAGTGCAAAAAAGTTTAAAAAAAACATAGCAGATAGTTTACTTCGTTTTAAACATGGAAATTGGGCATTAATTATTATTTAAACTCATTATTAATTGATATGGGGACCGATTGATATAATGACCGATATTGGGAGCGGAAAAATGAACACATCGCTCTGTTATTTGCCAACTGTTGCATTTGCAAAACTACAGTTTTTCAGGAGAGTGGTTTAAAGTAATTTCATACAGTTTTTATTTTTTACCATTTGTCTCGTTGCATCGACAAAGTTTTTTTGTCCATATAAAAATCCTGACTATCCTTCCCTTAAATATGATTATAATAAATAATATGTGTGCCTCTAAGTTCTCCTGCAATTAATTTTTTAACGCAGTTACAACAGTTGGACCTAAAAAAATAAGTGCGCTTTACTGTTTTATAAGGCAACGTAACTATTTGACCCTCAAATATGGTCGGTAACTTGATTGTTTTATGGACCAATATAACTTTTTTCTACGTAAAAAGGACAACTAATTGGTCGATTTGGGCGACATTAACACAAGAAAAGAATCAAAATTGCATACAAAAGGAATATATTTTTATTTTAAATCACAAATAATTAAATTTAAACCACAAGTAATAATTATTGCACTAGGCTTGGTAACAAAAGTTATGTAAATTAAACATAAGTAAGTAAATTAAACACAAAGTAAGTAAATAAAACACTCCCCACTTTGGAGACAACCTTCGGAGACCCTGGTAAAACGATGCATAGCATTGAGGGATGAGGCCTTTCTTCAAAAGACTCAGTAGTCCCGCTTTCTTTTTATCTGCAACTGGCAGTGGGCTTAGATAGGCAGGTATTAATTTTCCTGCACTCCTTTTTGGTGGTCCTGGCTTCATACTTCTAGCAGGAATTTCTTTATTGCATCTGGTCTTGTAACATTCGCCTTTCTATTTTAACTCTTTATTTATTTGCCGCTGATTAATTCTGCACTTTTTGCACTGCTTCAGCTCAGGTATAAAAGAATCAGTCTTCTTTGTGGCAGACCCCAGCAGCACAGGCCGTATGCCATGCGCTGTCTCCTGGTCATCAGTCTTTTCTTCTGTTACAATTTCTTGCGAATAACAATCAGTCTTTTCTTTGGCTACAGTTTCTGAATTTAGTCTCATTTTTCCAGTGCCTTGTTCATCCAACTCAAAAGAACCATCAATACCACCAGCCGCAGTCTCGTTTCCATTATTCGTGTCCGAATCGGCCAGCATGTTGAATTCTGCGTTCAGCTCCATTTGCATGATGTTCTCGTACGAACTCGTAACAGCCAACTGGAAAAAAAAAATAATAATAATATTGCAATAACAATAACAAAAATATTTAATTAACTAAGGGCCCATAAGTAGGTACGACAATGAAAATGCCACGGTAAGTTTTCTATTAGCTGTTCGTTTCTTTTACTTACGTTGTTATTTGCAGTAATCCCTTCAATGAATTCCTTAGACTCTACTGTTGTCATCACCGGCTGGAGGACTGTGTACTGGGGCTCTTCTTCGGGCAGATAAACATTTTTCCGAAACAATAGGCTCAGGGCTGTTCCGAAGGCAATCGTTTTGGAACAAGTCTCTGTCTCTGTCTTCCCTCTCGAGTACGGTCCAGATTTCATTGGGTTTGCCAGTAATTGGAACTCTCCTCTTAGCCAATCTCAAAATCAATTTGGTGCGGCCACGTTTCATTACGTTTTTATTCATTGGAATGAATCCTAAAACTCTACAATTATTATAATCATTTATTATTAGGTATTGTCTATTGTATCACCTAACAAAAAACATTCTGTGTAAAATGCCGAGTATTAAGGATAAGTAAGCTACAAAAGGTACATAAATCAGTAATTTGGAAATAAATAAAAGTTTTTTAAAATGTTCCCTTACGCCATTATAAAGAACTTGCTTTTTTGGTACTGACTTATTAACTTACTAATGGCATAAGGGAATTTTTTTCTTAATTTTTATTTTTTATTTATTTCCAAATTGCTGATTTATGTACCTTTCGTAGTTTACTCATCCCTTATACTCGGCATTTTAAACAGAAGGTTTTTTGTTAGGTGATTTATGTACCTTTTGTGTGAAAAACAATGGGTTTTAGTTCTTAAAACTAAATATTTCAGAGACAATAAATTAAGCCAATGCCATTATGATTTTTTTATACACAATCACAGACATAACTGACACACATACAGACAATATTGTGAAATGTACAAAATCGTGCACAAGAATGCTCAAAATAGACAAAACTATAAAAAAACTCGATATCGAATTTTTTAGCAAATCATATTTCCCTGGCGGGTACAATAGGGTCTTTTAACCTTGGTAGGTTTGGGGCAAATCTACATAATTTGACATAAGATTTACATTCGACTGCCTATTGCGTCATAAAATTGTAATTTTATTTGATAATTTTTACCCCAGAAAACAGTAATTGGGGCGTAGCCTCTCTCATATTTCATGGAGCTATGTAAGATTAATATCTAATGTTATGCACCTTAATTTGTTTAATTATGCTGTTTCATTAAAATCGGTTAATCATACACGAAGTTATTTTGTAAAACCTAGTTCGGAAGTAGTTGCGGATTTTAATCGATATCATGAATACTTTTTACACTACATTAACCAAACCTTCATAGGCACAGCTAGACAGTTTTCTGCGTCAAATGACACAGAACATTTTAGTACAAATGCGGTTTTTGGGGGGTTTTGGGCCTATTATAACTTCGAGACCGATATAGCTATAAAATTAAGCTGTTGTACACAGTAAGTTGTGCCCTACAGCTGATTGACATTTCAGCCAACTTTGGAAACCATTGTAAAATTATTTCTATGAAAAAAAAATTGTTAAAATTGTACAAATTCGATTTACACTTTTCTTATGTAAAAATCATCGATCAACCCTTATACAACCCCCTACCGATAGTTTTAATTATTTTTGCATGCATGCGTTCAGAATCGTGGCAAGTGTGCACGGCACAATAATAGTGCAATATAACGATTTGCACTCTCAACAATTGCAATGAAACTATTGAAATGGCGATGCCAATCGTTATAAGACACTTTAAAGGAGTTTTACTTCCCACACATGGCAATTCCTATTGTCAAAAATATGTGCGCAAAAGTAACATGTAACAGAGCAACCGTCGGCGGTTAAATCAGCAAAGATAACTTTCTGAATATTGACGTTAAAAGGTTACATGTGACATTACAGCTCTCCGCTGAAAGTTTCATTTAGCAACGATAGGTACAGAATTTATTGCCAATATGGTTATATTGGCGCATGGAAAGGACCTAGTATAAAGATGCAACCGTTGACTTTCAAATTTTTGCGATCCTTCCTCTTCCCCGGATGTCAAACTAAAACTGAAACATTGATCATAGCACCTGTCTTCTGCTACATCCCGCGCAATTTCCCGCTCAAATCCAACAGTTACAATGAATTCTAGCGGGAATTCAGATGTAACACTTGTACGTAAAAATAGAGAAAAAAAAAGAAAATTTTTGATGTAAAATATTTTTTTTATTTTTTTTGGAGATGCAACACTTGGCAAATAACAGAACGACATGCGTTCTCTACCTTGTCCCACCTGCAAACTTTATTTCCGTAAGGAGTCAACTTCATGGGGCCTACCCGATTTGATTTTTTAAACTGTGCAAAACAAAACTTTAGATATGTATCTTCATCATAAAAAAAAATACATTTCTAATGAATATAATGAGTTTCATTGTCCTTTTTGAACAAGAAGTTCCGTCTAGAACTATAAGAACCTACTTTCCCCCATAAACCAATTTCAACTTTATAAAGTCCCTCCCCCCCCCCTCCTTCTCATTTAGCTTTAGCTCTTTGTTACTTTAAATATACCTTTTTCAACGGGTAATACATACTCATTCTCTCACTAATTCATTCATTAATTTTCACCGATTCCTCAAAAATCCTGATGAAAAAAATTCATAGGAAAGTAGGCTCGTTTAGTTCTAGTAGAACTTCGTATCTGTACATGTTCGACGCCATAACATCTTTCCAATAAGGTTTGTTCCGAGCAAATCCTTATGTTAGATCAGGATTTATATAAGATTGAAATTACCTCTGCAACGTGCTATGTTATTTATTTATTTTTTGGACTGTTCAAAAATGAACAAAAATTGTTCAAATCCAAAATTATTTCGTGCCGAGAGCTTCTTCGAATAAGCTTATTCATGGGAACTTGGATCTTACACCCAGAGTTGAAAAAAGTTGCTTTATTTTTTCCCGTAGGCGCTAATGTTATTTTTTTTTTAAACGGTTCAAAATTAAGCGAAAAATATTTAAAATCAAAAAGTAAAGTATGAAAATAAGATGTGGTCGCCAAGACCTATCGATTGCAGAAAAAAATCTTTCGCATCGGACAATTCGCTTAAAAGCTAGGGGGGGGGGCGAGACCGACCCTTCCCCCCCCATCTCAAAACCTTACTTTCAAAGTTTTATTTTTCAATCTTTGTTTAATTGCTTCACTTATTTTTGACTTTTCTTTACATTTAACGATACTTTTACGGTATATTAAAAAACAATAAATAAAGCATGAAAGAAGGTTTAACTTTTACGGGAAAGAAGGCTAAAAAGGGTTATGTTGTTGCATAAAGTATAGTTTTTAAAAGATCAACTAAAATGCGCGACGTACAGATCATGGAAAACCGAAAAAGGGAAATAACAGAAAAGAAATCATGGGTTGTGCGATAAATATACCATTGGTGGTACAAAGTGCGTAACAGCAAACAAAAATAAGTAAAAGTGTGCATAAAAGACAATTTTTGACTTGCCGCAAATCATTTCTTTATTAATTAAGTCTCAATTTAAGAGGTCATTTCTTTATTAATTTAAGTCTCTAATTTAAGAGGATTTAGACCTCATGGGAAAGGAACCATTCATGACGTTAATTTCACATGCAAAATTTTAAGTTGTGTGCAATACCATTTTCCTCATTTAGCACTTGCCTACTGCGTGTAACAAAAACGTCATCACTGACAGAAATTTCTGTCAAAAAATATAATGGCAAATAACAGCCGGTGAACATTTTGACAGAATTTGTTAAAGCGTAAGCAAACAGAATTTTGTCACTATTTCGACGCATTTGCAGCAAATCTGAAGGAAATACCCTACACATTTTTTTTTACAGCTAAATGTGTTCCATCAAACCAAACATATAACCTGGAAACTTAATGTACCAATTGCAATAATACTAACACCAACGGCATCTTTTCCACTCTACCCATCATTGAAAATATATTTTCTTCTCTTCCGAATTTTCCAAAAATCAATGAAAAACAAGGAAGTAGAAAACAAGAAGTTCCGTCGAGAACTATACTACTTTCCCGTATAAACCAACTTCAAATCAAAAATCTAGCTATCTCTCTCTTTCTCATTTAATCACTTCAAATATGCCTTTTCAACGGTTTATACATATTCATTCATTCAAAAATATCCTTAAAATTCCAGATAAAAAATTTTCGGGAATTAGGCTCTCTTTGTTCTGGATGAAATTCGTATCTATACATGTTCTACGTCATAAGATCTTTCCGATAAAGTTTGTTCCAAACTAATCCGTATGTTAGATCCGGATTTATACATTAAGATTGAAATTTCCTTGCAGGCTCTAATGTAAAAATTTTTTGACCTGTTAAAAATTGAACGAAAAATTATACACCTGAAAGACTAAAAAAGAAATGAGATGTACTCAGATCTTTCGAACGCAGAAAAAGAAAAATCTTCCAAATCAAACAATTCCTTCAAACGCTAGGGGAGGGGCGCATATAGGTTGAAAGACACACATTTCCTCCATCTCAAAGCTCTAGTTTCACACTTTTTATTTTTCAATACTTATTGAATAAAGTTTTTTTTTATTTTGACTTTCTTATTTTTAACAATATTTTTACGCTCTCAAGGCCTTTTTTTCCTTTCTTTTTCTCACATTTACGGGAAATTTGGGTGTAAATTGGGTGAACTTCCTGCACATTTACGGGATATCAAGAAATTGTACTACACATAACTTTTTTTGTTTTCCACTTCGAACTGACACCACTAAAGGTATTTTTCCCGCTCTATCCACCATTGAAAATTGAAAAATACGTTTTCGAACCAAGCTGTTGCACGCACAATTCTGACACGTGTAAAACATTAGGTGCCCGATACTTTTTTTATCCCGTGAATCCCTTGATCATTCCTTTTGGTTTTTCGTGCACCTCCTTCCTAGGGGATCATCCTAAAAGAAGTCAATTAATGCAACATTTATATTTGACAGTTCCAAAGCAGAGTAAAAGTGAAGGTAAAGTTTTTTCCACACGAAAATCTAAAACAGTAGGGACAAAACAAAATGCAAAGAACTATTTTTCTATCATATAAATTTGTACTTTTATTAAATTACGAATAATAATTTAAGGTAACCCTGCCTACGTCCTTTACACTTACATTAAAAGTGCAAGATTTTAATAGTTACGAAGGCAGATCCAAAAGTAAGTTGCACTTCCAAGTTGTGGCCATTTATTAAACACCCTATACAAAAGCAACACGCCTATTACATTATACAATGCTAGTTCACTTTTCCTCTTAGTTCCCGAGAGATTCTAAACATTTCTCTGAGCGGGCAACCAATTTTTCGATCCCGGATGCAGAGAAATCTCCACCAGCGCTATGTAACCACACGGAGACAGTTGCTTTCACCTCCTAATCATTGCAGAATCATTGTCATATTTTTTTACAAGACTGCGAAATTCAGTCTTGCAGTCTGCGAAATTCAGTCTTGCGCGTAGATTAGAAATTAACATTTTGAGCAATTGCATTTAAGAACAGTTTTGCAAAATTGTTGAATAAAAAGTATAGCAGCAATATTTTTATTGACCCACTGAGATTTAGCAAAGCAATAGGTTTGAAGCTTTCGTGTAAAGCAAAGAATTTTATGTAGCCTAATATGTTCAAGAAAAAACACAAGGCAAAATATGTTGTAGTCGGTAACAAAAAAAAAGCCCAAAACAATTTCTGAAAATATTAAATGGAAATCAAGATCTATTAAAAGACTATATTTATTGTATACATTTGTCATAAGACGTATAATGAAACAAACATATCCAATAAATCAAAAACTCATATCTAAGCACGCAAGATAAAACATAAAGCAATTCACACTCAAAGATTGGTTGGTGAGAAATTAGCGAAAATAATCTTCGAATAGTACAAAAATAGTTACCAACATGTATATCATTTAAAAATGTATTTAACAATCGTTAAAAACGCATAAATTTTGTTAACGTTTTTCAGAGAAAATTACTTCATTTTCATTTACCTGGAAATTTATTTTAGATGAAAAATCCTCCAAATATTTGAAAAACATGGTCCTTTGGGATACAAATCTCCATTCAAGTTAAAGTAATTAAGAGGTTTTTGTACTTTTTCTATGTAATGTACAGAGATACAAAGTATCATGAAATGCCTGTGATTTTTAAAATTTAATCGCAGTTTAAAAGAACAATACCTAAATACTTTAAATATTTGCGTTAAATTTAAAAAGTATAAAGAGTATTCAATTGCCTGAATCACTAAAAGATTCTAAAATGCAAACATTTGTAAATTTTGATATGAAACTAATTCAAGCCTACTTCACGCATTAAGATTTGCACTTTAATCATTATCTATAAATATTTGACACGGTAGCCTGCATCAACTTCAGATAGTCATTGCTCGCTTCAGAGCGATTTTCATTTGGGCTTGCTATAGTGCTTACTTTACTTTCGGACGATGCTGTAGTTGCTCCATTTGTTTTGGAATGAGTTGCAGTTTTATGCGTCATGGGGTTATCCGGTGTAGATTTTTCTGACGAATGTACAAATAATGGTGCATTAACGTTTAAAGCGTGCAAATTTTGGTTATTCTGAGGGTACTCGATATTACAGATTTTGGTGGCAGTATTATTTTCCACTGATGATGGTTTCGTAGAATCGTCAACATTCATCAAGCTGTAAGATTTTACCATTTTTGGAGTCTTAAAAGAAGACGACACTGCCTTCTGTTTAATATGCTTTGTATGTAATTCCTTTTTACCTTTTGTATGATACTTGACACTGGGAACTGCTGGTCCAGGTAAGATGCCCGGATGAAAATATTCAGGTACATATTGTGGATATAGGTAATGTGCCTGAGGCGCAGGAGTGCACGCAGGAATACGTTGTGCAGCGTTTGCAGTTGGATAAGTGTACGTTGAAACTATGTTCTCTGGAACAGGAAAGGATAGGCGAGGTGGAGGCAATGAGTAGGGAAAACTTGCACCAGGAAAACAATGTGCCATTTGCGGTACCACAGGTCGTTGAACTTGAGAACTGATAGTATTTGTGTTTACTGTGCTATTCGGCAGATTGAACATTTGGCTTGGTGCTATATACGCATTGCGGCTATAATGAGAACTATATCCGGAAGATATTTTTGGGTTTGGGCCTTGATTTTCATTTGAAGAGGATTGATTTTCCGATACTGCGTTTGTTTCGTAGAAAATTCTATCATTCCTCTCATCATCCATGCGTTTAGCCAGTTCTTGATAGTATATCCTTGATTTTTCAAGATCAAGTCTAAGGTTAGCATCCAACACGCACATCACAGCAGCAATTAACGTTACATGCAAGTTAGAAAATTTTTGAAGGTGACAAAAAACGGCCACTTCCCCTAAAAACGCAGACATGTGAAAGAAATTCATTTTGTCTGGTTTGTTCAAGTATTCGGTCGCTACGGTAGTAACATGAAGGTAGAATATGCTCTCGTTAAAAAAATATTCTCGGGGTACAGCAGATGCTTCCACCTTTGGACCGTACTGATAGATCTGGCTGATGATAAAAGCAGTCCTGCCTATTTCTGGTGTAAAAAGTACTGGAACCCCTTCAAGATTTTTTGATAAACCACAGGACGACTGCCAATCTAACTCGTAGCTTCTCATGAAGTACTCGATTAGATCTTCAGCATAACGTGCACCAATATATTTCTTTTGACATGACATTTCCCTTGCTAATCTTTCTAATCCAAATAGCAGCTCCGGTCGTGGTCTTCAGGAATAGCGATTGCTTCAGTGCGGACAGAGTGAATTCACTTCATTTCCAATTTTTAAGTCTGTGGCAGTGTTACTGAAGTCTTCTTTCTTTCTTTCTTTACAACCATTTCAGGTCCCATAAATATTCGAGTTTATTTGCTATTCTCAAGGAAATGCCTCAAACTCTCGTCTAATATGACAGATAGAACAAGATAGCACAACAGATTTTAATATACAAAGAAGGAAACACACCCAGGGCAAAGGTGGGAATCGAACCCACGCCTCTTTCTCTCCGCGCAGGGAGGCAACGGAGCCACTGAAGTCTTCTTTTGGAAGCTCGGAAATACCTTACGGGTAAGTGTGGCTCAACTCCCCTTTCCTTCCTTTAGTTTTTGTATTTTCTTTTTTATTCCCTTTTAACAGCAAATTCAGATTTTCTTCATATTTATATGCATGGAAATATCTTTTTTCTTGTTTAAGAATATAATACTTTATATGTGTATACTTAATATTGCAGATATATATATATATATATATATATATGTAACGGGAAAAATCTTTAAATAAGGAACGATTTCAGATTTTAGTTACTTTTTATATAAATTTGCATGAACTATTAGACGGATCTCGCACCGATTAAAAGTTTTCCAAAAAATAAATGCACAAAACTACTGTAAATGGGGCCTCAGTGGCTGAGCGGTCAAATCGACTGGCTCCGGTGCCTCCCTACGCGGAGAGGAAGAGGCGTGGGTTCGATTTCCACCTTTGCCCTGGGTGTATTTCCTTCTTTGAATGTTAAAATCTGTTGGTGCTGTCTTGTTCTATCTGTCATATTAGACGAGAGTTTGAAGCATATCCTTGAGAATAGCAAATAAACTCGAATATTTATGTGACCTGAAATGGTCGTATAAAAAACCAAACTACTGTAAATACACAAGTGAAATAATAAAAACGGTAAATAATAAGAAATGGATTGACGGGCAGCGCTCGAACACTAATCGCCTGATCGAATGTTGAACTTGATGCGACACATCCTATAACACGAGAGTTTGATAATAACTAATAAAATAAGCACATGGGTTGTGGCAAAAAGTCTCGTAGTATGTGTGTTTTAGTGAAAATTCGGTTACTGGATAAATTCTGAAGTACGAGTGCTGTGATGGAATTGATGCGTGTTTAAAGAACAGGTCGGGGGCCTGAGGTCGAAAGCAACAAGAGTCAACTGTATCATTTTGATTTCCTTTTGTACCGCCGTCTGGGAAGCAGCCTACAAAAAGTAAAATACTTTCGTATGTCATTTATTATTATCATGTATGTTAGGGATGTAACGAATAGTGATTTGGGCGAATAGCCGAATACCGAATATTCGGCCATTTCTTCCAGGCCGAAGGCGAATATTTGACCAATGACTTAGGCCGAAAAAATTAAAAAATTTCTAGAAAATAGTTGTAATAGAAAGTATTTGTCAATTTTAAAAGTTTTCACATAGGCAAACACCAATTCCACACAATTTATGATGTATGATTGAATTCTGTCGGGAATCTAAAACTATCTAAAATTAATGTATTTTCTGAATTGCTTTGAATGCAATAAATTTGATTCAATCACAAGGGGAAATTAGAAAGGACGCATTAATGTACGCATTAGCATAATTTTACTAATTATTTAATTCAAATTAAGGAAATCCCATTAATAAACTACCATGTTCAAAATAGTTTTATGAAGATATTTTATAAGTTATAAAAGTTGTATTTTTATTCGACGGGTGTTTTTACATACCTATTTTTAAAAGATCTATTAAAATCTAAGGCATTTAACTGGAATATATTTTTATTTTCAAAAACCCCAACTACTTATACTATCTTAATAATCATGATATATTCTAGGCTTTTCACATTTCTCTCTTACCCAATATTCACAATTAAATCAGTCTACCCAAACAAAGCCTGGCTTCCACTTTGTTAATAATAACAAAATAAAAGTTTTATATTCTCCATCATAATTAACTGTTGCCAGCTTTTGAGAGCAAATGCTAAGTACAAAATTGAATATTATAACTTTAAAATCTCTTTCTGCTCAGTCAAACTTAAAAACAATGTCTAAAAAAGTAGTTTTCTCTGTTATTTTTCTTCATTAAAATTATATACTAATGTGTTTGTTCTCTTGCAAGAGCTAAAATACAATTTTAAATGTTTAAAATCTATTATTTCTTTTTTTTTTTTTTACATTTCTACTATAGAGAACTATTCGGCCGAATAGTCCCAATATTCGGCCAGGTCGAATATTCGTCTAGGTCAGGAAACTACTATTCGGCTCGCCGAATATTCGGCCAAAGGGCCGAATAGACCGAATACCGAATATAGTGGCCGAATATTCGCTACATCCCTAATGTATATATATGTAACTTTTAGTTGAAAGTAATAAATTGCTGTCCCGTTAGTTGTCGTAAATATAGACCATGCAACAGACAATAGTTAAAATGATAATCTGCAGATGTGTCACTGCTAAGCCACTTATACCAAGCGAAAATGGCTGATATATATTTTTTTAATTTCATATGATTGCTACTAGATGTCTTCCAAAGGAGATTGGCATTGATGGCAGTAAATTAATAAATAATGGGGCTCTGAACGTGTAAGCCATTAAGTTTCTGAAGTCAGTTGTCTAATGTATCTTCATAGTATGAGAAAAACTGGGAAAATGCTCATCAATCCAGTACTAGGCTGTAATATTAAAAATGCTCTAACTAGCAAACATGATTCAAATTTGCGTTACGAATTCAGACTAACGGCAGTTCTGTAGCAAACTTTTTTTCTACATTTTTCATATATTTTCACCCATATGCGGCAAGAAATACTTTTAAAATTTCTGAAATAAAAATCTCCAAAAACATGCACCATTTATTACCATTCGTTTGTTTTTTTTTAGTAAGTTCTTCCTTTCTTTTTTTCTTCTTCAAAATTTGTTTGCAAGAATTATTTTGGAATTTGCAAGAACTATGAGGATTTGAATTATGCATTTATTTAATTTTAATTAAGTATAACTTGCACATTTCCTTCAGAAGAATTATCATTATAATTAAATTTCTGCTCCAACGCAGTAGTTGCTGTTATTTTTTCGCATAATATTTACGGGTTTATAAACATAATATACATATAAAAAAAGACCATTTTTTTTTCTTCCAGATTCGTGGCATACTTAAAACAAAGATAGCATAATAAAACTAAATGTTTAATACATTAAAACTGAAAACAAGCTTCCAAATTATAAAATATTCCTCCCACTACCCCTTCCCCAGTACTTCTTTTTTACACTTACTTTAGCGCTCAGTACCTGCTATTTCGAAGTTCATATTAGTTATGTATTTTTCTGCGTAATTAAAGAGAAAAAGGAAATGATAATGTGTCCTTTGGAACCCTTTTGTATTTTATCGCCTTCAAAAACAAACGCAAAAGTAATGAAACGGAATTTAGGCTCAAAACTCATGGCAATTTTTGCTCGAAACTTTTTATTGAACAACGATCATTTTAATTGTATAAAAACTTCTTCGAAATTGTTTGATCTTTTTTCTGGACGGATTTTTTTTTCAATAAACAGAGTGAGGATAAATTGCATACTCGAATTCAAAAGTACTTAAAGGGATTTTTTTTTCAAAATTATTTTTATTTCCAGCGGTGTACGATTTTATTAGTAAAAGAAAACCGAATGTTCAGAAATATGATGAGTACTTCGAAGCGGTTTTATTATATTTTTTCTTTAATTATAGTTTCCAGTCGATTTTTTTTCATTTAAATTTGTTAGCGTGGACGCAAAAATATCCTTCTTGCCGCTTTTAAATTTTTGTACTATTTGAAAACATGGAAAAACTATCTAAAATGAAAATTTGTCTGTACAGCGATTTGTGCTCCTTGTAACTATTTTTTTCCAAGAAATTCGGTTTTTATCAAAAGATAAAGATCGACTACTAGGGAAAAAAATTGAAAAAAAAAAAGAAAAGAAAAGAAAAGAAATAGATGCGTGCAGTTCGAATTATTTTCTCAGCTAAAAATATCTTTCGACTTTGTTGGAATAATTACGACTTGCATAATTGTAATGCATAAATATATTGCATAAATATATTTACTCCACAGTTAAAAATTTAGATACATACGAAGTGCAAAAAAATATTTCTAAATTTCACAATTGCTTGTCTTTTTCCCTTGATTTTATTGAAATTTTCACTATAAGTAATACAAAAATGATAAAGTTACTTTTTACCACTAAAATTTACTCTAAAAGCAAAAATACCTTACAATTACGTTATTGACAGTTAGCTATATATAGAACATATTAATGTAGAAAATAAGATTGATTTATTGTATCGAAAACTTATAGGCTATTTTAAGCTTTTATATTGTAAGTTTTTATAGGCTATTTTAAGCAAAACATGAAACAACTTTTAAAATAAAAGCAAACACTCATTTTACGGATAAAAATATAGGTTATTATAGGTAATTCTTAAAAAATAAAAGATTCAATAAAGGAAAATTCTGAATAAAAACAAGGTTGCTATTGTTATGGTTTGAATCTAAATAAATTTAAATTCAAAATTGGATATAGAGAGCTTTTAAAAATTGGAAGAATGACAGGAACAACGTAATGCATTGCTGTATTTCTGAAGTACTATCTTCGAGTTTTGTATTCAGTTTATAGATTGTTTGCTATTTTATAACTTTGAATTTGAAAATTCTTGCTGTGCTGAAGTCTCAGAAATTATAATTTGATGCAGCATTATGTTCAAGAGTTCTTTTATTTTAAAATTTCAGAATTTAAGTAAGAGAACTTTCTTTACAAAACATAATAGAATGATGTTTTAGCAAAGCTAACAGAAATATAAAATTACTTGTACTCATTCTTTTTTTCCTACCTCTCCCCCCCCCCCCCCCTCTTTTCAACCAGTACGCCCATCATTTAAAAAAGAGCCAACATTTTCAACAAGAAAACATAAAGATTATTGGAATTGTATTTTCATTTTTATTTTCATTTTTATTTTCCTTGTTTAAGATCCGGAGGTCTCTCTTCGCCAATTGACAAGTTTTACACATTTCTTATATTGGTTAATTTTTGCGTTCTTAAATTGAATTTTTAATACTTAACACGTTGACTGCCAATCTACGAGATAACTCGTAGTAGCTGAACTTGTTGAGAGACCAAATTACAAATTGTCTTGTTGTTGCTGACTTTTTTTTTTTTCATTTTTCAATACATTTATAAAAAGTTAGACATTTTTTACTTAATAAAACGTTTTGTACAATATGTTTTAATTAAATTAAACTATCGTCTGGAGATCCACAAATACAAACTGCGCTGGCAGTCAGCGTGTCGGCAGTCAACGTGTTAATTGGAAAAAGAAACCACTAGTTATGGATCGGGGGCTATCGACTGCGTTAGAGAAGATTTTGTAAAGTACAATATTATGTTTCTGCCCTTTTTAATATCGTTTATGAATAATTTATTTCACGAAGATGGTCAAGAATATGCTGTATATATATATATATGTGTGTGTGTGTGTATCATTGACTGATAGTTTGCAAGTATTTTCCTTAAATGGTTTATGTTTCCAAATTTAATATTACTTATTATAAACCTTTTTTTTTTTTTCATTTTCAATTTATATGTTTGGGAACCTGTGAAAATTAGGGGAGTAAAGGTTTGTGCATGATACGTTCCCAAATAAGTTACAACGTGTGAGATCTAATCCTTTGGGATAACTTTTCTCCACCAGACCCCTACCTGTTAGCCGAGGCCTTAGGATTGCTTACGCACGGGGAGAGGTAGTGGGGTCTACGGGTTTTACATGTACATATCCCCAAGTATACATGGTGGTCTTCAGTGGGTATCGAACGCGCGACCTTCCAGGTGGAAGTCCGACGTGCTAACCACTAGGCTACCACGGCCCTCCTTTGGGATAACTATAATAAAAAAAAAAAAATCAACATTCGGTAAAATTGTGCATTAAAAAAAAACAAAACAAAACTATAGAATTTTGAGAAAGGGAGCGACTTTTTTAGAGAACTCGATGAAGAGGTACGAAAAGGAACCGGAACTTCCTCAGATATTCACAGATCGTTAGATGTCTGAAAATGTATTTTGAAATAATTAAAAAAATAAAAATAAAAATTTCACATTATTAGCGGAAAGGACATAAACAAAATTTCTTCCATGTCTAGAAGCGAAAAAAAGAAAAAAAAAAGCGAATGGAAATGTGAGGAAACCATTATAAACAAAAACTGTTCTAATAAAAGTACTGACCATTTTATAATTAATATGCTAGAAAACTTTTTTATGAGAAGGATTTGCTAAGTACAGATAGTTAATTCCTACAATTAGGCCTTCTTTGAAAAAATTGCTTCTATTTTCCCTTGTTAACTATATGGAGTAGTTATATAGTACCTGCAAAAGGACATGTATTATAAACTTTACAAAAGATGGCAGCACAAGTTTTACGCTATTCGATTCCAGCCGAGATCATAGATTGAGTACATTGATTCGAGAATAAAAGCAATCTATCATTAGATTCACTTTATTTATGCATATAATCTGGCAAAGAAAAGCATGTATGCATAGTAAATTCTTTTTTATTATTAAAATTTTCACTTTTTTTATAAAGAAGTCAAAATCTTTTCCCATTAACTTAGGAATGTCCGTTTTGCAGAGCTTTGTAAATGGTGAAACATTGCTTTAAGAGTATTCTATTACTCGTCGTCCTCTTGTCATCATTTCTATCAATACAGCAAAAATAAAAATTAGAAATTTTGATTAAATTTCATGGGACTTGGAATGGCTAAAACTAAAACTGCGAATAAATCAATTTGTATGTGGTGCCATCTAGAGTCACTAAATAAAAGTAATTGCTTTTTGATGCACTCGGGAAAAATAATATACTTCTACTCCTTTTTATTCTTTTGAAACTTCATTTTATTTTTATAAAAAAATAATTAATTCTTTAGACACGATACTTCAAATTTTCCTTCAAAATTTTTTTTCCCTTAAATTATTCATGAGCTCTTTACGCAGTGGCTCGCATATATATATATATATCTTGTTAGCTCTTTTTCTATTTCAAAAGTCAAAAAGATGAATTTTATTTGCTTCAAAGAATGAAATCTTCTCTCATTTCATAGTTTATGACTTATGGGAAATTCCTTGAAAACAGGGACACAAACATAAAAAAAAAATTTCTTGCACATATGCAGATTTTTTTCATCTAAGGTAAAAATATGTGAATTTTTATAAAATTATGTTTCAAAAGTTAGAAGTACCTTTTTATAAGTTTTATAGGCAATGTTTGGCAATGTTACTTTTGTCACAAGTGTTGTTGTCTTTAGAGAGATTCGGTAAGTCCATCTTGTTTTCGTAAAGAAATTAACAGGTATGTATAAAATCCTATTATTATATTGAAATTTAGTCTATATGTGAGGTTAAGCCAGTAAAGAATCTTTAAACTGTGATTATTGTATTGAAAATTAATTCTTATAAATTAAGCCTCATAGTAATGTAACGTAAGTCACAAAAATTTATAAAAGTTTTTATTACTTAAGGAAAATTAGTGTTAAGAATATAAAAAGCCATATTCTCCACATTCATGATAATATCTTTAATATCAATTACTTGAATAGTTAATAACAGTTCAATTTATGGGTTAAAAACTTCTTTAAAATATGTAACATCAATCCCATTGTAACATCAGTCACTTTTCTCTTTTCCAGTTAGGTACTTAAACACTGCACAAATGGCATCGACTGCTGCAGAAAGGCAAAAAAGGAGGCAAGATAAAATAAAGAATGAGGGAAATTATGAAGATTACAAAAAGAAAAACAATGCAGAAGCTAAAAGGAGTAGAGATAAAAAAAGAAATGATCTAGCCAAGTTACCTAAGTGAGTTCAAAATAGAGTTAAAAGAGGAATCAAAGAAAATGTTAGAAAAATGTAGAGCATTAAAGTGCAAAATTTCAAGTAGCAGCGACATAACCCCTTTTCCAAAATAATAAAACTTTAGGAAAAGCTGTAACTCGTGCAAAGCGTGCCCTGCCTACATCTCCACGAAAGCAGAAGGCTGCCATAAAAAATGGTTTGACAATGAAATTGGTGAAACGGGTGCTCTTATTAAGCCCAAGTAAGCATTTTTACAGCAGCAGTGTGAAAATCTTTGAGATCTCATCATACGATTTACAGTTGCGTTATAAAGAGTTAAATTTGAAAAAAATATTTTCTGATTCAGAAGCTATAGCTGGTATCAAGCAGCAACACTTTTTGGAGGTGGTAGACAAAATCATCAAAAGCTCCAAATTTATCTAAAACATCATTTTCCTGTTCAAAACCAAGCGAACAAGTTCCAGAATTTGGTGGCCCCAATTGGAGAATGGGTTCTTGTGGAATACGATGGACAGCTCTATCCAGATGAAGTTAGAGTCATTAAAAACTATGAATACTTGGTCAGTGTTATGATTCCAACAGGGAAGCATTGGAAATGGTCTGACAATGTGGATGAAATTTATTAATAACAAGAAAAAATAATAAGAAAAAATAGTACACTAGATGTAGGAAATGCACGAGGACACTTTTCATTTCCTGAATTACACTAAAAACATCACTCGTATAATTATATTCATTTACTATTGTTTATTTTTTATCATTTAAGTAGATTTGTGTAATTTTGTTTTAAAAAATGCTAATTTGACTTTTAAGGAGAAATAAATTATAATTTGAACCAATTATAGTGTTGGTGTAACATCAGTCACAAAATGTTTGTAACATCAGTCACGGAAATTAAAAATTTCCTCCACTGTAAATTTTAAAGTTTTTTAAATGTAACAAAGTGTATTCATAAAGTTTGAAATCTTTACTTGACTGGAAAAAAATAATTTTAATCTTCATGTTCTTAGTTTGAGGAGAATTTCAATTAATATAAAAGTTGTTTTTCCTGTTGTCTCTTCTGTGTAACATCAGCCACAATTTTTGATTTACCTTAATTCCACACAAAAAAGCTTGTTATGTCTAAACACAGGTATGGGTAGCATTATTGTACTCTATCATGGTATTTTAGATCAATTTCAGAAAAATAAAATTAAAATTCAATACAGTGCGGATTTTAAAAGTTAAAAAACTTAGTCAAATTGTAACGTCAGTCACCGTGGAATGACCCCTATGCAACTAAAAATTGACATATTTTGATTTTTAAAGGTAGCAGACATGTCAAACATAAAGCGCACACACACAAATATAAAATTTAAAAAATATATAGAAAGGAAGACGTTAACACTCAAGTGAAAAGTAATTTAAGCAATGGTATAATATGTATGTAATTTACAGGTTGTTTCAGGCTTTGAAAAATGCATTACCAATTGATCTCAAAAGAAAAAAAGTAAATATTTTTACAAAAATAAAGTCACTAAAACCGCAACTAAATTAAGTTAATGTTTTGTTCCGTACGGCTTTGTAAATTGTAATATAGGTTTGTAAAAAACAAAAAAAAAAAAAAATAACTGGAAGAAAATGCGAGGTCAGAATTACAACCCACATGATAATGCAAAACATGGTTCTTTCCAAACTTAACTATTCTGAATTTTGTTTTTTATTTATTCTCTAAAGTTAGGTAAGACTAAATTGCGCATATATTAGTTAAAGTGTCGAGTAGTTACTGAGAATTACGAAACCGGATTCCACCATTAACGGAAATAACCACCGTTCTTGACAATAATAATGCTAAATGTCTTAAATTATATGTATATATATATACTATTAGTAAAACATGTTTAATATTGTGGACGTTTTGAAAAAATGGAAAGATTAAATTAAAATAGAAAAAGAAAAATTTGTGAATTACCTATAATTCTATTAGGTAAAAATGTTCCAGTGTTTACTTTATGTATGAAATATTGGTACAGTAGCATAAAAGAATGAAGAAAAAGACATATTTTATCAACAATTACTTTATTACACAGAGGAAAAACAGAAGACAAAATAACAAAAATTACAAGCATTTCATAAAAACACGTAAAAATAAATTATTAAAAAATCATGGCGTACACACGTATACAGCGAAATGCTGCAAGAAATGGATCCATCCAAACAATAAGAATGCAAACAAAACACAAACTCAACAAAAGTTACACCACATACAAAAATAATCAATCACGCAGAACACGGTCATTTGAGATTTTTAGTTAAATTCGACAAGAATCTAAACTTTCTTTCTGCTGTTATTTATTGTTTCTTTTAAGGTTTTTACAAACATTAAAAGGAAAGAGTTACTTGAGAACATAGATAAAGCCAAAATATTTATCAAATTTTATTTGTGCGAATCGAACATAAATATTCTTATATTGAATAGAAAGAATGGACTGAGAGGAACATTTTTTTGAAACACATTTCACAACAACATGTTGGAAAATGATAAGCCATTTTTGAGAATAAAAAGGCCTGTTTGGGGTCCAATTCTGAAATTCATTTCACAGAGGTTTTTATAACTTAAAGCGGTGACATAATGCAATGGGAGAAACCTCTGCGTTTTACATATGTCTTGGACCATCGCTTTTCAAGTTGTTTGCGTTTATCTATATGTCGATCATTTCAGTTTTTCTATGGGGGGAGCGGGGAAGACCTCAGAAACGATGTTTCGGACTTTCTGCTGAAATGGTACTCTCCGTAGCAAGTTTTATGCAAAATAACCTTTTCTTTAATTTTCCTACATGAGCGACCTTCTTTGAGTATTTTTTATAATTCAAACAAAATCAATCTAAACCTTCAGAAAAGTCTTTTACTTCTTTATATAGTGAAATAAGAACTAAAATATGATTGATTCATTTGACAAACAGAATTGCACAAAATCTTTGGCATGTAAAATGTCTTGCTCATTTTACATGCCAAATATAATTCGTTGGAATGTTTTCGTTTAGTGAAATATATTCTTAATGTGATAATAAACAATAAAGTATCAAAAAAAAAAAAAAAGGAAAAATATATTGAATAAATCCCTTTTTTGAATACTACATCACGTATTTGGATGAAACAAAAATTTGAAAAAGAAGGACATGATCAAGTGTTTACTGAACAACAGCTAGAATGTAATACTTCATTAATTTATTTGTTCTCGAAGGAAAATTATATTTTTAATCCATTAATTTCTATAAAAAGATTCTTCACTCTTGGTGTTCCAGTGGTTTACCATTCCCTAATTTGGTTTTTCCACTATGAGAGTGGAAACCTCATTGTTAGTTCTCCTTTTGATGCCATGCACTGATATATTTTTTAAACAACCTCAACCAATAGTCATTAAGCATCACTAGATTCTTCAAATGTACTCGATTTTTTAAATGAACTAGGGGCAGATCGTGGAATCGTCTGATTTCCATCCAATGGACTCGTTTCTGTTCTGTTCTTTCAGGTAATCAAGCAGAGGCGAGAAATACTCCAGGACCGGTCCCGCATCCATTTTATTTGTGGCTCCTCCCGTCATAATATTCATGGCTTCTGACCAGTGCTCTGAACTACCCAATTCCATCACTTGACTGAAAAAGAAAAATTGGCATTAAAATAATATATATGTATATTTAGGGTGTATCGTAAAAACCTTTTTTGGAAATTCAAAATTTCAAATTGATGAAACGTTGGACTTAAAGACCCACATAAGACGCAAAGAAAAAATTACCCAAACATTAACCACTCGTGGCTTGTAAAAATGAAACGCCTGCCAAAAATTAAAATAAAAAGCCATTTTAAAATTACTACTGTGGATTTATTTGGCCTTTAAATACGGAATAAGTAAGTCCCTTTTGTTTGTTTGGAAGCAAAATTTCTTTCTTTTTCGATACAATATTATCAAAAACTATTTTTGCTCATTTGACAATTGTTAGTAAATATTGTTTTTTGAGCTGATTTTCAAATAGCAAAAATAGTTCAGTTTTCATGGCTTGCATGCAACGGTTGCTTGACATAAAAACATTTGTTTCAGGCTGAAAAGGACGCCTACAAAATGCATGCGTCTCTTGAGAGATGTTGGAAAAACAAGTAATAAAATGGAAATTCAACATGAGTAGATATTACACATTAACAACATCAACATATGTTTAAGCTATTGAGTTTCCATATTTAATTCTTGTGTCAATATACTACTACATAACAAAATGAAAATGATGCTTGAAATATTATTTTATAGCTTGCATTTCTTTTCAAATCTAACACTTAATCTTGAAATATAATTAGAAAAGGAATTCAGAGAGTTTGTATTTATAAAACAATATAACACTTGCATCAAAAATTATTTATTAGCGAACCAGCTTAAACCAATATTTGCAAAATAATAGTAACAATAATAGGTTTATAATGAAAATTTTAGCATTGAAAAATCCTTATTTTTGAGTACTATGCGGGAGACTTAAATATTGCATGAGAATCGACAACTTTTTTTAAACATTAAACTACTTCTTTGTTTGCATTCTTCAACTGGAATTGTTTTTTTTTTAAATTCTTCTTTAATTAAAAAAAAATATCGAAAAAGTCAATTTTTTGAAGAAAATTCTAAATGTTAGGCCTTGTGCGGGAGACCTAAACATATTAATTATTTTTTAAATCTTGGTATCTTTTCTTTTCTTTTTTCGTGGTGCACGTGGGTTCAAGCAGCGCCCCCTATATCTAGGAAGCCTTTGCACGGGAGTAGTCTAAATAATGTCACGTGGTTTTGAGAAGGCCATCAAATCTGCCATTGCAGTGTGTTGTGTCGCTACCGGTACTGTTGTATGTTTGTTGGTTATCGTTTCTATTATCTTTATCTTCTTGTAATCAATTTTCAAAGTTTTAAAATGCCTTACGAGTGTGCCGTTTACGGCTGCAAGGGCAATTATGCAATTATGCTTCTGGGCAGAAGGTGTCAATTTTAAAGTTATGAAAGATTCAGTTCTTTTAAAAGTGTGAATATCAAAGACGAGGAGCAACAGCTTCAAACCATCGAATAGTTCCAGATTAAGTAATTAAATTCGTTAATTTATAGTTCTCTTGAAGAATATAGAAACTGGAAATATATAAATCATGTTTTGGGAAGGTGTTTCGTTTTTGAATTGTGTCACTGTTCTTGCCAGTGTGCGATGTGTTACATTATCATTTGTCATTAATGTTGTGGAATTAATGTTTTATGGTTAATAAGTTTTAATTTTCATGAACGACTTTCAACTTTCCTCCTTCTTCAATTTGAAAGTATACACTTGATCTATTTGTTAGTTTGTATGTCATTTATGTGTGACAAGGTTATACTATGCTTATCATATTTTATGAAGTTAGAAAACTTGATTTTGGTTCTTGATCGTTTTGCATACACATGACATTTAAGTTATAACTCATTACAAATTAACTCATTACTAATGTTTTATTATTCTTAATATTACTATTTATTAACTAAAATTATTTTTGAACGCTTTAATGTACAATTACTTTTAACGTACTACTCTTTATTCATTTCTTTAGTGTTCATAATTTTGTTTAAGAGTACTGTTACCAATAATAAGTGTGCTCTGTTTTATCTATAATTTAGGGGGTAGGTTACTCACTGTATTATATTGTGTGAATACAGCATAGGGATCATACATAAATGATGTCACTCTTCGAGGGGGGGTCGTGATGTAGCGACAAGGGGAGGGGCTAACAAGAAGTGTGACATCATGCTTATGCAACATAGCGTGGCATGTGACAAAGGGGGGAGGGGATATGTTGAAGTGTGACACTTTGTGACAAGGGGGGGGGGTCAAATACGTGGGAAAAAATCCTGACATCATTTATGAACGGTCCCATATTGCTTTCTGGATGATTCCACTTTTTTTTTTGTGCTACGTGCGGAACATTTTTGAGCAAAATTCTGTTATATTTATTTAATAATTTTTATTATGAAAATATTAATGCAAAGTTTTCAAAATTTTTTAGAACAGCTGGAGCCACATTTTGAATATTAAAATTTTGTTTCGCACGGGACATCACAAATGTCCCGACTTATCAAAATTGTAATATTTTTTAAATAATAAACTATTGACCCTATTGAAAAGAAATTTTGTACCACTGTTGGCTCCAAATGTACAGACTGTAATAAAATTTTTTGAAAACTTTTCATTAATATTTTCAAAATTAAATACACCAAAATTTTGTTCTAATAACATTTCCAGTAGGTAACATAAAAATGCTGTGGAATGACTCTTCTATGTTTTATTTTAAAAGGGATTTCAATATTTTAAAGATTTTAGGGGCCGTTCATAAATGATGTCACGCTTTTCCCCCATATATTTGACCTCCCCCCCCCCTTTGTCACAATATGTCACACTTTAGCGGACCCCCTTCCCCCCTTTGTCACGCGTCACGCTATGTTGTATAATGCAGAATGTCACACTTCTTGTTACCCCTCCCCTCCCCTTGTAACACTTTGTCACAAGTTCACGAACCCCCCTCCCCCCTCGAAGCGTGACATCTTTTATGAATGATCCCTTACCCACAGCTCAAATACGAGTAGAACTCAAAAATTAAAGGAACTTTTGAGAAAAGAGGTATTTATTCTAATGATAGGAATTTTCTACATAACCTCCCTCACAAGTTCTTACATAGTCCAACGTTTCCCAAGTTTTATTACACAAGGTACATTATATTTGTATAAAGCGTATTCTTTTGGCTCGAAATCAGTTTAATATTATTTTGAAATGTAACAGTAAATATCAAATGGTTGTTTGAAACACAAGAAAAAAAGAAAGAATCATACAGCTTGTAGTAAAACTTTTACAAACAATGTCTAAGCTTATTCTACTCTTTTAAGAGTTCTGATAGAAATAGTACCGAAATTTAGGTTATAATTTTTTTCCAAGTGTTAAGTATTAACATGAACTAAATATATAAATAAATTGCAAATTCATATTGAATGTTTGAGAGGATAATTCCTTCATGAAAATATATGAGAGAATGTCAATATTGGATTGCTTTTCAAAAGAGACAAGATTTTATTTTTTCTTATTAAAGAAAAACATCATAGCGTAGATTAAAAAAAAGGCTGAAGGTTAAATTAAAAATAGGTTAAGATAAAAAGTTATCAACTAATGAATTTAAGATGAACGTTAAAAGAAACAAATAATGTAAAAGATATTTTGGAATGACTGAATTTTTAGTGTCTGTTTTTTTTTTTACATAAATTCACAATTATTATTTCTAATTATTCTGTTTTTTATTCTTTACAAATATTGATTTATTTTAAGTAGAAGTCAATTGAAAAGAAGTAAGCGCGAAGCGAAGCGGTCTTTCTCACTCATCGTGTTTAGCAACGGAGACTGAGAGACTGGCCTTCTGCTGATCACGTGACTTGCCTGTTAACGGGCTTCCTGATACAGGGGGCATTGGTTCAAGGGGCAACTTTTTTTTTTTTGAAATTTTGAATTTCCGAAAAAGGTTTTTCCTGATACATCCTAATATATATACTGTGTTACCACCACGAGAAAGACTTTGGATCGAGTTGCCACAAACAGACGAGTCGAAACCTGCAGGGGAGAAAGCTTTAAATCTGGCAACTACATTTGGCAAATTATCGCACAATAGCTACGAATCCATTTCGCCCAACACAACACCGAAGTACAAAGCGAAATGCAACTCTCGCCTAATTTCTTGGCGCCAACTCGCACAAAGAATTGATCGTCTTACCTAAACTACACCTAAACTGCTACGGAATAATCCATGACCATAGCGACCGCCACTCGTTTGTCTGCTGTCTGAGGTTTTTCTCCTGGCGGTAGCACAGTAGATAGTTGGATGGATGGATGGATGGATAGATAGAAAGAAAATGGGATGGGTTTCTTAAGACCATTCAGTAACGAAGTCTTTGAGGCAACTGTTCTTCAAATTGGAGGTCTTGTTGTCTCCAGAGTGGGTAATAAGGTATTTTGAAGAAAGAAAGAAAGATGGAAAAGCAATATAAGTTCAGTCAATGTCATTGACTTTCTGAAGTTCCTTTGATGTTAGCCCTGTATGAAATCATGCTAAATTTATTACCAAAATAATAGTTTGCATTGAAAATTTATAATAATAACAATTCACAGTACTTAAAAATAAATAAGCCTTTTTCTTCTTTCAGGAAGTGGGCAGTTCCAAAGCCAAGTAAAGTCAAGGGAAAATACGATGAAAAGGGATATTTCGTTCATGTTAAGTTAATAACGTTTTACGGAGAAACATTCATTTTTCCGTGTTTTCCGATTTTCCGTTTTATTTCGAATATGAATTAGAATAAATATTAATGGAATTGATCTAGTGTTTAGGAGCTTTTCTGTTTCTATGCTTATTATACTTTCATACCTGAGTATTTGTCCAGCTTCTCTGGATCGGTAAATATCGCACTTGTAGAGAGGTCCTTCATGTCCAGCAGCGTCACACAGAACCTTGTGGAACTGGAACTGGACAATGAAACTCACGAAATACCTGAAAAACACATACTAATATCATGAAAAGTTAGTGTAAGTAAATACAGTAAACTCGCGTTATAACGACCCTATCTGGACTTCACTATTTGGGTACATTTGTCATAACAAATATTTATTATCTATTCTTTATATCAAATGGTCCTTCTATCAATTAAACTCATATTAATATTGTTACAATTCTCTTTTTTTTAAGGGTGATTAAACATTACTTACAAATGATTCAGTAAACATACAATGTAAAATGTATGAAATATTTTATATACAGTAAACCTTTTGAATTTCAATGCTAAAACTAAAAATTAATAATATACGATACTTTAAATTTGATGGAAGTAATGAGTTCATGTTTATTTTAAATAATTGATGCATTAAAAACTTTGTAAAATCTAACTTATGTCATAAGAGTCGGTTATTGCAATATAATTTCAAATAAACAGAAATAAAATAAAGGGGGAAAATAGATTTGAACAATTTACGTAAGTATTGCAAAAGGAACGAGTACGCATTAAAAAGAACGAGTACGTCCAGGGCCATCTCCGAAGTCAGCAGTTTCTCCCTGGCACGTCCGACTACGCATGTAGAAAAATACGTTCGTCACGTGACTAATAGAAAGAGATAATATTTTGTTTTTGAAAAGAGGATTGCTCTTTTTTTTTTCTTTTTAAATAAAGGTTTAAAAAAATTCCTTTCTCTGCACTACATGAATGCAACTTTCTGAATTTACAGAATGGCAAAACCCCTACTCGTTCAGTTCAGACCAGTTATGCGGGTATGTCAAGAGTCGACACGCTGTCAAACATCAAAGAATACGTATTGTACTTCGATGAAGGTAAGTAAAATATTTTTAAAAATATATCAAAGTGTGCTACACACATTGAACTTGTTGCTGTTCCAATAAAAAACAACAGTGGAAAGGGAAAAAAAATAGGCAGTAACAAATTATATTTATTTTTATTGTCATAAAATATTTTTATAAACCGCCAAATTATGACAACAAATCTATTCATAGCGTGATAAATATGCAACAGTTATTATCATTTATTTTACAAATGATATAAAATATTTTTATAATCCTCCAAATAATATGACGCTGAAATTATTGTTATAATTATGACTACAAATTTAGTCATAGTGTGTTAAAATATGCAACAGTTACTACCGTTTCTTTTACTATTGATTAAAAACGTTTTTTTTAATCGTAAAATTGCTAATATTTATAGTTGTTTTTATCATGTTTTCTATTAATCTATCTATCTTACTCATTCATTTCTGCCGATGGAATCATTATTTAATTTGCTCTAAATTTCAATGCTTTATAATCCTCGCTTTAGCTTGGATTTCAGCGCAAGTTTTGATTTTTTGCTTAGCTTGATTGTGTGCTTGAACTGCTAAATTTGTATCAGTAGTTTTACCTGATGTAAGGAACGTTACCCGGAACATGGTATTTTGCACCTGGATCAAAATCAGTATCAGTTCTTTTTACTGGTGGGCAAATCCCCTGATACTTCAATCTAAAATAAAAAAAAATATATATATATATATATAATTGTAATACAAATGATAACTGTAAGAATCACAATTCAGTCTTAAAGGGATTTGATAAGAGATATGATCAATATGAAATTCTACATTTTTAACCAGTGAGTGATTCAAATTATTATATTGTGAATAAATTATCAGAAGGTAATCTTTTATTATTTATTTGAATTGCAAAATAAAAAGATACCAAATAGCAAACAATCGATTTAATATATACTTGATATTGATGAATTATTTAACACATATTTGAAAAGAAAAACCTCCTGATAGCGGGCGTAATAACTTGTTTTATTGTGTTTGTTTTCAAATGGGTTGCGTTTGATTCTTAACTATTGCAGACCTAGTGCGTTATCAGAAATTGATAACAACTCTTTTAGTGGCACCACAATGAGTGTGGTACCATTACCGCAATTTTTGACGCTCAACTTCCCCCTGGATAGCGGCACCTGGGCTCTAATTGATGCAACCTGCTCTAGAAATTTAATTTAGCCGAGAGTATCCACGAAAAACGGATACTCAAGGGATCTTCAACATGCCGCATAATCATACGACATGAGCGCTGTCGATTTTCGGCATCTTGAAAATCCACCGACTTGGGCAAGCTTTGATCCTGCGAACTTGGGCGTACGAGGCCTGCGCCTTACAACTACGCCACCCTACGGCGCGTAACAAAAATGTTAGAATTATAACAATCTTGTTTCCATACAAGTACTGTGAAGCTCTTATGTAACGGTAAAGGAAACTGCTTTAACGTTGAAGTCGTAGAGTCCGGCTAACTAAATTATAGCTAATAATGCGTAAAAACGGGTTCTCAGTCTGAAAGAGGTAGCTGTAACAGCGATCGCATTTGAGAATTTTCTTATTAGGGCTCGTATTTAAAAGTTTGAAAAGCTTGCGATCAAAACACTAAACACTGACGCGAATTATCCCTTCTCTATATTTTCTTTGATATATTCCTTTACTTCTGCAAATCATCATAAATGATGTGATGAAAAAAATGTATTCCATTCGAAGTAAAAAATGCTTAATTCCGGTTGATTTAATATTTATATCGCTCCCAAATTCATGCAATCAACAAACATCCAAATGATTTATTCATGGGTAGGGCAAGGTACTTACCTGAGGTCCCACCATTTGGTGTTCATTTCTTCCGGTTTAATGTCTCCACTGAAAAGTCCCCAACGCCATAGATCTATCAAATATCCAGACGGCAAAAATGATACTTTGTCCAGAGCAGTGCGAAGTAAGAAGTTAAGGTCTCCCTCTGAAAACAGGAAACACAATGAAATGTTTGCCTCTTTCGGTGCTATAGATATTAGCAGAGGTTTTTCAAAATTTAGAATCTTGTTTCGGTTTTGTGTTTGAACGTAAATGGTTGGTTTTCGACTTTTGTATGAAAAATACTAAACTCTAATCATATAATAGCTCTCATTTCTTGTTAAAAATTGCACGTAAAATATTCCCGAAACAACGTATATTGAAATGAGAAAGAGTTTGGAATTTTAAATTGACTGAACATTAATGGGATGTAGATTAGTTGCTTTTGATTGAACGGATGATCTTTCAGTTCATTGTTTATAAATTGTCTTGTTGGCTTAAATTGCATTTTTTTCTCTACCAAGGTAGCATGAAATCTTTTTGTGGTGGCAATAAACGCATTTTTGCATTTGCCTTAAATTCTTCTTCTTGCATAAATTTTTATCAAATAATAATAGCAATAATGATTATTTTATAATTTCTTAGTTCCTAATACTTTAAAATAAAGACCTTATAAAAAGCCAGAAGTAAGCAGATTCAATGAAAATAGTATTTTGTTTTATGAAAAAAATTGTAGTGGAAGGTCAAAAAATCTTCCACATGGCATGCTGTAATGTACCCATCTTTAGCTGATTTGTCGGGAAAATCAGCACTTGGTTTTGCTGATGATGCGTGTGGGGAGCGGGCGCGGCCATTTTTCTAGAGCACATGGGCGCACAGCACCTTAAATACGGGCCTTCATATCCATATATATATATATATATATATATATACACAAATTATGTAATTTTTTTACATTTACATGAAATAAATTCCATATTTTTTCCTTGATTCAGTGTAGTTATCGTACTTTAATTTACGATTAATAATATTGTTTCTTGCAGAAATAAATCGATTACGCTAATCTATGAACAATAATTTGTTTTAGTTAATAGTACTTCAGTAACTTTCATTTCAAGTGAATAACATTTATCTAGTATAATGTCCATAATCTGTATACAATATACAAGGGGCTGTTTCATTACCTGCCTCAAATCATCTTCCGAATTTGGAATCACAGTATTTGATGCTGTTTTTTAATGAAGAAAGACATACAGAATTGGAAGAAAAAAATGAGTAGTCTTACCTGGATCATCCGCCACTTCTTCTAACAAACCAATAGACTGTAAATGTTTTGGAGTAGACACAGAAAGGGCGAGAACATCTCCGATTGCCTCATGGAAACCTGCGTTTAAGAAACATGAATGTAAAAGCTAAAAGTTTTTCGAAAAGATAAGTTAGTCTGATTAACAGAAAAGAGTTTTAATACATTGATGGACAGTAAGTACAAGTGAAGTTCGAAAATTAACAGTATATGTTTTTGTAATTTTTAGAATATTAGAAGTATAGTTTTAGTCTATCTGCTTAAATAAACTTAATTTTGATAATTCAGCACCTTTAATTAGGTTGCGGCTATAACCGTCATGGTGCCAGCGGTAAATACTTACCACTATAAACAATAAATATCGTTAAATGTATCAATAACAACTATAAGTTCAAGAAAATCACGATCGCACTACTCCCTTCACAACCACTTGCGTACTGAAGCTGCAAGTCGCGTAACAGGTCGTTAAAAGCGAAATTTAACTTAAAAAATTGTTTCCAAAACACGACGCTAGGCTTCTACTTGTACGGCGGTAAATGCACATTTGTACCGCTATAGACGTAGTGGCTAAAAACGACCGTTTCGTTCTAGACGGCTATTGCCGTCATGCAGCATAGTAAACTTCGCTTTGACGACTATAGACGCAAGTGTCCGTCAATGTGTTAAGTAAAAATACCTTTTACAAATTGTACATTTCATCTGTTTGCATTGCTATGTAGCATGATTATTCAGCAAGTAGTTTTGCTTTCAAATAACTACGTTATTAGTTGCCAAGTTTACACAGTTGCTTGTGCGAGAGAAGTTATATTTTCCCTATCACCATGGCCAGTTGTATTGCATATCTAACAAAAAAATTCAAATTTCTGTTGACACAAACCCTGTAAATCGGTTATTGATTAAGAACGTGATCGGTGCTGGGATCTCCGTATCATACATACCACTAAATTAAAAACCTCACATTATGTGAGTTCGAAATTTTTAATCTAAAGCTTATTGGAGAACGAAAAGAGATCACTAGTGTTTGGATAAAATAACTGTACGGTTAAATAAATGATCGTACGCTGGTTTGAGAAAGACCACGTGACATTTCACTGTCAAGCTGTGGCGCCAATGTACTTACCCTAAGTCATGATCCAGGAAATATTTTTTCATAATGACAAGGTTGTTGTCATCGTCCGTCCAAGCGCATTAATGGCTAGTGGGAAAGTCGCTACGATCATTGAATCAACTATGCAGTTCAAACATTCAAAAGCAACATGGGAAAGGTACACAAGAGTCCACTGCTTTGAAAAACTTACTCTGATGTACTCTGGAGGGGTGTTAATCTATTGCGTTTGCTAGTGAGATTTCAAGTTCTTTTCGTCCCTTTGGATACGGGAACATTCTTCTATTTTGTCCCAAAGTGACATCTACCACTAACAATGATAGTCGCGATTATACTGACAAAGGCATTCAATATCGTGGTGACTAGCTTAACGCACTAAAACTTCACATATGAAATATCTTAGTCCTCATATATCTCTGCTTTTGACTTTGAGTTTTCAGTACATTAAATGCTGCCTCAGATTCTATTTCATTCGTCTACCAACTCTTTCTCGGTGTTCTGATTCCATTTTCCTCCTGTATGATACAGAAAAATTAACGAAGCCTTGAAGCACGGGCTTGATGTGATAAACGTAATCTTAAATAGAATTTCTGAGACTAAATGAAAAAAAAATGCTCGAAGTCGAAATTTTAGTCCTAAGTTTTTAAGATTATATCGTCAAAAGAATTAAGATCAAAGCACTTTTCACCTTTAATGAAATGGTTCTTCATACTCATCGTATTATAATGATGCTTAATTTAATTGTGTGTGATAAAAATCATTTAGTTGTTAATGATGGCTTTACCTGGGTTAGCTCCTTCTCTGAACACATTTGGTTGGCGTGCGTACTGTAGGAAATATTGAATGTGTCCCATTTCATGGTGAACCGTGATCAAATCTTCCATCGTGATATCCGTGCATTGCTTGATTCTATAAGCAAAAACGATTTCATCAGAAAGCACTAAGCTATTCAGACGTACAGCTATGTAATGATGAACACACAATCTTATCTTAGACAGCAATTGCTTAGTGCGCAAATGTAGTAAGTGACTTCTGATCATTTTTAAACAGATTATTTCCAACGTTTAGTGTTGCGTAAAATTATAAAATTTTTTGCTCAATACATCTGAAGTTTTAATATTGTGAAAATTAAAGCTTCAAGTAATTAAGTCTAAGCAAGTAATTAAGTCTAAGTAAGTCTTAATCCTAAGCAATTCTACTAATAATAATAATCTTTATATAAATGGGCAAAGGCAAAACAGTTAAGGACCATTTTCTCCTCTGTTTGTCAACCGATTTTTTTGTTTAGAAGCTATTGACGAGTTTTAACGATATCAATTTTGAAAAAAAATTGGGAACAGTTAATCCTTATTTAAATATTTCCCATTCTTTTGTCAGGCAGGCCTCATTTATAATTGTAATGTTATATTGTTATAGATAGCAGTTGGAAACATGTTAAACAGTATTATTAAAAGCAATTATAATAAGAGTTTGAGTGAAGGCTCCTCTGAAACAACGAAATGCAAAGTGAGAATAGTGTATAGATGCAAGCATTTAAGTTTAATTCAACTGTTATGCAACTTAACACGAAATCGGCAGAAGTGCAAGAGGCTACATTTAAGAGCGCAATTGGCCCTGCAGCGACAATGACTTACAATACGTTTGCTTTAAGTGAGGATAATCAAAAAAAAAAAAACCTCGACGTTCTAATCTCCAAATTTGATGAATTATACTTATATAGTTATATAAATAGCAAAATGTTTTCAATGTAAAATATAGATATTAAAGTAGAATTTCGACTGTTGGGTGAACTCTAGTAAAATCATAATAATATGAAAAATAAATAAATAAATATGCATAAAAAATATCAATAATGAGTATTTATAATTAGTTATATTGTTCTTTTTCAATTCATTTTCTACACTTAAAAAAAAAACCCTGAATTTTCACAGTGTTTTTTGACTGATTTTAACGGAAGATTTCCGTAGTGCTTCAATACATGGTTTTTCCTTCCAAAAACGGAAACATCACGTCCTGAAAATACGAGAATGGAATTTTTCCGTTTTACAGTTGCTGTATTTTCACAGCCTGTTTTGGATTAACGGAAAAAAAAGAAATGGAACTTCTGTCAAACCTCGGAAAAATATTATCAGAAACGGAATATTTCCGGCAACTCTGCTGCCGTACTTTTTCCGTTATTTTTAGGAGATTTTTTTTACAGTGTATCCCATTCGGCAGAAAACGTCATGTATCACATTTGTTTAATAGTCGTTGATATATTTAGTGTTGAAAAGGATGTTAATAAACCGGGTTTTTTGGGTAGAAAATTTTGAAAATTTCCGAAAGATTTGAAATAGTTTTATGAAATAAAAATGTTATTTATATTTTAACCTTTTTATTAAGGAAATTAAATTTTAATGCTTTCTAATGGATGTAAATGTAAATTACTTAAGTTTTTCTAAATACTTCATGCGACATAGAATGTGAGAAACATTGTAAACACACCCTTACAACTAACTGAATTGCATAAATAACAATTTTATTAATTTTTAATAACATATTTAAATGATTATTTTTAAAAGAAATTTCTTACTCAGCTAAAACCATTATATCCATACAGCCTGTGAGTTTTGATTTAATCTTAATTGTTAATATCCTGTAAACGGTCTCCTGTTGCTTAATATGAATGGCGTGATATTCAGATGTATTTTCTCAATATTAAATACTATTATAGTGAGCTACACCGCGCAGTTATTTTTAGGATGTATATATATATCGATAACATATTTCGCAAGTTAAAAGTGCTCCCCAAATATGCTAAAAATGGTAGGATTTACCACCGGAAAGCACATTTCTTCAGTTTACAATATTCAACTTGCTCGAGATCGTCCACAACATATGATATTGTCTAAGTTGTGATTTTACAAGAATTGTTGAAATATTTGGTCGCACATCCTCTGATGTACAAGACAAATATAACCAAAATATAAATAAATAAATAAATAAAAAAGGTGCAGTTTTTAATGCTCACCTGTAATCTTTTCCATTGCAGAAATCCCAGGCAGAAGCATGGCAAATGATCTCCCGATCCTTTGGTTTTTCTATCAGAGATCGTTTCCAGAACTCTTCTGGCATTTCTTTCAGTCCGAGGGATGTAAAAAATTCTTCAGACATCTTAAACATCTCCAAGGCGGTGAGATTCTTTAATGAAACAAAATTAAGGAATTTGAAAAACTTAAAACTGGATCATTAGGAAATATGAAATAGGAAACTATTTTACTTGCTACAAGGGCAAAAGTTTAAAAATGTAAGATTTTTTTTTTTCAGAACGAAATAATAATAATTAAAATAACCACCTTTAAGTCTTTATCCCAAAAGACGAACAAAATTCGTGAATTTCTCAACTATGTTTGAACGTACAATTAAAATTTAGTTTAATTTAATCCTTAAACATTGTAGTTATAGCTTGTACTCTTGAAAACTATTTCCTCTGTGGTTTACATTTAATGCGTTTTAGAAACTAACTTTATCAAAAGAGAACGGATTTGATTCAGACCAATTTTTGCAATAAAAACTTTTGTGATAAAATACTTGGATAAACCATTTTAGGATTGGATTGTTGTTGTTTTTTTAAGCGGTACAATTTTTTTATACTACCGGCTCATGAAAAGTTGCAAAACACTTATTTGCAAGCGTTGAAAAAAAATATTTTGCATGAAAAATTAAAATATAAAGGGGATAGAGAAAAAAATCTAGAGACTACGTATTGATGACTAAGATGTTGGGCGTAATTCGTAAAATTTCAATAATAGAAAATTATGATGTTCGTCTTAACAATAAATGATGCAAACAATTTAGATTCATATCTAAAACGTTATTAATTATGATATGAATATTTTAGTTTATCCCTATCTTTTGTTATAATAATGATAAATATTGTTATTAAATTTTGTTTGAAAATTTTCTTAAAAAAATCAACAGCTGAATTTAAAATTCAATCCATTTCATTATGTATTGCTTTCAAAATGCTATGATTAAGTTTCAGTAAAAGCCTTCTTATTTATTATTATTGTGATTACTTTCATGTTATGTAGTCATTTTATTTGTTTATTTATTTTTGGATTTCGACAACGATATATTTTCATCTTTTCTTGCTGATCTAAACAACAACAATGAAAATACTGATGACGTATATCACAATTAATGTAGAGTGATAATTATCTCGAATAACTAAAAATAAAAATTATGTTGGAGAACATGTAATCATAAAATGAGTTTTTTTCCTTAACACCGTCTAACATAATAAAGTAGTCGAGACAAAACAAAAAAAAAAGTAATAAATTCGCGACACATATTTTTGATAAAAAAATTAGCACACCTTAACAAGATTGCAGTGTATACAATTATGTACGCGCAAGAAAAGAAGAAAACTCTCGGGAGTACTTCGTTTGGAAAAGCACTATTCTTAGGATTTTCTGATGGGTGTAATGTTGCAATAAATATTAATGTTATTATAGTTATTTGATAGTGATAATGGGAAAAATGGTAAATGTGTAAATGTTTTGCTTGAAAGGCTTTCTTGTTTTTGCATTCAAATTCTCGAAATAGAATTTAGAATTACCATGCCATAGCAGCCGCGAGAATTTTAAGAAATTCTAAAAATAGTTATTATTCAAGGAAGCTTCATTCTTCTCATCTGTGTGGATTTTAAAATATACGACTTATATTTATGGCAAAAAAAAAATGTCGTTGAATCATTCCACGCATGTTAATTTTTAAAAAAGTTCAAAGCATTAAGGGCGTTTTTGTGTTTGCACAGAGATTCCGAACTGTTGATAAGTCGCTCTTTTTACCTATCTGAGAAAAGAAAAGGAAAGAAACGACTCAGACAGAAAAGAAGAAGAGGAGATCAAGTTACCTTTGCTTCCATGACGGGCGTGACATCCACAGAAGGTTTTCCAGGGAACGGCTGCGTGATGTCCAATAAAGAAACCCACGACTGGGCCCACATGTTACCTGAAGAGGAAAGGGAAATGTTTTTATTCTTGCAAACGGTCAGTGTCAGAAATATTTTTGAAGATGGGTGTTCCTCAGAAACACCCAGCGCAAATGATATGTTGAAAAGAGAAATAGAACACTAGCCCGATGTTTTCTGGATTTGCATTGCTAAATCATTTTTTTATTTTTAGAGTTGGAATACTTTAAATGCATTATGAGTCACGTAGCATGAAGTCAGAAGTAATTTTTCACTTTATTTCATTTTGCTTCGAAATTTATGTATAAAAGTTTCTTTAACGTACTTTAAAGAAAGTTCTTTCTTCTTGCATGTGTGCCTAATTTTGATGTTTGGAAAAACTCCTATTTAAGTGTTAGTTACACTTCACTGCTGCTGAATCAAATTAGTAAATGTTAAAAATATTGATAAGAACGAATTTGAAAGACATTTTGATTTTTCCCAACTTAAACAAATGCATTTTGATTATCTTTTTTTGGTTCCCTAAATCAGCTTAACTTTTTTGTTTAAATCAAAATTAAACAAATGTATATATCTTTTATTTTTGAAATTAACTCTTAATGCTGGATTAAAAAAATATACTTTTCATATTTTATTTTGTTTTAAACAAGGGAAAAATACTTTTTAAATATTTCCATTTAATTATCCTAAAATATTCATAAATATTGTAGTAATTACTTATTGTAAAGAAGAAAGTTTTTATGCTTTATCAAAGAGTAAAGAGTACTCGTACTCATACTCAAGCTTACAAAAACGAAACAAAGAATACCAGCAGCAAATGATAAAAAAGTAAATATATTTCCATTTTTATCAGCACTAGTTATAACTACAAGCAAAGCTTGATTTGATAGTAGTTTTATCGTATAACTTGTGAGCAACAACAAACCATTCTCCTCGTTAAATTTTATTCTTGTTGTATATTAGAAGACTAAATTAGGTATGTTTGCTAAAGGCAACATGCAGCATTTAAGGATTAATAAAAACTGAAGAAAGTAGAAACAGACGTGAAGAATTTACTGCTCAGCTTTTCGTCACTCTCTTGAAAACAAAAAAGTATAAAAAATAAATATAATATATATGTATTTCTATTAAAATTCAGGAAATGAAATATTTTTACGAAAGAAAATTACTTTTAAAAGCTAAAACTGAGATATATGGCATTATTTTTCTTGCAAAATACATTGTAAAAAATGCCATAAAAAATTTTGGCTAGAGTTTTGCCTAACTCTGAAGTAAATATTGAAGAAATAATTACTCGACTTTATCGTTACAATTACCGAAATATAAGCACCTCCTTTTTACTGCCGTTGCAATACTCAAACTCATTTAATCAACCTCGATTTCAGACACAGACCAGCAGTTCTGTTACTTGATGGGAAAGTGATTAATTACTGGAAAGGGGCCGCTCCTCGCTACTTTCTCTCCGCCCCCTTTGTAATTTTCTTTCCGAAATGTGAAGGTCCCAGCCGGCGTCGAAGGTCAGCCGTTATTGCAATGGGAAATTTAAGAACGAGTTTTTCTGAAACATTTATCAGCCAATTTTAGATTTAATCTTGTTTCATAGTCTTTCATACTTAATAACCGAAAGGTAGAAATACTTAGTTTTCAAATGAACAATAAACAGCATAAATATGTCAGCTCAATCTTTTTCATGCAATGAGTTGATTCTTTTTACATTTGAACTCAACTGCGTCAAACTCTCAAACATTTTCACAGCCTTCTTACCTTTCTGGTGTCTGGTCGTAGGTGGAAATCAGATGGAAATTAGCTTTTCTCAGGAAAGATGGAATCGGACAGATAACTTGGTTAATTCAGTAAAAACTTAGTTCACTGAATCAACTTAATGAACTGAATAAACTGATACCGAACTGAATGAACCGATTCACTTGATGGATCCTACACGGATTCATCGGAACACAATCTAAAATACTGAGGATCTTTTGGTCGATGGCTCTTTAATAAGCTTTTTAGTTGGGAAATTCTTTAAAAGGTACAGTATGAAAAGTTGGTAGGTAAAAAGATTTTCTGAAGTTTAATCTCAAACAAGAAACAAAAGAACAGGAATTTTCACATCGCATTCAACTCTTTGAGTTACTTTCTTTGCTTCAAAATATTCTTAACGATAAGAAATGTTTTATGTTTGTCTTTGAAATAAACAAGATTTACATAACAATGCTTTCTTCCTTCCAGTGAAATTTCATTTCTTGATATATTACTATAAAAACACATATAAAACGTGATATAATACAACATATCATTCATTGTACCTATTCTAATTCCGTTTATGAGAAAATATTCAGTTTCTCCCGATTGAGAAAATAACAGCAACAATGTTGGGTGCGTTTAAAATACTCTTGATTTAAACTTTTAGATAAAAGTGCAGGGGACCTTCAAAACCGAATTTTTTTCAGTGTCAGTGAATTATTCTGAAAATTGTAGTATTTTTTATGCTGTAAAAACATTGTTTTGAAAATTTTTGTAAAAAGATTTTGAATGGTTTTTGAGATATTTAATTTTTAAAATGTAAAATAACAGAAAATTGCCAAATTTTAAAATGTTCCATGCGCAATTGGTTTGTGCACATATTCCCCAAACTTTTCCCTTGCACTCATTTGACTCATAAAAACAAATGTTACTGAAAAATAATCTTAATGGTTAACTCCTAAATCTTTAAAAAAAAATATTAAGAAAATATTTTTTTTCCTAAAAGAGAAAATGGTCAGTGAATTTTAAATTTATTTGCCGTATCAAAAATAATTTTAAAGAAAATATTAATAACATTCATTTTATGCATCAACTGGATGTAAGGAAAAAGTTTGGTGAATCTGTGCGCCAACCAATTGCGCATGGAAGTTTTTAAAATTTGGCGATTTTTCTGTATTTTAAAGTTTAAAATTTAATTATCTCAAGAACCATTCAAAATATGTTTTCAAGAATTTAAAAATAATGTGTGTTTACAATATAGAAACATGACCAAATTTTCACTTCAATTCACTCATAATTAACCCCTTAACTACCCCTGGCGTATACATACGCATTCCCGAAGTGTCATTTCCAAAGCCTCGGCTATAATTTTACTGTAAGCAACACAAGGCAAAGAATCGCACTTCGGGAAGGCGTATATATACTTCCGGGGAAGTTGACTCATCGCCATAGCGAGGCGTATATATACGCCCGAGGCAGTTAAGAGGTTAAGAGGTTGAGAAAAGTCGGTTTTGAATGTCTCATGTTCCCGTGCTTGATCCGCTGGATACTTTCCTAACCACACGCGAGTAACTGATTACTTATTCATTCCGATCAACTAAGTGGATTTATACCGAAGAGATGAGCAGGGATAGGCCCATCTTCCTTTATTTTGTCGCTTCCATATTCACGGATGAGTCTTCGCCTTACGTAGGCGTGAAGGTGCTCGTAGAGGGGCTTCAGCTGTTGCCACAGGTTCTCCAAGTCCATCTCGAAGGATTCGCTTTCGTAGGCCTCCCGCCACATGTCGCCTGTATCGGAAAATCCTGCAGAGAAAGCACAAGAACTCATTCAAGAAAATAGGAGACATTGATTAAAAGTTAGTAGACATTGGAAACTTTTTTCCGATGCATGAAGTGATGTAATTTGTGTCAGTTGTAGGAAAATCGATGAATCGCTTTCGTGATGGATAATTTTTTATCCTCTGACAGGTGCATATTTGGGTCAATAAATTTCGTTGACGCAAAAAAGGAAAAAAAAATCGAAATTTTGAGAGTGTTGTTATATAAGTCTAGCTTTAATATACATTATTATTTTTCCCAAAAGTTTTTTTTTTTTTTGTGAAATGCATATGGTAAGAATATATTTGAAAGGTATTATATTAAATGTATTTTATTTAAATAATGCTAATATTACTGTCCGTTTTTAAAAATTAAATTTTCGATTGCTTCAATGAGCTTTGTAATCAAATATTGCAGAATATTTTATTGAAAAACATAAATGTTGCAATACTTAATAAAATAGGCTTTAACATTCATAGTTTTTGAACACTTCTTTCACTCATGAAAGGGAGGAGGTTGCTTTACCATCATTAAAAAAAGTTAAACATGTTTAAATTTCGAACTATTTACATTTTGTTTATGAAAAAAAGGACATAAATATTTTTGAAAGAGGGAAAACAAATTAGAGCAGAAAGCGGCAGGGTGTTCCCATTTACTAGATACTTACTCGATTGTGAATATCTGAAATTCCGATACTTTACGACAACTGAGTTTTATTTTCTGGTATTAGGTTAAATATATTAAAACAATCCTATTTATTACAGTGCAATATGTTTTATTAGTTAAATAATTTGTTATAAACACTTGTTTCAGTATTACGGGAATTTTTTTACTTCGTCCATTAAATTAAGTTTCAATGCTATAAGTCAGTTCCTTTTTTTGCATAACTTATTTCATCTAACAGTGCACTATAAGGCTCCCGCTTCCTAAACAAACTACAGCAGAGCCTCGGTTATCCGAGCCCCGACTAACCGAGTTCCGGGTTAACCGAGGTACATTTGCCCTTGAAAAAAAAATTTTTTTAGTTGCCGATCGCGTCGTCACCAGCTACAACAATTACGTAAAGCGGCAGCAAAGAAGCGAGCGAGTTTTGTTAAACAGAAAACAATATATATGTATAAACTTCTTTAAGAAACAACTTTAACAGAAACGTGTACTATACTGCTGTGTACAGGTATAATTAGATATTTGTATGTATATGTGACGTCCTTTTTTCTTTTTATAATATGTACGGTAAATGTCTTTTTTTTTTACATCTCTGACGACACTTTCATTCATTTCAACCCATGTTTCCCTCTCGATTTGGACAAAGTCCGGGTTATCCGAGTTTTCGATTATCCGAGGTACCCTCGGTTTACGTTACCTCGGATAATCGAGGCTCTACTGTATTTGGATTTGTGTTTCATGCAATCTCCCTTACAGATATTTTATAGTGATATTAAAATTATCACTTTAGGAACTCATTTTGAAAAGTACAGATTATGAAGAGTATTCTTTCTCTCAAAAATAAATCAATGAAATTTTCCTTTAGAAAAAATTATATAATTTAAAAATAATAACGATTATGATTCTTCTGCATGTGACGCTGGGCTATTCTGTATAAGTACATAGGAAATTTCTTGCTTAAAAAAATAAGTAAACATTGGCCCAAAATATTTTTTAAAGTGAAGCTAAGGCACATATTAGGCCTTATACTTATACTCCTCATTTTGGTAAGAACTGAATCGTAATGTGTAATATTAGACAAAGGTTACACAAACAAAATTCCACTGGTTGCAGAAATGTGTTCGTACTTTTCCAAAATACTCCTCGAGTGCGAGATTTCTCGCAAGAAATATTTTTGTTTTTCTAAGTATTTTTCTTTAACAATATTAGGTTATTTTTTATATAAAAAGAATAGAAGGAGGGTAGCAGATCGGATGCAAATTATCATTGAATTTAGGTTAAATATCAAAATGGTTACTTTACTAACTCTCATAGTTGATCATTTTCTGCTAGGGATTATTGATGGATTTACGTTTAATGTTAAAGATGAGGGATTATTACGTATGGCTACAGAAAAAACCCAAGGAAGCCTTGATATGTTTAATATATTTTTGTTCTCTTTATTCTAATGGTGTTATCCTAGAATATACAATTAAAATGGGTTAATTTTGTGACAAGCTCACCATTTAATCTGGCTGCTTCGTTGCTGAGATCAACAAATCGGAGATATTTTTCTCGGATAGGTTTACCGGCAGCATCACGGAACATTTTCCACACGTGGACCAGTTCATTGTAATTTCTTGACTTCGTAAGGATCCTTTGCAAATCTAAAAAAAAATGTATTTTTCTCTATTATTTCACATATAATTAAGATGAAATTTTGAAGGAAATATTTCCTTTTTGGAAATAAATGAACAAATAAGTTATTGGGTAAAGAAAGTTATGCAATACACTTCGAGCCAACGGGTGTCCCGATCAAACTATTTTTTCGATATTTTCTATAGTAATTGTTCCACGAATTTTATTTTTTTCGCATAAGAAATTCTTTAAGTGCAACATTTTAAAGACTAAATAATTTAATGGATGCTTTATTAAAATCATATTATTACTCTGTATTCAGAGAAGAATTAGTAGTCATATTTATGTCTAAAATTATAAATGTTAAAAATAAATATATATGTTAATATAATTAATTATAGTTCAACTTTACTTGAGTTGTTATGCGCAACTTGTTTATTATTATTTTTTGAGTATAAATTAAAATAATATATCATTAATATCTGGGGAAATTTGGGTGAAAACATAGAAAACCCGCAGGAGAATGAGCTTATCTTTAAATTAAAAACATCAGAAAATTTATAATGTCGTATAACAATCTTCTCATCCTAAAATTGAAAATGAATCATAAAAGTTCGAACATTCTTCAAAGTTCAAACACCTTTTGCATCTAACCCAGATTTTTTTTTTTTTTTTTTTTTTTTTTAAATTTTATTGACAGTTAATTGAAAATCAATATGGATAAAGCTCTTTGCTAAACGCCATCTCAGTATCGATAAATGCAGGTTCTTGTAATTGATATTACATTTTTATCAATTAACATGTTATTCTTAAGCTACCAGTTGCATTTTAACATAAGTACTAGACAAAAGTTACCTCAGCTCATATGTTGTATTTTTTAAAACGACGTACAACTTTTAAAATAAATTTATTTAATTCACCTGGCTCTAAAGTCAAGGTGCAGTCTTTATCTTTCACCAATCTTCCTTTCTTTTCATCTTCTGGGAACGCATAGGGACATATTTTGGCCGTGCTGTAAGTATTTTTCATTTCAGCTTTTAGCCTGTTGAACTGAAAAATTAGAATATTTCAATTAATTTTACTTTTATAAGAAATGCAAATAAATTTTGTTTATAAAATAATATGAAGAGTGAACTTTCATCCAATAATCGCACAGCTACCTAGATTGAAAATATTAAGAATAAAAATGCATGCGACGTTCTAAACAATGATGCAAGTCATTTTAATTTTTTCCGTTATAAGAATAAAGTTTATTCTTGAAACTTTGAGAAACGCTGGCTTATTCAATAAACCATCTTTTGTCAATGTTTTAGCGCTACCCTTAAGTGTCGAAATGTATACAAGAAGCCTTCGAAATATTTTGCTAAAATTTCAACGTTTGTAATATTACATTTGGTTACACTTGATTATAGTTCAAGGTACTTGATTTAACCAATGGTGTTTCACACACTTTTAATCAGGTTGTGACCTCCCTGATACCTTAACGTGACCCCTAGATTGAGAAGCCATGGAATAACTATTCTAATATTCTTGAGCAGTAACAGTTATCACAGATTTTTATAAGAATAATTCTATCTACCTTCAGCAAGGGAAAAAAATATGTGACCGTATGTCACTAACAATTCTAAAACTATGATACTATTTGTGAGCATTTTGTCCAAAATACTGAGAAATACCAGCAGTGTATCCAAGAATTTTTTCGGAGGGGGGGGGGGAGGCTATTGCTTGGGATCAGTTTATTAATGCCTGTTTTTTGACTCTAAAGGTATCAGAGTTTCGGGATTAACCCGATTCCAATCCCCGGAGATACACTCTCGTGAGAATACTTTTTATGTATAAATTCTTGATTGTGGGAAACCTTTGGCAGATCAGTGAAAATTACGGAACCATTGCACAAACTTCGTATTACGCGCATTAAATGCAAGATTAAGTAATCACACTGATTTCTTGTTCAAGAATGTCATTAAAATGAATTCTGGATCTCCGCCAACTTCAATTCAATCATTTGCGAAGCACCGACAATGAGGTTTATTTTCCCACGTGCTGCAAATGCCGAGACAAACACCGTTAATGGATTTCCCACCTGTTAACAGCATCTCATACCTCGTTGAGTTTCTCTTCCGGTAGCGCCGCTGTGCCAAGAACGGACAGACTCTTGAACCATCTCCGGAGAAGGGTGTCGTTGAAGGATTTCCAAGCGAACGAAGTGGCATTTCTCCACGCTTCCTTGTGGAACAGGGAATATTCCAGAGTCTGCTCCAGCTGTGGATTAAAATAAGGATAAGATATTTGATTCAAAAATGCAATTTTTAGATATTTTTCATTTGTTTCATACTCACTTTGTATCTAAAAATAAAATCCTTAAGTAATTGAATCGTTTATTTCCAAAAGGTAACTTCTCCGTTTTGAAATAGAAATAACTCTTAGTATTAATTTTTATGAAAAATCGTTTTAATTTACCAATATTGCTTTGCTATTACTTACTAAAATGAAATAGAAGAGATCAGACCAGTAAAGTTTTCCATCTCCTGAAAAAAAATTTTCTTTTTCAGAGTTGTTTCCCTTTCGAAATAAACGATTCAATTGTAAATCGATTTTGATAAAATATTATTTAAAATGTGTTCTATTTCATTGATTTATCTTAATGAATTAAAACAGGAACTTCTATACGCGGAATTCAAGTAAACTGGAGTTCGCCAAACAGTCGATCGTAATAATTAAAATTTAGCATTGAAAACATTATGCAATTTACAGAATTATTAAGTATTATTCATCAAATTTGGCGATTATAACGACGAGTTTATTTTGTTCATCCTCACTTAAAGCTAACGCACTGTAAATAATCGTCGCCGTAGGGCGATTGAGCTCATAATTGTAGCCGCTTGTGCTTCTGCCGATTTCGTACTTTGAGTGACAGTGCAATAAAACGTAAGTTGTTTGCTTCCATACACTATTCTCATTTTCATTTCCTTGTTTCAGAGAATCTTAGTATAGATGCAACAAACTCTTTTTAACAATGAGTTTTATATTTATCACCTAATAATATATTTAATGAAGACATGTTTCCGTCTGCTATCTACCACAATATAGCATTGCAATTATAAATGAGGCTTGCCTGACAAAATAAAGGCGAAATAATTAACTAATAATAAACTGTTTTCAAGATGTTTTAATTGATATCACTAAAACTCGTCAATAGCTACTATAGAAAAACATAGTAAGAAAATCGTTGAAAACCAAGGAGAGAATGGTTGTCTTTCACTATTTATATATAGATTATCTATATTTTATAATGTAATATCTCAGCTAACGGAAATAAAAGGAACTCATCAATAAATAAATATTTAATGCCAACATTGACACCCATAAAAGGAACCGGTAATGACTTGCTTCTCCCTTAAAAATATTTTTGTCTGTTTTTTCAACATAAAATTTTAAGCAAATATTTAAAATATATGTTTACATCTTTAAAATATATTTACTAAATTGCAGTTATAGCAATACTAAGTTACATTATAGTGCAAAATTAAGAGTAAAATGAGGAAATTTCAAGCAAAAACACTTCGGATGAATTTAGGTTTTTTGAAACATCTTACTTACAATTAACAGGATACCTAAATTTTATGTACATGCATAGACAAACTTCGTTTTAGGGAATTCCAAACGAACGATCAAAGAGTTGACTGCAACCAAAATTGTACTGCATCTATTTTGTCAATTTTTTTTTAATGTAATTGCTGTCAAAATTGCATATTAAAGAAACGTTCACTGAATTTACGAACTGAAATAAATCAAAAACAAACAAGTAATTTTCATAAAAATTATTAAATGTTATGTTATTAAAATGCTCATGTTATTATGTATATTTAATTCATAATAATTAATTATTAATAAATTAATTTATTAAAACAAACATTTTATTTACAATATGACTGTTTGATAATGTTTGTTGTTTCCACATTGACTTTATTTATTTATTATTATTTATTTATTTTGGGGGAGAGGGAAGGGGCTATATAACCAAAGAGTTCCTTTCCGCTTTCTCAAAAAACAAAAAAAGTGCTCTCCTGATGTTATGATTCCCTTAGAAGTGATTTAAAGAGCAGAATTTATGCTGTGGACACAATCCTAAACACTGAAAAGGGATTTGCAACATAATTAGAAGAATGATGTCTAATGGGATTCTAATACAGTAGTCTCTCGGTAATCCGGCACTTCACTGGTCCGGTCCTGCCAGTAATCCGGCCTTTCATAAGAAGCTAGTAAATGCGTGGTAGTAGAGTTGAAAACCTGTTTTTGCGCAGCTGTTGTAGCGCAGCTGTTCAGACAATACCACACGACGTAGCCGTTCGTTCCTATGCTACATCTGTTACTTAGGCAGAAAAAAATGGCGTCTCTGCTCTTGACATTTTAGTGTTAAAACGTCTTCAAGAATGAAAAAACAATCAAAAATAGACAACTATTTTTTGCCTTCAACTTCAAAGGATGAACGTAAACAACACCATGTATATTAAAATAAATAATTTGTCCAGGTATTTATATGAGTATTTTTAGTACATTCCAGTAATCCGGCGTTTTCGGTAATCCGGCAGTACCCTGGTCCGATATCTGCCGGATTACCGAGAGACTACTGTACTTGCGTATGAAATTCCTTTTTTAAAACGAAGGCATATGACAGAGAACTTTCAGTTCACAATAAGTGGGTTTTAATCTCAAAATTATGCTAGAAGGGGCCGTGCATAAATCATGTCACGCTTTTTTCTGATATATTTGACCCCCTCCCCCCTTTGTCACAATGTGTCACACTTCGGCGGACCCCCTCTCCCCCCTTTGTCACATGTCACGCTATGTCGCATAATGCATGATGTCACATTCTTGTTACCCCCACCTCTCCCCTTGTCACACTTTGTCACAATTTACCGAACCCCCCTCCCCCCTCGAAGCGTGACATCATTTATGAATGATCCCTAAGCGTTTAGTGATCTCAACTTAAATAGGAGTTCATTTAAAACAAGAGAAAAAGTTGTTTCTAACCGAGGGCTCATTTTTTACCCAGGTTCACTATTTCGAGGCTCGATTGTACATATTTTGCCTTTAGTTCAGCCATGAATAAATATAATAGAGCAATTTGCATCCCATTTCCTATTTTACTTCAGGTACTCGCACCATAATGTTTTAACAAAGTGAATGGAAATAATGGTCTGACCTTAATTCAATACCTTCATGCCCTATTGACCCGTTGGGAATGGTGATTGATTTCGGAAGGAAATCAAAAACTAGGTTTTATATACGTCAAGCTACAGAAATATGCTCATTTTTTAAAAAAAATGGATATAAATTTTATATTACTAGTTTTAAATTATTGCTTGCTACTTTCCAATGCTCTTTGTGGTTGCAAGGTCGCAACGTTTTTTCTGAAAGATTTTAGTTCACAGCAATCCATATGTCTACATATTTACACGTAAGCACTCTCAGAAACGTACGCTCAAATCTCACGAATCTTTCGTTGTATTTGACGAAATGGCTTCGTGAAAAATGCTCCTAGTAAACCATTCGTCAAGTTGGCGAAAATTTGTGTAGTAACTTTTCTAAGTCACGTGATCGCGCGAGGAAATACTTGTTATAAATGACGAAATTTTCTTGACGATTTCTGAATCGTCAAAAGTGAGAGTTCTATTTCTGAGAGTGAGGATTGGGTATTAAAACTGCAGGGTTCTAAGTAAGTGGGATAAGTCGCTCCCCTCCCTCCCTCTGTTTGCATTCTTGCAGTAAAATACAATAATTATAGTTCTTACTGAATGTTTTCTTTTCTAAGGAAGTTGAGCACGTATGGAAGAAATCAAAAACAGTTTTGCAGTTTAATTTGTACCGGTAGCTTTTAATTTTTTCCTTTTCAACAGTAGGAAAAGCAGATATTTTGTTTTTAATGTCAAAATAGCATTTACCGGTTTCACAAACCTCTGATTTCTTAAGAAACGAAAAAAAAAAAAAACAGATTTCTATTTAGGTGTAAGTTACAACTTTTCTTTAAAAGTTTTTATCAAATTAGTGATAAATAAAAGTAAGTTTGAGCACTGCATTAAGCGGAATAAATTTCGTTAAGCCCAAAATAAAATGTAACGCAACTTAACCATAACAATTTTTTATACTAGTCGGAACCAAGTGGGCGCACATCTTTCATTCGGCCTCTTTTACTTGAATGCAATTCGTAATATATTAACCTCTTCATTTGCAATTCGTAATATATTAACCTCTTCATTTGCAATTCGTAATATATTAACCTCTTCATTTGCAATTCGTAATATATTAACCTCTTCATTTGCAATTCGTAATATATTAACCTCTTCATTCCAAGTGTACCCAATTGGGTACATTTTAATATACTGTTTATTAACTACTGTTTGTGCAATTTGAAAGCTAAAACACCCAATTGTTTTTTAAATTAATCAACAGATAGTTTACTTCGTCTTAAACATGGAAAACATGGAAATTGGGCATTAATTATTGTTTAAACTAATAAGCCGGAAAACCAAAAAATTGCGTCAAAATTATTTGTGCTTAGTTCTGGGGTCTGTAGAGATTAAGTTAATGCTAAGCGTTTTAAAGTTTTTTTAGTTCTTTCGATATTTTTTCTAGAAGTTTGTTTGAATGTTCTGTGCTCGGCGAACCAATTAAATTTTGGCTGTTGTGTTTTTGCAAGTTGCAAAGCCCTTTATAAAATATTATTCATTTAACTTTAAAACTTCTGATTGTAATTAAAATCTTCTGTTTTTGAAATATTTCCAGCCTTTACTCATGTAAACAAAATATAAAAAAGCTTGGAGACAATACCTCACGAAACTTCAATTTCATTTTTTTTTTTTTTTTTTGCTTTGCTTTTCAACGAATAGTTAGAAATTTAATACAAATGTCAGAATTTAATAAAACATATATAGACAAACCCGTTGAAAGCATTCGCGCAGGAACACATTCCAAACAGATTATACTCCAAGTCAGCGATAAATGAACATAGTCAGTGTATCCTCAAAATGTAATTAAATGGGAGATAAAATAGTAAACGCATTTAACGAAACCTAACTTAAGAATTCTCGTACTAGAAGCACATGTCTCCTAAAGCGGCAATTTCGCACAATAAAATTAAAAAAAAAAAAAATCGCTTGACGCTATCGAAATATGTATGTGTGTGTGTAACATACTCATAATAAAAGGATTTCTACTACACTGAGGAATAATTCATAGCCGGGTTCCTTTAACATCAGTTTATTCTTTCTACGGCAACCGTAACATTTTTACAAATAGAACAACGTACTACTAGACTGTCACAGACATCACTTACGAAGAACACAAAAACTCTTATTTGTGCCTTTTATAACATTTAGAGCTCTCTGTCACGTGATACCACACAGCTGCATCTATAGGTGGCCTAGATTAGCAGGGCCAGAAAAGTTATATAACTTCCTGTAGGCACACATTTATTACCTACAATAGCCTGTAGTTCATTCTATTCTTTGCCTTTTAAACCGAAACTAAATGGCGTTTAAAATTTTAAAAGGGGTTGGAACATGTTGTTTGCTTTTAATCTTATATGTATATATATTATGGTATCAGGTACTATATATGTATAGATGATATCTTGAAATTCGCTACACAGAAAAGAATCGAGATAAAGAGCTTTCGGGATATAGATTTTAATAAACTCCTAATATATGAATGGACCATTGAAAATAGTAACTATATGCTCTATTTAAAAATCCGTATGTATTTTAGTATACTTGGATGTTTTATGCTTTCTATCGTCCCTTTATTTATTTATTTTTAAATTTCTTTTAAATATAGCTGTAGCTTCTTTAATACGAAGAATTTAGAGGAATTTTTAAAAAATGACTTTTTTGCATTTTCGAACACTTTATTCAGTTTTTTTTTTTTTTTTTTCTCAAAAACTTTCATTCAATACAGAAGGAGATATTTCCGCCTGTGTAGCATTAATCTATTGTGAATGTCAACAAAAGATCTATTAGTTACATTAACATGGTACACAAGCTCAGAGGAAAATTATAACTAAAGAAATGAATAATATTTATATACTATGGTTATAATAAAGACGATTTTTCCTTGAACATGTTTATCACATTGTTTATCTTTTTTCGTACCAATTTAAATGAAGCAATATAAGTTGTTAACCCTTATCTATTCACAGAAACGAAGGTTCTGTCAAAAAAAAAAAATCAGCCGCAAATAACACTGACCAAAATTCAGTGACGTTCTGTGTGTGTTCAGCTGCTTTGGAACACAGGGTAATGCATCGCCATGAGAAAAGTGTCCTGGTTCGTTAAGCATCGCTGAATACAGAGCGTAAACAAAAAGTGCTGCTAGTTCCGAATAAAAAGTTACTCTTTGTTGTCACCGCGCCTTTTACGAATGCTGCTAACTTAGCGGTCCTTTTATCGAGCAGCATATTTTCCCACTTTAGTTGGAAGGTCGGACGTGGGCTTTTGTATCCGGAACAAAGCAATTGCCATTTCCGGAACTATTTTTTAGTGATTTTGATTATGTTTGGAAGTTTCTACTGCCAAGGAGACTGATATGTGGGTACTCTTTTGAATTAGACTCACTTTTGGTTTTTACGTTGTATTTTTACCACAGAAAGGGAAAGGAATGGTGAAATACATTCTTCCATAGAACTTTTCCTCACCTGTTTTATGTCAGAAATATGTTTTGGTTAACATAATTCAGTATTTATCACAATATTATTGTATTTTGTACTAGAAAGTTCTTTATAGTTCATTGTTTCTCAAAGACAGAAATATATACTGCCCTTATACACATAAACACATAACAGTCATCCTAAAGAAACATTGAATGAACGGGAAAAACAATTCTTAAAAAAAAAATAAATAAATAAATAAAAACTTTTCTATGCAAACAACCTTTTGAAATATATTCGGCAAAAACAACAACTTTGTCTATGTAATAGAAATCTGTTTTGACAAGAGATTGCTTCTCTAAAACGAAATATTTTGGACAAATTTATTTCCGCAACAATATTGTTTGTGATGTTCCTTTAAAAAATATGTTTGAAGGGTCGGGGAAATTTCGGAAACATCTGTTGTTTAAATGTTGTAGAGGCGATTACTTTTTAAAGGAGCTGCAGAAAGAACGCATTATTTGTATGTTAAATTTTCAACAAAATATGAAGTTTTTGATCAATTGTTTCAAGCAAAATGATTTATTGTTTTAACAATGCTTAATTCAGGGAACAGATGCAAATGACAAAAGTTAAGCCCCGTCAAAAGTCATTTTAAGATTTAACAATTGATGAATATTTTAAAATACACTTTGGGGGGGGGGGGAGGATGATATCTTGCGTTAACGTATCAAAAGGCAAGTTTCAAGTAAATAAATAAATAAATAATGTAAATAAATAAAAATAAAATTAAAAAATATTTTTCGTGATAAAAAATCGAGCATTCCAATAAGTAATACTATCCCGACAGTAAAGTAATTAGTTTAAATTTACGCTTGAAGAAACATGAGCTGTGCTTTTTCTTTATCATTCATATTTTTATTTATTTAGTTATTTTAAAATTCAAAGATATAGTAGTGATAGAGTAAAAATATGAATAATTCTTATTAATAGTTAGAGCCATCATGATTAGAACCACGTAATATAGGGATAAATATCTTATTTAATATATATATATATATATATATAATGTGCTGAATTTCCTTTGCAATAAAAAAAAGCCTGAAAAATTATTTAGAAAGCCATTATGATGTAAAAGTGAAATAATTTGCATTTGAACAAAACAGTATCTTTGTGTCATCCATAATTATTTCGCAAATGCTAAAACATTGAAACAAAGAAACAAATGATTTTAGGACCTTAAGTTTTGCTATCAGTGCATATTTTTAAGTAATGTGCATCAGTCTAGAAGGAACAAGAAGTTCCGTCTAGAAGTAAACGAGCCTACTTTCGAGCCATACACCACCTTCAAATTTAATATCTAGCTATCTCTCTCTTTCTCGTTTAGCTTTAGTTCTTAATTGCTTCAAATATACCTTTTTCAACGGTTAATACATATTCATTCACTCATTCATTCATAAATTCATTTATTCAGTCATTCATGTATTCATTTATTCACCGATTCATACATTTACTCACTAATTTACTTATTTTTCATTCATTCGCTAATTTATTTTTTTATCATTTATTCACTCATTCGTTTATCCATTCGTTCACTTATTCATTTAATCATTCATTAATTTGAAAATATTCTTGAAAATCCCGATCAAAAAATTCCATAGGAAAATAGGCTCGTTAGTTCTGGATGAACTTTCTATCTGTATGTTCTACGTTATAAGAGCTTTCCGATAAAGTTTGTTCCAAGCAAATCGGACCGTTAGATCAGGATTTATATAGGATTGAAATTTCACGTTGGCGCTATGTTAATTTTTTTTAAACTGTTCAAAAATGAACAAAAACTGTTCAAATAAATATTTCACGCCAAGAGCAAGAGCTTCCTCCAGTGAGCTTGTTTTTTAACTTTTACAGGAAAGTAGGCTAAAAAATACGGGACATTTCTTCGCTTAAGACAGCGATTGGATCCCAATATTGTATGATTCAGTCGCATTACTGTGATGCGGACACTCTTTCTTCGGAATGAAATGTAGTGTTTTGTGCTTTCTTAAATTATCCATTTTGAAATATCTAATTATCATCACTCGAAGATTTAAAATATTCGGAAATAATTGCTTCAATTTTTTTGGAAAGGATGATCGTTATGTCTGATATTAACTTTGCCATAGCAGACTTTCTTCCACGCATTCCTTTGAATCATTTTTTAATGAAAGATTAATCACGCGAACGACAATATCTTCCATCAGGCATGAGAAAATTAACCACAATTAATTCCCCGAAGCTAAAACTTCCAGTAAATTTTCATTTCATATATCCTCCTTAACCCTTAATTTCTTCAGTTTCTAAACGCATGGCAATCACACTCCATTATCAGCATCAATCAATATTGGGAAACACAAAGCCAATCGCCGAGATTCACAGAAGAAAACATGAACGCTTCCAGAATTTTAAACAGCATCCATTGTTGATAACGGACTTCGAGGTATTTAATTAACACATATGAATTCCAACGCCCCGAATTCTGAACGGACTTTAACAACAGCATTTCATGGTCAGTTTAGAGGGTGATTAGGGAGCAGTTAAGGTTGAAGTGGTCGAAATCAAACCGGATACCTGACGCTTTTTTCATACGTGCTGTTTTTCTGATTATCTGACCTTCTGTTTTAATGGGCAGGGCGTGCATCTTTCCATCACAGCAGACCGCAAGGCTGTATTTATTTGTCTGCCTCAGTTTCTACGGATAGCCCATTGTTAAAGAAAAAAAGGTTTTTCTCACACAATTGATTTATATGAAATGGAAATGTTCTCATACCATATTATGCCTACACTTTCAGCAAGTTTCTTTACTTTCACCAAGTCTGGTTTTTAAAGAATTAATGACATAAGGGCTCTTTTTCTATTACTCAGATTTTAAAAGAAACTCGTTACGTCTTCCAATTGTACTCAGTTATAAACATTAGACAACTAGTTTTTATAACAAGCATTCTTCAGTTTCTCTTTCAGAAGATGTGGGTGTTAATTTAATGTTTTTATCACTTTCTGATATGATGCAAAAAAGTATTGTTCTAATAAAAAACAAACTGTTCTTGTGCCAATTATTTTTTTCTCTATTATTAAATGAAGATACTTTGGCATATGAAGTACGCTTTTAGGCAGTTAGCTACGTGTTAACGAGAAAGAAACTTTTCTTGTTAACAAAAACTCATTCTTCTTGAAATTCTTGCAGTCCTTTATAAACAACTTCTAACTTTAAGATTTGGGAACCCACGAATACTTACATCATAAATGTCGAATATTATTTCCGAAGATAAAATTAATTTAAACGACAAGACGTTTTTTTAAAGAATATGTTGAACACTTAAATTATTCAGAAAATATTTTCTTCTTAAAATTATCTGTTCTTATTATGGTTGTTGTTGTAAAATATTGCTGTCATTAAGTTTAAATATAATAACTTATCTTCATCCTACAAATTTCAAAGCCTTATATTCCAAATAAATGGAAATAAAAATTTACAAAATAAATAAATTTAGTTTGTTTTTTTTAATATTTCCTTACAACAGATGACATACATTGCGTATGTTACAGATTTGAAGCGTGGGAATTTTTTTATTATCCGACTTTCTGCTCCAAAGCTCAGTATCCAAGTACTAGAAAATCACGTACGAAGAACAGTAACATACAACAACAATAATAGTAAATATTTTACTTCGACATTCACCAAATTATGCGTCGACGCTCCCACAAAATTCTAGAAAAATTTGGTTAAAAACTGAAAAATATTTATTAGGAGAAGAAAAAAAAAGGTTACACTTGCAGGAAAAACCTTTTTAAAAGCAGGAACGTTCTCAACACATTGAAAAATATTTTGCGAGCTCATGCATACATTAAGGCGACTGAATACCTTCGGAGGGCTTTTTTTCTTATTATTTTAAATTTGTTATTTAATTTATATTTTCTTGGGAAATAGAGTTAAAAACACTGAATAATTCATAAATTTCTTTACTCATTTATATCTAAAAAACTAAGAGAATTTCTTTTTAAAATATAACGCTTGTGCAAAACATTATATCGGTATTGAACGAATATATTGTAATTTTGTAAATTTTAATCTAATGAAAATTACCTCCTCCAGGGAGTATACCATTGTTCTAACATTCATAATAGACCATTCTTACTTTCTTAGAGTTAAATGACATGCAGAACTCTGAAAGATCAACTATAAGCAAAACGAAAAGTCCTCAAAATTGATGCAAATTTAGAACTTCAACTGACAAGTAAAAATGTAAAAAAAAATATCCATAATCATGAGAAAGGTCTGACCCCTGGAGAAGTATATTTTAATCATTATAAAATTTACAAATTTACACTATATTCATTTAATACCGAGATATCGTGTTTTGCAGAAGCATTTTACATTTTTGAAATTTTTGTGTTTAAAAGGAATGTTTTCTTCTTCATAAAAAAGGAAAAACTTCGCTATTCATTCATTAATTTATTACTCTCGCTGTATCAGATTTTTTATGGAATCCTAATTTAAATATTGTCGTAAAATGAAAATTAATCAGTGAATTTCAATGTTAGAAAGAAATAAATGGAAAGACCGTACTTCGTGCGCTTGGATTTCCATTGTCAGATGTTATGCAGTTTACACCGACGTTGAAATGTAAAAAATCTTTTGTATGCTTGTTCTTAGGGTTTTTTTTTTTTTTTGAAAAGTTCCACCTTTTAGTTTATAAAAGTAAACATAAATTTCTGCACACATCAAAGAGAAAGTAGGATTTCAAAAGATACTATAAATAATGCATTAGAAGTCTTTTTGACAGACTCTAGCAGAGAAAAAGGAGTTTAATGTTCGCTATAAACAAGCGTACGTCTTTTAAAACTTACATGAAGTTGGTGCTGATTTCAGGAAAAATTAAATTCCCACTTTTAAAATTAACCACGCTTCATTGATTTTATGCTCAGAACACAATGCATAAGTACTTATTGTTCCAAAAATAGCCAATGTTATAATGCAGTGGTTCCCAGGCTTTTTTTCTTGCTAACCCATTCTAAGATCCGAAAAAAAAATGGTGAACCCCTTTCTGTAGTTGTTAGTAACGGATACCAAAACGGATAAAAAATGTTAGTATATATATATTTTTTTCATGTTGCACTATAAGTCATTCCAAAAACGGAAAACATAATTTCAAAACAACTAAGTTTAAATAATAACTAAAACTACTTTCTAACTTTTTTTTTGAATTATTAATCTATTAATAATTAAACATATATATTTGCAAAAAATATATTTAAAAATTGTTTCACAGATAGTGCGAAAAAGTTGTGAATGGCATGAGAAATATACGTTAAAAGTTTTAAGTACACAAAATTCGCAAAAGTTCGACTAAAGTGATACATGTGAATACAAAATTTAAAAGTAATGAATAAATATCTTCCGGTTTTCACTTTGGAGCCTACATGTGAGCAATTAGCCGAAAAAAATGCAAAATTTTACATTTCAAATTTGACTCTTTCTTCGCGCTAGCGAGGAAAACGTAGGAAATGGTAGAAGGAAACGTATGGGTTCAAGATTTAAAATAAATCAATGAATATCTTTCGGTGCCACTGGGAAATGCAAATTTTCAAAATTCGATAACAGTAGAAATAAGTGCATTTCAAATTTTGTACGTATGCTTTATATGCCAGTCCACAACTTTGACTCATAATCGGGAAAACCATTTATCTAAAAAAATCATTTTCACACTCCGTTCGTATGTAAATATATTATTTCGTTTGTTTTTAACGTTAGCAATCAAAAATTCCGCCTTAATATTATTTCGCGAACCCCATGTATACACCGCGCGAACCCCTGGTTAGGAAACGCTGTAGTATTATAACAATGCATATGTATAAATCTGATTTATAAGTTTTTAGGCTTAAATTTTGAGTTAAATCTAAGCCCTCATTTTAATAAATTCCGTGCCCGAATAGTTTTGAAGAGCACACACTCTCATTTGTTTGCTTTCTCTTTCCATTTTTCATTTCTGTCCCACTTTCTGTCCAACTTTCATAAGCATTTCTCTCCTCCCAAGAAAGTTTGAGCAACGCTGCTCATTTCCCTGTCTCACATTTCGTGCGAAGCGTGGGAGAAAACCCGGATGATTCTAAGCTCTCTAGAATTTCGAGTGAGTATAAACAAAACCAGTAGCTTTGTTTTCATAAGAGATCGTGATACACGATTTATCGTCGATGTTTTGAGATCAACGGACGCTCGCTTTTATGCCTAATAAAAGTCTGTTAGACTCAAAATGGGCTTCTTAGTACGGGTTGATATCCCACGATTGCGCAAAAGATGGTATTCGTTTTGCCTCGTACGGGCTATTGTTCTTAATACGGCACACATTGGGAAAATAGATATCCTATAAATTGAAGTAATGAAACGATTTTTATGCGCTCCAGGCATTTTTTTTAAATTTCGGATATGTATGTTTGCTTAATGATAAGAGGAAGTGAGGTTATAATATTCGTTAGAACTGCTTGGGATAATAATTGAAAAATGTACTCATTTTTTCAAAGTATTAATTAAACGCCACTTAAATTTTGTACATTTTTATAATCAGATTTGCTTTATTGTTCTTAATACGGAATACATTGGGAAAATATATATCCGATAAATTGAAGTAATGAAACAATTTTTATAGCGCGAGGCATTTTTTTCATTGCGGATATGTTTGCTTAATGTTAAGAGGAAGTGAGGTTACAATAGTCCTTAGCACTGCTTGTTATAGCAATTAGAAAAAGAGCTCATTTTTGCAAAGTATTTAATAAAATAAACTTAAATTCAGTACATTTTTACAATCATATTTGCTTTAAATCGAGTGACAAACCAGAATAGGCGAACATCAGAATTTCTCTAAAAATGCTATGAAGAATTCTTATATATATACTATAAGTTGAAGTAATGAAATGATTTTTAGGCACACCAGGCGTTGTTTCATCGCGGATACGTTTCCTTAATGATAAGAGGAAGCGAGGTTACAATAGTCCTTCGCACTGCTTGGGAAAGTAATTGGAAAATGCGCTCATTTTTGCAAAGAATTCAATTTAAAAAATAATAATTTCAGTACATTTTTAATATTAGATTTGTTTTAAATCAAGTGATAAACCATAATAGGCTGAATTTCTCTCAAAATGCTGTGAAGAAATCTTCAGTAACAAGAACGTGAAAGCATGGTAATTTCATTTTCATTAATATTTCTTAGTAATCTTTATGCACGTACACGAAATTCTAGGTGAAGTCCCATTGCTATTCCAGTTCAGTCTCCGTTTTACAAGTTTGACAAAAAAGTGTATAAGTATTTGCATGATTTTCAAATAATTATTCCTCATGCGAGAATTTTTCAGAGAAATATTATATAATTTAATCACATTTTCTGAAAATATTCAAGCAAGAGTCTTATGCTTATGTTTAAAAACATAGATTTGAGATTTTCCACGACCTACTATGAATAGATTGCACTCGTTATTGATTAATTCTGCACTGAAAATTATTTTAAATAAAGGCAACTAATTGTTCAATTTTTTACCAGAAATGTACTACAGTATTTACTGTTATTAAACTAAGTAAGAAAAGTACGGACGTGCGATGTGGAAATCTTGTAATCATTATGAAAACTTACTCATCACGCTGTACAAGTTTACAGCTAAAACTTTCAACTCTGGATTTTGATTGTATTCATTTTAAATAAAAATATGTTGATTTCCATGGAAAGATTCAAATCAACTACAAAAATCGACCTAGCAGTCTTCTCTAAATTTTATAACGGATTTTTTTTTATAAACGTCTTGCGAAGATATAGCTCAAGATTGTGAAAATCAAGCTTTTGCCCATCTAATTAAAAAAAAAAAACGTTTAGCAAATGGATGTAAGCGACCAAAAAACGATTCCGAGAAAAACGCGTTCAAATGGTTTTCAGGAACTTTCAATGTTTTCTTTTCTAAATCACATTAAAGCAGAGTAGCTATTAGAACTGTTACCAACATCTCTTGCCACAATATAGAACAGTGCTTTCCCTACAATTTGAACTAGTTATCTCAAAATTTTCAATTTTGTCACTCACACCCCTTTACTTCTAGGTGCCTCATATGTGTTCAACATTTTTGTGACAATTTTATACTACCATCATTTTATAATATTTTTAACTGACAAACATAATACCTTGATAAACCTCTGATTTTTTCCCCTATTTTATAAGTGAAAAGTTTCTGTTAGCTTTTTTTTCAGTCTAGCTCAAATGGAATCAAAATAATAATAAGGATAATAATGAGCAATTAATTACTTAATAAAATAATAAAACATAAAAAATGATAACGCTTACTTGAGTAATCTTGACCATAAAATGAATTACTTTTCAACTCACTTAGGATAAAGTCATTATAATATTTAGAAGAAAAATAACTTTGGCTAAAAAATTTTAAAATATGCATTAATACAACCCCAATAGCTACACCCTTCTGTTACTTTACAAAAGAAATATATATATATATATATTTTTTTTTTTTGCAAACTATTTTTTTTCATTAGTCCATATCAAAAGTTTGAGGAAGAAAAAAAGAATACTTTTAATCGTCCAATAAAAACTTTCCAACATAAAATCACTAAAATTTTAGAAAAAAAATGCAGTATCCCGAGAAATTGCAAGCAACACCTTGATAAATTCGAAAGATCCCCATTTCGCTAACCATACACATTAGCAAACTCAACGTTGTTTCGCATAAATTTGAAATAAAAGCTGCATATTCTTGTTTTGGAGTTACGAGAAGCATATTGCTGCATTTTTCTTACCCTGAAGAATGAAATCTTCGAAACTTGTAACACAAAAATACGTGCCCGCAATCTTTATTGCAAATTTGTACCAAACAGCTTCGGATTTGTCATTCAATACCTTTAAATTTAAATTTTTTTCTATTTATCCAGTGCATTAAGGTACATTTCGTATTTTTACCTGAAGATGTTCAGAATCATTTGCAGTCTTTCAGTAGAAGAATCTCAACGCGTTCATATTTAACATGTGTCATCCGTTAGAAATCATCGATGCGTTCAGAAACATTGTTTTATTTGAATGTAGCATACAAATAAAATATTCTCACGATAGGTTGGACTAATTTGACCGGAAACATGGGTAATAATTAATCATAACTAAATTTTCTGCACCGTTAAAACATAATCACAATTTAGAATTTCTGTTATTTTTAAATTGAATTCAAACTGACTAGTACAAGAAGTTTGTTAAGTTTTCCGAAGTCTAATTTTTACGTTAGCAGCAATGACAAACTCTTGCAAAAAATATTTCCAGTGGCATATATGTTGCCAATACTGATTAATGCTTCATTGTAACTTCTATCAATATTACTCAGTTCAGCCAATTACTACGTTTTTAGCCTTATCTTTATTTTTATTTTGTGATGATTATTATTGTTGTTATCGATGTTCAACATCATCAAAATCGAAAAACATGGACATCGATACCGACTCCTTAGTTGACACAATAATTATATCTTAACAAAATAACAATGCATGAAAATTTATCATGCAAGAATTTTATGCTGGAAACAAACAATCAATGAGAGAGTAGTGAAACACAAATCAAAATGCATTCTGCTTCAGTAAAATAAAAACTTCTTACCATAACAGAAACATTAAGAATTTAATAGGTTTAAAAAAACAACTATGACAAACGATTCTTGGATTGTTTGTTTAAAAAACAGCAGCGTTTGAAAACAACAAAGGGTGTCATTCGAAATCGAATTCGGGAAATGAAATTATTCCACACCATCCCTCCGAAAGATACCTAAACCTCGGAACGCATTGTGTCAGTCATTTTATCGAATGAATTACGGGGGGTCTTCCTGTTCCACACGATCAAGAGATTTTCGTCGAGGTTCATGTCAGATCTCATTTACAGACAATCGACTCAGCGTTGAATGATGCTCGGTAGGAAGTGCAAGGAGAGATCGACTTCATTTATATTCATCAGAAATGGTGAATCCGTTGCTTCCCGTTTATTATGTGGAAGATAATCTTTATGGGTTATGGAGACTTTTAGTTCCGGGATGCATTATTCTAAGAATCTTGAGCCCAATGTTCATGGAACCTGCATATTGATTAGTTTTAAATGTTATACATGTGTCGGACTTCGCTATAAGGTCACCCTCTAGGACTTTGAGAAAGTGACCTTATAAGAGGGGTGACCTTATAGCCGATTCATGCGCATTTGTCAATATATAAGCATGTGTATGAATAGTATAACACCCTAAAATTTAATACGTTCAAAAATTAGTTCATTAGATAATATTTTTTAAGTACAATCTAGCAATAAAAAATGGAATTCAGACATCGATATAAGGTCACCCGCATATAAGGTCACCCAGTATATAAGGTTACCCCGCATATAAGGTCTCTTTTCTAAAGCATTGTCTTATTTAATATCAAATGTGTATGAATCGATTATAAGGCTGACCTGCTTATAAGGTCATTTTCGTGAAGTCCCGAGGGGTGACCTTATATCGCGGTCTGACTATTTTAAAAATTAAATTGGAATAAAGTTGTCAATAAAATTACTTAGGCAAAGTATTGATGGTGAGTTACTTAACTTACCTTACTTAAAATATTCCATAATATAGGACTGGCTTGATTTTGGTATCATTTTTTGTACAATGTTTTGTAAGTTTCATATATTTTGGAAATGTTCTGCTCTCTCATGAATTGTAAAAAAATATTTTACATTTAATGCTTTGATTGCATAACCGTTTCACTTTCAATATCACTTTCATATCCTCACTTTCTACTGCGTTGGAAATTTAAAACTTGCAAAACAATTTCGAAAAGTGAAGCCTAAGAAGAGTAGCAAACTTACAGAAAATTCATAGAGCTGATTTAGGGTGCCACGGAAATCTCCCCCAGAAAGTCAGACAAATATGACCTTATAAGCGATTACAGTATCTAAGACCGGATAATCCATGAGATAAAATTCCTATTCAATGATCCAAGACTTTAGAAAGGTGACCTTATATGAAAGGTGGCCTTATGTCGAGGTTTTATTTAAATAGCGAAAATTTTGATAAATCTCGGTCAGGCTGAAAAAACAGGCAGACATCAAAAATTTTTACTGAAAGTATGATAAAATAAATCTGTTTCTATAGAAATTACATGAGTCCCACTAAAGTAATGTTTGGCGTTGATAGGCGTTCGTTATTCCTACACTATTAAAAAAACCCTGAATTTTCAGTGTTTTTGACTGATTTTAACGGAAGATTTCCGTAGTGCTTCAATACATGGTTTTTCCTTCCAAAAACGGAAATCTCACGTCCTGAAAATACGAGAACGGAATCTTTTCGTTTTACGGTTGCTGTATTTTCACAACCTGATTTGGATCAACGGAGAAAAAAGAAATGGAACTTCTGTCAAATCTCGGGAAAATATTATCAGAAACGGAATATTTCCGGAAACTCTGCTGCCGTACTTTTTCCGTTATTCTCATTAGATTTTTTTTACAGTGTACCCTCTCTGCATTACACGGAAATTACGCGCATTAAAAAATGAGATTCTCAATTTTTCTTCTGTATCAATGAGTTTCTCATTATTAAATACGGCAAAACCATTGCTAATTTAGTTTTGTGAAAACGTGACACATGACCTTAGTGAAATGAACTATTTAAATGCATAAAATATTTATGTCAAAATGTCGCAACATTTAATTCAAGATTTAAACAGTGTTATTGTATCACTTTCACTTTGCTACTCAAATAAATGTTATTTATTTTTTACATTCTATTTTTTTTCCAAATATTGTTTTCTTTTTAAGTCAATGTATTAAAATTTCCGTCAGAATTCTTTCTCATTCTGAGTAACACTTTAATTGTTTGTTCATGTGAAGGTGTCGTGGAAACAGGTTGCCAAATCAATCATGAAAGTCTGATGCCAAAATTGAAACATTACATAACATTATCTGATAGTCAATTGTGATTCGTTGTGCTAGGAGGAAAACGTTTCCCTTTGAGTAAAAGAAAATACCGTTAAACATACAAATAGCAATAAAACTGACATACACGTGCTTAACGCTTACAAGGAACACCCTTTTTAAAACAAAAGGTCACAAATTTAGGAAAAGAGGTATCTTATAGTCAACACCTAGGTATTTGAAATTTTATCGCGATTTGTGACCATAACGGGTATGGCTTAATATGCCAGTTAAAAAATAAAAAAAGGATTTTGTTTCATTTAAATGTTACCATGTTAACCGAGGGACAATAAAAAAATGGATGGAGCGGAATCAAATTTACCAAAAGTTACGATAATTATGTGTTCGAATTAGTACGCTCATCTGCAGAAAAAGAATCAAATATTTAACATAAACCTATATACAAACGACTAATGTATGCAATTGCAGGTTTATTCAGTTTAGAAGGAACGACACTAAAAAATATGGGAAATATTGAATAACCCAGACCTTGATTCAACATCAGATTCAATTCCAAACCTTGATTCAACAGTTTAGGAGGAACGACACTTAAAAATATGGGAAATATTGAATAACTCAGACCTTGATTCAACATCAAAAGGTGGAACGCCAAATATTAGATGCACTACTTTACTTTAATAATATAAATTGGCATCCGTATTTACAATAAAAAGAAGGAGATTAAAGGGTGTAGCTTTATATTAAAAGTAATGGAACCTTTATGGAAAAAAACATCTAAAAATTTACAGTTGTTTTTGTCTCTTTCCCCCTTTTTTTGGTAGTATAGCTATTTAAAAAATCAACATAAGTGAGTTGTTACTTTATTTCTCTCTCACACTGAGAAATGGTTTAATTGTTTGCTCATATGATGATTTCGGGAAAGGCGTTGGCAAATCAGCGCGCCTATTAAAACATCTTAGGAAACTCTTGACCACATTCCCTTTCGGATTTCACTCTCCATACCAGTGAAAATATGCGCATTTTTTTTCCTACTGCTTTGCTTAATTTTTCTTTTTGCTTTCTGAGCTGGGAAATGTAGTCCATGCAATGCAAGAAGCATCGCTGGGCGTTCGTGACTGCTGAAAAATATGAGCATTTGGAGTTGAGTTCTTGCGACGCTGCCCTCAATTCCTCCAGACGCTGGCATATTTCGTGTCGGTGCGGATACCAAGTCGTTCCATTGTTTATTTTTAGGTTATTTGTCACTTTATCAAAAGATACTTTTCAAAGCATTTTCGAAAATAGTGTCACCAATTTTGTTTAGAAAAAAAAGGCAGTCACTTTGAGAAAGTAGAACATTGTTATGATTTAAAAGTAATTGTCATAAGAATTAGTTTATAAAAATTGCGCAGACGATTTTGATAAATGACATTTTGCAAGTGTTAGTAAATCATATTTTATTCTGACGTATGTACGTAAACAATGCACCTTCTCCCAGCTAAATATTTATTTTATTTTCATCAAAAATCATATTTAAATTCAATGTACGCAGATTTCTTTATTTTCCTTTGATTAAATTTTACTCGATTGATTTGAACAATTTTTGTTGATTTTTGAACAGTTCAAAAAAAAAAAAAAAATAATAACATATCGAATACGGAGAGCTTTCAATCCCATATAAATCCAGCTCTAACGGACGGATTTGCTTGGAACAAACTTTATCGGAAAGATGTTACGATCTAGAATATGTACATATGCGAAGTTCACCAAGAACTGAACGAGCCTATTTTCCTATGAAGTTTTTTGATCGGGATTTTTAAGGATATTTCTGAATGAATGAATAAATGAGTTAATACATACATGAATGAGTGAATGAATGAATGAATAAATGAATGACTGAATAAGTGAGTAAATGAATATGTATTAACCGTTGAACCTTATTTGAAGTAATTAAGAACTGAAGCTGAATGAGAAAGAGCGAGAGAGAGAGATTAAAAAGTTGAAGTGGGTGTATGCGAGAAAATAGGCTCGTATAGTTTTTGACGGAACTTCTTGTTAGTTTATATTTCGTAGTGACCTTGTGTCCCTCAACCGGACCGCACACAATACTTGAACATCTTAGGGCAGATATCCTTCCAGCTATATTATTGAACTCTATAAGATTTAATTGCAATGAATTTCAAAGAAATAAAAATAACTTTAGGGGAAATAAAGTTTCGTGCGATGAGGTTTATTGATTTTAAGAACAAACTTTTTAATATAACAGAAAATAGTATAAATCACGCAAGGGGTGCGACAAAACTGCTTTTTTTTTAAAAAAAAATCAATTTGGTACGACTCCAGTGTGCAGTGAAATTTTCATACAGTTGTTTCGGAGATGCAAAGAGCGTCTTCAACCAAGTTATCTTCAGAAAATCTGTTTGGAAATCGAAATACACCACATAAGCTCAATTTTCGTAAAGTGGATCATGGACTTCGTTTCACTTTTGGATCTTACCAAAATGCCTTCTTTAATATGTATTCGGAACAAAGATAATACTATTTACAATAAAACTTATTTTTAATTTTATATACTTAAGAGTTAATATCAGATAAACGGCCTGTCTTCCTCGATATGCGATGAGTGACTTTGATTGTTTCTCTTCTAGTACCAGATATTTTGAATGACATAAAACAGACGCACAGAAAATTACAAAAAAATGTAAATTTCTCTTGATGCATAATTGATAACATTATGCATCAATTTTTAAAATTTTCTCAAGTCCACAAAGAAAACTTATTCTTTTTTTAAATTATCTTCTGAGGAGCATTGGATCTCAATAAAATAACAGCAAAGAAATAAGTTAAATTATACAAGAAATTTTAACGATTTTATTAAAAACAATGCGCATTTGTAAGTAAAAGTAAAAATCTAGCAATAATTAAATGGTCAGGATTTTCTCTACTTTCAACAGTACTTTTTACAAGGGTTTATTTATTTTGGTTTGTCACGGAAGTTTGTTAATCGGTTTTCGACCACTGTTATTGCATACATTATCCTCAAACTTTGCACACAAGCTTATCTTTAATGACAATTCAATATTCCATCCATTTCATAATCTATTATAACATTAATTAGGAAAAACAAATTTGGCTCTGAGGAAATTATCAGAATTATTATTCGTTGAATGGCAACGATAGCTTTGTGTGGATAATGCAACGATGTTTTGAATTTTTAAGTACTCAAAGCATGTCGAAAAAAGAAACTGCGAGGCAGCGAAAGAGGGGCGTGGAGATAAAAAGGAAATTATACCATGAAAAACGAGCATGGTGACTGCATATTTTTTTTAAAAATAAAATCATGTGACTTAAAACATTTTTTATATTTATTTATTTTTAGTTTTTTCTAGAAGTTGTAAAAATCAACTGAAAAAGAAAAAAGAAAGAGAAAGAAAAAAAAAAACGTGTTGTACAAGATGATTCCAGCCCTCGTATTTGTTTCGCTTCATATTTCCTCATATATCGTTAGAGCACATATCCAATGGAATAAAAACGGTACCTCTGACGAAAGACATAACCAACAAAGAGCATTCCAAGAGTCCTGAATGGCGTTATCTTCAGAAGTCATTGGAATCCATTGTTGTCCGAGCAGAAAGATTCTGACCCCGATACTCCTGGGGGAGTCGAATCTTCCTGCGTTTGAAAACGAAATTCTTTTCTGACTTTCCAAATCGCATATCCGAAGATCTTTCAAGGCTGTTTTGCAATAATTGAGGTCAGGAAATATTTTTGTTCCACTAATAATGTGATTATAGGTTGGTGAGCCAAGTCAGCAACCTTTTGGTGGGTTCATTTTATTTCGGGGATGACTTAAATTTACCTTTTTTTTTCTTCTATTTCCACCCTGCTTCGTAATTATACGCATACGGACATATTTTTGTCGTAACTTGTCAGATTTACCTTGTTTCAAATCCGCCAGGACGTGAAAGGAATTGGAAATGGAAAATTCTAGTCACGACTGACATTGAAAAGTGCTATTTAAACCGGATGAGCGAGTTTTATGTAAGCGTCGTCTCTTTTCTGAATCTAAGCACGGATATTGTACAAGTGAGTGCTTCGTTGGTGAGAAATTTATGAAACTGAGTATATAAGTTAATGCTAAGATCTTCAATATCGCTCCTAAATTATTTCATTTGGTAGTTTTTCTTTTCATTCCTTTCTATTTTTTTTTCAAGGAAATTAGTCACTTCATGCGTATTACATGCTAACGACACATATTTCAGCACATACTGCATGAACATAAAACAATTTTTTTTTTTGCATTTTCTGAAATGTCCATTTCGTGGTATTTGGAACATTATGTAGAGTACGTAACATGCCCTTGTGTTCTTTTAATACATTATAAACAACTCAAAAAACTTTTGGTGTTAAGACACCTTTTTGTAGTTATGTCTTAACACCAAACAAAGAAAAAAAAATGTTTAGGAAAAAAGAATATGTATTAATGTTATGGTGACTCTACATAATGTCTCAAATACCGTGAAATACCCCAGAAACGATTTAGGATACAATTTTTTTTAAAAGTAGGATGTTAATTATTGAGATATGATTACAAATTTAGTTTCAACTACCAAAGTTATTATATTACTAATTAGTAATTAGCAATAATTAATAGATTACTTAGATTAATGCAGCAGAATGATGCAAGTTGATTTAAGAGGAACATTTTATCCATGATTTGCTAATAATCATGTGATTCTTAGGAAATCTTAGATAAAAGTTCCTTTAAAAAAAAAAAAAATTAGTATAGGAATTTATAAGAAATAAAGAATATTATAGTTTCAAAAAATTCTATAGGAACAATCACCAAAAAAAATTTCTTAAAAACTCTATCGATCTTAAATATAGCGTTATGACTTAAATTAATTTAATCTGTTTCAAAGCCTATTAATCTGCTCCGATGTTTAGTATCGATGTGTTTAATTATATTAGTGTAGAGTCTAACTTTTTAGAATTCAAAACTACTTACTCAAGTTAAAAACAGTTAACATATCAATGTGTTTAATGTAAATAAAATTAAAATATGTTTTGCAGTAACACTATTTAAAATTTACTATTATTTGTAATATCGCTTTCACACTTTATTTATTTATTTATTTTTCTGAAACATAAACTTTTAATTTTAGCGTTTGTAATACTTTTGTTCGTGTTTCTGCCAATATCTGGGCAGAGAGAGAGAATAAACAAAAAAGAGGGGGGGGGGGCATTTTAGAGAAGATTGAAAACGCAATTGGTGTAATGGATCATTCCGGACCCATTACGCAAAGTGCACAGTCTAGTATAAGGAATAAATATAGCCATAGGAATAAATATAAAAATTTCCGAAACAAAGAACAAGGTATTTTTAAAATAAAGAATAATAAATGCTTTAATATGAAAGGATGTGAATTCACCAGAAGCAGCTAAAGTCATCTGCCGTCAAAGACAGCGTACGCATAATAATTCAATAATTAAAAGCTTTTTTTAGTACATGGAAACCCCCACACATACAAAAGGGAATTCAGCGTCTATATGATTCGCTCAGAAACAAACATGGTTTAGTTATTTAAGGAAACAAAAATTGAAAAAATAATCTTTGGTTACTACTCATATATTACATAACATATTCATAAGCTATGACAAGAACTTCTGTCTTGAACTATAGGAGCCTACTCTCCCATATACACCAACATCAAATTGATAATCTAGCTATCTCTATATTTCTTATTTAGTTTTAGTTAAGTACTTCAGTGAATGAATATGTTTAAACTTGCTTCAACGGCTTGCACATATTTTTTGCTTATTTATTTATTCATTCACTCTTTCAATCACTCATCTATTCATTCATTCCTTCAATCACACATTTGTTCATTCATTCATTTGGAAATATCCTTAAAAATCCAGATAAAAAAAGTTTCCTTCTAAAATAGGCTTGTTTAATTCTGAATGAACTTTGTAACTGCACATGTTATACGTCGTAACATCTTTTCGATAAAGTTTGTTCCAAGCAAATCCGTCTGTTATATATACGATTGAAATTTTCCCGTAGCTGCTAAGGTTAAATGTTTATTTTTGAACTGTTCAAAATTGAACCAAAACCGTACAAATCAAAAAAGAAATTTCCCCTTGAGAGTTTATTTCAATACGTTTGTTCAAAGGTACTTGGATCTTATGCCCAGAGTTCACAAAAATTGTTTCTTTTTTTCCCATATGCGTTAATTTAAAGATTTTTTTTATCTGATCAAAATAGAACAAAAAATTGTTCGAAACCAAACTAAATGAATAGGTAAATAAATAAATAGAGAAATGGGATGTAATCGCTGATATCTTTCGAATGCAAAAAAAAAAAAAAATCATCGGACAATTCCGTCTAAAGTTATTAGGGGGGGGGGGGAGGGGCAGGCAGACCAAAAAACACGCATTTTCTCCATCTCAAAAACCTACTTTCAAGTTTTTATTTTTCAATATTTATTTAATTTCTTAACTTATTTCTTTTTACTTTTTCGTATTTTTAACGCTATTTTAACGATACATTAAACCCTCTATCATTTTTTTTTTTAACTTTTACGGGAATGTACGCTGAAATATTAGGATTTAGCAGCGTGGTGATAAATCTACAACTGTCACCAAGTCATGAACAAATGTCACCAATGGTCCAAAAATAAATGACAGAACAATAAACTGGTTGCCCAGCATATTTTACTATTTCTACATTGTATAAATTAATTTGTGTTTAGACTACCCCAAAGTTAATATGCTGTTTTTGAGGAAAAAAAATTGCTACATGGGGCTCAAATACGAACAAAAATTTAGTATTTATGCAGGTTAGTTTATTGACTTTTTTTTGTTTGTCTGCGATTTCATATTTACTAAATTATAATCTCAGTGGTCTCTTTGGACCTCGAATTTTTCATTGTTGATGGCTACCCTACTTCCGACCATTCAGCGAATTAGTATGCAATTGCAGCAGCGCAGTAACTGCATGAAAAGATATGATATTCTTTTTACAACTTAAATGTTCAAAAACGCTGGTTAAGGAGCTCATAAAATGTCCACTTCCATCTCGTGCAAGTTTGTTCTCTTACTCCCTTTGTGGCGTGCTGCTTCCTCACTTTCACTGAAACTTGTCCACACGAAACGAAACCCACCGAAGCGGGACGGATGGGAAGATAAAGAATGTGATCAGAATCTTTCGGAGAGGGTATCAAAGGCGTTCGCCGCTATCGAATTTTGTCAATCTGTTGCTTCGTTTTCTTGCTGTTAATGAGCGGCGAGGCGTCATGTCTTGCACAAACTGCGCGATGATTGGCAAGTGATGAATTGATGTCACTGAAATACGGAGTCTGCTATGAAGTAGTGCATGACAATGGGCAGGAATACGAGCATTCAAAGGTTAACAATGTTTCTGGAACAGTCCGATTTTTTATCCTTTAAGAATTGATGCTCCTTTCACATCATTTCCCACTTTTACTTTTAAAACTTTCGTCAAAGGAAACATTTTTAGTTGTCTCTTTAAAATGTTTAAAACCGTCGGATAATGTTTCTTGTACGCATTACTCTTCCGTGTTCGATTGTAACAGCATTTCTGAAGAATCATGTTTTAGCCCATATGACCCTTTGCTTCAAACACGATAATTCAACAATGAAATAATTTAGAATAATTATGTTTTACCACTAAATTCTTCCAAATTCAGTGGATGCTTTCTGCCTAACTCAGGATTTTACTGAGGGAAAAAAATCATGAATTTGTCAAGTAAAAACTTTCAAAAAAATATTGATATCTTTATTTATTCGTAATAAAAATAAATATATAATTAAAGCAATTATCCTATTTCTCAATTTGTGTGAGGCACAAAACATGAAAAATGAAATTAGGCATAATTGTCAAGTATAATTTTGTGTCTAAACAAATTATATTTTAAGATATAATATTTCAAAAAGTATGCAATCGCCAAAAATTATGCATTAAATCTTAATTAGATAAATAATATTTAGCTAATTGGGATTTTTTCACACTAATATGTCGTTAAACAAAACTTGATTTTTGAAATTAAAACCAAGAAAAAAAAAAAAAGTTCAGTGTGTGCGTAAAAACAAACAAACAATTGCATAATATCAAGCACTCAAGTTAAAAAAACGGAGAAACGCTCAGAATTTTAAACAGAAAGCTCAGTCTAGATGCAGTAAGAATTGATTCAATAGCCTTATTCAAGCCCCATCCACTACAGCCCATGATCCTAAAGAGGTAATACATTCTTGTGGCATAAAAAAAAATATTGATATAGGAATATATTTATTGATATAGGAATTTTAAATTTATAAACATAACCTACTTTCTCCCCAATTTATCGTGAAATAGCCGACAAATAATTTTCGGTCCAGAAAATTACAGTTCTATTAATGTTAAACTTGTTATGCAATGAGGTATTACACACCGAAGAAAGGCAAAGTCACGAAATGATAAAATAACATTTTCAAACTGGTTCCTATTCACTGAGATCATTTCCTTGTTAGACTAGTTTCAAATAAGCTTTGAAAAATCTATTCAAAATTGAGTTTAAATCCATGCTATTAACATTAAAAAGAAAATATAAAAACTTAAATTAAGCAATTCAGTTCGGTAAAGCACGGAAAACAAAATGTTTTTAAATATGTTGCCAAATTGAAAAACCGTTATTCATTTTAACTTGTTTAACGACTTTAATCTCTCCATTCAAGGAGACTTTTCCATCATGAGAAATATTTATTTAATTGAAAACATAATTACGGAAATATGCAATCAAGTCATTTATTCATACAGTTATCTGGAGTAATTTCTGGACAAAACGTTCCAGGAACTTTCCCACAACAAGAACCTTTTTTATGTTAAGAAAATTACATTTTAAAATATCCCAGAAAGGCTCTAAATTACCGTTTTGTATTTTTTAAAAACTTAATTATGGGGTTTACTTCCATTTGCATTTTGAAAAAATATATACATTAAACTGCTTGTAAACTTTAACTTTTGTAAAATAACACTGGTTTCGGTTATGATGCATTTTCGTAAATATTGTGTTCACAACTAAAATTTTAAATATTTTTGCATTCTCCCTTTTTGATTGAAATTGGATTTAATCCACACATCAGCAAGTTGTGAGATTATATTATTAATAATATACAAAAAGAGTTACTCATTTTCATGAGATGTCGAAGTTCAAGAATTGCCCCCTCCCCTGGCTAATTCATGGACACTTATTAACTGTAATTCATTAAATTTCCTTTCTTAGTCACTTATTATTTTTCAGAAAGATTTTGGCATTGTAACTCTAGCTTCGATAGACATTTAAATATTCAGATGTGTTGGGTTTTTTTGTTCGGTAATTAATAACTTTTAGCTTCATTTTAATAGGACCATAGTTTACAAACAAATACATTTGGTTTTAAACGATTACGCATCGCTTCAAGCCACTATGTCAAATAGAACATTCTTAGGCTCAAGTTCACAAAGAAAATTCGGAATGAAATGGCTAGTTTCTGTACAGCTCCATTTGATTGCGACTCCGAAAAATGTTTGTGCATAATTGGCACCTAACAGCAAACGTTTTGTATTAAAATTGAAAAAAAAAAAAAGACCCGAACCAATGAAAAAGTTTACCTACCACACGAAAACGTTGCCTAAAAAAAATAGCCTTCGTTTGTGTTAAAATAACAGCAGGTTTAAAAAACGAACGAGAAAAAGAGTTTTTAAATATTGTAGTTTGTTTTACATACAGCTAGAGTTTTCGTTAAACATGAAAATCAAAAATCTATTAATCAAATTAAAGTTCTAAAAGTCGAGGTAATCAGCATCTTCTAATACGTGAGGTAAGCTTTTGATCGAAGAAAAAAACCAAGTTTATATAATTGCAAAAAGAGATGACGATTTAAAATTAAATCATATATAACAAATCATTTCATTAATTTATTTGAGTAAAATAAGAGGGGGGTTGGGGTGAATGGTGAGTGTTTTTCTGCGTTATATATTTCTAAAATATTAATAATCAGTCCTATTGCCTCTACGTATTACCGATTTTATTTCAAGCAAAACAACTTTTGTACGAAAAAAAAAGGACAGGCTATTATTATCATATTAAAAATACTATTAAGTATGTTCAAAAATGTTACGCATTTACAATATCAATTTCACTCTCTTAATTTCATACAAACCTTTTTTAATACTTTTTAAAAGGAAATTTGTACTGTTCATATCTCGTCTTTAAATATGATACGAATCGAAGTGGGCGAAGAATGAAATATGAACTGGATTAGAACAAAAGTACAGCCAATAAAATTTTTCAAAAATTGAATAAATTAAATTTAAGTAAAGAAAAAATAATAATGTTTGTTATCGGGCACTAAATCGACGTAAATTGAATTTCAAAAGCAGAAAATATTGAAATAGAATATGGCATTTTTAAAAGGGAAGAGAAAGATTTTCAATTATGCTATTACATGAAAACTAAAAAGTTTCGACTCTTGCATAAACCGTCCTTTTATCGCAAATTAAACAGCAGATTAAAAGAGAAAGAAAAAAGAAGAAAATTAAAAGCGAAAAAAATATTTTTTGAAGTAATTAAAAATTTACTTAAGTTTGACACTAATGAGCTTTGTTGCAATTATAATAGCAGTGCATAAAAACAAATGTTTTTCTAAATAAAAAAAAAAGTCCTGCATTCGTCTATTTTCCTTTCTTTCTTTTTTAACACTAATTTTTACTCACAAAAATAGCAATATGTATGCGGTGGGTAAAACGAAACATCATTTCTAAAAATATTACAGAATTTTTCATTAAAACTTCCGCCAATTTCAAGAAAATAAATAACTGTAAACAACGTCAATTTTTTTAAGAAAAAAATGCAATAATTTAATTTGTTTTTCGTGAGTCCAAAAGTAAAGAAGTTGACTAACCTAATAGCAAGGTAATTACAACAGAAATTACTACTTTAAGGTTATTATTTTCTTTTGAAAATAATAACGCTTTCATTTGCATTTTATTACATACTTCCTCTAATTAATTAATACCTCCGTTTGTTTCCTTACTGTATAATACGTTAAAACGAGAACAATTGAAAAATACAATGCAAAAGCATGCAATCAATCTCAATATATAGTTTACTTTTGAGCAAGTTTTTGAATAAAGGCGAGTATTCTTTTTTCTTTCCTATGCATACTTTTAAAATAAGTTTTTGAGGAAGAAAAACCCAATGGGGAGAATCTATGTAAATGGAAATAATTCTATGAATACTGAAATAGTATAGATATTTTCGCATTTAAATATCTTTGCAAAAAATGTCTAGAAATACTTTGTTTCTGCGAGTTCTTTTTCCACTTGTACATACTTTACAATGCTCTAGTTTTGTTTTGTTAGCAAACGATTCTTATCAAAGTAAACGAATAAAAGTAGATCAACTAAAGTAGGTTATTGATAATATTTAAAATTTAGCTGTTCCCCAGAATATTGAAACTTTTTCTCGTCCTTCTAAAAAAAGGAAGAAAAAGGGAAAAAAGATAAAAAAGCATTAGGTTTTTCTTTGGTCAGAGCATCAGGTATCGCAATTAATAATTTCACGTAGTCTTGATTTTTAATTATCCTTCCAGTACAAATAAGCAAATTTCTTAACAATGGAAATAATTGGGTCGTCCATGAATTTAATAGGACTACTGAGGAGGTTTTTGAATTGCTGCAACTGGTTGAGTCTTGTAAAAATGTACTGAAATTCCCTTAAAATCATTGTTTTGCAAATACATCAATTTCAAATTAACACAAAGCGCTTTCTTTTTTCTTTTCTATACAAGCGATATGCATTTTAAATATATTCGACCGCTTAACTAATGTTTAAAAGTAGCTTGAGTAACTTAAATATGAGTAATGTCATTCATATGTACTGTGGCCACCAAATATTTTGCATCTATACTAATGATGGATACAAAATATTTCTAAAGAATTTCAACAAAAAGAGGAATTTAATATTTTTTTAAATGGTTGAAATTGTATGTTTCTGAAACAGAAAATAACGGTTAACGAAGCTGTAAATTTGTGTCAACTGTTCGAAGAAGTGAGAAGACATAGCATAGTGTGTACAATAAATATTTTTGTTAACTATTTGTTTTTCAAATCTCCTTAAAAAATTATTGTTACTTACTCATATAATTAATTATTTAAAATCTTACCTGTTTCTTTTTGTTTTCCTCAGTAAGATTCGTTGCGTAGTTCCAATGTGCATCAACGAGTTTAAAGCATTGTTCTGAACTTGCCTTGTCATGGTAATGCAAAAATTGAACTGCAGCAACAGTGTCAGCGTTATTTCCGCTCACATAGCGATGTTTAATGTTGAGCCCATAGTCTGAAGGTTTCATCGTAGAAGTGGCAAAGTTTAACACATCAGATGTCGCTCTCATGATTGTTCCCGTTGAAAGAACCTCTTTGTCCGGCTGAGATTCCAGTAAAGATTCTTCTCTGACTTCTATAGACTCTTTCTCGGTGACAGGAGAACTTTCTTGCTCTACTGAAACGGTGTTTTCCGCAGATACTGTAGTTTCGGATTCAGGTGCTTCTGTTTGATCGTCGGGATCGTCTGTCTTATCAGAACTGAGAGGAGCTAATTCATCAACTTTAACGCTGTTAGGTGCGTCAGTTGTACTGATTTCTACTTTATTCTCGTCAGCAGGAATACTTTCCAGGTCATCTGTAACAGCCAATATTTTAATTTCATCGTTTTTCAAAATCGCTCTCGCTGTCGTACTCTCACCCATCTTTTGGATTCCTTCTTCAGTGGTAGGTGTGCTAGTAACCGTTACATCCCCAATTTCAGCAGAAATTTCAACATCTGGATTTTCAGATCGTTCACGGTGTTCGGTACTTGTGGGCTCTGTTATATCTATAACTGAAATAGTGGTTTCTAAATCGTTATCAGTTTTAACAGTGCTTTTATCATTTGAGCCATCAGCAGGAAGTTCTGTTACATCATGTTTAAGCTTGGTGTAAATGACTTTAGATGCATTAAACGTACTCTTAATGTCTCTGAATTCCAAGTCGTCATCCAAACTAGAGTTGACAATTTTCGTGCTGGTGGTATTATCTAATGCCGTGACATTTAACGTGTAGTCATTTTCAAGGGTTAATTCTGTGCCATTGTACACACTTGAAACATTTTTCTCCGGCTGTCCCACGTCGTTCACAGAGTCTATTCCAGTTTGACTTTCAGCGGAAAACTGAGTTGTAAGTCTTTCTAAAGGAGAAGTACTAGATATCTCTAAGTCTTCAAGTTCCTCTGCGCTTCGAATTTCAGATTCAGCTTCTTTCATATCTATTTCAAAAGCTTTATCTTCACTCACAGACGATACTGAGCTTTCGGTTGGAGAAAAAATTGCTGACTCATTCCTGGAAGCATCTGCCTCCCCATCAGACTCATTACCTCTAAACTGCAACTCCAAGTTCTTTATTTCAACTGGATCTTCAACACTTTCTTTTGAACTTTCAGACTCTTCTACCGCAAAAGTATCCAACATTTCCTTTTCAGTTGTCGACTTAACATTTTCTGTCTTTTCATCTACACTACTAGCATCCGTAAACATGTTTATTAAATCTATATGCTCATCATTAAGAATATGCGAAGGATTTGTAACAGCATTTAAAGTTTCGTCTTTTGTCTCATTTTTGTCAGGGTGCATAACTTCTAGAATTTCCGAAGAATTAGAAATTTCTCCATCCCTATGAAACATTTCCTTCATGGTCACATCTTCATTTGCTTTAGTAACTTCTGGCGTGAGATTGGAATCTGTTGTAGGCGACAAAGTATCTAACCTACCATTCAAATTATCAGGAATTTTTGTGCTTTCTAAGCCTTTCAGAGCCTCAGACATCAGAAAATGTTTCATTGGATCAATTGGTGGAACGTACCTAGATATTGGAATAGGTTCTTTTGGAAAAATATCATTTGGTTTATTTGTAGCTTCAACAATATCCTTTTCCGTAGTATTTCGACTGTCAAAATTACCCCTTTCGTAATCACCGGAATTTTCCGTGGCGGCGAGAACTTTTTCATCTGCAGGGACGTAATTGCTAATTGTATCATTCAAAACTAACGACTTATTAAATTTATAATCTTCAAGCAGTTCTGACGTGAGCTCCGAAAAGGAACTATTTGCCGTGACATCTATCACAGTCGTACTAATCGAACTGTCCGAAGTCATAGTTGTCATTTCCGTAGATTCATTAAAATCTACAGAATAATTGCTCCGATCTGACGTGATAATTGTGGGCTCTACTGTCGGTTTTGTCTTTTCATAAACAACTGTAGAGTTGAGGAGTCGCGGTAATTGGGGTGGTGCGGCACGTGCCGAGACTAGCAGAGTAGCCAAGACGGCCACAATCGAAGAAGCAAGAGTCCTCGTCATTCTCGTAGAGCGGAGCGAAATGATAGGAAAACCCTCTCAGTTCCTCTCTGCGTTCAAAATGCGACCGTTTTCAACCTTCGGATGCGGATGGACTGCCAGAGGAAAGTTGGATGAGCGAGCATTAAACACACACAAATCGCGATTGGGGATGTCTTTGGGTAAAAAGCCGGTTCCGCAGGTCTGGTGTCGATGCACTGACTGGTCGAGGAGTCACGTGAGGGATTTTTCGGAGATCGGCCTGGCGGTCATTTTTTGTTATTATCATTTGACTTTTCGCTACACGTGTTTTTAGAAACACAGGGCTCCTTTTGTTTTCCCCCTTCCTATAGACAATAGATTAATATTTACCTCCATGTTTGGGCAGGATTTAAATCGTTTTGCTAGCGATACAAGGGATGAAACTCGTTAACATTTTTCCGATTTTGTTGTTTAAATTTTTTGGGACTCTCGTTTGGTATGATATATGATTGTTTTACTTCATGCCATTATGGATCAGAAGACCTTACAATGATGTAAGACCTTCGGCTGACCTTACATCGGAAAGTTTCAATGGACATTGAAAAACGGTAATAGCATCATCTTCCCTATGGTCAGTTTACTAGATGGCATTTAATGCTCACTTCTTCTTTTACTTTATTTATTTATTTTTATTATTTTAAATAAATAACCTTTTTTTTTTTGAAAATTGCCCAGATATAAGTTAGATTTTCCCCCCAACTAAACGAAGCTTTTTTTTCTCTTTTTAATTAAAGTCCATAAAATACCTAATTTTAAAACTCTTAGTAAAATCGAAGTGTTTCATACTTTTAAGGTAGTTTTTAACATCTGTTTAAAAAGTTGAAAAAAATGAAGAATAATAAAATATTTTTTTTTATATTCTTGCATTGCTAGCAAATATATGAAATAGTTCATTGGGGCTCATTGTCATTTATCATAATGCATTAATTGGTTTTTGTAGTGTTTGAGCTGGAGGCTACCTAATGACTTCATGAATTCATTTGAAATCAGTTAGTTTGACTAGACCAATAACCTAATAAAAAAGGCTTCTATGTGAAACTAATGAAAAGTAAACACAAATATTATTGATACTGATCTATGAACTCACTCTTAATCCAGAAGTTCTCGCAAATTAAAATTACTTAATAACTATTCAGAAGGAGAAAGCTTACTCAACTCTGGTTGTGAAATTTAAATACGTTGCATTTAAATAAGAATCTTTCTTAAAAATTACATTTCTTAAATTAAAAATACGCAGTAAAATAGCAAAAATATGAAAGAATGTTTAAGAGGCAACGAATTTTCGTTGAATAAAAGTCTTTTATTAAATATTGCTGGATATGTTTTTTTTAATGATAGCGCAATATTTATATTTGTTATATGGTACTTATTTAAGGTTTAAACCTTCAAGATGTTGTAATTATTTTGAATGTCCATTTTTTAAAAACGATTCCCCCATTTAATTATAATTTTCAATGTTATTTTATTTAACTATGTGATCTAATTTTTAACATAGCAGGTTTAGAGTGTTAGCTGTCTAAAAAAGGTTTAGAGTGTTAGTTGTCTAAAAAAGGCAACAACCATAAACGTTATTAGTTAAATGCATAAATTAACTTATGTTTCTGGCAGAAAACAAACACAGAAACATAATAAATGTGACTATGTTATTATCTTGAAGTAAAAAAAAAACTATAAACTCAGGATAGATGTAAGATACAACGAAACGGAAAAAACATTTTGAAAGGCAAAAAAAATGCTGAGATGCTCAGTAAAAATGTATAATAAGGAAATAGAAAAATTATCATTTCGTGTATAAAAATAGCATAAAACATCTTCATAACAGAAATTATATGATAATTGAGGGAGATTAAAATTATTAACGAAATGTGCTGTCTACCTAAAATGTTCACCAGTACTTTACCTTTCTAAGCATTATCATTCAAAGATGCAAACTGCTATTTTAATGCACTGTTCTCAGTGAACATAGGATTTATTCTTTACATTGCCGAACTGATTAAAATAGGACTTGTTTAATTCGAACGTCTTTAATTCAAATTTTCTTTACTTTCGAAAATTTCTCTTGGTCCCTTGAACCCTGAGTTTAAATCAATGTTTAAATTTTTTGATAATTCTTTCTCCTTCTTTAATTCGGAGTTATTTGTCCGAAATAATTAACCAAAAGTTCGTTTAAATACTATCTCAGCTTAAAATTTGGATCCCACATCGTTAAATATGGCATGAATAAGCAGTTTTTATAAGTTTTCTGCCCATCCTTACATTGTAAATGAGCCTCGGAGGCAGTTCACCCTCGGCAGAACTTTGCCGTTACATATTGCATAGAAGGACAAACAAACGTAAGTCAGGTTGATTTTCCTTCACGGAACTTTTTCGAACATTTTACTAGAAGCAAAAGTTTAATTTCAGCGAAGAAGTCTGAAATTTCTCAATTTTTTGTTAAACAGTAGCATAGTTTTTATGATCTTTTAATAAGGTAACTTATCTATGTATTTCATAAAAACAGTGCGTTCTTTATGACTGTGTAAAAATTATTGCTTTATGTTTACGCGTACAATGTTTAATTACACGGTGCAACACGAAAAATGTCCTTTATATGAAAATGTCTGTTTCTGATGTATTTTTGACTGAAAATTACGAATCTGCAATTATATTTTGCCTATCACGTACCATTTTATCTTTTTACGTATTTTCTGGATAAATTTGCATATTTTTGTAATTTATCGACTTAATTTATTATAAATTATATCTTTCTCACTGATAGTGGGATCGTTGACATTCTAGAGACGTTTTCAATGAAGTTAGGTTACTTTAGCGGCATTTTTTGCAACAAAAGCTTTATCTACTTCTGGAAGTTTTGAGTCTTTTACAAGACGACAAAGGCATTTTGTAGACTATTCTACGGAGCAAGAAAAAATGGTATGCTGCTGTGATGAGAATGCACTATTACATGCATTAGTCCATCAGCACAATTCAGCAGAGTTGCGCTTGTTTATCAGTGCTCCTCCATCTAAGTATTTTTTTTTCCCATTCATTCCTGTAGCATATTCTGCAAACACAAAGGAAATTTCAAAATTACAAAACTACAAGTGGCAAAAGCATATCAAATGAGCCTATGATGATCTACAATGTGCCTTTTTCTCACAATTGCACATTAAACTTGGTTTATCGAAATATTTGTAAAAGCTCTGGACAGAGAAGGAGTGGTTTTCTTGCATTTCATTAACAAATTCAAAAATTTAAGTGAGGCAAAAGTAAAAGAAAGAATTTTTGTTGGCCCACAACTTAAGGAAGTCCTTTTATGATGAAGAGTATGAAAAGAAACAATTAGAAGCCGAAACATCAGCCTGGTTGGCCTTTAAATCAGTGCGCTCACCTTTCCTTGGAAATGGAGAATGCTGAAAACTACAAAAATCTTGCTGGTGACATGATAAAACGCTTTTGAATTGTTAGGTTGCTATATTTCATTAAAACTACACTTTTTGGGCTCCCATATGGACTTTATTTCTCAAAACTTTGGTGCAATTAGTGATGAGCATGGGGGAAGGTTTCATCAGGACATCTCTGTTTGAAAAGCATTTCAGCGCTCGATAGGATGGAAGTATACGAATTGAATATTGCTAAACTGTTATCAGGGCAGGCCAATAGATGCCCACAAGAAGAATTGGCCAAAAAAATCACTTTAGCGTTTGTGTTTTCAATAAGTAAGCCTGTGGTTCATTCTTCTATAACCAAACTGTATAAATATGAGAAGTGGGTCTCCAGAAAAAAAACGCTACGTGATGGACCATTTTGGTTTGAATATTTGAATCAAGCGCCTTCTGTTTATATAGAACCACATAGTTTCCCTTAAAGGACAAAAAAAAAGTTCAAATTTGTTGCACAGTGTTATTTATCCGAAAATACATTGGCATTGATCAAGGAATACGCATTCGAAGTTGCTGCTGAAAGAATGACTTTTTAGGCATTTAGTTGACACAGAATCTAAGCTAAAAGTATTCAACTTTTGCAATTTGAAGTTTTACTATGGTCCCTTCAGCTTCGAATTATCTAAGTTCCACTAGTGTCAGTTTCTCTATTATAACTAAAAATTCCCCTACATTAGGTTTTGAGTTATATTTCTCTAAAGCAGAAGCATTTTTTGAAAAAAAAAAAAAAAGCAGGGTTAGACAAAAGGAGATACGTCGACAATATATTCTTATTCTCTTCTTTGCCTTGTCATCATAAATATATTATAAAGTTTAATTTATTTATTTATATTTTTAACAGTTAAAAGTAATGGTAAAATTATATGGAAGTAAAAAGCAGATAGTACTTTTTAATAGTTAAGAATAATGCATAAAAGTCGTAGCAAACAGGTTTCGAGGCAGAGAGCAGCATAAATCTTATAATTTATATCGTTCAGTAAAGAACGTCGTGTCAAATCCATAAATTCTAATCATAGTAACAAGAACTTGACCATCATTATAATTCCAATTTGTTAGGAAAGAAAAGAAAGAGTAACCTTTAAATAAATAGTTAGCAGATTAATCAAAACCACTTGATGTGTTTTCGGAGTTCATTAGGTATTCCTATCACAACTCGTAAGAGGTTTAATCAATTTTCTAGTTTAGTATCTTCTTAGATAAAAGTTCAGGGGTAAAAAAGGGTACATTGAATGATGCATAGTGGCAGAATGGTGTGAGCTGGTAATTGTGTGATTATTTTCGTTCGTCTACTGTAATAAATTTCGACTTGATACTATGATTAAAACAGAGAGATAAAAAACTTTTCTTTTCACCTTTTTTACCTGCATGTTAGCATGATGCAGCCAGCAGTACTTAATGATCTATGATAGAGATAAATCCAGCTTGGCGACAAAGGGTCAATCGTCGTCAAGCCATACACAAAAATCGCAAATATCACGTACCTGTGCGATAAATCTGACGCGGAAAAACTTGATTGATCTTTTATTTGTTGGTGTTCGTGCTGTTTATGCATAAAAACTTTTATACATACAGATTAAATGGGTATAAAAAGTGTAATTTAAGCATGTATTTTTATTTAAATTCTGCCCACCAGTTTATGGTTTAAACTACTAAATCATAACCTAGGAGGTCTTATTAGATTACTAAATTTTACTTACTAATGTGTATCTCTTTCTATTTTTAGTGTAAAATTTTAATTTTAGAAACATGTTATTAATAAAACCCGTAAAGTTTACCCATAGTTCATAAATTATATCTTTAATTTGCAATGGTTAACTTTTTGATAGGTTAAATAAATAAATAAATAAATACTAAAGAAGAAATAAAAAAATGATAAGGAAGGAGTAACTAATTAAAAAGTATAGTGTAATAGGTATAAATGCAGACACTAAATTACAGCAAACTTGAATAAACTTAATATTTTTGTTGAATTTGAAATGTGCGATTCAATAAATATTACGATATTACGCCATTGGTGGAAAAAAACCGCCCTGACAAAAATAGCATACATTGTGTCCAATTACTTTTTTTTGCCGACTAAGCTAAAACATCAGATAAAAGAAATGTTTGATTCATTGTTCAAAGTTATTCATACTTAATTTAGGCACTGAGGTAATTGAGTACAATGTATGTATTATAATACAAGAAATATGGATTTCATGACAAAAATCCCCAATTTCATAACTAAATTTAAAATGAACCTGCATGCAAAATTTACAGTAAATAAATAGTGAAGTAAATGAACCGGTGTTTTTTTTCCCCTGTTCAGTTACTGCACTTTTCCAGTTTTTACAGAACAGTCTCAAAGTGAAGTTAGGGTAGGGGGAGTGGTCATTGTACTTTTATAACTAATATTATGATGTAGTCTGTTGAGAATGCCATTGGTGAATTTCAGGATTATAATAATAAAGACACAGCATAATGAAATGACTGAAAGGGATAAAAGTAACTATTTGTTCTTTTTTTCCAAAAGTAGAAGGAAGAAAATAAAGAAACGTTGCCTTAATAAGGCATAACAGAAGCATTTTTATTGAACAATTTTAACTACTAAACTACTTTTTCTTCTGACTTGCAACTTAGACTTCCATTAAATAGTTGTTTTAATCGCAATGTTTATTAATTACCAAAATGAAGGAATTCAATAACTTAATTATTAAGGCCCTTAATAAGTTTATAGACCTTACTGCACCTTATTTAAGAGAGATAAGTAGTTTTGCCGGGTTTTTTTTATTTTTTGCCTTGGGTTTTTTTTTCCGGTTTTCACCACCGTCGTGGTAAAAGCACCTTTTTTCCGGCAAAAATACCAACCCTGAGTTGCATGAGAATCTTGCCGAACATCGCCAAACTGACACTCTAACTTTTGGCAACAAATGCGTCTCCAATTTATCACAACGCTACCGGTTAAATTCCATTTCATATTTGCTCTCTATAAGTCACTTATAAAAATATATTTAGTTTCTTTATTCTGAAAAATCAGAGGACCAACAGTCTCTGTTTCACTTATAACAATATATTTCCTTTCTTTATTCTGTAAAATCAGAGGAACAACGGTCTATGTGTCACTTGTAACAGTATATTTCTTTTTTTCTATTCTGTAAAATCAGAGGAACATCGATCTCTGTGTCACTTATAACAATATAATTCCTTTCTTTATTCTGAAAAATCAGAGGAACAACAGTCTCTGTTATTTATAACAATGTATTTCCTTTCTTTTATTCTGTAAAATCAGAGGAACAACAGTCTCTGTTATTTATAACAATGTATTTCCTTTCTTTTATTCTGTAAAATCAGAGGAGCAACGGTCTCTGTGTCACTTATAACAATATATGTTTCCTTTTTTACTCTGTAAAATCAGAGGAACAACGGTTTCTGTGAATAGAAAAAAAGAAGAAATCTCCATAATTGCTTAAAAAATAAATAAAAACTCGGCATTAAAAAAATAATAATAATAACTGAATTTTATCTGTATTATTGAAGAATTTTTTCCTCAAGCTAAAATTTCATAAGAAAAACACTCCACCACACATAACTAAGTACACTAACGCAGCCATTTGCTTCATAAACATTGTTTTTTTTTCACAAGGATTAGTAATATAGCCTATATTAAAATACTAGGATATGCAAGATTTTATTCTTATTACTATTCAATACATTTTACAAAAGGAATTATTTAAACCTTTTTCTTTCTTTCTTTGTCCTTTTTGTTGTTTATTTTATTTATGTTGTTTTATTTATTTGCTTATTTATATATTTCTTTACTTTTTTTATTTTCTTTGAATGTTACTTTAAACTCTATCTATTTAAGCATAATGTAATAAAACATAGAAAACAAGAATATTTTATATGGTGAAATTGATAACTAGTATCCATGCTTAGCAAAAGTATAATATTTAATTAAAAATCTGAAATTATCCTTTTCAAAACCAAGGTTTCAGTAGTAAAATATTAAAACCTTTTTTTAATGAGTTTGCAAACATAGCATTTTAAATTTCTGAAAAAGACTATGATTATCGTTTTCCAAACCTTGAAGATTTATGTTGATTCGCATACGAGTTTAAGCAATCAAATGCAATCACAGCGCGGAGAAACTTAATTAGAGTCATGGTAATGGACTGATCTGAAAATTTTTATTTATTTATTTGTTGGTTTGTTTCAAGCTATGTGTGGTAGGTTATTGACCTTTTACCACTGTTTATTTCGTCTGAACGTCGGGTACCTCTTGCAGAAGTTCAGATCGTTTTCAGAAGTGCACGGGCCCCTCCTTCTGCTTGGAATTATATTTCCTGGTTGAGTTCTTAGGTAGCATGCTGCTGCTTTCGGATTTCTCATGCTTCTATTCGCTAAACAAAAGCACATCAATTAAGTCTTCATTGATTAAGTGTTAAGAGGCTGATTTTGTTTACGCTATATTTAAAGGTTTATGAAAAAATATTATTTAGCTAGTCATGAAAGTAAACAAGAAGTTTCCATCTAGAACTATAGGAGCCTACTTTCCCGTATTCATCAAATTCAAATTTAAAATCTAGCTATCTCTTTCTCATTTATTCATTCATTCATTCTTTCCCTATTTCATTTATTCATTCATTCTTTCACTCATTCATTTATTCATTGAGATATATCCTTAAAAATCCCGATCAAAACATTTCATAGGAGAATAGGCTCTTTCAGTTCTAGTTGAACTTCGTATCTGTACATGTTTTACATCTTAACATCTTTCCGATAATGTTTGTTGCAAGCAAATTCGTCGGTTATAGCAGGATTTATATGGGATTGAAATTTCCCCGCAGGCTCTAATGTTAATATTTTTTTGCCTGTTTAAAAGTGAACAAAAATTTTTCAAATCAATATTTCACGCCGAGAGCGTCTTCCAATAGGCTTGCTTATGCGATGGGCCCAGATTTTTCATAATTTACTTCATTTTGGCCCATAGGGGCTAATGGTAAAATTTTTGAACTGTTCAAAATTGAACAAAAAATTGTACAAATCAAAAAGTAAAATATGGAAATAAGATGTCCTTGCCGAGATCTTTCGAATGCAAAATAATTTTTCGAGTCGGGAAATTCGTTCAAAAGTTATTAGGGGGGACAGACAGATAGACAGACGCATTTTCCCCCATCTCAAAACCCTACTTTCAATTTTTTTATTTTTTAATCTTCACTTTTTCTTCACTTATCTTACTTCACTTTTTTTTTTTTTTTTTTTTGACTTTTATTTATTTTTAACGATATTTTTACGATACATAAAGCCTTCTTTCATGCTTTTTTTTCTTTTACGGGAAAGTAAGCTAAAAAAGCTATACCCTATCATACTATAAAAAGAGATTTTAAAGAAAAACTTAGACGAATTTTTATCTTGTGCGATCTGTCGTTTCCATAATTCATCGTGTCATGATTATGCACAATATCTTGAAAAGATACATACGCATCAAGCGTCACATTTTTACCCAAAGCGAAACAAGGCCTTGGATGAATAAAAAACAATGCTCTCTCTGCATAGTCATCTTCATTAGACTTGACAAATACGTAATATGGCGATGCCCTGAACGTACTTAGGATCTCGATTGGTAGGAAAACATCCGATATGTTTTTGCCTTCAATATTGATAATATGTTTTTAAAATTTAGCATGTTCATGGAAAGTAATATAAATCATTCTTTTTAAGTAACATTTAAATGAAGTATCATTAAGTTTTAATGATACTTCACGCCCCCCCCCCCCCTAAAACCACATATTTCCAGTTTAAAAATTATTTGCTAAACACTTCTAGAGAACTAAACTAAACACTGTACAGTGCAGCACAAAACATTTCCAGTACCTAAAAAATTCCAGTATTCGCTTTTTCTTCGTTTTGGAAAAGTTTAACGTTTAAGTATTCCTGAAATATCAAAAATGCAATGAACCTCTGAAATTTAAATAAGTTGAAGAAAAAAAGGAAATTTTTTGAAATTTTCCCTTGAAAATCGTGAAGATTTTTCCACTTAACTTTTATTTATCATTGTTAAACACCACATTAGCTTTTAGAGGTTCATTGCACTGTAATGAAATGGAAATCATTTTTCAGAAATTTGAAATAAATCCAATTATCATTATTATTTTTTTTGCTAAAGCTGCTAGTGTGAATAAAAACATCAAAAACGTGACTTTGAGAAAATCAAGAAATAAAAGAAATTCCGTATCAACACAGTGCATTTACCTTCATTGAGTTTTAAGTGTAGCTTTCTTAATAATTTATTAAATGAAATTTTTTGCGGATTTGCAAAGGAAAATGTTAAAGCTATCTAAATTTCTCAAAAGCTCAAAAATTATTTAATTTTTCAAAAATCTGCACTTTTTTTCCAATGTTCCCCAAGATCCAGTATATTTTCTGTACACTAAAAATTTTGCAGTGCAGTTTGCCGCCATTTTTTTTTTTTTTTTTTTTTTTGTTACTGAACACCATTTTTGATGTTCAGTTACACTCAAAAGTTATTCATTTTCTTGTATATTTTATTCTTTATTTTTTATATGACTGTCTAAAAAATATAGACAGTGTAATATGTTTTAGCATATGAAATTCGTTACTTCATTTACGTACCAAAAATTTTTTACCATTGCTCAGTTATTCTATTTTCATAGAAATGAGCAATTCTAATGAAATTAATATATGTAAATGAGTTAACAAAGTTCAAGTGCTAAAATAATATTATACTCTTTATGTATATATTTTTTGACAAACACATAAGAAAATTTAAAATGTATCAAAAACAAAGATTTTTCAGCTTTGGTGTTTCTGTCCACCAAAAGTGGTGGCAACTAAGGACCAAAATTTTTACAGCGTAGGTTTTAGAACACCACTTACAATTTACAGATAACATCTGTACGTGCTATGAACACCAAAAAAGATTTAAAAAAAAAACGCGTTTTCTTATGAGAAGCACATTTTTTTTATTCCCCTCGGAATGATGTTCCCTGTAGCAGAGCTCATTATTCGTATCGTTAAACTAGTGATGCACGAAAATGTAAATACAGTTCAACACATTAAGATTTAAAGGTTCGATATTTGTAGTGAATGATGCTACGAAACTAATATTACGGAATAATTGATTGCACCATCAGCCATAAACGTGGCTCATTAATCCAACTATCCTTTAAACACTATGATGCGCTCGCTGATCACAAAGTTTCAAAACCTTCTTCCCCGATGTTTAAGCATGCCATCACGCACAACTGCGTAACGTGAGATATTCCGCGATTTTTGAAGCCTTTGTGATTCTCACATCAAGCAGTCGTGTATGCGAATGCAACTGCTTGGAAGCAACATTAAGTTTCTAGAGCAAGGTTGTGTGCTTAAGGATGTCGTACTGAAGGTGTGAATTTTGCGTAATTGTTGGTCGCAAACTGTCACTAGCGGTTTCACATTGATTATGTTAAAGGAACCTAATCTTAAAGATAATCTTCAGTAATAATAAAACCAAAAGTTTACCTACTTGCTTATTGAAAAAGTACAGGGTGGGCAAAATAAAAGTGGGCCCTGGACAAAATTTTCAATGCTTTTCATGCAAATGAATTGTTCGAGCTTGTATGTGACGAGCTTGTAATAATGTACACATGTCATGTCTTAACGTAGTATATAAACCTGTTCTAGGCCACTTTCATGAAAATATTGTTCGGCGCACTTTTATTTTACCCACCCTGTACTTCGGCGATGTAATTGGTGCTTCATTCATTCTTCCGCTTCATTCATTCACAATTATTCTTAAACAATGCAAATCGAAATGTTTCGAAAGTTTGTATAGTTCGGGAAAAACTTCTTTATGATACACGGCTCCTTCGATGTCTTAGGCTCATTACGATAAAGTTTGGTCCAAGCAAATCCGTTTGTGCAATCAGGATTTATGTATAGAAGTCAAACTTTCCTGCAGACACAAATTTTGAGTTTTATTGAACTGTTCAAAAAAAAAAAAAAAAAAGGTTTAAAATAAGAATTAAAATTTGGAAATGGGATGTCCTCGCCGAAATCTTTTGAACACAAAATATTTAGCCTTCTTTCGTCCTTTTTTCGTTTTACTTTTACGGGAAAGTAGGCTAAGAAAGACTAAGCATATTGAGAAAACTAATCGTCATGAACATAACTTTTTCATTAAACTGTCTGACTTGAAGTTGCATTAAACTGTCTTCAAAAATGTAAAAATGAAAAAAAAACTTCTGTGATGAGATTTTTTATGGAGAAAATAATCAATCATCCTAAATGAAATCTTTAAATGGTACTTTTTTGCGTATGTATATGGTTTGAATTAAGTTACACAACAGTTAACAACCAATACGTACTGAATTTAATAATTTCTTTCAGCAGACATTTTGACACGAATTGTTTTTCAGCTGACGCAGGGATGTTGCTGAATCGTTCTGAACTGAAATATTTTTACTAATCCAGAACAAAATGTAATGTATGAACTGCTGTCATTTTCTTACTTCAGCTCTTCATTTTCCGCTTATTTTCTTGAAAATGCAATTTACGGATGATTTGAGGGATTTTCTTTTTTTTTTCTTCCTTCTCCGGAGTACATCCCAGTGTTTTGCTAATGTAGTGCTCTTATTGGAGGGTATTGTGTTCTGCATGAAACAACCTTTCAAGAAAAACTTCCTAAGGATTTCATTCTAATTATACAGAAGAATTTCACATAAAAAGATTAGAAGCATCTGTAATGATTATTAGTTTTTCTCACTGCACAGAATAACGCTCTGAACAACGAAATGACAAAAGAAGGAAGAGCGGAGATTATCTAACGAAAGTAGGGTGTGGACTAAGGTGATTAACTTAAGTGTAAGAAAGTTTGATGAAACAATAAATGAATAATTTAAATGTATGGGAAATAAAATTACAGGAAGTCTAAAAAAGCTGGAAGAGCAATGTCTACAAAAATGAAAACAAAGAATGAAAATTGTAAAAATTTCTAAGATCAATTAACCCAATTGCAAATAGGAAAGGAAATCATTTCAAAAATGATTGATCTTGATAAAATTTTAAACACACAAATAGTGAATACGTTTGTATGTTTACCAGACTGATAGATATATTACGACAATGAAAAAACTATGAAACGTTCATTTTCTTAGAAAAGAACAGTTACAGAGACTTTTGCCTGCCCCCTTTCCCCCACACAAAAATTAAATCCTGTTTTGTCTCTGCAAAGGGTTTCTCTGTAACTACGAAAGACGGTCTACAATTTATATTGCCATTTTCTGATTTTTACATTATTTTATTCATTTAATTATATTATATCCTTTTTTCAAAGGAATTTTATCGTTAGCACCCCTTTAGAAGCTTTGAGTTAGTATAAAACGTATATTAGTAACAGTGCCTGAACATTTAACTAGCGGTTCCTATTTTGCTTATTCAAAAAACGTTCCAAAATTTGAGCATTTTTCGCTTTTTTCAAACTTTGCAGCAGACGACAATTATAATTTATTTGCATTAAAAAAAAAGCTTGATAATTTCAATCTAAATTATCTTCTGATAAAATTTATATCCAAACTTAATTAATAATAAAAACTGCTTTTATTCTGATGAAACAAAAGTAGTATTATAAGATTTCTTGTGAGTGATTTTTTTTTCTTTTTGTGCACATTACTTCAGCATAACAATGTTTGAGTTCTCTGGTCATAAAATATTCTACACTGAAAAAGTTTACGATTTATACTTGATTTACTATTGCATCAAAATTACAAAAATGGCATTAAATTTAAATAAGCTAATAATTAAAAAATAAATAAGAGCTTGCCACAAGAGAACAGCTTTAATTGTAGTCATATAATGCCATAACATTTTTCAAGCCGTTACATTTATTTTTACCACGTATGATAAGTTTAGAAAGGTATGCAGCATGTTAATATCTTTTAATAAAAGTTTTGATATAACTGGGTACTTTTGTAATTCTGATCTCTTCCATACGTAATAATTATCGTGTAAATTCAAACCAGTAAGAGATGATTTTGCACCAGAAAGTACAGAAACAACTGCCCTCAAAATGTATCGTACCGATTATGTAGAGGTATTAATTATATTTAATGAAATTAAATAATAATTATGGGTATGTATCGATATTGAAATTTCTATATCGTAATATTCAATAGTTGTAAAAATTACACCATAAGTATGTATCTCGACAAACGGTGTGCAGAATAAATAAATTAAGTAATTCGTTGAATAATACCTTTTTTTCTTTTTTTTCTTTGGTAATATATCACTTTTAAATCCAAGATACAACGTAAAACATTGCCCAAAGTCAATTTTTTTTAGTGTTTCACTGTTTAAATAAATTGATTTCCATCTCGTCAAACACACGATAACTAATATTTCTATATCCACAGATGTGAATATTTTATTATCTTTGAAAATAATTAAATATTTTACTATTTTACTTATACCGACCATTTAATATTGCTGCATGTTGAGTAGCAGTAATTCTAGTCTTAGGTTTAAAGTAATTTAACATCTTTGCCTTTTTTTCTTTTTGTATAGAATTACACAAACAAAAAAACTGATAGAGTCCCATTTATTTTTCTAAACTTTATTCAGTACAGATTTTGTAATAGAAAAGTCTAAATATCTCTTTAAACGAGGCTTCCTCCGTGAAAAGGGGCAATTCTTAATCATTTCCTGGTTCGCCATTTACTGAAAATTCATACAGTCATTTCGAAAACAATATTACATCATCTTCATCCATCACCAACACATGACATTTCTGAGTATTGGCTGAAAAATCCCTAAATCCAAACTCTTTACTCATCGCTGAGAGCAAAAATCCCTTCCCAATTTCCCCATCCTTCATAAATCACCCGAAGTTTCCGGTAGTGGCGATTATCTGGTGACCGCTCGCTGTGTCCGATTCTTTTGTGGACACGGGCGAAAGTGACCGTTTTTCCACATTAACATAGATCTGGGCTCGTGATCTCTTAGGAGACGGTTCCCTTCATTTCGGGGCCATGGACGCTAAGGAAATAATCCCCTTGTTGCGTCTTTTTTTCACCCGACTTGCCTCTTCAAGAGATATAAATCAACTGCTGATTTCCATGGAATGTTTTTTTGTTCGTCGGATTTATCGAGTCGTTAAACAAACCGACTGTCTAAATAATGATTTGCAAAAACAAACAGTGATATAAAGTTTACCTCATATATGATAAATGAGAATCTACATCTCTTTAAACAGAAATGGTCCTATGAAAAAACATGATATTCTATGGCATTCTTTTATTACTAACATTAAGTACATTGCTAAATATTTACGAAATCTATTATAAAGTTCAGAGCTAAAAAGAAAATCAGGCATGAATGTTTTACGTCGTGCTAGTTTGCGGAAGTGCAAATATTTCAGATAACTGTTAGAATAATTAAAACTACTACATTTCTATACAACTTGCTACAAAAAATGATGGATCAGGAATTAATTATCAAAAACATATTGATACATGTGTGTTTTGTTGATTCTGATAAAAGTAAGTGAAGCTAAAGTATAAGGTACAGTGTGGGGCAAAAGTTATGACCCAGTTTTGAGGGGATATTTAAAAAAAATAACTAATACAACTTGAGACTTAAAACTCTTTTTGTTTTGATCTGTATATAATTCCATTTTTTTACATTAAGTTTTGAATACCACTTCGGCAAGATGGCGCCTTTCAACATCAATACACTGATGCAGTCTACTTCTGAACCTTCGGGAAACTTTTCAGCACATTTCAAGGAGTATGGCGGATATTTCCTCGACAATTCGGTCCTTCGGCTCTACTAAAGTATGGGGGTAATATTTCCAAACTTTCTCCTTCAAATTGCCCCACAGAATCTTCCGTTAGGGACCGGAATATTGAAACACACGCAAAGCTGCAGCCGATACTCACTGCGTGGAAGAATAGACTGCATCAGTTTATTGCTGCTGAAGGCCGCCATTTTTCTGAAGTGGTATTCAAAACTTAAAGTAAAGAATTGGGATTATATACAGATGAAAATAACAAAGTTTTAAGTCTCAAATTGTATTAGTTTTTTTATAATACCCCTCAAATCCGGGTCATTACTTCCGTCCCACCCCGTATTTCAGAAAAAATCAAGTACCTCAATGGGTGCAGTAACTTAGTGCAGGGTTGGTGCATGGACATAGATGAACAAACAGTACATTACATTAAATGAAAATATTAAAAACACTTTAATTAAAATTCTAACATTTAAAAGTGAGTAAAACATCTAAAAACTTCAAAGCATCGTTTGCAATGCAAATACGTCCACACGTTGCTTCCAAGATCCTATCCACTTCAATTCAGTTTTTTTTTCTATTTGGAGATTTATGTTTTCGGTGTTTCTCAACACTGTGCATCATAAGTCTATTCGTGTATCAACATAGTACTATGCTACATATACATAGCAAATTATTAGAAACAGAAAAGCTAACATTTTTGTAAAAATTAAACGAAACATGCATCTTTTTTTTTTCGGTGGGGAAAATAAAATTTGAATATTTAATATTTACGTTGTATTCAGAAAATGGACGATCTCTTGAACCTAAAGTTCAGAGGATGTCAAGAATTTAAATGAAACTTCTTTTAAGTTGTTCCATTGCATAATCAGTGCAAGAGTTTTCTTCCACTTTTCATTAGATTAGATTTTTTCCCCTTTTTTTTGTTCAGTTAATTGTTAGACGTTAAACAGGCTTGAAAGTTACTTGCAATTCAGTGGAACTTAGTGACCTCTATATTTATTGCAAAAGTCATGTTTTTGCCGCCCACATGACTGATTGATGACATATTTTGATTGTTTTATTTAGGTTGAAATCTCATAATAAATGTTGAATCTAATTTGACCACATAATTAATTCTTCCCAACCATGAAGATACCGCACATAGTAGTACAAAACATTGTTGCGAAATTATTGTCGGACTTTTACAGTGAAAATGTAAGCAAGCCCTTAAGTATATTTGATTGCTGCTTAGGAGGATGTATTAATAATTTAAGTAATATGTTTACCTGTTACAAAAGCTGCCTTTATGAAACCCTTGAGGTGGCTTCTCGAAATTTAGGTTGTAAAATGCGTATTTACTATGAGTAATCTCAGTTCGTTATTACTGTTCGTTTCCCTCACTCCTATTTTGATGAAATCGTGCGGGACTAGGCGCATGCAGAAAAAGGCAAGATTTTGGCGAAAAAAATTACGATGTAAGTAAAATTTTTCAAATTTTGTGTAAAAGTTTTAACCCGACATTTTGTTTGATTACTCTTATACTGATTTATCAGGAATAAATTCGTACATAAAGGAAATTTTAACTAAATTCAGCATTAATATATCTATGCCATAAAGTATCGAACTACTACTTTCTTCTTTTCGAAACATTTTCAATAATCCGCCCCTTTTTTATTCGCAAATAATTATGTTTGTAGCATTCACCTAGTACTTGTAAATATCCATTTTTGTGGATATCCAGTGCTAAAATATTCATTGTTAATTAGTTTTACGACACCTACTTTTATCAACATTTCACTCCTCCCTCCTCTCCACCCGATTGTTTTTACTTATACTTTTATATTACTCCCAAAAACTCACTGCTTCAATTACCCATTTCAAAATATCACAAGGTGTGAACTTAATACTTAACTATGACTCTGATTCCAGACTGATACGTTTGTTCACACACGTACTAAAAAAATTAACTATACACATACCACATATACGTACAACACGTACTACATATACGTACAACACGTACTACATATACGTACAACACGTACTACATATACGGACAACAGGTGTTACATGCACGTACAACACGTACAACATATACGTACAGCACGTACCACATATACGTACAACACGTACTACATATACGTACAACACGTACTACATATACGTACAACACGTACTACATATACGTACAACACGTATTACATATACGTACAGCACGTACTACGTATACGTATAACACGTACTACATATACGTAAAGCACGTACTACATATACGTACAGCACGTACTACATATACGTATAACACGTACTACATATATGTACAACATGCACTACATATAACATAACTAACGTATGACAGTTTTTTGACGTAATATTATCTCACGTAAGCGTCTAAGCCACTGTTTCCCAACCGGTGGTCAGTGAGAGTTTTGGTTGTGGTCCGCAGGAGAATCCGGTGACTACTTATAAAAAGAGTAATATTTTCCCGTTGTTAAACCAAAATTACAATTTTCGTTGAAGAAAATTAAGTAAATACATTTATCCTGATGAATATCAGATATTTATTGACGTTATCTTTATCATAATAATTAGTAGAACAATAATAATTGTTGGAACATACCGAAACACAATCATAATAAGTTTTGTGTAATGTAGAAAACGAGCTTTCAACAGCATAATATGTGAAAACTTCATAGCTACGTCTGCGGCGTCGTACCTAGACATTCTGCAGTCGGTGATTACGTGACTACCGTGTGCAGTGACGTATAACGCACTTAGGGAAAGCCTAGGTCTTAAAATTTCTTAGCTTGTCAAAAAAAAAAAAAAAAGAAATTCGTCCGCAAAAATCACATTAAAGAAATGAAGTAAATTTTCATTGTTATTTTTGACTAATTTTGCATTCTTTATTTCATTTTAAGAGAATTTATAATTAAATTATTTCTTCCTTTTTGTGACCTACAATATATGACTGTTAAATTATCATTTTCATTACTGTTTTTTAATATTGTAAATCATAATATTTTCTAAATTAATATTAATAGTTTGTTTTTGAAAGATCGTTGTGTTCACGTGTGTGTGTAATCACCTTTGAATTTGGTTGCAACTGATAAGATAAATGTAATAATGCAGGTGGTCCGTGGCAATTCATTTACTGGATGAGTGCTCCGCAGACATATGTATGTTGGGAAACTGTGGGCCAAGTTAACTTCAGTTCAATAAAATTAAAGAATTTTTAACTGTATATTTTTAGTAGCAATTAGGAATAAAATTAAAATAGTAAGATTTATTGATTAGAAACTGTAAAAACACAAAGAAATTCAAAGAGTGTACCAGCATCTACAGATGTGACATATGTAGTAATGTCTTTCCAGGCATAAAAAATGGAGATGGAACATAATTTTTGTTTTGACATCTTTTAAATGTAAAATTTCGTGAATGGTTTAGCAAAATGGCATCATAATTTAAACTTGCGCCATTAAAATTCCAATGAAGTACAACCTACGTCATCTTACACTTGTGTGGTGTAATGCGATTGAGTTTGTTACAGATTCCGATTTCCACTCGATACATGATTGAAGTAGAAAGTTCGCAAAGAAAGGAAAAGTAGCCATTCTGTGATTGTAACACAATGAAAACCGTCCATCCCAATTCAGACGTCATGCAGCTTGGCCTCATTCCTGAAGCGGGGAAGACCCACGGAGCAAAGAAAGTGGCAAGAAGCAAAAAGGAAACAAATCTGAAAGAATCCTTCTTAAGGTGTTAAGATGTCGAATCCGAGAAACGCGTTCCGTTGTCTGAACAATGTTTTTTTTCCTTTATTTCCTTTCTTTTTTCTCTCTCATCGACCAATAGTCTTTTCAAACATTTTCGAGATATGTGGGTCACAAGTCCATTTCTGTTGCTCGGAATCTGTTTCACCTTATTTTTCTATCATTTTTATGAATGTCTTATCTGTGAAAATCCAAAAAAAGAAGAATTAGCACTCTTCTTATCACTCAGACGATGACGCTAATTCGATTGAAAAAAAAAAAAAGACTTCACCTGAATGTCTTTAAAGTCATGGTCAAACATTGGCACAAAACACATGCGTTTTGCTTTTTATGCTTCCGAATTTCTTGAAATATTGCGGTTTAAATTAAAGAAACAATAACGACTTGAAAATTAAGGCTGTGCCAGACTTGCATTAAAATTTCAGTCTCCGCACAGAAATAATCTTGATATTTTAAAAGAAACAAAAAAATTTTGAACTTCTTTCTTCTACTTTTCTTTCCTTCACATCACAACACCCCCACCCCAAACCACCGTTTTACTCTCTTACATAAGTTTTTGTTTGTTGCACTGATAGTTTTGGATTAAATATATTTAAAGCAAAATAATAATAATAATATAGTGGTGAAAATGTATTTAAATTGTTTTTTAAACTGCAAAAATTTTGTTTTTCAATTGCAGAACAGGTCGTAAAAATTTCCTTTATATGAGTTCTGATCAATATACAAGAATGGACACAGTTGTTGAGGGAAATAATACATCAGGTTGGTCGCGGAGAGATGGAAGCTGTGGACATGCTAAGCCTCCTGCAAAATTATCTAAAAACAAAACAAACACGATATCAAATTTTCCAGTCATGTGGAAGACGAAGAAAAATATATTACTTAACACTAGCAAAAAATATGCGTTATGGCTAAGAGTATACAGGGTGAAAGTCTGCATTTATAAAGACGCGTTTAGACCACAATTGACAAAATATTGTTTGTAGGAAACTAAACGTTGATCTTCTCAAATTACAGAGCAACAAGTGGAAGATTTTTTTGTAGAAAACTAAAAGTTGCTCTTAAATTTAGAGCAACAAGTGGAAAACTTGTAGCCAAAGAATTGGCGCCCCGTCACGTCCGGGGCACGTGGAACAGTTCTCCCCTAGTTTCCTGCAAGTTGCTGGCGCAAAGCGTGCCACAACAAATCCTCCACTTTTAACTGTCAATTTTCTTTGATCTTTACCGACACTCCGCGGAAAACCAAAGTTTAGTGGAAGATGTGTCTCTCCACAAGTGGACGACAGAAAATGTTGTTGTATTTTGTAGAAAAGCAACAAATTGTCGCAACTTGTGGAACACTTAGTGGGAGACCTTTAGATAATACTTAGAAAATGCTTGAAATAAGAATGAGAACACAAAAATTCACATATGGTCATAAAAACTTACCGACCGAAGTACTTTGAGATATAATGACGTTTGACTTTTCCTCACCATAAATATTCAAAAAATTTTAGGTTGCTTATCTAAACTCTCCGAATTGTTACGAGGTTTAAAACTTATGGGCAATAAGAAGTCATTCTGAAAGGACGGTTGAAGAGCCAAGAGTTTGAAGTAGGACTTCTTGAGCAAAACCACTGTACTCTAAAAACTATGCGTTGATGTGTAGTAAATACTACCGTACAGAAACTTGGCGGTGCTTAAACTTACGTTTATCGATACACGAAACATTCAAGAAGCTTCTTAAAACTGAAAGTGGAACAAAAAAATAAATACAAACATATCTGGTGATTGCAAGCATATTTCAGATTAACATTGATTTTAAATTGTTTTATTTTCCTTTTTTGCGGCCAGAATGTTTTTATCAACTTTCACGACAAAGAAATTTAATTTCTAATTCAATAATAACTGCAAAGTTGACCCACTATTGAAGTTTTAAGATTTTTTTTTTAATCCGTAGTTTCTTGAAGAATTGTAATTTAAGTCAGTTCAGAAAATAGTATATTTTTTTCCTAACGTCACAGTTGAGTTTATAATGCTTCACGCCATAAAACTCAGAAAAAAAAAATACTCGGTTCAGCTAACTCATAAATGTTTTCGAAAGATCTTGATCGTTACCACTCCATTAGACCCCCTAAATTTTGCATTACATGTGTTTAGCTGTTGATAACATATCTATCATTAGATGTCTGGATTCTTACCACGAAGGATTCATTCCACTCCGGTCAAGAGGCATGTTTTTCAAAATTGATCGTCAAAAACATCAGTTATTTAAGCCAAACCACAAAATATTCAATAACCAGATATTATCGTTAGTTATTCATCATTATAACCAACTATAATTAGTCATACAATAAAAACTGGATCTTGTTTTCCAGAGATTTGTCTTTGGTCGTTTATGTTTTACTGCAGTTTTTGTTTGACTTCGGTAAATAAGTACTTCCGAACTACCATTTTCATAGCACATGCAAATATAATTGGCTCTCTGAAAGCATAAAAATGCACTACTTTCTACGTAAATTACAACTCCCAAACTGGCAAAAAAGGAATACTAATAACCTATGTTTTTTACTCGGCTGAGGCCACAGAAAGCGATGAGTCCTATAATGATGCTAATAAGTATTCGGAAGAGCGATCGGTTGTTCAACTTTGAGGTTCCCCGAAGAACTAACTCATCACCAGGTGGATGCAAAAGAAGAAAATAGTTTTACCAGTTAAGAATCCTTTGATTGTGACGAATTATGAGGTGAAGTAGTGCAGGGTCAATCACTTGCACAAAACTAGAAAGTCAGCTATTACTTGATTGCGTATTCCATGCTAGGCATGGAATCCAGCATTTGATTGTTAGAATAAGTATGTGGCCTTGTTGGTGTTTCTTTGGATATCCATAGAATGTTAATGAGAAAAAGGTTTTGCTTGAACAATCCAGAAAAGACGTACACTCTTCTTTTCCGCAGCTTCATATGATAGGTTAGGAATGTTATGGAACGAGAAGAATTTCAAAATACTTAAAAGTAGGTTGTTCCATAAGTTGCTGGGAGAATAGAAGAGCCCCTACTGCAAATCATGGATATTATTGTATTATTTTATTTTTTTAACGTACTTTCCTACATTTTATAATCTTTGACATGCTTCTGCACAAACTGACTCATAATTATGTGCATATAAACACTTAGATGTTCGCTTAGAAAAATACATAACTCATAGCAAATCATTTGAATATTAAAATGGCACATAGTTTTAACCAATCACGGAAGATTTCCCAAATATAGCAAGATGTTATCTTTGAACACTGAAATTGGATTTTGTAAATGAAAAATTTTTTAAATCCTATGTCAATGAAAAATTTGTCGCAATTGATCTTGCTACGTTTGATTGGTTGTAAAAATTAATGCAAAAAAGTAAGTTGAGGTTAGTGCCAAGGCTTCTCTTTTAGCCACAACTGGCGCTCACTTTCGATAGTTTTCATACAAAAGTGTCTATATTACTGTAAAGTTTTCAATAGTTATAATAAATGGACAAGGTTTGGAAAATTCAACTTTCACAACGAAATTGTTTTGACAGAATAGCGCCACATTCCGTGATAAAGTTAATAAGAGAAAGTTATCTTTAAATTCCCTCTTGCAACGTGATGTATTTCTTTTCTCCAGTGATGTTATTTGCATCGGTTCCTTTTGAAAGAAAAAAAAAAAAAAAAAAAGAAGAAAAAATGAGGAGGGATATACAAGGAGGATGATGCAATGAGATGAATGTTGGCATCAGCTGAATGGCAGCACGAGAGATATGAAAAGCTAACGATAATCGATGTAGGAAAAAAATGTACGCTGACGGAGGAGTTGAATAAAGTAAAATTTTAAATACTTAACGAATTCTTATTATTTTAGAAATAAGTAGTTAATACTTCAGAAGTGGGATAAGCTTAATTTAGTTATTATCCACAATACGCCGACGGACTACGAATCGAACGCATTACGAAAACGCAGCTTCAAAAAGAGAGCAACGATTAAGCCTAACGGTTTTAGAACATTACACCAACGACGGACGACGTATTTTATTTGAAGAAAATTCAGCGAAGGTATAATTTGTTTTCAATCAAGTCTAAAGCTGTACGGAACTCTTCCATTTGATGTATTATGGAAACCTCCACGTAACGAAATTAACGGGTACGTGTTCCTGTTTTGAATAACGTATATTTGAATATAACTTACTTGTCTGTTACCGTGAAAAATGTCTTATTTAGCAAAAGCGAAGAAAGTCGTTTTATTTGAATTAGCAGAAGAATTAGGTGAGATTGTTAACGATGGTATGAAAGTTATAGATTTAAAAGAGTTGATTTTAAAATCGGCGCATTATGAAGAAAAGTTTGTTAAGAGTTTGTTAGAAAGAATAGTTGGTGAACGGCTAGAGGAAAATGAACGCCTAGAAAAAGATCGAGAACGGGCTTTTGAAGAAAAACAACGAGAACGGGAGTTTGAGTTAGAAAAATTAAAATTGGCGACAGAAAATGCATATAACAAAACGGGTCCTGAAATTCAGTTTAATCCCGATATAATTGCTGATAAGCCAAAGAATGATTTGCAAAAGTTAATTCCTAAGTTTGACCTTAAAGAGTCAGAAATTAGTCTTTATTTAGTTCTATTTGAACGACAAGCACGAAGAGCTGAAGTGGCAAAGGAAGATTGGGTGTCTCACTTGTTGGGATTACTCCCTTACGAAATAACACAAATAATTGCAAGAGAATCCGAAGAAACGGCAAATGATTACGAATATATTAAGAAGTTGTTATTAAAACGTTTCAAACTCAGTCCAGAAAAGTTTCACCAAAAGTTTTATCAACTTCAAAATTTGAATAGTACATGGAGCGATTTTGCTTTTGAATTGCAGAATTATTTCGAAGAATGGGTTTCAGGATTAGGCATCATAGATTTTCAAGGTTTAAAAGATTTGATGATAACAGATCAAATGAAGCGTAAAGTTCCTAGTGAACTTAAAGATCATTTCATTGACGAGTGGGCAAAATTTGTGACGCCAAGGGAGCTCGCCAATAAATTGGATGAATATGAAACAGTAAGGGGAAATAGATCGCCAAATCACGCCTACGAACGCAAACAGCAAAATAACTTAAATAAAAACTACGCCAACAATCGTTTTCAACGTCTCGGAAATGGTAATAACAATAAAACAAAGCAACGAGTAGCACAAACGGAATTTACTCCAAATCGTAATACGTCAGGCTACAGGAAACCTTTACGTAACGAGAAAGGTGAGCCGAAATGTTTCAATTGCAATGATTATGGGCATTTGTCGAAGGATTGTCCATACAAGATTCAAACTTCTGGAAACAACGTAACCAACTTAACCACAAAAATTTTGAGTAGTTCAACCTCATTTCTCTACCTTAAAAAGGCTAAGATTAACAATGAAACCTGGATAGAGGCGTTAATTGACACTGGAAGCTCTAGTTGTCTGATGAAACAATCCATCGCCAAGAAATTGAACATCAACGTTATTCCCGAAATAAATGATATTTACGGCTTTGGAAGCCAAAGTACGCCAGCAGGGAAAACCTATGGAAAGACATTGGTTGATATAGAAATTGATGATGTTTCAGGAAAGGAAATAACAGTCTTCATTGTAGGTGATGAAACGCAACCAGTAGACTTGTTAGTTGGAAGAACTTGGTTAGATATGCCTCACATAGCTTATGCCAGAGTGGGAAATGAATTGCATATTGATGAAGCGCCGTTCAATAAGTTGCAACTAAAGTTAGATAAAACGCGAATAAATCTAAAAGCAGAGAAAACTACTGTGCTCGATAGGAATACGGTTAATCTAGTACAATGTAGAGCTGAAGGTCAGAACGAAGGGTATGTTATCATTAGTGAGAAAGGAAATGTAGACTGTCTAGTAGAGGTGGTCAATGGGAAAACAAAAATACCAATCACAAACACGCGAAATGAAAGTATTACGCTAACGGAAAACCAATGTGTAGGTAGGGGAGAAGCAGTGGAATCACTTTCAAGCAATGAATGTTTAGAAAGTAATGATTGTATACTTTCGATCCCGACCGATGTCGCTTCAAGATCGGAGACTTTTGTAACGCTGGATGGTCAAATTCAAACTTCACATGAAATATCTGATATGAAACAGCCACTTAATTACGAAGACATAAAAACTGATGAAGATGTTACTTACGAACAGAAGCAACAATTAGTTGAGCTTTTAAATGAATATAGAGATTGTGTTGCTCTAGACTTAAGTGAGATTGGATGTACAGATTTAGTTACGATGGAAATTAAAGAAGTAGAAGGAAGCAAACCAGTTTCGATGCGACCATACAGAACAAATGCCGAAGAACGGGTAATAGTAAAGCAAATAGTGAGTGAATGGAAAGATAATGGGATCGTTACTGAAACTAGATCTCCTTATGCAAGTCCAGTGATGATTGTAAAGAAGAAAACTGGAGAACATCGTTTAGTCGTTGATTATAGGAAGTTAAATCTTCAGACGGTTAAGGAAAAATATCCATTGCCAAGAATAGATGATCTGTTAGAGTCCTTGACTAACTGTAAAATATTTACGACTCTAGATTTGGCGCATGGATATCTACAGATTCCGTTAAGTGAAGAAGCCAAACAGAAGACGGCTTTTATAACTCCAGATGATACCGGACAGTTCGAAAGAATGATATTCGGACTTACTAACGCTCCTTCTGAATTTCAACGTATGATGCATTTAGCACTGGGACCATTGCTGAACAAAGCGGTGCTGTGTTACTTGGACGACATTCTCATACCTGCAAAAACTTGGACGGAAATGATGGATAAATTAAAGCAAGTTTTGGAATGTCTGAGATCAGCACATTTAACACTAAAATTGCCAAAATGTGAATTTGGAAAGAAAGAAATTGAGTTTCTGGGTTTTGTAATAAATGAACATGGAATTCAACCAGGTCGAGCAAAAGTGAAGGTAATTTCTGAATTTCCAACACCGAAGAATGTACACGAAGTTAGAAGGTTTCTAGGTCTTACAAGTTTCTTCAGACGCTTCATACCAAAGTACGCTACACATGCTGAACCACTGACGAGACTCACACGTAAAGATATAAAGTTTCAGTGGAATGAAGAACAACAAAAGGCATTTGAAAAATTAAGAGGTGATCTGACAGAAAAACCAATTTTGGCATTATATTGCCCTGATGCAATAACAGAGGTACACACAGATGCAAGCTCTAGCGGAATTGCTGGCATGTTACTTCAACGGGGAGAGGATGAAAAACTACACTTAGTGTATTGTGTCAGTAAGAAAACAACAGCAGCTTTAATCAAAATATCATTCCAGCAAATTGGAATTGATGGCCATTGTTTGGACTTTAGACAGACTACGTCAGTTTCTTATTGGTATCGAGTTCACTGTTGTAACAGATTGCCAGGCTTTAGTTTATCTAAACACTAAGAAAACGCGAAACCCTCAAATTGCAAGATGGAGTAATTTGATACAAGAATACAACTTTGAGGTGAAATTCAAACCTGGGATGAAGATGGCTCATGTAGACGCCTTGAGTCGATGTCCTATCTTACAAGAAGATGATACCTTAGATGCAGTAGTTGAAAACAATTTGGATGTTTACCAAACATTTACGGAGGATGAAAAAGTATTGATAATGCAGCACGCGGATCAAGAACTGAAAAGCTTCATAGATATTTTTGAAAAGGATCCTCACGACAGAACGGTAGAAGAGAAACAGAAAATAAAGGACTTCGACTACAAGCACAAGAGATTATATCGAATCATTCAAGATAAGAAAGGAAATAAGTTGTTGTACGTGGTTCCTAAAAGTATGAGAAAAAGTTTGGTGGTGAGATTTCATGACTTGATGGGACACTTTGCCGTTGATAAAACGATAGCCAAGATCAGGGAACTTTACTGGTTTCCTTCAATGAAAAGATATGTCAGAAGACACATATCAATGTGTTTCGAGTGCCTGATAAATAAAGTACCTAGTGGCAAACAGCAGGGAGTTTTACACCCTATTAAACCAGGGAAACGACCATTTGATGTGGTTCACCTTGACCATTTAGGACCGTTTGTGAAGAGTTCTAAAGGAAATTCTCATTTACTTATTTTAATTGATAATTTTACACGATTCGTGAGACTCTTTCCAACTAAGAGTACCTCAACTAAACATGTACTCAGATTTTTAGAAGAATTTGTTGAAGAATTCGGACTTCCTGAAAGGATAATTAGTGACAGAGGCTCTTGTTTCACGTCAATTGCATTCGAAGAGTTTTGTAGAATAAATGGAATAAAACATACATTAAATTCTACCCAGCGACCGCAAGGAAATGGAATGGTAGAAAGAGTTAACAGGAACCGTACTACCAGTAATTATGACGAGCATGACGCATCCTGAACAGAAAGATTGGGACAAAAGAATAAAAAGATGTGAGCGAAATTTGAATAGTATGGTAAACAATACAACTGACAAAACACCATTCGAAATGTTGCACGGTTACTCTCCAAGATTCAATGACGGCATATTGAGAATGCTTGCTGATGAAGATGCTGATGCTTGGAAAGATCCAGAAAAGATAGTCCTCTTAGTCCTATTTTAAGTGATTTCTATATGCATTATTTTGAGGAAAAACTATTCCAAAAATTGCAATTTCAATTTTTTGTTCGTTATGTGGATGATTGTTTTGTCCTAACGGACAGTAACTTGTTAGGTATTGATGATGCTCTTTCGATTATGAACTCCATTGATTCTAATATCCAGTTTTCTTGTGAGAAAGAACTTAATAGTAGCCTCGCGTTTCTTGATGTTTTGATTTCTAGGAGTGAGTCAGGTTTCACAACTTCTGTCTATCGTAAACCTTTCGCTGTTTCTTTACCTCCTCACAGACTATCGTCTCATCCTCCCAACCAAAAATATTCGGCTTTTAATGCTCTTGTCCATCGTGCTATTAATATTTGCTCTTCTCCTGAGCTTCTCAAGATTGAACTCAACTATCTGAAAGCTGTAGCTGTTGATAGAGGATTTTCTCACTCTTTAATTGATTCTATTCATAACAAACTTTCTAAAAAACCTTCTGGTCCCAATCATGTGGTTTCTAGAAAGGATTTGGTTGTGTTACCATTCTTTCATTCTGTAAGTTTTCGTATTGCTAAAATCCTAAAAAGGTTCCAATTTCAAGTTGTTTTTGCTCCTAGCAACAAACTTTCCTTCTCTTCTCTTAAAGATCCTGTTGATCAACTTAATACTTGGGGTATTTACCAAATTAGTTGCCGTTGCGGCCTTTCTTACATTGGACAGACAAAACGTGCTCTGAAAATTCGGTTAAATGAGCATAAAGGTTATGTACGAAAGCAAGAGCTGAATAAGTCTAGCATTGCTCAACATTGTTGGAATTCCAACCACTCTTTTGATTTCAATTCTGGGAAAATTATTCAAAAATGTTCTTCCCCTTTAGAACTTGACTTTTGGGAAGCTTATCATATTAACAGGAATAGTTCTAATTTGGTTAATGATTCTTCCTCAACTCCTTATTTTTCACAGGTCTGGCATAAGTTCCTTTAATTTGTTGTTCTTTCTTGGTTTTCTTGTTAGTTTTCCCTCTTTTTTTTTTTTTTTTTTTTTTTTTTTTCTCTCTCTCTCTTCCCCCCTCCCCCTCTTTTGGCCTGTGTACTTTGTTTTGCTTTTTGTTTTGGTATTTTCTGTACTTATTTTATTTCCATTTTATTCTTTGTATTTTATTTTATTTTTTTGCAATTTTCATGTATTTTCACATTTTTATGCACGCTGTTGTCTTTTTCTTTGTTTTTATTGATTTTCCTTTTTACTTTCTGTACTTCCAACTACATTCGTTTGTTACTCTCTTATTGGTGCCTTTAATACTACTTCTACTTCCACTTCACACTGCCTTTATTCTCATTGGTTTACAGTTAATTCTTAGGCTATATAAGCTTTGTTTTTGTTGTTCTGTCTGCTTCATTTGGATGTTTTGCATCTAGAAGCTCCCTGTCGCATTGAAAAAGGGATTCCAAGCGATCCCGAAACATATGTCTGCGTTTTAATGCTCATTTGTGCTTTAATTTAACGTGAAATTTTATTTCTATTACTTTGCACAAAGTTTAATCATTACTAGAGAAAAGAGATTTGAAAAACGTGAGAACTTTGAGTAATTATCTCATCGAGGACGATTATTTGTCAGGATGGTCGAATGTTGGCATCAGCTGAATGGCAGCATGAGAGATAGGAAAAGCTAACGATAATCGATGTAGGAAAAAAATGTACGCTGACGGAGGAGTTGAATAAAGTAAAATTTTAAATACTTAACGAATTCTTATTATTTTAGAAATAAGTAGTTAATATGAATTTCAATCAAATAGTGCTAAAATGCTATAGCAAATGTTTTTTTTTGTTAGAAAGTCTAAAGAGCGTCAAGCACGCCACCTAACGGCATTTAAACTAGACAAGCCAATTTTCTATATATTTTCTGCAATTTTGACGGACGGAACAACCTTATCGGGATTAAGTGTGGCCATGAATAAAATTTTAGCAACATTTGCGTAATCTGCAAAAGTAATTGCTTATCTGAAACCGTGTAAAATGAATATGAAACAATAAGAACATTGTTTACTAAAATAAGAAGTAAGTTTTTATAATTTTTGCAATTAACGTTTTATTTGATGTTTAAAGTTTTAAAGTTCCGATTGGTTACTTTTTAAATTTCAAAAAGTAAGTAAAAGTAAATGAAGTTAATTTCAGTTATGAAAATGTTTATCCAAATAAATGAACAGTAATTACACACTTTGCAACTAGTTCAAATTTCATTTCTTTTGGTCATCGTTATAACGCGTCTTTAATTTAGAATAACGTCTCATCGTATGCAGTTTATTTCTGAAGTATGTGCACCAAATATACTTCATATATATAATTATCAAATATATTATCAAATCGGTTCTCAACCTGAAAAGGGTTTTTTTTTTTTTATCATTTTGGTTCAATTAGATACATGTACTTTCCCCAGTTTCACCACACGTATATTTTTGTCTGACTCCAGTGTACCTACTGTGTTATATTCTTACAAAGCAATAAACAGTCTTGAAAATACAAATTATTCGTCTGTAGCCGACAGGATTGTCGCTGACATAATTTGGCGAAGATTGGAATAAAATTTAGTATGTGCACATAAGGTCACAATATATCCTTCTCCACATAACTGTAGATAATTTCATATTGCTTTTCAAAGCTGGTGGAAATCACGCCAAATTTAAATTTGGAAATAAATATTTAAATAGGGAAACTTCTCCGACGTAACGGCATAAAGTTTGTGTTGCGTGCATCAAAACACTAGCGATTTTGAAATTTGGCAAAACTTGTCGCAAGATTCCAAAGACATATATTGCAGAAGTTTCATTTTTTTTTCTTTCAGTAGTTTGGATGGATACTTTCGATGATAAAAGGTTTTGGCGATATTTAAAGCATCTGCAAACTTTCAAGGGACAAAACTTCAAATTTGGTATCCTAGCCATAGTAGTATACGGTTTGTAAAGCCCTCTAACGAATGAAAATTTGATGAGTTTCGTGTTGCGAGACACCGAATATCATTAAAAATTTTCAAAACCGAAAATGTCTCAGTTAAGTAAAGAGACAGCGTCGTCACATCGATGACTTTGTAAGCAACACATCTTTCAAGAGTTTTTGAAAAATCCGTAATCTTCGCAAACACAAAACGGCCATTGCTACGAAATTCTGCCCATACTAGAAAGTTTGAAACCAAACACTTCTTTTGTCCCACCTGGTTTGCCTATAGTTTCTCGCCGTAACTTCACGTCCAAAAATATCATTTGTGTAAAATGTGGCTGGAATTGGGCCAACTTTCATCGGAGGGCTTTCAATTTGTTGGAGTAATTATTCTCTTATGCTGATTATTATTTTACACTAGCGGACATGCCCGGCTTTGCGCAGGATAATATTGCATCATTCTTAGGTTAAGTGACGCATGCCCAAAATTCTGTTGTAAATATATAAGGAAAAAATTTCTTAAAAAATTCAAGTAGGAGATGGGCAACAGGCCTTAAAAACCTTAAGCAGAAAAATCATTAAAAAAAACACGATTGCATTAAAACGAACAGCCTAGAAAAATTCCTTTTAGACCAAAAATAGCAGTCCATAAAAATCCACATTAAAATCATAAAAATTGCCATTAGAGTAATTGCAACAGTAACTAAAATGCACACATGCATATTAAACATGCATATATCATTTGGCACATAACTGTGCCAAAATGGTATCAAGAGTCCGTAAAAATCGCAATTACAATATCTACTACAATATATCTAAAAATTCCCATAAGAATAAGAGCTGTGTCCTGTTTAAAAATGTCCATTAGATGAAGAACAACTGTCCCTGAATATTACTGCTACAATAAAGAAAAAATTCCTTAAGCCCAACATTTCAATAAAGACAACTATTCCTAAACATTCCTAAAAGACGTCAGTGACTAAAAATACCCATTAAAATACTGACCTTCAAGAGCTACTATTTCTAAAATTACCAAAAGTCCATCTTAAATTCCCCATCAAAATAAGGACACACGTTCTTAAAAATACCGCTTGCAAAATCGTCAAAATATTTCCTGAAAATTCAATTAAATATCACTTTTATAAAATTCACATAAAAACAAAAGAAAGGAAAGCATTATTTCCAAAGGCAAATGCACATTTAAATTAGAAAATGTTCAATACTGAGAAAATTCTGACGTGTGAAATTTAAATTGATAGAAATAAATAACTAAATTCTGTCCAAATGGCGCCAAATAGACAGTACAAAAATTAAATAAATGTTAGAAATAAATCACTTGAGTAAAATACGGAATCGATCAAAACCGCTATGTAAAAAAGTTAAAATGAAGCAGAAGATCACTGCAAGAATTGCACTGTAGTAATGGAAGCATTTCGTAAAATACGCCATGATCCTATAGTGTAAATCACGATTGAATTAAATGAGAACAATATTACTGATAAGAATTATTGGCGTGGTTTGGAAAAGTTACGAAGAGCGAATAATATATTGAGAACTCTGATTGGGATCGAAAAAAGTTATCAACACTTGGGAAATTTAAAATTTCATCAAAACTAAGCCATATCGAAAACCTTCCAACCTAGTTTTTATCGAAGGAATAAATATTAAATCGCCAAAAAGAAGAAAAATCAATCTTAAGATAAAGTAATTGAAAATCGCCTGCAGTAAATAATCCACAAAATATGCATCAAAATGAAAATAATTTTAAAAATTTATTTCGTTGATAAAACGGATACTCTACCATAAGAAATAATATGTCTCATGAAATTGTTGAACTGGTGCCATAATATTAAATCGCCAAAAAAGGAAGAAGAATCAACCTCAAGGTAATTAAAAATAGTCTGCAGTTAATAATCCACAAAATATGTATAAAAATGAAGTGGATTTTTAGAAATTACTTCGCTTATAAAACGGCCTGAATAAAGATAAAATAGCATTTTTTCAATATTACGTTAACAGAAATCATCTAGTTGGCGACAAAAGTACTATTTATTTTGGCGAAAACACGGAAATTGAGAAGATAAATTCAGAGGTAAGCCTCGATTGAAAATTCGAAAACTACTTTAAATGAATATTGCGCATGCTCTCTTTGTCCTACGAATTGCAAAAAAAAAAATCATCTTGTGCAGTTTTTAACGGGCATTCATATGCTGCAAAAATCTAAAACGTGGGACGTTTCTTCGATGAGATAAGCCCAAAATCAACAGTTTTGCTTAAAATTGGAATAAAAAAAGAACAAATTCGAATTTTAGGAAAAACGCTTCGAAGTGCACGAGGACCTGACCCCAAGGTACTTGTAACTAAAATTTCGTACTTCTGGCCCGTTCTATCTCGCCAGGACGCGATCGACAGACAGACAGACAGACACACACACACACACACAAACTTTCGGTTTCACTTATATAGATTATGATTACCATTGATGATAATCATTCAAATTTGCTATTAGACGAATGGAACTGCCGTCGTCCAACAACAAGTCTAATTGGCGAGCAAACATTGGCGACTATTAAGTGGAGTTAAAAAGCTCCTTTATCCAAAGTCCTCGAGCATTTTCACTTGTGCCAAGTAGAGATGGGAGTTCAATGTATATTTTCGGAGAACGAGAATTACAAAACGTTCGTTTTGAACCTGAATATAATGTGTGATATTCTATGAATATATGACTGCTGGAAATAGGAGCTTATGTTAAAGGGGAAAAAAAACTGAAAACGTTCTCTGAAATTCAAAAATTATGTCAACGTCCAAAAATGCATCAGAAATTTCATAAGACCGTCTCATTGCTTTCTCACATTTGCATATTGAATGAGAGAAAATTAGTAATTTCCAACAAGTTACTGTACGAGGTTTGAATAAGATACTACAACAACTGTACTATCAAAACCTCGTAGTTTCTGTAAGTAAAAAAAACTACTGCAACTTTCGGGATCAGAATTGGGCTTCCGGGGACATTCATAAATAAATAAATTTTTGGTTTAGTTCAGAGCGTTTTAACCATAGACGTTAAATAACTAGACACCGAAAATGGACGGAGCAGATAGCACATTAGTAAGTCACGTGAGCAAGACCTCGAAGAATCATTCTCTGTACGAAAAGCTACTAGAGCAGATGGGAAATCTTAGAGCAGCTCTTTCTTTCCACAAGCAGTTGGTCGTAGATGAAAGGTCCTTTTTCATGTGATCTAGAGTTATTTGGCCATTTACGACTTTGACTTGTGTCATTATAGACTTCATAGGGGTAACCTTATATATATCTTAGAGGCCTATAGTTTTAACTGGAGATGTAAAATTCGGTTATAAATTTTGAGAATATTTTCGATAATGTTATTGAAGAGAAAGTTCTTTCATCAAAGAGAATCTTCAAAAATATTTTCCTAAATATTAGTTACAGTAATTAGTAATTACATCACATTATACATTTTAGATGTAAATAATTAAGCAGAAAGGAGATAAAATGCTCAAAAAATATTATATTTTAAAGAATAAATATAAATTAACAATTAAAAATAAACATTAAGTAATCAAAATGAGCAACTTTAGTACTAAAAGAAAACTTTAAAAAAAAATTCCGAACTCAAAAGTAACTATACTCAAAATTCAAACACTTTAAAACATTTCCAGTCTTTGCCCTTTGGCATTAAAACCAGTCTGCATTTTTTACAAGAAACAGTTTGACTGTACAAAACTCTTGTTAATGATTTCTGAGCTTGAAAATACATTTAAATCGAAACGTTAAACAAACTATTTGTGATAGAAATTTAAATTCGCTAGATTCAAATCTGAGCTTTGATGTTTTAAATCAAAATGGAATCGATTGTCGATAGAAAAACACAAAAGCAAGTTATTTGATGATAATAATTCAAATTTGCTATTAGAAGAAAGGTTATCAACTGGCTTCGTCCAACAACTCTTCCAGTTGGCGAGCAAAAATTTGGCGACTATTCAATAAGTTTTGTCGCCTGTGAAAAATAGAGATGTGAATCAAAAGAATATGCTCGGAGAACGATAATTACAAAACCTTCGTTTTGAACATCAATATGTACCCAAAAGGGTGAAAATATTTCCTGTAGTGAAGATCATTTTGGACTTGAATATATTTTGAGTTAAATCTACTGTTAATACTGAACCTACCAAAGTGGCCCCACAAATCTTCTACACACCTGAAAATATTCTAATGGAAACACTTCAGAAGAAGTTCTTTGAAATATAAATTACTATAATAGGGTGTGTAAAATTAAAAATAATTTCGTATCAGTGTTTTGATTATAATGAATGAATGGTACTTTATAATAATTTGTGACATTTTTCCATAACTTTTAAGGAAAAATAATGTTCTAGATTAATCTCCAAATTCAATCTGTAGAAAAAACATTCTCAGGATATTATCGTTCTTGGAGAATATTTTCAAGTTAATATTCTCGATTCTCATCTCTAATTTTAACTCTAAAATTGGAATACAATGTATGACTGGCAGCATTTCTAATAAATTATTTTTTCATATTTTGTCAGATATCAACGTCAGTCAACCTATTTATTTTCTTAGTCTCTTTACTATTTTGACATCCCCTCCCCCGAAATTGTGTTAATAAAATTGTGAACAACACCAGAAGTACCCATCAACGCCAAGAAGCTCAATGGGACGAATCCCCTCTCACAAGTTCAATGACTTTTCTGGCTACGGGATATCCGGGACCCCTTGCCTGACGAATATATAATCAAAATCCGTTTAAAGTTTGGAACTTGTAAATTATACATGTTTTTGAACACTTCACAGTCCACAGTTTGCAAATACGAAATAAATACGTAATTTACATAAATTTTCAAAACATGCTAGTTAATTAAATTTTAATAATCAAATTTGTCAGATACTGGATATCCGATGCATAAAATAAAAATCTAATGGCGCCCCCCCCCCCCAGCTTGAGATCCCCCTCCCCCTCTGTAAAACACCCCTGAACAGCACAATGTATAAATTATAAATAAAATTAAGCACAAAAGTTGAAAAAATTGCAGACATGTGTTTCAAGGTTGCAAGGAACTTCTTTTTTAATGTAAAAGAATGAGTTTCTAGGGAAGATTTTCCTCTTGAAGCTCAAACTTTTGCGTTGAAAAATAGGATCTTTGTAACCTCGAAACACGTGTCTGCAATGTTTGCAAATTTTGTGCTTAATTTTATGTTGATTTTTAACTTTTATTTTGTCGTGCAAATGTTTACATTTTATTGTCACACAATGTATATAACGATAGCTATTTTTTAACTGATTTTTATTTTAGTTTTGGCTACAGTATCTGGATTATTTGAAGATTTCTTATAGGGCGGGGAAAAATGGCAACAGATTACAACATTCTGGAAGATGAATTAAAACACCAGCTGTTGAGTCTAAAGCGCAAACTGCATATGCGGGGAGTTCATGAGCTCGCCAGAAGACACTACGGCTTGTCAAAAATCATAAGGCAGAGGTAAGTCACCTTTTGCGTGAAGCACTCCCCTTGGATGGCCAGAACGAAAAGTTTGCTCAATTTAGAAACGCTGGCATTATGGGAGAAATTTCACTCTAATGAGGCATTCCATGCGACAAGGGCTAATCCGGTAGTCCCTTCATTTTCATTTATTTTCAATCGAAAGCCATGTTATAGAAGAGCTGAAAAATACATCAAGGTGGCTCATTCGCCTTTTCTGTCTGAAGCTTTGGCATGTACAACTTAGGCGCATAAGACGTGAGAAACGGCAAAACCTCGATAAATGGTGTGTCGACCAAGGGCGAATGCGAAATTTAGACGTTCCTTCGACCAGTTGATCACTCACCAATCATCGGAGAATAATCTAATATGCCAACTAGGAAAAATGAGGCTGATGTTATGGATTTTTGCCAAGATTAATCCCTTGGATTTTTTAATTTGATATACTTAATTACTGATCTTTACTTAAACTGATTTTCAAATTAAAAGCACTTTGAAATGAATTTTGTTTCTCATTTCCATTCTAATGAACACATTAAAGCAAAATTCCATGCTTTTTTTTCTTCATGAGATGGCAATTCGCCCTTGTCGCTTTTGAAACTATACTAGTTTCTTTTTCTTTGAGGGTTTGTTCTAGAAACAGTTTTGGCAGAATCTTCATTTTCGCATAGGATGCCTCAAATTGTGCTTCCTTCCCATGTTCGTAATGAGGGGCACCTGGATGGGAAGTCGTGGAAAAGACCACTGTGACGTCCAAAGATTTGTCTTATTCAAAAAATTTTGTCTGACCATTCGGAAATTTGGAGTCCTCATACATGTATTACTGACGTATATATTATAGGGTCGTCAATGATAGTAGAAAATTCATCATATCCGGTTTTGTATAATAAATTACTAACTCTTAACTATTCATGTGCTATTTAATTAAATTAAATTTTACTAATCAAATTTGACATGATAGGTAACCCAATATTTCGTGCAATGACAGAATCAGTCATTAACCGTGAAATTATTTTATTCAAATAAATTCACAAGTTGATAAAATTCAGAATTTTATTCAGTAAATTAAGAAATTAACTCCCTTCAAAAAATTAAATTTTGGAGCGCCTCTGTTTTTAATAACGAAGTGAAGCTCTATTTAAAAAAAAGAAAGAACAAAAAATGAATGTACCTTTCCTGAAATATAAGACCTTATCTTTTCTGGAAGATTGTCTATATTTAGCTTTGCAATATTGCTTTACACATTTTCAATTTGCACTAATCCCAAAGGCCGACGACCTTGTGTGTTTATACTTGGTTAAAAATGCCGTGTACAAAGTGCCTGTAAGTATTGATGACGGCACCTACCTGCACATAAAAACTGACTCCGAACCACTAGACCACGATCACATGAAGGGCCGTACCGATCAATAACATTTATACCCTGGCTGGGATTTGAAGACAGGTACGTGGTGTGGAAGCCGTGTGCTCTCTCACCTACACCAGTGGATAGTTATAGGTTAGGTTTAATGGTAAATTAGTTCTACATCATTTAATTAACCGCGCCCTTGTGTTGTTTGATTGGCGTTTTTATCACGTCATTAGAAATTATATTTAACCTGAGGGTCATGATTTGTTTGATTGTGCTTAATGTCCCTTAAAACTGATATTGCTTGCTGTTAGTTCAATAACCATAGCAACAGTCTATTAAGACACGACAAAATGTTGCCGTAGCCGTTGGTGTCAATGAAACCTATGCTTTTAAAAAGATTCTACGTTTCATCTATTAACTTATCAACCAGAATTCAAATTCTGATTGTGTTTTAAGTGTGTGAAAGGTTTTAGACAGCTTTGTATCATAAATATGCTAATCTGCATCTTTTTCAACTCGGTTTTGCGAACATAATCGACATTCTATCTCATGAAAACCAAAATCCCATAAATAATTCCTATTTCCTCTGAAAACATTGTGTTCAAAAAATAGTTAATCAGAAAATATTCTCAAAGCTTACTGTCAGTTTTTTGGAAAAAATAGAAAGCTCAGCAAGTACTTTGACAGGTAAACCGTATGAACTTCGTATATCACGACCTCAATCTATGCAGAAACTGTCTCCTGCATCTCATTTGCCAATCAAAAGCATCTTAACGAGATGCTGAAATCATTACACAAACAATTATTCCCCAGAGTCGAGGGAGAGCGCTGAACTGCATACTGAAAATTACGTGGGCTACTTTTTGGCTAAGCATCGTGTTGCGCGGGGAACGATTCCTTGTTTTTGCCTATGAGTAAGCTCTTCACGTGCTCATCTTTTAAGAACTTAAATTCCTGACCTGAAATCGAAAGCATAGATAAAAGGGATTTTACTGAAGAAAAAACAAGACTAAGAAGAAGGATGACGGCGTTTTGTATGGAAAAGAAGAAGTATTCCGAAGAAAAGATGGTCGTTGACTTTCATTTATCATGTTGTATTCTTTCGGATTGAATATTTGCCCTCGCTGCATGTGAATAACGTGACAAATGTTTCTTAGCCATATGCTCTTATGCGCGGCTTCTGTAGAAAAGGGAAAGAAATAATGGAGTCATGCTTTGGGCGGAGAGGGAATACACACAGAGGGTCAGGATCATTGGCAAAGTGTATAATTGTGTTAAGAGTTTGTTTACAGGAAATTTGTTTTGCGATCAAAATTATTTACTTTTCTTTTTCCCCCCCCTTCTTTATTTCTCTTTCTTTTGATAACAAGTTCTATTTTCATCTGCAAAGACACTGAAAAGTTTCTGTAAAAATACTGAAAGAAAACTGAGTGTTTTTGTAAATTTTCGAAGAACTTGTTTAACCCCTTAACTGGTTTGCCCGTACGGCGTACGGGCTACCCAAAGTTGGCCCCAACTGTTTTGCCCATACAGCGTACGGGCATTGATATTTCCGCTTTTCTTGTTCTGATTTGCCTGTATTTTTAATAGAGCGAAAGTGAGCCATTCAGGGGCATTTGTGTTTCAAAATTTAAAGATAAAAAAATGCTTGAATTCATTATTTTTGAAACTTTTAAAAGATTTATTCACTTTCCTTTTATACCAAGTTAGGACTCGCAATATAAGAATATGCTTTTCTTACGAACATTTGCGGTAAAAGAATTGACCAGTTAAGGGGTTAAAATCAAATAATCAAGTTTCTTGTTAAAATTTTCTTTATAAAACTTGTATTTTCATGCACTGTACACGTACAGACAAAATTCTTATAGTAAAGCAAATGCTTGTTAAAAAGCCATAAATCACGTTTCTCGGTAATCTGTGGCTACCAGTTTAAAAATTGCAGACAAATACGTTTTATTGTTGGCACACGTTTTACCTTCAGTGAGCAGTCTAGCCGTCGGCAACCAACCCTCCTCATTTGGGGGGCATTTTGGCCACGCGTTTTAAGTCACAGAAATAGCAAGAGCGTGAGTTCTGGCTCTGAACTCACCTTTGGGACCGTTCATAAATGATGTCACACTTTTTTTCACTATATTTGACCCCCCTCCTCCCATTAGTCACAAAGTGTCACACTTCAACATACCTCCCCCCCCCCCTTCCTCCCTTTGTCTCATGTCACACTCTTGTACATTAGTATAAAATAGGCTTAATTTGCTGATTTTAAATAGATTTTTATAGAAATCAAAATGTGCTATGTCGCACTTCTTGGTACCCCTCCCCTCCCCTTGTCACAAACTGTCACACTTTCGGGAACCCCCCCTCCCCCCTTGAAGCGCGACATCATTTATGAATGACCCCTTTGACTCAGTGTCCGAAAAAAAAAAAAAAAAAAAAGTATTTCAGCGCATTCACAGATGCCACTAATACGGTATGATATCAGCTGCTGTCAATTTCGCTCTCTGTAATTAATTTTTTCAAAGATTCTCTAGCTTTCTGTTTTTAATTTTCAGTAATTTTATTTCAGATTCCAGATACATTGTTTTCAGTAGATTCTTATGTATTTTTACAGTGCAGTCGATAGCTTTGTTCAAAAAAATATGAACATTGAAGAGGGACAACATGATCAAAAGTAAAAATAAAAGTGATAAAGAAGGGTTAAAAACCTGCAAACAGCTTTTCGAGGGCTGTGGTAGCCTAGTGGTTAGGATGTCGGACGTTCAACCGGAAGATTGGGTGTTCGATACCGACCCGCTGAAGACCCGCCCCCCCCCCCCCTTATGTACACTTGGGGATACGTGCATGAAAAATCCGTGTACCCTGAAGCCCCGAGGCAGTGCGAGGGTACCGGAAGGTGGAGGATTTCCCTTCCCTTCGCTCTTAGGTCAAAAACGGAAGCTGGCATATTTGTGGTGGCGCCATCTGCTGTCATCCAAATACTTTAACAGCCAAGTCGTACTTCAACCGTTGTGGTGCTCCTCTATAAAACGGAAGGCGCTCCCTTACTTCCTTAATTCCCGGTCGCTCTGTTACAGGGAGCTAGGATGCACAAGTGACATTAGAAACAGCAACACAGCCGTTTCGAGGCTAAGGAAGAGAAACTATTCATCACTGAGGTGGTTCACTTTCCAGCTCTTGGGATCCAGTCGACACCTCTTTTTGACTGTCCGTTTATTACTTCCATTTGTACTTTTGATTGCGATGTCTCATTTTACTTTTCAAATTTTCTTTTTCCTTTTTCCTGTTATTCTTCAAGATACGGAACCTTTCTTCGCGGGTTAGTGAAATTTCCCAGCATTAAGAATTTCATCATTCGTGTGTTACTCTACGAATTGATAAATCCCGTTTTAAAATTTTCAGTGCTTCCATGTTATACATTCGATTTCTTTAAATGCTAATGTTCTTAGGATGAAGGAAGAGGAAATGATTATCATTTTCAATCATTTATTTGAAATAATAATGGGCGCACAAAGCAGTTGATTTTTTATTTATAGAAATAATAATTTTTATTTTTAGAATACTAGTGGCTGAGCCTAAAATTTGGAAAACAAAATTAAAAAAAAAGAATTTCATAGATAAAGTTGAAAAAATAAATAAACAATTATAAATAACTCCTTGAAGCTTTTTTTAAATAGTTAATAAGAGCGTAAGAAAAAAAAAAGAGGGAGATAAAAAAAATGTTTAGGAAATTCGCTTCGGCCGCGAGTATTATTGAAACAACACAGCGTTCCTCTAAAAAAATTCTATTTCACTAACTTAATAGAAGCACAATTATCAAGTATATTAATTTACACACGTAAAACTGAAATTAAGGTCTTACAGAAAAAAAATATTTTACTTTTTTTATTATCATTATTTTTATTTATTTATTTTTATGGATCTCTTGCTTTGCGGGACGCTAATGTTCCGGAAAATCCTAGTCACGGAATGATGCCATAAAATATGCGACATGCATCATTCTTTATGAGGTATTAATATAAATCAATTGGTTCTCTTTAAATCCGAGTGAATCCTTGAGGTCTCAAGATGAAAAAAAATTGCAGTTATGAACAATTCACGTAAAAAAGAACTTTTCAGCATATGTTTTGCGCTCTTATACAAGTAATTGTAATTTCATTATTTTGCTTATTTAATTTTTTCTTGTTCTTGAACGTTTCATAATTACATTGGTTTGAATAAAAGAACAAAAACTAGGTTTGCACGACAAATACAAATTAGGGTTGTAACGAATATTCGGCCACTATTCTGTATTCGGCCTATTCGACCCTTTGGCCGAATATTCGGTCTGGCCGAATAGTCATTTCATCACCCAGCCGAATATTCGGCCTGGCCGAATACTGAGTAAGGTAAAATTCCGCCTGGCCGAATATTGGTGGACTATTCGGCCGAATAGTTCTGCTGCAGTAAAAAAGTAAAAAAATAAAGAAATTAGTAGATTTTAAACATTTAAAATTGTATTATAATTATTGCAAAAGAATACATTAGTCCACTATAATTTTAATAAATAAAAATAATTTAGAGTAAACTGCTTTTTTTAATCTTGTTTTAGGCTTGACTGAGCAAAAACACATTTTAAAGTTGTAATATTGTATTTTATATTTAGCATTTGCTCCCAAAAGCTGCCAATAGTTAATTATAATGGAGAATATGATGAATTCATTTTGTTATTATTAACAAAGTGGAAGCCAGACTTTGTTTCGGTAGACTGATTTATTGTGAATATTGGGTTAGAGAGAAATGTGAAAAGCCCAGAATATATCATGAATATTTAGATAGCATAAGTTATTGGGGTTTTTGAAAATAAAAACATATCCCAGTTAAGTGCATTAAGTTTTAATAGATCTTTTAAAAATAGGTATGTAAAAAACCAAATAAAATAAAAATATTAACTTTTATAACTTTTAAAATGTCTTTATAAAACAGTTTTGAGCAAGGTAAAAGTTCACTAAGCCCTAGTATTTCTTTCATTGCAATTAAATAATTTGTAAAAAATGCTAATGCTTACTACCGTAAAACCTGTCATTTATATTTTGCTTGTGGGTGAAATTCTTAGTATTATTACATTCAAAACAATAGTGAAAATAGATTAATTCTAAATAGCTCTAAATTCTTAACAAACAGAATTAAATCATACATCATAGATTGTGTGTAATTGGTGTTCGACTTTGTGAATAATTTTAAATTTGATAAATACTTTCTATTACAACGATTTTCTAGAAATTTTAATATTCGGCCGCCGAATATTCGGCTTCGGCCTAGAAGAAAGTACCGAATATTCGGCTTCGGCCTGGAAGAAATGGCCGAATATTCGGTATTCGGCCAAATCACTATTCGTTACATCCCTAATACAAATGTCATAATATTTTTCTATATAGCGCCATCTACGGGCATTTAAAAGAAACGTTATAGAATTGTTCATTTTATTATTGTATGTGTACGCAGACAGACAGGGCCATGGAAAATATCCCCCACCCCATACGGCGGACCTGAAACTGTAATGTTTGTTTCCAGAAACTCCAATTCTCAGTCATTTTTTGATTTAGCGTAAAAATAACAATAATAATAATAATAATAATAATAATAATAATTTGTTAACTAAGATTTATTTTTCTTTGAACACTTTGCTTTTAACAATTATGTTTTTATCCGTTAAGTTTTTATTTTTTCGAGCTTCCTTTTCCGCACAGCTACTATTCCCTGCAATAAATGAAAAATGATTTTGTAACAAGCAAATTACGATCTCTTTATGTCCTTAAATGTAAATTTTGCAAATTTCAACTTGGTGTATGTGAATAAAATTTTATTTATAAAAAGGAACATATCTCAAAGTGAGAATATTTCTGAAAATTCGTCGTTTCCTCATTGTTCATCAAGAAACTGTGAAAAGCGTGAAACAACCTTATACCAAGCATCATAACGCCATAGTTGTTTCCTGCATAAGAAATAAAATGTCGCTAACTATCCTTGTTTGAGAGTAAATGTGTAAAATCAAAATTCATGTCTTAAAAAATAAAAATTAGGATATACCTTCATTCACTCAATACTATTTCTGCATTCAGCATTTGGTGCGTTTTTTGTAGAGGATTTATGCATCAATGATTGTCCAGAGAACATTTGAAAAAATTAATTTAACAACTGCCAAAAGAGGTACGGGCAACTAATGTTTTTCCTTTTATAGATTCATGGCTGTTGCGAATGATTTTTTACTGACCTATCGCTCCAGCATTGGAAAGTCAAAAAAAAAAAAAGGAAAATTTACGCTTTCGTTCAAAAAAAGTTTATTTAAATAATTATGTACAAATCTTTTTCATAAGCCATTCTTTGACCAAAATATCGAAGCTCGGGTTTCACTAACGTTTAAAACTTGCTATGATAAGTTACTGTATGCTTCTTTGAGTGATATGTAAGAACAGTGGTGTACGCAGTTTTTTTTCAAGGGTTCATAATTTTCTGAAACTACTAAAAGAAATTCGAGTATGTAATAAAGCACTATTATTTCCCTAATTTATACAGTTCGTGCCATTTTGTCTGCGCTCAAGGGGGGGGGGGTTAAACCCCTAAACCCCTCCTTGCGTACGCCACTGTGTAAGAACGTGCACCTTTGTACCTTTTCACGCAATGTATGCAGAATTATCTGCAGAAAACACTCAATATATCGATACATCATAAACATATATCTCGACATATCGAGATATCTAAAATTGTACCTATTCAGACGCAGTGGCAATTAATTTTCAACTGTGCCAAAAAACTACAGTTGAAAGATATATCTATTATAACTGTTGTAATTCGATCTAATTTCTTGCAATCGTATTTTTTTTTTTAATTTATATTTTCATTTAGAAGGCGTATAAAATATTTGGAAGAACAAGTTGCCGAGCTTACACCCACAGTGTCTATGCTGTACAGCACTGAGTTTAAAATTAAAGACAACGAAATTAAAGGCTACCTCGTTTACCTCCTGAAACTCAAAGATTATTTTACCAGAGAAGTTGCCACAAAACAGGAGATAATTCAACAACGAGCTTCACAGGTAAAAAAAAACTTATTTATTAGAAATATTGGCCCCAGACTCAAAGAGCAAAAATATTTAGGCCAAGCTCTCTAAATAATCTTCCTCCGATGACTAAATACACAACTGACGTATACAGAATATTTTTTCATCGAATCAAGATAGTTAATTAAAACAGATTAAAAGTTTGTGCTATTGTCATCTAGCTAAATTACCTTTTCTTAAAACTGTACTTCAAATCTTCAAAAACCGTTGTGAGCTTCCAAAAGACACTTCTAAATTCTCGTAAAGTCATGAGTTAGTCATTTACAGCAATGGAAACTATCTAACAGGTCCGTCATTTGCGCATTCAGATAATCATAAATCTTATGTAACCATAAATCATGCATCATATATTCATAAAACTAACTGATGAAGTGTTTTCCCCCCTCCTCCACAAAAATCACTGGGAGCTTGCTCTGCACAACACTGTATTTTCCCTTTCTTCCTTTATTTCTTTTCTTTCTTCCATTTTTTTTCCTTTTATTTTTAAACAGTGAACTCAGGCTTTGGTTGCGTTTACGTACATCAAGTTTTACTCGGACTTAAAAAATGAAATCACTAACCGAATCGCTGACACAAAAATCAGTATTAATTTTAACCGGGAAATTTGTTGAAGAATATGTTGACATTGGTTGTACAGGTAAGAGTTCGATAACATTACACACAATAGATAACACTAAGCAAGTCATAGTGTACTGCAAATAAATAAATATATATAAATAAGGCATTGATTTTATGCCACATAGGGTAGCTATTAAAATAAAATTTCATTAAATGCTAGGGATGTGGTACAAATCTACATATTCTGCATTGATTGATTGTACAACCGTTATAATGTTTCGTATATCATGATTTACCTATATAGATGAAATTTATGTTAAAAATCATATCCAATTTTAAAAAAGTAATAATTTAATTTCGTAAGAATTAATAGTTTTCCTCTTTTATATGGTCTTTTTTAGTCATATGTAATAAAATGGCACTAACAAATGATACACAAAAAATTTGCCCCCTTTAGTCCAAAATGTTTAGTTTCCGAGTTTGAATTCCCCTTTCCGGAGTATTGGGGATTGTATGAACACCAAAACGTTTTACTTTTTCTTCTTTTTTTTTTTTTTTTTTTTTTTTTTATTCTTCGTTTGTGATGTGCATCGTCTTATGATGAATATTCTCTGATAAAAACAAGCACTTTTTACCTTTTTCGAGTGATTTTCTAAAAAATTTTTACGGAAAGCATTTCCATAATTACTGCACTTTTTGTGGTGACTGATAATAAATCTAAAACATTTATAAATTGTATGTTTGTAATTTTCTATGTATGTGTTTTTAATAATTAAAAGTAGTTAAATGTGAAATACAAAGGTTTAAAAGAATATCTTTTCTCGAATTTTTAATTTGAATTTTAAGTACTTGTCGGGTGGCTCATAATTATTTTTGGAAGTTTTTCGATCCAAAATATATATAAGAATATATATTATAAAACGATATTCCTCAATTGATTTTCCTTTTGTACCCCTTCCCCCCTTACAAAAAAAAAATCGAAGTTTTTCTCCCTCAGTCCTATTAAAATAAATACATAAGAACTAACTATAATAATTTTTTAATGAGTATCAGACTTTGATGTTGTAAAATTGTAAAAACTTTATAACCGTCGTAATTTCAGAGATATTAAAAAAATAATGAATTAAGTTTTTTTTATCTTTAGTTTTTCTGCATTTTAATTTTTATTTCATCATGTAAATTATGTATTATATCCTTGCAGAATTCATAAACCATGACGTGTTATTTATTTGAATAATTTTTCTAGAGTCTTAGTATTTGAAATGCTCCTTAGATGGCGCCACATTTCATGTCTTTGAAAGTTTGAATCTTTCAAGTACACCTTCTAAAAAAGAAAATTTATATAATTTTCATTTCTAAAATTTTAAAATTTTGTATGGAGTAAAATTTTTAAGTTTGACCAACACTATCTGGTCTTGTTTAATCTTATAAATGTACATACATATCAGGTAGATATTTTCCAGGCGATTCATCCACACGTGCTACGATCCTAAAATTAAAAATCAAATATAACTGAACTTAATTATTTTTTAAATTTCACTGGCAACTGAATTTTCCAATTCCCGACGTATACTTCAAATAAAAGTAGCAGCATGATAAGAATGTTAAAGTTCGTTTTTCTTTCTTTTTATTTTAATTACTCATCGTTCAGCGAGGGGGGGAAATAATTTTGAAATATTTTAGACAATCCGAATCCGATCATATTTAAGAAATTTCATTAAAAGTTAACATTGGAAGTTTTTTTTTAATGCCTTGATTTACTGAAACAAGAACAGATTTTATATTTATTTATTTATTTTAATCAGAGAAGAAATGCCAAGTAGTAATAGGAAACACATAGAGGTCTTTTAAAAAAACCTGTTTTTACCGTACTTAAATTGTTAATATGGTATATTTATGGTTTTTTATGTTTTTTAATCCAGACAAACTGCTGTAATCATTATACATAATATATTTTATTAAAACATATGAATAATTTAAGTGTAAACCTAAAAATCGAAATAAAATTTATTTTTCACTAATGATTTTATTGATTTCCTGTAGGAGTTACATAATTTAATAGCGAGTTACTCAGTACGCTGCCGTACTAAGGCCAAAAGTCGTATCTCATATCTGCACTTTTAAACAAAATTAAATTTTATTTTTACCACTAGGTCATCCTTTGTGACTTATTTTAACTAAATGCAAGATTTTGCGATCACATATTTAATGAAAATATTTTTTAAAAAATATGTACAAGAACATGGAAGTTTAAAAACTTTTATCATTATTGTCACACTTTGAGCTCAGCTGACAGTATCATATGTGTGCTTAGCACAATAACATTAAGCAATTTGTACAAAAACCAACTGCAGTGTTCGTTTCTCTCCAAAATGAAAACTGCGTTTCTATTGGTTTTTGAGAAATCAATTTTTTTCTCCTTTTTTGCTCTTCTTCCCAATTTATAAAGTGATAATTTAAAATTATATGTATGGCTTTCTCATGAGTGACATTTAATTTAAAAATTAGAGGCTTTTTCGTATTATATCCGTACAGATACACAAACAATTTTTCATATAGCGTGCCTGTTTCATACAATAACCGGTCCTTTTCTTTATTCCAACCACTTTTTAAAGATAATAACCAAGAGAAAAATATTTGGATAAGCTCAAGAAAGCTAAAGCAATACATAAAATATGCAGCTGTAGAAAAGTATCCATTGAACTAAGCTATAGACGATAGATGGATCTTTTCACATATAAACGGACTTCCTTTGTACTGAGAAATAGGTTCCTTGTAAACTCAAAACAGGTGTGTCAGCAATTTGTTGCAAAATTTGTGCCTAATTTATGTTGTATTTCACCTTTTATTATAATTGTATTTAATAAGTCTCGAAGGATAAGTTCGAAGTTATTTTGTGTCCCAACATCTTATTTATTTTCCAAATGAATACTAATTTCTTTACTCGCAATAGAAAAGCGAAAATTTAAACTTTTTACCAATTATGTAACAGATTTCGTTTTCGCATATTTTCCACATGCCACCTCATGGTATCAAATTTAAATTTCGACCACATGTATTCATGAATATATATTTATTCAACACATTTAAAATTTAGGAATAAAAACTGTTACAGACTATGATAGATGATTATACTCTTTAAAAAGATTACAAAAGTGTATTTCAATCCTCCAAATTTTACCGCATGCACAATGTTTCGCAGAAACTTTGGTATTTTTTATCCTTAATAAGAATAATTTTAAGTGGAAAGAAAAAGGATTCTGTCAGATTCATATAAAATTAGCATAAGAAAAAGTCTTAACTCTTGGAGGAACGATATAAAAGATGGATATAACAACGTTTGCGTTCAGTATTAATTCTCTGTTTATAATCCTTAACTAATGCTCTAATTTTGCCAAAAGTAAAATTAAAAATGTAAAGTAAGCGCAATGCAGGAAAAATGAAATTGTCGGTGTAATTAAAAATTCACTGAAGTTTTGCAGTTAACTGCTCACTGTTATTGCGCTTTCGTGAAAGCCCACTGAAACTAATTACACTTTCAACAAATTAATTTTGCATGCAGCGCAGTAAAACTATAACTCGATTACGGGAGAAACTAAATGCACCCTATATCTTCCTCCAGTGTGCTTTTCCTTAGACTTTATTATAATCAGTATTTAAAAATAGTTCTAATGGCGATGAAATTCAACACCCGTCGCCCTGCTCCTCAATTCTTGGTAAGTATGTTGAATTTTTATAGAACCATATATTGCGCTCGAAACTCGGAAATCACTTTGATGCTATTAATTGAAACGCTTGTACTTCGGATACATGCTTGGAATAAAACAAGCCATACCTAAGCGAGATAATAAAATGCATTTTGGCTGTTTATACCCGAAAACTGACCTCTACAAAAAGAATCCCATTTTCATGCTTTTAGTACTATGTAAATAGTTACATAGTACTAAAAGCATGACACAAATAAATAAAGAAAGAAAGAAAGAATTTAGTTTGGAATATACTGTTACTAGTAAGCCTGGCGGTCATATGAAATGACCGCTGTTCTAGATATTATAAATATAGAATTCTCCAAGTAACCGGAAATGCACATCGAATCAAAGAGATATTTATCAGGTAGAACAGTAAAGTCTAATAAATAAATAATAAACATATAATAATTTCGGAAAAAAAAATTCTTACTGAAAAAAAAATTCTAAGTTATAATAATCTGTAAAATAAAAATATTATTTACTATATAATAAAATTATTTGTGAAACTATTTATTTATATCCAACATAATCATCGTCAAAACAATAGTTTTAAAGAAACTGGGAAAAAGAGTGCTGCCACTTTAATATACATAAAAAGCGCAGACAATAAGTAAATTAAGACAAAGAAAAAAGAATTAAATTAAATTCGCGTTTTCATTAATTTTTAACGGAAATTGCAAATCCAGCGATGCCTCACTCAAAATGCTAGAGAAATGTTTTGATTATCAGTCGTTTTCATTATAGCAACAATTGTGTAGATGGCAGCACGATGCAGTTTTCTCGGAGTCAGAAATTCAGAATAAGCTATCGGCGACAAACAGACACTTAAGCGGCTTATATATGAGATATATTCCAACTAACTTGGAATATACAACAGTACGAAATCAAACAGTACGAAACCCAACTGTAGTGTTTGCTATTGTATAAAATGAAAATTGCGTTTTTAGGTTTTTGAGAAATCAAATTTGCTTCTTTCATGCTTTTCTTCTCAATTATAAAGTGATATAATTTAAAATTAAGTGTATGGATTGCTTATAAGTGACATTAATTTAAAGATTAGTCACTGTTTCATGCTATATTTGTACAGCTACGCAAACATGTTTTTCACAATAATCGATCCTTTTCTTTATTCCAAACACTTTTTAAAGAGAATGATCAAGAGTAAAATATTTCTATGATTTTAAGACAACTAAACCAATCTATAAAATATGCAGCTTTAGAAAAGTATAAATTGAACTAACCTATAGACGGATGTTTTCACCTATAAACTAACTTCTTTTGTACTGAAAAAAGGGGTTCCTTGTAACCTCAAAACAGGTGTGTCTGCAATATTTTGCAAAATTTGTGCTTAATTTATTTTTTATTTCACCTTTTATACTAATTTTATTTTAATATATCTCGGAGGATAATTTCGAGAATTATTATAAAAATTATTCGACTTAGCATTCGAAAAAAAAAGAAGCAAGAAACGACTTGCCTCGACAATAAATACGAATAGACAAAAAAAAAAACAGTATTTCATTTCATTATTGGGAAATGATACTTACAATAGAATCAGGGGATGTTTTTCTTTCGAGAAATGACGAATAAATTACTGTTTAAGAGAAGTATTTTTTTTACCGCATTCATTAATGCCTCCCAACGGCTATGTTTTAAAGAATTTTCTTGTAAAAGGTGCTGATTGAATCAGAACATGTGAGAAAAATATAGATAGCACTTCTTTTAAAAAAAAAATAAATCAAATGTTTAATTAAGCATTATTGATGTTGTTTCTGCGAGAACAATGTCTAACAATATAATATGGTAGTAATGTTTCTAAGAATTTCACTGAGAGAAAAGTTCAGAGATCAAACACAATAAATACATAAATAAATAATCGTAAAAAAGCGCAAAAAGGATTAAAAAAAATTCCACAATATCAATGTAATGGCATCAATTTATTAGTGTATTTAAGAAATACTAAGACATGCAACCACGTTTAAAAGATTTGTAATTGTGACTTTTGCGGTGCGAGTTAGAGAATTAGAAGCACGTGTAATATCAAATAAGTAATTGATTTTTTTCACAAGAAAAAGAAATACTGATTTAAGATGATCAAAGTAATGATCTGAGTTAAAACGTTGCTGACAATTTTTATAACTACTGCTTGTGTGCTATTTCACTCACCTTATATATATCACTCACCTTATACTCACCTATACATAAAATCAATTAAAGTTTATTATATACGCAGATGTAGGATAAAAAAAGCTACTCTGATTCAAATTTTAATAAAAGTTTCAGTGATTCAACAGAGAGGGAGTAAGACAAATTTCCTTCCACGCCCACCCCTCTTCCGATTTATGTCCAATGTCTTGCAATATTTTTCAATATGAACAGCAAAAGTAAAACGTAGCAAAAAAAAAAAAAAAAAAACGAAGCTGAGAAAATTGAAATGTAGGAAGTGAAATAAGTTCACCACAGGGTAACTCATCTTTTTTCTGTAATATAGATTTTTCTTGAACATCACCTTTCATTGCCTTTTTTCTGAGAGGAAGTTTCGCGTTCAGGTAAAGAAAAAAAAAAGACTACCATCACTCTTGTCAAAATAAAACGAACTGCATTTCGAAATACCCCTTTTTTTCATCAAATGAAAAAACGGAAAAATTGATTTACCAAAATTATTGCAGAGTATTTCTAACCTTTAGAAGGAAGTTTATCACGCATCAGCATTGAAATGCTTACCCACTTTTACTCAAAAACTACGTGCATTGGGACATTTAAAAGTGCAAACACAAAAAGTAAAGCAAAATAATGAAATGAGATTTTTTCTTCTAGTACACGCGAAGTTGTGGAAAATAAATTAATCAATCATTCCTATGTTCTTTAAATAAATCTACTAAGAGTATCATGAAAGAATTGACCAATTATAATTACACACTAATCAGTTATTAGAACATTACCTCCCTATCTCCATGATCACCTAACATTACTCATACTTCTAAAAGGGCCACTCGTCCCGCAATAGACCAGTCGGTAGAAGCTCGGCTCCCGTTGAACACCGAAGCAACAGTGACTGAGGTCAGTGTTTGGGAGGGTGACAATCACTTGCGGCTGGTTGCTGTGGTGTCCGTATACGCTAAAGGGAGCTGGTGCACGTTAAATAGGTCGTGACTCCAATGTAATCCAGGTGAAACGATACCCTCTGTTGGTGCCAATCCCAGGTGACGGTCTCTCATCTGGGAGCTGGTTCAAAAATTAAGAGCCCCTTCAAAAAGAAGCGGAAATCGGACTCCTTCCTATAAGGGCCCGTTAGGCTCAGGAGAAGCGTACCCTTTCTTCCTCGTCACGCGCGAGGACTCGACAACAACAAGAAAAAGGGCCACTGAGAATGAAATATTGTCGTTTGCGGATTGTTACGAGGTTTTGAAGGGTTCTTTTTGTTTTGTACTAATTGAAACATTGTATTTAAAGTTTGAAATTTTATAAACTTAAATATATCTGTTCAATCGGAAAGCAAACAAGTTGTTTTTTATACAAAGCCTTTTCCTATATTATTTCCCATGTCCCCTCAGTTCATTATTGTAGAAAAAGAACCTAATGTAACCACAGTTGATATTTTTACTCCACTAATGGAAAATACACCAGTTCATGTTCATGAATGTCAATATTTGAAGCGTAACCTTCTTTGGCACTCACCCCACTAACTTTTAAAAGCTGGAGCCTAAGAGGAAATGCAAAGTAGGATTCAGAGAAATATTTATAAAAGTACATTTTTTATGTAGTTTCAAATAACCCGTACTGCACTAAAATTATACATAAAAGTTTCAAAGTTCGGGTTGATAGTTTGAAAAATAAATGCAAAGTCTGAAATATTTCAATCACATCTTTGCCAATGTAAAATCAAATTACACTGCATTATAGCAGTCAAAATAGGGTTTTGTAACCCATCAACAGATTAAAATACTGCCATAACCAGTTTTGAACAAGTTGTGGTAAATTACATGTTCTTACAATTTTTAATTTAAAAAAATGCGTTGATAATTTCAAAATAATACACATTATAATTGTTCACTAAAATATTTAATAATAAAAGGAATTTATTGCTTTTGTCCCGCTATCTAAAAGTATTGCTTTCTCTGTAAACTTTTAAATATTCAATAAAATATTTCGCAGAAACAATAAGTTTAGAGAAAATCCTTCTACTATCGGAACGGTTCAAATATATCTTTCGTAATTCCTTTTACGACATGTTATAAAACTTTTTTTCCACGCGCCAATCCTTTCAGACACCTGAGTCTCTTCCAAAAAGAAACCGAATTCGGAAGGAAGAAAATTGGAAATCGGCGTGAGCATATTGCGGTCGTTGTGAAATGATCTCTGCTGGTTGCTCCTTTTGCTCATTTTTAGGGTGCTTCTCTGACCGGACTCGAATTTTATGTGCGTTCTACAGTGCATTGTGGGGCTATTTGCCAGACTATAAAGATATTTCGAATCCTTTTTTCGGTATGTTTGTACCGTTAGGGATTTTATACCCTGTAATTTCAAAACCAATCTCAGAACTAAGAATATGAAAATGTTGCACGAACAAATTCATCTGGCAGCAAAAAACGTGTTATTCTGGTTCTAAAAATAGCAAATAATTTAAAAAGATATAGGTGCCCTGGGGAAAGTGATAAAAGTCCTTTGTTTTGCATAATTAAGTTTTTTAGTGCATACAGATTGTTCATTATAGACTACATATGCAATTTCATTTTGACAATACATAGGGAGACGACGCACCCATTAATGATGCCTCTGAAGAGCAAAAATGTTCAAAGTTCATAAGTTGAAACTTTACAAAAGTTGTCCTGAGAATTTAGAGATTTGTGACATTGAATTTTCAGTGCATTCGGATAGCTTACTATAGACAGAATGCCTATGCGATATCATTTAGGCAAGAAATGTGAAGACGATCCACCCATTGATGACGCTTCTGACGAGCAAAAATGATCATGGTTCCCAGAAGTTGAAACTTTAAAAACATCATTTTAAGGAAAACACACATTTAAGGATTTGTAATTAACATCGTTTTTGCCCGCCATAAGCCTTAGTATGTACTTAACCGCATTGACTGCTGTGAAAGAACAAGAGGGGAAAGATTAAATCTGGAAATATCTCAATATTTTGGTTATAACCTGAGGACCAACTGATCGTCTCTTGCACTTATGCCAGGGCCATGGATTTGTCCTACAATTCCTACATTAAAAAAAAGTGCCTTGTAATGTCCTACATTTTAACATTTGTCCTACTTTTCCTACATCTAAATGGATTTTCTCATGAGAAGGAAATCCATCCGTCCTGCAAATTCTACAGTTCCTACAATCACAGAAAATGTAAGACAACAGCGATCGCTTGTCATGTCTAACTAAATAGTTCGAGCTCAAAGTGGGACTGCTTCATGGCGCCGTACATTAAGTGTACAGCTTCCCTTAATTAGTTGCATGTTGAAATTATACTCTCATCATTTAAAAAAAAAATCACCATGATAATAATGCGATCGAACCCGCTTAATGGAGTATCGGTTAAAAGAATATACCGCTTATTGTAATAAATTTTCTGTGTACCAAACCAAAGTATGTTGTTTCTGTTATCGCGGATTAATTTAAATATCCCTCTCATTAGAGCTATTTTTCGTGGCAAATTCGCTATTCCATTAAGCGGGTTCGACTGTACAACAAACTTAAGCAGTATAATTTCTAACGCCCGTACATGCACTCATTTGTTTTTAATTGAATATAATGCTTATTTTTCTAGATAAAAACTATGCTCGTGAAATTATGTGGACTTACGAATGAATACTCGAAACGGCAGAAACGCTGCTTGCCTAAGCCCATGGAATATATCAAATTAGAAAATACTAGTCTGAAAAAGAATCAGGTAAAAACTCAGCTGTAATCAAGCAGCTATTTTATTTATTTTATTTTTTTTGCTACAGGAAATAAATAGGTTATACAAAGCATTCTGTATATTGTAGCTGAAAATAAATTTAAGAAAAGAAAAAACTAATCTTGTTATAAAAAAACATAACCGGAAAAATATCTGTGTTGGATGTTTCGTAACCAGTGCTGTGCAAGTCCTACAAGTTTTATAATAGTGAAGAAGTAGGATTTAAAATTATTGCCAAAAATAAAAATTAATAATTAATTTCATTTTTAAAGTTTTTAAAGCTGCTGAGCAATAATAATCATAACTATATTACATACATGTAAAATTTCAAAGATGTGTGTCAATCTTTTATGATACGTAAACATAATTTTATACTTTTACTGACCCAAGAAACGAAATACATCGTGGGGCAAAAGGTATGAACCGGTTTTGATTGGCTGGCGCTCGGCCTGTGGGGGTGGTGGTGGGGAAAGGGGAGGGGTCTCGTTGTGGCAGTGGGAGAGTCTTATCGTAGGTTTTATGTTATTCTAACGCCCGTACGCATCGTAGGTTTTATGTTATTATTTTTTTTGAAAATAGCCATTTTGTTATCACCACTTCCACTTGTGTGGAGCTGTTAATAAACAGAATTCTCGCTATTAGGCTAATGAAAACCCAACTGGAATTCACCAGAGGCCAATTCACTCCCCTAAAGTGACTGTACGGTGTGCAGTAGCTCAATTTGGGATTATTAGTCCTTACTTTTTCGAGGATATTGGGCAAACCATCACTGTCACTGCTGAGAGTTATGTGACAATGTTGGAAGAGTTTTTTGAACCTTAGCTGGAAAAATTGAGAGCTGCAACTAATTTGGGAGACATCTTGTTCCAACAGGATGGGACTACGTCCCACACTGCTAGGATTTCAGTGGCGAGATTGAGGCAAGTGTTCCCCCCGGCGCCTCGTCTCTGTGAGGGGTGACGTGGAGTGGCCTGCGCGCTCACCAGATTTGAGCATTATGACTTTTTTTCTTTGGGGGTACATAAAGGAAAAAGTTTTTAAACATCGTCCACATACCCTGGAAGAACTTAAGAACAGGAGAGGAAGTTCCGGCGAGACCCATCGAAATGTGCAGAAGAGCGTTTGAAAACTTCAGAATTCGCCTTCAAGAGTGCAGCACCGTTGACGGCCACCACCTACGTAATATCACCTTTAAAACTTAATGTAAAAAACTAGATTTTGTACTGAATTAAACAATATAAACATAATTTCTGTAAGTTAAATGGTTTTTGTTTTACATTAATTTAAAACCCGTTCATACCTTTTGCCCCACCCTGTATAATGTTGCAAAGTGCATCTGAATGCCTCTACAAATAACGAAGTTCATAATGAATTAATATTCAGAAGTAATTATGTGGAAAATCATACCGAAACTTCTTAAAGCATGCTTTAACATAATTTTTAAACCTTAAGATAATGGTAAACTTCTTTGATCATAAAGCAGCATATAATATTCAAAACTCAAAATCCAGGTAAAAGCACAAACAATAGTGAGAAATTCAGGAATAATGCTGTTGTTGGATGTCTGTTTGTCCACAACATCATTTTTTTCCCTTTTGCATTGAAAAGGGGGTTTCTGAATCGTGATACATGTGCCTTCAAGTGCTTGTTATTTATTCTTTTTGACCCCCTGTTCGTGAGTTTTTATACCACGCAAAGAGAGAAATTTTATTTTGACGTAATAATGCAATGTTTCATCCCAGAACAGTACAGTTCGACCAGAGGCTTTTGATAATTGGACGCTTCTGCGCACGTCAGAAAAGAACGAATCTATTCCTGTTTTAGGGAAGTTTGCTTTGCAGGTGCGTTTATTTAGTTTGCTTCTCTGTTAGTTGAAAGTAAGTTAATTTATAAACTGGCCTATAGCATCAATTCGGGATAAATAAAGTGAACGAGACGATAGAGGCATTACTTATACCAGCAATTCCTCCCTTGAACATGAATGGATTCTTTTTCACTCTGCCAGTTTGTTGATAGGCGGGGCTAGAAAATTATATTGCCCAACATGCCCGGCAGGGCAAGTCATTTTTTTCATCAAGTATTTCTTCCCCAAACTTTATTATTTCGAAGACTTATTGCGTAATATTTATTTGTAATGTAACATTTTAATCATTTAAATTAACGTTATAATAATTCTTGATTCAGATATAAAGCTTTGAATTTAATTTTTGTCTGATTAATGCTACACGACAAATTCAAATGTCTATTAATATGCAACAAAACAATTTCTGAGCATGTAAAAATTTAGTTCGGTCAGGTAATTTTTATACAAACATGCCCGGCAAGGCATGTAAAATTTTGTCTCCAAACTCTCAATCGCGAGCTACTAGTTGCTTTCTATGAAACCTTTCGATCGGGGTTAGCTACATTATTACAACAACTATTGAAAGTTAATTTTACACATTTCGCTAATATTCGCATTGAGCAGAGCGCGGTTCACAATGAGAATAAGGAATAATTTGTTGGCACTGATATGAAGTATATGAGAAAGGCGATAACAGCTCCAACATAGCCCATTTCTGTTTTTTGCATATAATAAATATTAATATATATATATTTTTGCATTTGAAAGGCAGGGGCGGGTAGCTCTCATTGAAATTAAAAACGGTACGTACGCTCAGTGGACTCATGCGTTGGTCGACCACTGTCCTTGAAGACGATATCTTAATTAAAAAATTAATTAATTACTTAAAAAGTTACAGAGGTCAAAAAAAAAAGAAAGAAAGAAAGAAAAATGTTTAGCGTATTGCATTCATGATATTAAATCAATTCTTATAAGAGTTTTAGCATTGCTAATCTTCATAAGAATGTATTTGATGAGCAGACAATACAAACTCGCTATACTCTCTAAAAATGATTAATGATGCAACCCTTCTAAGATTTGGCGACATTTCCTACACATAAATTTCTCGGGAGTAATTTTTGAAAGTCGCATGCTTTTTATTTAGGTTGAAAACAGGATCAGCACTCTGCGTAATGAGAACAGAAAGATGAAAGATGACATAATGGATATGAGGATATTCCACAGACAGTACAAGAAACTAGAAAAAGAATTCGTGAGCAAAATTCGATCGATGAATGGCAAATCCAAAGCACTTCTTGAGAAATCCGTCGCAACTTATGAAGATAAGTAAGGAACGACTTTTTCGTCAATAAAGAAAAACATGTTGTTAAATCTCGCTATCGTTTCAAAGATTTTATGAAGCAATTGTCAGCTATTTAAAGCTGTGATGATTCAATAAATACAAATAATGATTTTTTTTAAATGAAGTTAGTTCGAAAACGTTAGCTCGAAAATAGATCCCCTCTTCCCGCGATTAATAGAACAAAATAATATGTCAGTTTACTATTCAAATCTATACAAAGTATAAAAAAAGAGCTATTAGATGGTATTGAGAAAATTTTCTTTTAATTAAAGGGTAGCAGCTATTGATTGAAATGCTTTCAAAAACAAATTGCTACTAAATTTTCTTGTTGATGAAGAAAGAAGGAAAACTTATATTGCAAAGTTTTAACTAACAAATTCCAGCTTATATTCTGAATTGTACATAGAAAATATGAGTTTCTAATGTTCTTTTTTGTTTTACTTTTATAATAATATTTAAAAAGAAATCAACTTCCTTTTTAGGTAAAATTTAGGGGGGGAAAACCTTAGCAATGAAACTTTGGATACTGTTGTTCTCAAATACTTGGTTAAGAAAGTATGTTAGGTTTTTACGTGGTTTGATTCAAAACTTTTATTTCAGTTAGTTTTAATTAAGTTTATTAGGAAAATGTTTCTCAGGTATGAATCACAAAAGACTATCTCCGTCTTATAGTCTTTCACGCGAAGCATTATAAAACGTAAAATGCGAATTATTTTTCAACAGGTCAACAAGTTTTTGACTCAATTATTATTGCAATATTGACGACTGCTGCCATTTTTTTACCGTCATACCGTTTTGTAGCTAAATAATTTATGTACTTTTTTATATTTTAGCTAAAATTACTCTTGCTATTGTTTGCAAGATAGCAGTCAGATATTTACCCTTTTCTTGTTTTGCGTGTTTCTAAACAGAGAGGAAATAGTTAGCAAGATGAAAGCGCTTCAAGAAAGGTGTTCTCAGGATATGAGGAAAGCTGAAGTGAAACAACATGCCTTAAACGTGTGCATGGAAAAAGCTCAGAAGAACGAAGAGTTTTTGAAACTGCAAGATAGGGGTAGAGAAGATGCGAGGTGAGTTGACTCATTTCCTTACCTGTTCACGAAGAAAATACGACCTACACTTCGTAAGTCTTGGAAATTAAAGCCGCTGCGGTATTAAATCTTTCTTTTAAAAAATAAAGCAAACTGAAACTGCGTAAATAAGTTTAAAATGAAAATAAAAATAAAGAGACGACTCGGAAAGAATAAGCTATCCGCAACAAGATTTAGTTAGGGATGAGCAAGATTGCTCCAAAAAGCAAATAGGAAATTAAAGATAAATGATTCATTTTTAATATTTCTAAATTTACTTTAGGAAGATACTTCATTATTGACCAATAAAAACTACAAAACATTAGACATTATATTTTATGTTATCTTAGAATTGATCTTTTTACTTGAGCATATTTTGTTCAGAATTGCTGCAATGAACTTTGAGCACCGAGCATGTGAACTTAAAAGCACTAACATGCAAAAAAAAAGACTAATTTTAATTCTCCATTTATTTCGAATATCTTTTATTGTTGCTTAGGCCCATGGCTAAGTGGTAGCCTTCCGTGCTACCTTGCATAGGTCCGGGGTTCGATTCCCGGGCTGGGCCGGGTCGACTAAACCTCTCATCCCTTTGGGATCGATAAAATTAGGCCCGAGCATGCTCGGGAACTCAACTCTGGGTTCCGCGTCAGGCCGAACCACTTGACCAGAACATCTGCTTCTGCACCTCAGGCTCTCGATCTCGAAAATTGGGATGGGCACAGAAGACCATGGCCCCAAACGGGCTGTCGCGTCGTAGAGTTTTTTTTTTTTTTTTCAAGTTGCTTAAAGATGTTAAAGTGCTATCGAAGTTTCTCAATGTCTGTTTTTAAAAGTTTGTAATTCAAAAACTAAAAGCCCCCCCCCCCCACCCCCCCAAAATAATAAAAAAATCTGAAATTGAACTTTTCTTACTATCCTGACCGGTACTCCTGTTTATTTAAAAATTATATTTTCCTGGGACGTAAAGGTTTAGACCACTGATTCCTTTAACAGCAATAACCCTGAATTTCATTTCATGTCACATTATATATTTTGTATTTAGAGAAACCCTTGTCTACTTATCGAGAGATAAAATGTCACGTGTGAAAAGTACAGTATGAAAGCGGCATTTAGTTAACTCAACTTGAATTCCAAGAATTACAAATAATGTTGATTGTAGCGCCCAATGAAGTCGTCGTTAAGTTGATGTAAAATCATTAAATGTTTGTAGACGTGAGATATATTTAACGAAATGCAAATTAAAAATGTCTCAAAACATTAAAATTAGTATGGAACTGCTTCGTTCTTTGTGTCGCAAGGCTGGACTGTACAATCAATAAGTACACGCCCATTCGAATACACTTTGTGAAAAATTTAACTTGTTTTTATTCATAGATTTTTTTAGTGCATCTTTCCTCATAACGTGTAAAGATAAATCCTTTACCTCTTTGCTCATGGAAAATCGCGTAGTTGATGTTTTGCTGTATACTTCTCGTGCCCATCATATTTCTGGCCTTCATTGTTCAAAGATTGCACACTAAAAAGTTAATAAAAGCAATCTATTTCTTATGCTTAAGAAAAATTTTTATTTCTTATTTTACATACCAGAAATAAAATTAAAAGAATACCAGTTTTAATAATCTGCTATCACCAGATTATTAAAAACGTAATAAGAGGTGGCTGACCTATTTTACAGACACACACATAATTTGCACATGTTTTTCTAAATAATTTTCTTGAATAAAAAAATAAGTATTTTTACTCTTGATTTGAAGTAATATAAGTACTTTTATTCTTGTTACGAAGTAATATAAGTATTTTTATTCTTGCTTTATTCTTGTCAAAGAGGTGCTAGTTTGTTACAACACCCTATTACAGCCATTTCTTACTGGGGAATCAAACTGTTTTAGAAAAAAAAAAGTTACTTCTTATGCCTTACAAGATCTTAAAACTCTAAAACAGCTCAAAAGAACTGGAGAAATTTAAGTTATTCCTTAATTTCTGTTGTACCCAGACGTAAGGCTGTTAAGACCTTCCGTCTGTCTACAGGACACGACCAAAGACCTTTGACACGACTGCCTTGCCGCTCATTTGAAGCGCATAGGAATCTTAAACGATTCTGTTTGCCCACTGATTCTGGACTAGAAATGGACTGGGACCACCTGCTCGTTTGGGCTCTTCAATGTTCTGTGGAAGAGACGAAATATTAAGAGGCAAGATCGCTCCTTAGGCGATGACTTCGTTCTTTTGTTATATCGCTCATGGGCGTGGCACAACTCAAAAACACGGGTTTTGGACTAAGAACAGATGTAAAGATAAAAATACACATTCTTTTCAGCAGCAATACTATCACATAATTCAATATTAGGACGTAAGAGGGCAGGAAACTAAAGCATTTCTTATGCATTTTTCTTAGTAATAAAAACTTTAAACCCACTTATCGCAGAACATTATTTTTTGAGTTGTGCCGTTACTGAAGCCCATGAGCGATATGTTCTATTGTTATTTGTTTTGAAACTTTTAGTTCTCTGTAACGTTTGCCTAGCCATTGCGAAAAAAAATCTTGTTTTACTTTTTGAAAGGTGTGCGATCGTGAAGAAGTTTAAGCAATCTTTAGAATTTCTTCTTATTTTTTAACTAAGCTGTAGCTGCTTTAATTTTTTTCGCATTCAAAAGAACGGAAATGATGCAAAATCATTACATTGTGGACGAATACCAATTTTTATGAGTCTATTCCCAAACTTTTTAAAGTTTCTGAAACTTTAAAAAGTTTAAAAACTAACACGGATGCGGAAAAACTAAAAAAGAAGGAATTTAGGTGCTGATTGTTATCGTTGTCTTATTGAGTAAGGCAAATATTTTCATATGGTAGATATTTATGTTTATTTAGTTCTATTGAACAGTTCTGGCAGTTCCACATTCATAACGTTACAATTATCTTCAAATGCCGTGGTCGTGCATTGTTAACTAATTTATTTGTCTTTCAAATTAGATTTTTTATGTAGTTGATTTGTATATTTTTTAAAGTTTTTTCTTAGTCAGGTGAACAATTTTATCCTTTTTTTTTTTTTTTTGACATAGAGGTTTCACCGTTTTTTTGCCTTAATAAGCTATGTATGCTTACTGTAATAAATGTTAATGCTAATTTGTGCTTTCTTAACGTGAAATAATTTTATATTACAGTTTACTTAGCACAAAGTCAATTTATTATTTTATGTATGCTTAATTTATTTACGTTGTACTATTCATTCCTTAACATTAGAGTAACTCATATGAAAGAAATGATGGAGAAAGGATTGACTGGTTTAGAGCCTAAATTGGAAAACCTTCGGCAACTACATGGAAATATTACAGATGCAGCCGGAGAAGAAACGCCGGAAAAGATGGAGGAAACATTTAAAGTCTTGGAAGACGAGACATATTCAAAATTTACTTACTTAGATCAACTTCTTCAGCAGTTAAATCATCATCAGGATTTAATCCAAAATCTCAGTGAGAAAAATACTGCATTGCTTAGGGATATGTCAACCAGTCAACGGCGTCTTCGGTGGGAAATGAAAGAAAAACAAGTAAAACTTAGGTTTTTAATTGTATTTTAAGCAAAATACCATTATGTTGAAAGTTCATGGCATGAATTATGGGTATGCAAAGATTCAAAACAATGTATTGCAAGCACCTCAACCTAGGATTTAAAAAATAGTCTATCCTCATAACTACAAGCTTCTTTGCCCATCATATTTTCTATATACAGATGGCTTTTCTTAGTGAATGTCCAATAAATCGCTTACCTGTAATTGGAAAAAAAAGTTGTGTGTCTATTACGTTGGAATCATATCTTATTTCCCAGAGGCTGCTGGATCGCTGTCACTTAAGTAATTGTTCGGGAAAGTCCTCTTCAAAAAATATTTCCTCTAGTTTCTAAGGTACTTAATGTAAATATACACTGATGGAAAAAAAATCCCAACACCAAGAAGGAGTTGTGATAGCAAAACAAAATTTGGCAGGCGTGTTTATACATCTGAAAGATGACGTCGATTCAAATTTTGCACTCGACGCATCAGTGTGACGCTAGTAGCGACACACGGAAGATGCAAATCAGGTTTGCTTTAAATACGCGCTGTAACGTTCCTGAGCGTTGTTTAGCTTCGAGACTTGATGTAGTGAGTTGATGTTAGTCCACAATGCCTTTAAGAAGACGACGAAGCTATTATCAAGAGCTCACTGAGTTTGAACGAGGTCGTGTAATAATCCTACGAAAAGGTGGGTTTTCTTTCCGCGAGATTGCAGAAAGGCTTGGCAGGAATGCATCCACTGTGCATGAATGTTGGCAGCAGTGGTCAAGGGAAGGCACTGTCTCAAGAAGACCGGGTTCCGGGCGGCCACGTGGCACTACTGAGAGGGAAGACCGCCGCGTTCGGCGTATGGCCGTAGCGAGTCGTACTGTGTCTGCAGCAGTTGGCACCACAGTGACACAACGAACTGTTACCAATCGGTTACTTCAAGGACAGCTCCGAGCCAGACGTCCTGAAGCGTGCATTCCACTGACGCCAAACCACTACCGTTTGCGACGTCAGTGGTGTCAGGCTAGAGCTCATTGGAGGATGGAATGGAGTTCTGTTGTGTTTTCTGATGAAAGCCGGTTGTGCCTTGGTGCCAGTGATGGCCGTGTGTTGGTTAGGAGGAGGCCAGGGGAGCGGCTGCAGCCATCCTGTCTGCGGCCTAGACACACTGGACCTACACCTGGAGTTATGGTCTGGGGAGCAATTTCTTATGGAAGCAGAAGCACTCTCGTGGTTATCCCACGCACCGGGACAGCAAATGTGCACGTCAGTCTGGTGATTCAACCTGTTGTTCTGCCGTTCATGAGTAGCATTCCAGGAGGTGTTTTCCAACAGGATAACGCTCGACCTCATACTGCTGTTGTAACCCAACGTGCTCCACAGGGTGTCGACACGTTGCTTTGGCCTGCCAGATCACCAGATCTGTCTCCAATTGAGCACGTATGGGACATTATTGGACGACAACTCCAGCGTCATCCACGACCAGCATTAACCGTCCCTGTATTGATCGACCAAGTGAAACAGGCATGGAACTCCATCCCACAAACGGACATCCAGCACCTGTATGATTCAATGCATGCACGTTTGTATGCTTGCATTCAAAATTCTGGCGGTTACACCGGTTATTAATGTACCTGTATTTCACTTCTGCAATGGTTCCTCTCGGGCTTAAATTAACCTGTGATCTTGAAATTGTAATCAATTACGTACGTTACCTATATAAATGTATTGCTGAAATTTCATTACTCTACAGTAATTATTTCTTGGTGTTGGGATTTTTTTTTCCATCAGTGTAATACTATGGCCTAAGTCAGTGATGGCGAACCTCTTTTGAGACGAGGGTCAAATTTTGTTCATATTTTTTTAGTACTAGTTCGTGGATCCCTAATACCCATCTGCACCACGGTTAAGTTTAAAAATTTTTAACTGAGTATTTTTAAAACGAAATATCTTTTAAAATTCAATTGGCTTAACTGGTAAAAATGGGCGTGGTTTGATGAATTAAATTTCTTTAGTGGGGTTAAAAGTTCTTAAGGTGGTTTGGTGCAAATGGCAATAAAAGTTTCAGTGAACAAGGAGTAACAAAAATTACATACATGTTATTAGAAGAAAGTGCTTTAAAGATCGTTATTTGCTTTGGTTTGTTGATTTTTTCTCAACAAACAAAATGTGAGAAATTATGCACTTCATTTAATACATTGCAAACACTTTTGCTTCATTTCAAACACTACAAGCGCATTTGTCGTCATTTGCGTAACTTTAGAACTGTAATATCAGAGTGAAGGTTATAGACAGCATTTAAATTTGCTTTGTGTCAATGCAATGCTTGAAAAAATATCAATGGATATAATTTATCCACACAAATTAGATAATCTAAATAAACCCACGTAAACAAACAAATGGCTGCCTAGCAGTCGTGGGTCAGTTAAAAATCTTGCGTGGGTCAGTGTCTGACCCACGGGTCATAGGTTCGCTATCACTGGCCAAAGTATTGTCAGCAAACTGCTGTTATTCTTATATATTTGTGTAAGAAAGACCCAACAAAACATAAATCTGAAAAAATTGCCAAGTTCGATAGAACAAAAACGGCCTTCGGAGTAGTCAGTGCCAGCGATAAAAGTATTGATATCTAATGGGTGCCAAGTTCCATAGCAGATCCTTTGATCATGCCTATAAGAGCGTACAATGTTCCTTAATTTATTTAAAAACATTTTTTTATCGGATTCCTAACTTGGCAAGTGTTAATTAAGGAAAATTATATTCAAAAAATTTAACTCATTCAATTAGCAATTTTTAATAGTTAGTAAAATCATGTGGCAAGCTATTATAGTTAATTTCTAATTGTCTTTTTATCGTCTTCTTGAACGTAACTTATCTTAATTAAAACTTGCCAAGTTAGGAATCCGATAAAAAAATATTTTAAAATAAATTAAGGAACATTGTACGCTCTTACAGCCATGATCAAAGGATCTGCTATGGAACTTGGCACCCATTAGATATCAATACTTTTATCGCTGGCACTGACTACTCCGAAGGCCGTTTTTGTTCTATCGAACTTGGCCCTTTTTTCACATTTATGTTTTGTTGGGATATCATTAATTTTTGAAAAGCTAAAATGTGTGTTTTTATATTGACGATAAGTTATACTAAATTAAACCACGCTGAATAGTCGCCATTAATTATTTAAGATTTCTCCGTAATAAGTCCGTAAACCTATATTTACTTAATTAATCTTTTATCTAAAACGTTGAAAAGTTCTGTATAACTACGACACTGGATTCTTTGTAGTCACCTTGAGTTAAGCCTTAAGGCGAAAAATTAAAGCGGAAAGTGAATTTCAATGCATCAATTACCAATTATTTACCTTTAAGCGCGAGAGGGTTTTGTTTACTTTAAGCTGCAGAAAAATATGGCTGCTGTTTGAAGTCGTTAGGTATGATGCTACTTATGAGTATGCTAGTAACTTCGAAGATAATGTAATTTTTGAAGTTTCGGATCTTTTCTTTTATATATGCCAAGTTGTCTACCTTGATACCAAGTTTCAAGTTTCTAAGTCTCCTAGAAGTAGGTTAGATTTTTGATGAGTGAGTGAATGAGTGAGTGAGTGAGTGATAAAAATGACACTTTTCAAACCTTAATAATTCCATAACCATAAGAGGTACAACAATGAAATTTGATATTCTACGGGTTAAGGGGATCGCTATTAGACGTTCAAAATTTCAAGTATGTAGGTCTAATAGTTTTTGGGTAATGGTGGGGTCAAAAGTAGCTCGAAATGGTTCGGGTAAATATACACATTGGCCGGTGTCGCTGTATCTTAATTTGGCTTTGGCTGACTTTCTGAACTTGGCGGATACACTGCCGTGTGTCTAGATGTATTCCACAGTCTGTACAGAAGAGTGTTACACATTGCTGTAGGAAATTCAATTTGGATTTCAACATCTTGATATTTTAGCTCAAACGTCAATGGCAGTTTCTTTCTTTAGTAATTATCAGGAGAGATCGGGCGATTTTCACTAACCAGGTTTTTCTGAAAACGAGCATTGAAGAAGTTTTTTTCTATTCTTATTTACCTAAGAAAACTGATTCATTAATTTTTGGGAGTTTTTTTATTGAGTTGTAAATTATTAGTTTTTCCCCTTAAATGCATAAATACACGATATTTTCATTATTTTAGAACCGCTACTTGTAAAATTTATAAAATTCTGAAGTCAAAAAACTCTATCAACTATTGTGCATATTTTTTTTCTTTCAAAGGATGAGGCTGGAGAAAAAGCAGAGGAAGCTAACGAGTCAGAGGAGGCAAGAGATGAAGCCAGAGAAGAGTTGGATTCGCGTCTGAAAGCGGTAAAATCCCTTTATCAAAAATGTTATCCTGATGATGCGAGCTCTTCAGAAGAGATTGATGACAGAAATGCAATGGAATATTTGGAGAGCATAGAAAAGAGCATTTTGGAACAATTGATGCTGATTGAATATAAACGAATGAGAGTAAGCAAACCCAGTTTCAATGTTTTCCGAATTGTACTGAGAGCACCATACTGTGCGAAAGGATGTGCTTCCATGTTTCGTTATACCGTACTTGAATACGTTCTACCCTATAATCTTTTTTTTTCTTTTCTGAAGTACACGTTGTTAAAACTTTTAAATTATTATATTTACTAAAGATAGCTTTCGTTTGATAATAACGATATATGCTATTATTGTTTTCAAGCTCATTTAATGTAGCTAAATATCGCACAATGTGTCTTATAGAAGGCAAAACCATTGTTTCAAAATTTCATATTTTGCCCTTTACTTATTACACCTATGAGACAACTTAGGTGTCTATGAATTATCAAAATTGTCCCGACATTCACGTCAGCCTTCTCATTTAGCTTTAGTTAATAATTACTTCGAATATACCTTTTTCAATGGATAATACTCACTCATTCCTTCTTTCATTTATTCAGTCATTCATTTCTTTATTCATTCATTTACTCATTCATGTATTTATTCACTCATTTATTTATTTTATCATTTACTCACTCATTCATTCATCGAAATATCCTTAAAAATCATAATCAAAAATTTCATAGGAAAATAGGCTCGTTTAGTTCTTGTTGAACTTTGTATCAGTACATGTTCTACCATCGTAACATCTTTCCTATAAAGTTTGTTGTAAGCAAATGCGTCGGTTAGATCAGGATTTATATGGGATTGAAATTTCCCCGTAGGCGATAATGTTATTTTTTTGAACTGTTCAAAAATGAACCAAAATTGTTCAAATCAATAAATATTTCATGCCAAGAAGTTTATTCCAATAAGCGTTTTTGTAGAAACTTGGATCTTGTGCCCAGAGTTTACATAATTTTCTTCATTTTTGCCCATAGGTGCAAATGTTAAAATTTTTTTAACTGTTCAAAATTGAACGAAAAGTTATCTAAATAAAAAAGTAAAATATGGAAATGAGATGTCCCCGCCGAGATCTTTCGAATGCAAAAAGAATTTTTCGAATCGGACAATTCGTTCAGAAGGTCTTAGGGGGACACACAGACCGACACCACACATTTTCCCCCATCTCAAAACCCTACTTTCAAATTTTTTTATTTTTCAATTTTTATTTAATGAATTCACTTTTTTTTTTTGACTGTCCTATATTTTTAGCGATACTTTTACGACACATTAAGCTTCCTTTCACGCTTTTTTTAACATTTACGGGAAAGTAAGCTAAAAAGAGGGAGGGTGCGTTGTTGCGCTGGTGTCATCTGACTGCAAGCGTGAAGGGCTAATGCTGGTCATCTATCAGATGACTCTTCACAAATGGCGAGCAATTTCCGTGGCTTTGAAAAGGTCGAATGCAGAAAATGCAATTTTACGTTGTAAACAAAAACATCATTCAGTACATTGCAACTGTTTAGTTATTAGCCGAATATTCTGAATTTGCTAGTGAAAGAAAATAGGCAATTAGACTTCAGAAAATTCAAAACATTCTAATACGCTTTCAACAGTAAGTTCTGATCACTTCAGGAAGATTTTTACTTCATAGCGTAGGTCTCATTTAAGTTACAATGCCAGTTTATTGGATAGAGGAAAAAAAAAAAAAAAGGCACAGGTATTATGTCAATAAGTCGTGTAAAAAACTGCGCCGTGTTTCAATAACAAGTTATGTGGTCTAAAAATGTTACAAGTTGCATTCCTTTTAAAGATTTTTTAACTCTTAAAATCTAAATCTAACTTTTATTAACAGATTAAAAATACTAGTGGCAAGAGGCATAATTGCTTTTCATGATTACTTTACCTAAGTTACTTCTTAAAAAAATTGCTATTGATTTCCGTAGGTGTACTTTATAAACTAATGCTGTTTCTATTAATGTGTTTTGTTTTTTTTTAAATTAAATTTAAGCATTTCGCTTTGAAAATCATGTACTTTATTCGATACTGTATTTTTCTAAGGGAAACCATATCGAGATAATTTATCAATTTAGGTGCTTCCTTTAGAAAGGAAATAAATTACTAACTGTAATTTACACAAACATGTCTCGGAGCATGCTGCACTTCATTTTATTTCAATTAGCTTTCATTCAGCACTTCCAAAATTTTGTAAATTATAACTGCTTACAGTCAGTCGTTTAAATTTATAGTTCTGTTTGTCAGATTTAATGAATTTGAAATCAAAAGAGCCTTTAGCACAGTTGTTTAATGGAGACAATTCAAGCAACGTCATTGGTCACGTGGCAGCGATGAAAGCAATGTAAACAGAGGAAGCCGTAGCATCGCTTTACTTCGAGTTCAGCAAATCTAATTAAGAACTAGGACAAGAAAAAGTTCTTCTACATTACATAAAATTAACACTAAATAAAACACTATAGCTATTGTAATAATTAATAAATTTCTTTTGTGATAATGAAATTAAATGTAAATACTGTGTTATAATCAAAAAAAGCTGTGAAAATAGTCTAATTAATTTTAAGATAACTAATTTTGCCTATTGAACTCCACGTAGAACTCAATTGAAAATCTTAATAAACAAAGAGCGGATATCACGTGACAACGATGTCCGCTCTTGAGTCCCTCCAGCGGTGAATTGCATTCATTGTGTTTGCAATGTATGAGTTTTCAAATTTTGCAATAACAGAAAAGGAATAGTTCATATGAGTGAATTATAAACTGCACTGTAAAAAGTTTTGGTGTTGTTGAACACCATTTTTGGTGTTCAGTCGGTGTAAAGTTGAATATTATTTATTTTGTGATGTATTTTAAATTCCTTTAAGTATCTGCCTAAAAAAATACACACAGAATGATTTTTAGCATATGATGTTCGTCAACTCATCTACGCATCAAACATTCATTACGATTGCTCATTTATCCTATTTTCATAGAAATGAGCTATTGCAATGAAACTTCAATAAACAACGGAGTTAACGAATTTCATATGCTAAGAAACGTTATACTGTCTATATTCTTTTTAGAAAACTACATAAAAAATTTAAAATACATCAAAAATGAATAATTTTCAACTTTACACCAACTGAACACCAAAAATCGTGTTTAGTAGCACTAAAAGTGGTGGCTACTAAGCGCTTAAAAATAGTGTTCTCATTTTACAATCATGGTAATGAGCTATAATGCCTATCTCATTTACATTTAAACTTAAATTGGTTTTAACTTAAAATTTCAGACAACATAAAATGTATTCATGCATTTTTGTATAGCTGTAATTTATTTCAAATTGCTACCTTCATTTCAGAGTTAAAATTTTTACAATTCACAATAAATTTTCGTGAGAGTATATTGGCAAATAAAATTGAAGTTTTAATGTGAGTATTTATAAAACAATAATTCGTAGATTTAAGCCATGCATTGAAGTTTGAATCCCAATCTTTAAAAAGTAGTTTAAATTATAAAACTTATCACTTTTGATAAAATTATTAAAAGTTGATTTAATGGTAAGACAGTTATTGCTTACAAAATATCAATTAAAATTCATTAGTGATGATTTATGAAGAATGGTATCTTTATTATTTTTTTTAAAAAATACGTTGTAATGCTTTAAACTGAAAAATATTTCTCTTGATGTATTTCCAGCAAATTAGTAGCGTTCTTACTTAACACAGAAATTAAAATTTTCCTTAAATTGTTTCTGTCATTTATATGTTACATTTTTATACTCCTAATATATTTTTGACACATAGTTTCTTCTATTAGCTGATTTCTTAAATATTTGCATGAAATAGAATTATGGGATCATTCATAAATGATGTCACGCTTGGAGGGGGCAGGGGGTTTTGTGAAATTGTGACAGTGTGACGAGGGGAGGGGGTAACAAGAAGTGTGACGTTCTGCTTATGCAAAATAGCATGACAAGTGACAAAGGGGGAGGGGGATCCGTTGAAGTGTGACATTTTGTAACAAAGGGAGGGATGGTGTCAAATATGTAGCAAAAAAGCGTGACATCATTTATGAACGGTCCATACACATTTAAAATACTATTTTCCAATTCATCATTTTTCATAACAAAAGTCCAACATTTATCATGAGGAAATAAAATATAAAAATGCGTTCGCCAAAAAACGATGAAGAAAAAAATATTTTTTCCCGATAATAAATTATAAAAGCAAAATGACAAAAGTGATTAATTGTTGTTAGAAAGGATTTTTTGTAGAATATGACTAACTATTATTTATATTTACATTTTTTCTGGCATCTAGAATAGGGTCATTCCACGGCAACGGACGTTACATTTATACAGCATTTTTCAACTTCAACGAGCTTTCTAACAAACTTCTTGGGTATTTTTTAGGTTTTTTAATTTTGGCTAGTAAAAGTACATGTGTTCTAAGTATGCAAAAAAAAAAAAAAAATTGAAGATATATATGTATTTGCTGTATGATAAAAAAATGTCAGCATTTTTTTTAACAGACAGCAAATACATATATATCTTCAAAAAATTTTTTGCATACTTAGAAATCACATGTACTTTTACCAGCCAAAATTAAAAAACCTAAAAAATACCCAAGAAGTTTGTTAGAAAGCTCGTTGAAGTTGAAAAATGCTGTATAAATGTAACGTCCGTTGCCGTGGAATGACCCAATATTAGAACTTTAAAAAAAATTCTTTAGAATAGTTTCTGTCCTGTCTACCAGGTACAATGTCTAATACGTTTATTTTTTAATGTTAAAGTCTACAATAACTCTTATGTGCATGCATTCTTTTACATGAAACTTAATATATATTCATGTGAAGGATTTTATTATCTAATACAAGAAAATAAACGATGCTTTGGTAAATTCTAATTAATAATGCAAATGACTGGTACTTCTCCTTTTCCTTAAACACTTAGATTTTTAAATGGTGCCAAAATTGTCGCCAAAAAAAAAAAAAAAGTTAAAATTGTTGATGTTGCATTTGAGGTACCATTTAAATGAAACCAGAATCGCCGTTGATTTGTAACTGTAACAAATGCTAGAGATTTATTGCGGTGACAGTAAATATCGGGAATGGATTGTAATTTGTCATGTTTCAAAAACTTCAAGGGTTGTTCCTTTATTAAAATATAAAATCTCATTGTATTTAAGCACAAGTGCTGTAGCAATTTCATACAAGTTACAAGCAAGATCACGTATGAGTTTTTCTTTCTTAATTTTATTTTGTTTATTTATTTATTTATTTTGTTAACATTTTTACTTTAAAATTAATTTTGATTCTTTAAAAACCTTTGATCTCAATCAAAAATTAGATATTTTCTTATCGTTACATTACAAAAGTGTTTAACGCAGATTCACGTTTTTAATTGCGTTCAAGTAGTAAACGTAAGTTTCTTTAAATTTTGAGTGATGGTAAAAGCGGATGATAAGGCCGAAATCCGCATCAACAAGTGAAGACAAAAAAGTGAAAAGCGATTTGGCAACTAGTATTAAAAATGAGTACAAATATTTTTCTCAAACGTTCGTTTTATTCCTAGGATGCTTCCGATGAAGATATTCTATCAGGCGACTCCGAAACGGATGAATCAAATATCATGGATGAACCAGAAGTTACAGATAGTGCGGAAGCTATCCAACCACGATTATTAAAGTGAGAATCATGGATGAATATAATATAATATACAACCAGCTTATTTACTTCAGGAGAAATGCAAAATGAGGGGAAAATATCAAATTATCCAAACAAGTTGCCTTTTAAATTAGCAAATGAATTGAGACTGATTGAATTTTAATTCATCAGATTCCCTGGGGTGTGAAAAGGTAGAACTCTAACACAATGTGTGCTGGTACATTTCGCGGTAAAATTGTGCCGGGTTCTGTAGGTTTTGAGCAAATTTAGTTATTCAGTTAAATCTCAAAAATCGAAAATTATTTAATTTTTTAACCTAAACTTTTCGTATTTTATATTGAAATATATAATGATTGTTGTAAAAAAAATAAAATTTTTGGTGGATAAATTTATAATAGTATCGTAAACATGAAAAATCAAATAGAAATATATAGTTTTAAATATTTTGAATTATATTATTTACAATCATTCTTACATTATAAAAAACTGAAAATAGCAATCATAAAACAAATTAGCGCTATGGGCCTTCTGTTGTGATTTTGTACATCACTGCAAAAGTGTTTTGACATGCTCTGTTCTATATTTCATTTTGTACAAAGAATAGCAAAAAGTGTGCTTAGCAGCCTACTATTTCTTTCTCTAAAAGCGATACAAAGAAGCCATGCCGTTACCCTAGCCCGTACTAGTACCTGTCCCGCGCTCAACTATCAATCGTCTGAAAACGTCCTAGCACGTGTCCCGCCCATAATGTGGTAACACTTTACCGACCGCTTTTAGCGTTTAACAGCATACGCAGTCCGACCGGCCGCTCAACCGCAGATTCTCCAATGTATCTCAGTACTAATAATAAAATGCAAATGATATAGCAAATGCCAATTGTTTATCGCCATGGGTACCGATTGATGGGCAGTGTTTAGGTAGCCGCAAGAAAAGGGCGATCAATAGGCAATCGGTCTGTAGTCGTTGGCGATAAAAAAATCCGATTAATAGGCGATCCGTCGGTAAGCATCGGCAATAAAAAGCCAATGAATAGACTATCGGTCGGTAAAATTTTAAGGTGGTAGAAGAATCTAATGGCTCAACTAACGCTTAAAGTCATAGGTCCCCCAGCGATCCATAGGTGAACTTCGGGCTCGTCATGTTTATCAAAAGATGACTGGCAGTTCGGGTTGCAGCAAAACTTACAAAAAAGAAAAAAAATGCATAAATAAATAAAATAATAATAATATTAAATGTAAATATAAATTCTGAAGGAACGCAGAGAAAGTTAGGTGAAAAGATTTTGGAAAATATTCCTATTGCCTTGCACTAGTGATTAGGGGGTCACTCATATGATCAATTCCAAACATCCTGATTTACTTATGATACCAATCACTAACGTGCTTCGTCAACGATTGAAATTCATTTGGTTTAGCTATCTAACCTGTTTATCACACATGTCCTTTTCTATGAGCTCACACTAAAAGCGGAATGTAATAACGTTAGTGCGAATAGATTGTGTGTATATACCGCTAGACACATTCAGTTATAAATGGGTCGATTTATACTCGAACCTAAACAGTGTTGTACAGTTAATGTTAAACTGATTATTACATTTCATTACGTCAGGTCATTCAATCGGATATCGGAATTTATACTTATAATCCGCAGCTATTTAGTTACTGGAACTAAGCTTTGTATTAATTATTCATAAAGCACTGCAATAGCGTAAAAATGTAGCCATGAACTTTATGTAGTTAAAATAATTCTACATGTTGATTATTAAGTAAACTTAAATTTTTTCTTCATTAAATTTCTTATATTTGGGAATCTATTGAAGATAATTAGAAACTTGAAAATAATTAGTGGAAAGTAATTCGAAGATAGAAAAAGTTTTTTTGGCGAAAGAGTTTATTCATTAAATTGGTACTGTCATTGTTTTCAATTAATTCTATAAATATCTATGAATTCTCTCTCTCAAAGTGCAGATGAATATAGAATTGGCACAGATGCCGTATTATATTTCATTTGCTTATTGCCAGTGACTTTAATTAGGGTAATTTGTTAAACTGAAATTCATTGGAAGTGAAAGATTTACTTTTAATCTGCTCACCATTCTGTTTTTGGAATATATTGGGTTCGCAATTCGTTTATTTGATTTGTGTTCGTTTGAATAAAATGAAAAGACCTCCTATTCAGTGACACTAAATGCCTATTCCTTGCCTTAACTTGCCTTAGTATTTATTTTACTGTCAGTTGTTGAGTAGTGTTATTTTACGTCTTTCATTTTAGTAGCAAGTATTCTACGTCAAGAACTTGTATATTGAGGATGTCTATAGATTTCCAAAAGTGAAATTTCGTGACTTTTTCGTGACGTTTTCGGAACCGTTCTGTGATACATCGGATATTGATTCTGCCAGATACTGGATATCCGATGTCTCTTATTCGACGCATACGCACCGGATATCCGACTCTGATGATTGGAACTTGTAAATTCTATACTTATTTTTAAATATTCCAAAGCTTCCAAATACGTAGTAAGTTTGGCATTCATATATCTTCAAAACATTTTAATTAATTAAATTTTAAAAATCAAATTTGACATTCGGTGTAACCGGGTATTTCGTGCAGTGACCAAGTCAGATTCCGGATATTTAAAAACCTGTCGGATACCGGATATTCGATATCTTATGAAGGGGACCAGTCTCGTTAGACTGAAAATTTCATGACCTATTCTTAATTTCCGTTACTTTTTCGTTACTCTCGTGACCGAATTTGAAATTTGTAACCGGTAGACACCCTGCTATTTCATCCATTTATGCACCGCCTCTCTATGCATTATGTTATGCTAATGCAATGATGACTAGATACCATTATTGTCTTGAACTTAGGAGTGAAACCGAACTTCCAATATTAAGTGATTTGGAGAAGAGAACGTCTGTTTTGTCATTAGACGACCTGAAGCAGAAGGCTGCAGATGTCCTCAGTGAACTGGAATCGGAACAAGATATGGACGAAGACGAAGAAGATTCAGCGACCAGTGAAAAATGAAAATGACTTTGCTAAAATGCAAATGTTGCAATAAGTTTGACTTTCCTATGTTATATCTTATCAAAATCATTCTGTAAGCAAAACGATCAACCACATAACTATGTTTATCTTTCAGGTGTATTGAAACTGATTTTAAATTACCTCATTTTATTTGGCGAAAAATAACATTCATATAAATAAATTATTTTTTTCGTTTTTTTTTTTTTCACTTAAATACGATTTTTCGTACTGAGTGTGTTAAATCTTGTAATACAAAAACAGCAATTGTCTTTTATAGTACTGGGGCTGCAACGATTTGATTCCATTGTACTGGTTCAAATAACATTGTTTCTCCGCCTAGTCGGGTGTGGGGATTCCGTTCAGGCATAAAGGGGATTGCGATCTGACTAATAAAAATAAGACTAGAATAAGAAACATTCCTTTATTACATAAATCATTTTAAAGTAATAAAGTGTAACTACGGTAATATAAAATAAACTAATAGCAGGTAGCTTTAAATAAGTAATTTTTTCACCTAAAACGTTTTCTATACGAGGAGACAAAGTTGGCGCGCGATTTGTTTCTTTGCTCTTGAGAGGGTGGCAACACTAAAAAGGTGGAAAAGTGGTGATGTAACATATTGAAATTCGATTATGTGTTTTTTTTTTTTTTTTCAAAGAAGGTCATAATTCTAATATTTTCAAAAAACATTAATGTAGAAGTTTAACAGTGCGTGTAAACAATCTTTTAACTACTTCTTTGTTCAAAATTTAATCACGAAACAATATAAAAGGTTGATTGAACGAGCCTTTTAAGTGGTATGGATCGTTTGATATAATATATTGTATATTATTGTTTATCATTATCAAGCATTTCTGCAGTCTAAGACTACAGTGATCTCTTTTTGTGATATTTTAGATATTCATAAATGGCCACTAGGAACTGTTTGAAGGTTGCACGGATTAAAAAGCCATAATAATTGTGAAAATTGATTTTTAGAAGGTTACATAAAAAAAATCATCTTTATAAGAGAAAAATATTTAACTAAAAGTCTTCATTTTGATGACATTAATGCATATTTTTTGTGCCAAAAATCACAATTGATGAACAGCGCTTCAACAAATTAAAAAAAAAAAAAAAAAAAAGAAAATATGTAACAAAATTTTCTGCATGATGTTAAATTTTTCATAGTAATGTATAATAAGAGTACTGAGCAAAAAAAATAAGTTGTTTAAATTATATTTCAGTTTTTAATGTTAAAATACTGGATGAACTCAGACTCTCTTCAGATAGGGTACAAATTAAGAAAAAATGCTCTTTGTTCCAGTAAACAAATGATCGTTTCTCCTCTGCTAAGGATATTTGCTCAGCCATGCAAAAAATACTTCAAATTTATTATCGCCGAGTATTCTAATATCACATGAGGTGAAAAAAGATCCCGTCTTTAAAAAAAATCTTTTTTTTTTTCCTTTTGTATTTCTGTATGCTCTGAAAATTTTAAGGTAACGTACCTCCTGTTTTATTCTCAGGAAATAGAATCAGCAAAGCGTTTCAAGGTGAATATAACGGGATAAAATGCAACTTTTCGTTGACTCTGCAACACTACAGGTGAATACAAGTTCAGCTATTCCTACAGTGCTGTCACCCAAATGCATTCAAGTTGCAATCTGAGATGCAGACTTCTTCAACGTGACATTTTGCAAAAAAATCAGGTTTCACGTAAATTTGGGAGAGCATTATTTAGAAATCCTAGATTGTGCTATTTAATATAGCATATCATTTATTCTTTGCAATATAACTTTAGGAAGGCTCCACGAGACTTACTTTTTATTTTATGTACTTATTTTTATAAATATTATCTAGATACAAATAGGCAAAGACTAAACAGTTAAGAATCACTTTCTCTGTTTTTCAATTGATTTCCTTATTTTTTTTTAAAGTAGCTATTGACGAGTGTTTTTGATATCAATTTAAAAATTTTGGAAACAGTTTAGACAAACAGACAAACCAGTTAAGAATCATTTTCTCTGTTTTTCAATCGATTTCCTTATTCTCTTTAGTAGCTATTGACGAGTTTTATTGATATCAATTTAAAAATTTTGGAAACAGTTTATTGTTAATTATTCCCCCTTTATTTTGTCAGACGAGCCTCATTTATAATTTTAATTTTATATTGTTATAGCTAGCAGATGGCAACATGTCTTGGCATAGAAAATTATTAGGTAATAAATGCAAAACTTATTGATAAATAATATTAAATCGGCAAAAATGTTTTAAGTTACGTGGTTTTATTTAAATTCAAAATATCGTTGCATTATCCAAACAAAACTATTGTTTCCAAACGGCAAATGATAATGCTGATAATTTCCTCAGAGCCAAAATTATTATTTTTTTCCTAATTAACGTTATAATAAATTATAAAATGGATGGATTATTGTATTGTCATCGAAGATAAGCTTGTGTGCAAAATTGGAAGATAATTTATGCAGTAATAGTTGTCGAAAATCGCCTTACAAAACTCCGCCACAAGTCAAGTTAAATAAAACTATGTAAAAAAGAGTTTTTGACATTAAGCAGTAAAATTAAAAGCAATTGTAATAATAGTTTGAGTGAAGGTTTCTCTGAAACAAGTTAATGACAAATGACAGTAGTGTATGGAAGCAAACATTTAAGTTTTATTCAACTGCCGCTCAACTTAGTACGACATCGGCAGAAGTACAAGCGGCTACCTTTATGAACGCCATTGACCTGCGGTGACAATGATTTACAATACGCTTGCTTTAAGTGAGGATGATCACTATAAACTCGACGTTATAGTCGCCAAATTTGATGAATACTTATATAAGTATATAACTACAATGTTTTCAATGCTAAATTTAATTATCACGGTCGAATTTCGACTGTTGGGCGAACTTTAGTACCAATAGATACAAACGAAGAAAATGAAATTTATTTTTTTAAACCGTCATATAACACAAACCAGGGTTGCCAGATGTGGCTAAAATTAGCCATTATGGCTAATTTAAGGAGCTTCTGGGTAAAAGTATTTTCATTTACTAGCCACAAACAATTCTGGCTAATAATGGCTAATTTTAAATTTAGTTTTCCATATTAAAGTTTATTATTGGTTTATTTCAACAAGATTTCCATGTTTTGAGATTTATATGCATTTAGTATATTCAGTTGGCAGTTGTAGAATTCGTTCTGTTGATCATTTGAATGATATTATAGCAGAGAATGGTAAAGGTAGAAAATTAATTAGGTGTGAAAATGCGTGGAACAAAATGCACTAGCATAATAAAAAATGTAGTGAATGCTGGTTTTTCACTGGGAGGTTTACGAGCGACACAGGTTCTCCATTTCACAAGGCGCCGGATACCTGGTATTCGAACTGTTTTTAATGCCCGACAGCTGATCTAATCACGCAACAAATCACCACCGGATTTCAAAGATCCAGTGAGTAAAATTTGGTTTTTGAAATTTAATTAGCATGTTTTAAAAATTATGCGAGTAAAAAACATGTACGTATTTGGAAACTGTGGAATGTTTAAAAATAGTTATAGAATTTATAGCTTTCAAACATCGGAACTGGATATCCGGTACAAATTCGTCAGGCAAGAGACATCGGATATCCGACAAAATGAATATCCGGTGTGGAGCTTGCGTATCTAATTTGCATTATAGCAACAACAACAAAGCAATAACAACAATAACAAAGCAATAACAACAGCTAAGCAATAACAACAGCTAAGCAATAACAACAGCTAAGCAATAACAACAACAAAGCAATAACAACAGCAAAGCCATAACAACAACAAAGCAATAACAACAATAAAGCAATAATAACAACAACAACAAACGCAATAACAACTGAGTTAAAATAACAATGGCTAATTTTGCTCTCGCAACTGGCTAAAAGTCGTCTCGAAAATCTGGCAACCATGACACAAACGGAAACGACCTAAATTTTTGTAAAATGCTACTTTTCTCCACCAGACCCCTACCTGTTATCCGAGGCCTTAGGATTGCTTACGCACGGGGAGAGGTAGTGAGGTCTACGGATTTTACATGAGTAGAATGGTACTGTAGCGTGTCGCGGGCCTTCTGAACTTCGTCCTACGACACCGTTTGTTCTTTTTACGTGAAATATAGACGTTTTCAATATCAGATCACACTAACCTTCATCCATATACATCTCTTGTTTATTGATGCAATGACTTTATACAATTTGTACAATAATGCTATTCACAAAAGCATCACAATGCTCATATCAAACAAAGTTATTCTACAAAAGTATAATGCTAGAGTCAGCCCCTAGCAGACACTGCTCTCTACAACTCCTCGAGTGCGTCTCTCTGATCAAAGTTATTCTAAATAAGAAATCATTCCTCTAGAGCCAGCGCCTCCCAGCAACTGCTCTCTGCGACTCCTCAAGTCCGTCTCTCTCTTCGCATCGTTTGCATCCCTCTTCACCCCTGCGCGAGAGCCCCAGGTTGAACTAAACCGCGAAACCAGGAAGGAGGATTCGAGGGTGCGTAGGGTCGAGTATGCCAGACACTACAGGTACTGCCCTTATTAATGGTACAGTCCTAGCCACTGCGGGGGCGAGAATAATTTGGGATTGCGTTTTTAGAACCATACTCAAAATACACTACGAAGGTTATTTTATTTAGAAGTTATCTAATTCTTTTAAATAGCAGTTTTAAGTCATAAAAATCTAAATCAATTGCCTGAAAAAAATATATAACACATTCAAAACGAACATTCATAAGAAGAGCAATACGTTATAATTTAACAACAATTTGTACAAAAATGATATGTAACAAAAACAACCATTTGGTATGCATGGAAAAAGGAAAAACAAATGTATTTCTAAAGTAATATGAGGAAGTCACTCAATTCGGCAAAAATTCTTCCAACGTTAACTTTTTATATTCTTATTATTGAAGTTTAAAGAAGACGCATATTTTTTTTCTTTTGAGCAGGCAAAATTATTTGCTTCTGACTTTTGGGTCGAGTTCAGAAAACTCGGACCCCCCAAAAAAGAGCGATTTTCTTTACTTTTTGCATTAGTTTCTCATAATCTTGTTGAGAATCGAAATACGTTCGAATCTTTTGATGTTATGAACAAATACGGAAAAAAAGCATCTAAAGCTCCGAAATGTTTTTAGAATTATTCAGTTTAATAAAATATGAACAGTTATTTATATTCACCAGTAGTAGAAAAAAAATTCTCAAAGATGTCATCCTCATATTATCTGTAATCAGTACTACCTTGTGGGCGATTTTTCTTTTATTAGGCAATTTTTCTTTATTTCAATGGGGAACTATTTGGAAAGTGCACTGGAAAGCATGGTAGTTAAATATGATAATATTGATTGTAAAAAATATGTGTGGTACACTCCGTTATAAACTCAAATTTTTCTTAATAAATATTTCTGGAAAATGAAGTATGCGGTCTCAAAAATTAAAAAAAAAAAAAAAGTAGCTATATAAATGCAAATTTTTAAACACATGAAAACTCCCATCGTGGGAACATACAAATATTCTCTGTGATGTCGAAAATAACCGAAAATAAAGTGTCTAACGGTGAATGAAAGTTAGCTGTCATCAAACTTAATACGAGAGCTAAAAACGTTTTGCATTAAAACTATTAAGTTCTGCTCTGTGTCCTGCATCGTTAATTGTAATGTCTGAACGAAGTTATCCCTAAGCCAAGCTGGAAATTTCGACATCAGTTGGTCTCTTAGAAGCTTGCAAGGCACAAGCAAGTATCTACTCAATCTATAACAGTAATCCAAAGTGTGATTTCCATATTCTGGACTCGTTTTCTGAAAGTTGCAAATGCACACAGAGGTCCAGGCTGGGGTTCGGGTCAACATCAATGTCAGATAAGGAATAATATTTAAGGCTCGCGGCCAGAGAAAACCTAATGATCATTCTTCCTCTAACTATATATATAATTATACTAATACACGAAAGATATGTTGTGTGAATGATTATTAAGATTAATTAGTCACGTAATAACCACATAATGCTCTTACCTACGGCTGGGACGACATTTATTCCTAAAAGAAAAGCTCCCTTCAATTACGGGGATGGGACAAATTTGTCCCAGCATTTTTTTCGCCTTTCTCAAGGAGAGGTTATTTTTGAGTACTCTGAGTAATTTTTGAGTTCGTTGAGATCAGTTAATGAGACATATCTTGCAAAAAATCAAGTTATGCAGTAAATTTATGTAAAATGTGTGCCGTAGTGGATCAGTCGGTTAAGCTCGGTTCCCGCAGAACACCGAAAGTGAAGCAACACTGGCTATGGTCAGTTCTTGGGAGGGTGACCACCTCTCGCGAGTGTTTCCTCTGGGAACCTGTACGCTAATGGGAGCTGGTGTAAGTAAAATCCGTCGTGGGTCCAAATGTCCTCCAAGTTTGAAATACCTTACTAGGTGACGGACGATCTGTAATCTGGGAGCTGACTAAAAATTAGGAGGCCTCTCTGAGCTAAGTTGTACTTCCACCTACAGGAGCTCAAATTTAATGGAAGGTGTTCCCTTTCTTTGCCGTAAATCCTGGTTACCCTGCGAGGGGAGGTTGTATTTTCAAGTGGCATTTGCAACAACAAGATTTACGTAAAATAGACACAAAAGTACAATTTACATCAAAATATAATGCTTATTGTCTTCCGAAAAGTGCAAATACGATAAACTTAAGTGTTTACATCTCAAAACCAGCAGTTAAGGGGAATCGACAACATGAAACCATTTTTTTTCTCCTATGGTGTTTATTTTTGTCTCATGTCATGTTATACCACTTTATAAGAAATATTGTGAAAAAAAAACTGGATTTCTCAAATATAATTTGAAAATTTTAATTTTTAAAACAAAATTTAGCAAATTTTAAAAATGCATCTTTTTTTTTTTTTTTTCAAAAATCGGCGTAAAGTCGCAATTTTTTTTTGTCTATTCATTACTCATAAAGCAAATTTTTATGCTTTGAATTTTTTAAAAGTCAAATACCTTTTGAGAAAAAAAATTAAAACTGAAGTAACGCAGAAAAAATAACGAAAAATTCGAAAACAAAAATAGTTATTTTTGTTGGTTAAGTATTTAAAGGGGGAAATACGTGTAAAGTTTTCCGAAAATTTAAAAAAAAAAATTCTTCATATAAATCGATTCTACAACTATTCAATAATATACCCTAAAAATTTTAAAGCAGAATTCCAAGTCGTTTAAATGTTATAAGTTTCGGTTTCGGAATGAAAAGGTGGCAAATCACACCGGTAATACAATCAATGATAAATCAATAAATATTGGTTCATTTTTCTAAAACTTTCAGGGAACATTTTTAAAGATTTATTTTATTACTTAAGCCAATAATTTGTTTTCGTTTTTTTCGACTTTTTTGGGGGAGGGAATTTTTTTATTTTTTGAGCTCGCTTACATTTAGCCCATATTTACAATTACACAAACTGCCCCTACCCCCATTTGTGCCTAGCACAGCAGTATATTGCACAACTTTAATGAAGTATGAAACAGATGAGAAAATAAATGAGAAAGAAGAATAAGCAAACGCCTCCACCTTAGGGAAATTAATTTTACGAGTATTTATCACTCTGAATACCGTTACATTTAAAAAACGGAATTCAAAAAGTAATATTTATTTTAAAGCAACGTTTTCTCGTTCTACCTTATATGAGCACATACAGATAACCCACATACAAAAGATAACCTCATTTCTGCAAAAAAAAAAAAAAAAACTTACCGTTCATTCGAAAAAGCAGGATACCGTTTTTTTTTTAACTGTGTAATTTATAACACATAACGAGATTTCGAACTAAATAGCCATTAGAAATAAAACATTTTGCAGCCATTTTCTCTTTCTTTCAATAACACATGTTCTGACTTCAGCTCCGACTAAACAAATATTTTTATAGGATGTCAGGCAAGAAATTGGGGCGGGTGTAATGCTTTGTCGAAATGGCGGTATCTGCTTTTGATTTCCTCTAGGCTAAAAAATTCGATATCACAACCTAATCTCCGATGCAAAACTGAAACAACAACAGAAAAAAGTAATTTTTCTCTCTGCATCCGATATGATTTCATCTCAAACTCTGGGCTTCTTTCTACCTAAATGGGTTTACTTCTACCTTGAGGTAAAATCTCAGGAATCTTTCTTCTCAGAAAAATAAAGCTTGTTATGAATGCTCTTCTCCCAAGCACGTTCTCAAAAAGGTTCATGAAGACATTTTACGCTGACATAAATGCTTTTAGAAGTTTCATTTTCCTTTCCACACCAAAGTGGGGAAAGTAATAATGGCAATGGTAATACTGATGCATAAGACTTCAGTAACACGAATGTTTTACTTTAAGACATACGTATATATTTGATACTTTATCGGATTTGATGCATTTACTAATAACGAAAATACCTAGCCACTTAATAAAGATTAAGGTTTTCTAAGAGTATAATATTAAGATCTATAATTGTTACATATCAGGATGGTGTAAATCTGACGTATCAGGATGTTTAAAAGCTATGTATCAGAGCTAGAGTTTAACCAGCGGTTGAAATTTGAACTTAATTCTTTAAATTTTTCAAGTTCAGCCTCGAACGTTAAACAACTTTGAGACATTTAAGGGTTTCTCTTTGACAACAGTTTGTATTGTTTAAATATTTCAATTACCGATACCTCTCTTCAGTTTTCCACAGTTGTGGATAGGCGTCCATAAGTTTCTCTTCGGCTAAGTCGTAATCGTACAGCAGGAAAGCGATCTTTGTTTCACAATCATATTACAGATCTGGAAACGCCGTTTACAAAGATTTCGAAAGCTTATCAACCGCTTCAAAAAAAAACTGATCTAAAATGGAAACCGGAATTTCTAACTTGGTCATATCGTCAAGTCTTGATTCCATGCCAGTTTTTAACTGGTCAAGCTGATCAGTAACAATAAAGATTTTGTTTTCAAGTATCTGTTTGTCCGCCATTGAACTTTTTTAAAGGTCAAAAACTGAAACAACTCTTTACGGCCCATATTTGCCTTTTAAATATCAAACTTGACGATGAATGATGAAATAATTCCTTTTCCTTTGGTAAGGGTGAATCTTGTTGCTTTAGAGCTTTACGTTAACTTTTTTTCATTTTTTCGAAAATATCATTGAGGTACGCAACTTCCCACTTGCATTACTTAAAATTCTCAATCAAAGCAGGATAAGTATTGCCGAGAAATTCAGTAACTGAGTCAAACAGTTCGCAGGTCTTAGAAAGCCATGTCACGTTCGTACGTAGAAGCAATGGTCCAAATCCCTCATCATTTCCATGGTAAAGTTGTCAAAACAGACGATCATTGAGGGAATTAACTTTGATTTTGTTGACCCATCCTAGAAACATTAGAAGCAAATTAATAAGACATAAAACAACGCGTCAGCGCACTTATATCTCACTTTGTATTATATCCGACACTGTTGGCTTTAAATTGTATTTTATTTTCTTTGACAGCGTACTGGCTAAACAATCTGAGCTGACTTATCATACATATATTTATATCTTATATATAAGCAGCTTAAGTGTCTGTTCGTCGCCGATAGGTTATTGGTTGCTTTCGTAACTGTAATGCAGTTGCCATTGTTGTAACACACGTCAAATATACTAATAATCAAAACATGTCTCTAGCATTTTGTGTGAGGCATCGCTAGATTTGCAATGCCCGTTAAAAATTAATGTAAACGCGAATTTAATTTAATCATTACTTCTTTGTTTTAATTTATTTATCGTCTGCACTTTTTATATAAAAGCGGCAGCGCTCTTTTTTCCAATTTCGTTAAAACTATTGTTTCGACTATGATTACGTTGGATATAAATAAATATTTTTCATAAACAATTTGATTATATAGTAAATAATATTTTTATTTTACAGATTATTATAACTTAGACTTTTTTTTTCGGTAGGAATATTTTTTCCCGAAATTATTATATGTTTATTATTTATTCATGAAACTTTACTGTTCTACCTGATAAATTTCTCCTTGATTTGATGTGCATTTCCGGTTACTGAGAGAATTGTATATTTATATGGGGCCGTTCATAAATGACGTCACGCTTTTTTCCCATATATTTGACCCCCCTCCCCCGTTTGACACAGAATGTCACACTTCGGCGGACCCCCCTTCCCCCCTCTGTCACGCGTCACGCTATGTTGCATAATGCATGATGTCACACTTCTTGCTACCGCCTCCCCTCCCCTTGTCACACTTTGTCACAATTTCACGAACCCCCCCTCACCCCCTCGAAGCGTGGCATCATTTATGAATGATCCCTAATACCTAGAACAGCGGTCATTTCGTATGACCGACGGGCTTACTAATATATATATATATAGGAAATAGAATAACTAACTTCTTACGATTAGTATTATTTTGCTTTGAAACTCATTTAATAGATTATATTTTCTATTTTATTTTGTTCTTCACAGTTCGTCTTCTTTCAATTTCAGATATTAAAAAATGTATTGTATATTCTAAAAAATATTGTAGATTGTAGATGCAAAGAAGACGAATAAACACTTGTAAAAAATAGACTTCGAGTTTACGTCGGATATAGGAGGGGGAAAATTAACTGCTTCTAAAAATTTTTTATTGACAACACGACAGCTCATCAATAGCTACGAAATTGGTTGACAAACAGAGGAGAAAATGGTACATAACTGTCTTGTCTTTGCCTGCATCAGGATATTTAATAGCCTTGATTACATTTAAATTTTAAAAAAAGAAAAAAGGAATTTGGATTTTATATTATTAGTAATATTATGTGCGTTTATGCTAAAGAAAGAATTTCGCAATGCGAAGTTTTGCTCATTTTCCAGAAACAGTGGTAAGGCTTTGGAATGTGTAGTAATTTACTACAACGCGCTACTTCAAAATCATCTGCATTCCTATTGGGTTTATCTACATTATTTTTTTCTCACGCTAAGTTAATTTCAGATTTGTTATGCATATCAGATAGTTTTAACAAGGTGATTTTTTTAAAACAAGTTCTTCCAGATAAAAATGTGACATTTTTTTCTTTTTTCTTCTTTCATATAAAATTTCGAATATCGATACAAATGTTAGAAACCCGAATAAAATCAGATTTATTCCCAGGAATAAACATGCATATAAATTCAAAGATAGCATAAGTTTTTTCGCAAATGGCTTTTTTGGTAAAATATATCATGACTTCTCTTCCGTTTTGGCCTGCTAGAAATTCAAACTGGCCGATAGCCGCGACTTAAAATGTGGGAATATTTCATAGATATCTTGCCATGAAATAAAATGGGAAAAAGTTTAGGAATATGTTTATCCTCTTCCGTGTCCAAACTGAAGATAGCGTGCTCTGGGAAAATAGAGAGAGAGAGATAGAGAGGGGGGAAAAAAGAAAGAACAGAGAGGAACTCAAAAGAATTATTTTAAAGTAACATTTTGCTTCATTTTTCTGTTAATTGTTCAGACTTATTACTTGTATTGTGTAATTTATTTTACTTTTTGACCATTTAAACGATTAATAATAGTTTTCGAAGGAAAAAAAATGCTTTAAGCACTTTTTTTTCCTTCGAAAACTATTCTTTGGAAGAATAAAAGAACAACGATACGACGCTATCTTTTTTGAAAAACGGCCTAAAAAGTTCCTGTGCATCTTATACTTGAAACTAGGGATGTAACGAATATTCGGCCACTATTCGGTATTCGGCTTATTCGGCCCTTTGGCCGAATACTGTACAAGAAAAAATTCGTCCTGACCGCATATTGATGGACTATTCGACCGAATAGTTCTGCTGCAGTAGAAATGTAAAAAAATAGGGAAATTAGTAGATTTTAAACATTTAAAATTGTATTATAACTATTTCGAAAGAATACATTAGTATATAGTTTTAATAAAACAAATAATTTAGGGAAAAAAACTACTTTTTTTAAACCTTGTTTTAAGTTTGACTGAGCAAAAACAGATTTTAAAGTTGTAATATTGTATTTTATATTTAGCATTTGCTCCCAAAAGCTGGCAAGAGTTAATTATGATGGAGAATATGAGAAATTAATTTTGTTATTATTGACAAAGTGGAAGTCAGGCTTTGTTAGGGTAGACGGATGAATTGTGAATTTAAGGTAAAAGATAAATGTGAAAAGCCTAGAATATATCATGAATATTCAGATAGCATAAGTTATTGGGGTTTTTGAAAATAAAAATATGTTCCAGTTAAGTGTATTAAATTTTAATAGATCTTGTAAAAATAGGTATGTATAAAACCCTATAAAATAAAAATATTAACTTTTATAACTTTTTAAATATCTGCATAAAACAGTTTTGAGCAACGTAAAAGTTCACTAAGAAATAGTAACTCTTTATTTGAATTAAATAATTAGTAAAATAATGCTAATGCTTACTACCATAAAACCTGTCATTTCTATTCCAATTGTGGGTGAAATTCTTAGCTTTATTACACTCAAAACAATAGAGAAAATTCATTAATTTTAAATAGTTTTAAATTTTCAACAAACAGCCTTAAATCATACATCATAGATTGGGTGTAATTGGTGTTTAGTACTTCCTATTACAACGATTTTCTAGAAATTTTAATATTCGGCCTGATACATTGGCCGAATATTCGGCTTCGGCCTAGAACAAGTGGCCGAATATTCGGTATTCGGCCAAATCGCTATTCGTTACATCCCTACTTGAAACGGCCATTAAAATGTCCAGTGTTTAACGAAAAATTACCACCAGCATTAAAAATGTCAAAGAAAAGAAATCTTGTGTAGATGGAGAATGTCTGTGATTTTAAAAATTGGGTCGATTAATAAGAATTAAAATAATAATATAATATATATATATTTATATATTGTTCTAGTCTACTTTTGAAATATAATGACACATGTTTAAGATGTTATTCTTCAGGAAACATGCTTAAAACGTAACGTCCAGCTTATGGTGCGTGAAATACGTCAACGTATTTTCTTTGATTCCAGTTTCATGTATGGCTGTATGATTCCATTCATAGTCCATTTCCTACTTTAACCAACAGGCTATAAATATTATTGGTAAATGGGCTAAGCTGGATATAATTCTTAGTGGGAAAAAAAATCAAAGTTAAGATTGAAAACTTTAACTTTAGTATTAAGAGACAAAATGAATTATTAATTAAATTTACATTAAACTAAATCTATATAAATAAAAATGTAAGTGTTCGTTTGGGCAAGCCGCAAATCTCCGAAAGTACTTGACCGATTGATTTGAAATTTTGCCAGTTAAGAGAGTGATTCAAGCGGATGGTTTATAGACCCGTTAGAAAAAAATCCGACAGGCAGTTCTTTTTTTATTCCAAATTAAGGCAAAATTTCTACATTAATTTCCCATTATGGGGGTGAAGAAAACCTTGCACAAATTAATATAATATATTGATCGAAAGCGCTGATTTTTCTGCATAAAATGGAATTTGTTCGAAGTTTCTAAGTCAAAAAAAAAAAAAAAAAAAACGCCAGTTATAAGCTTTTTAGTTCGATTTCTTAAGGCTTACCTTGATCAAAAAATAATAATTAGCAGTTTCCTCAACACCGGGTAACATAAGCTATGTAAATAAAGTGCAAGGGTCATACAAGGCTGAACGTGACCCAGTTTACGGTTACGATCAAGTTCAGCCTTGGTTCCTAACCTCAAATCTCCGTAAATACTTCGATTGCTTTGAAGTTTTATCAGAACATGTGTTTTAATATATCGCTTTTAATTTATTTCAACTTTGATTTAAATATTTCGGTTTTTAATGTTTTATTAAGGAGAATGAGCCACTGCAATTATTGGCAGGGTACAGCTATTTTCATTTTGATTTAATAATTTTTTCTGTTTGTATTGAAGTATTTGTTTGTATTTTTGCACTCGAAGATTAAGGGGAACTTTAAAACAAAGACTACTTATTTTGAATAGCAACAGTTTAATTCAACTATTTTCATTTTGATTTAAAATTTTTTTAACCGACTTCACAAAGGAAGGAGGTTATACACCCATATTGTATGTATGTCGTTTTTTTTTTTTTTTTGTCCACTCATGACTTCTTACCGGATGAACCGATTTTCATGATTCTTTTTTTAAATCGATCGAGGGTGGTTTCCTATAGGTCCCATACCTTGGTTTGACCATATTCGATAATTAGAAAAAAAAAAGTAAGGGACTGAAATGCGGTAATTTTTTTGCTTTTTCATCCATAACTTTTGACTAAATGAACCGATTTTGATTATTTTTTCTTTGATCGATAGAGGGTCGTCTAACTCAAATATCGCGCATCAGTTTGACTACATCTGTTTTGTGTTAGAAAAACGTTGTGGGTGAAAAATATGTATTTTTTCATTTTAATTGGAAAGGCTAGGCTCGATTTGTCTTTGTTGGGAAAGTTGTTAATAAAAATGAAACTCATTGTTACATTAAAAGCAATTATAACAAGAAATAGACTGAAGGCTTCTCTGAAGAGGAAATTAAAGCCAATCAGTTTTCTTGCTCCAGCGACCCTTTAAAATCGATTTTAAAACGAAATTTATCTTACAAACGGTTAATTTTTAGTGTCATTCCCTCAAAATTTTCCCCTTTGATATGTATGTCTTAAAAATAGAGTATTTATATAAAAATGTATTTACACTAAAAATAATAAAATAAAATAATTTTTGGAAAAATAGAACCGACTTCAAACTATAAATTGCGCTGAAAAGTAAAAAATAACATTATTCTTTAAACAACTTCGATACGACTTTTAAATATAATTTTTGAAGTCGGTGCAAAATTATAATGGATTTTGATGCATGATTCCTTTTGTAACTATGAACCAATTACAAATATAAATAGCTTAGAGTTTGCAACAGTTTCAGTGTAAAATAACGCATGATGTAATTATAATTAGACTGTCATAATTTTGCACAGACTTCAAAAATTATATTTAAAAGTCGTATCGAAGTTGTTTAAAGAATAATGTTATTTTTTACTTTTCAGCGCAATTTATAGTTTTTCGATTCTATTTTCTCCAAAAATTATTTTATTGTTTTTTACGTTTGTATTGAAGTATTTGTTAGTATTTTTGCACTCAAAGATTAAATGGAACTTTAAAACAAAGATTACTTATTTTGAATGTTAACAGTTTCATTTAGCTATTTTCATTCTGATGTTAAAATTTTGAAGTATTTTTTAGTTATTTTTGAACTTGACGATTAAGGGAACTTTAAAACACAGATTATTTATTTTGAACGGCAATTTTTTAATTTAGAATTTTTGTGTTTGTGTTTCTTCTGTTTGGATAAGGCTTATGTTGGAATTTTTCAATGTGCTGAGCTAGAAAATATCAAAATCTTCACCGACAATGGAACAAAAAAAAAAATTGCCCGCAAGCATTGTGAAAAAAAAATAAAGCTCAAGACCAATCAATAAAATTGAGCAGTTTAGATTTTCTCATGTGTACAGTTATAAATTGCGTGTTCTAGAATGGGTAAACCAGACAATCTATATTTTCAGACAATGAAACAACAAGTATTGTCAAATGAAACATATATGTGCTTTTTCTTGCTTTTCCATCGAACCGTACTGAGCCACAGCAACGCGTGGCCGGGTACAGCTAATAATGCATTAAAAAAAAATCCTTTTCAATGCAAAACACAAGTAAGCCAAGAATTTTTATGGTTTTAAAGATGAAACAGCAACATCAATTTAAGCGTTTGAATTCCGTTGGGTAAAATCAAAAATTTAGTTGGAAAATTTGTTTGGTTAGAAAGAAAATGAAATCCCCCCCCCCCTCCCCAATAACACTGATAAATGTGACTCAAGTATGAAAGAATAAATGATCTAAATTTTTAACTCAGAAAATTTTTGCAAATGTTTAGTCATGCATACGCATACTTGAATACAAGTTAAAGTAAATATTTCATATATCTATATAAATAAAACCGAAAGTTTGTGTGTGTGTGTATGTGTCTGTCTGTCGATCGCCTCCTGTCGAGATGGAACGGTCTAGAAGTACGAAATTTTGGTTACAGGTACCTTGGGTCAGTTCCTAGTGCACTTCGAAGAGTTTTTCCGAAAATTCAAATATGAATGCCCGTAAAAAACCGCACAAGATGATCTCTTTCTGAAGTTCGTAGAACAAATAGAACACGCGCAGTATTTATTAAAAGTAGTTTTCGAACTTGAAAGCGAGACTTACCTCTGAATTTATCTGCTCAATTTGCGAGTTTTCGCCAAAATAAATATTACTTTTGTCGCCAACGAGATGATTTCTGAAAACGTAAGATTGAAAAAATGCTATTATATCTTTATTCATGCCGTTTTATGAGCGAAACAAAGTTTAAAAATTCATTTCATTTTTATACATTTTGTGGAACTACAGACGAGTTTTAATTACTTTATCTTGAGGTTGATTCTCCTTCCTTTTTTATCGATTTAATAGTATAGTGACAGTTCAACAATTGCATGAAATCGTATGATAGAGTGTCCGCTTTATCAGCGAAACAAATTCTGAAAATTCATTTTATTTTTATGGATATTTTGTGGATCATTAACTGCATGCGATTTTTAATGGTGATTTTTCTTTCTTTTTTGACGATTTAATATTTATTTCTTCGATAAAAACTAGGTTGGAAGGTCTTCGATTTCGCTTATTTTTGATGACATTTAAAATTTCGCCAAGTGGTGATAACTTTTTCCTCGCCTCCTTCCAGTTAATTGTTCTCAATATATTATTTTGCGCTTCATAACTGTTAAAAACCGCGCCAAATAATCCTTATCAGTAATCTTGTTCTCATTTAATTCAACACGTGATTTACACTGTAGGATCATGGCGTATTTCGAAATTCTACCATTACTACAGTGCAATTCGGCGATCTTCTGCTTCATTTTAACTTTTTTACGTAGCGATTATTGATTCCATATTTTACACAAGTGATTTATTTTCTAACATTTATTTAATTTTTGTACTGTCTATTTGGCGCCATTTGGGAAGAATTTAGTTATGTCTTTCTATCAACTTAAATTTTACACGTCAGAATCGGTTCAATACTAAACATTTTGTAATTTAAATGAGCATTTGCCTTTTGAAATAATGCTAATACGCCTTTCTTTCGTTTTTATCCGAATTTTATAAAAGTGCTATTCAATTGAATTTTCAGGAAATGTTTTGACGATTTTGCAAGTGGGATCTTTAGGAACGGGTGTCCTTATTTTGATGGGGAATTTAAGATGGACTGCTGGGTAATTTTAGGAACAGTAGCTCTTGAAGGTCAGTATTATACTTTTAGTCACTGACGTCTTTATTCTAATGGATATTTTTTGGGCCTAATGTCATTATTCTATTAGGGATGTTTAGGAATAGTTGTCTTTATTGAAATGGGGGGCTTGAAAGAATGTTTTCTTCATTGTAGCAGAAATATTCAGTGAGAGTTAGTTGTTCCTGATCTGATGGACATTTTTACAGAGAATACTGCTCTTTTTCTGATGGGAAATTTTAGATATATTGTGGTCGACATTTTAATTGCGATTTTTACTGGCTCTTGATATCATTTTGGCACAATTATCTCTGTGCATATGTGAATTTGAGTTACTGTTTCCCTTACTCTAATGGCAATTTCCATGAACTTTTGTTGGCATTTTAATGGGGATTTTTATGGACTAATTTTTTGTCTAAAAGAAATTTTTCAAGGCTGTTCGTTTTAATGCAATCGGGGTTTTTAATAAATTTTACTGTCTAAATAGGATTTTTATGGACTGTTGCCCCTCTCCTACTTGGATTTTTTAAGAATTTTTTTACCTATGCATTTATAACAGAATTTTGGACATGCGTCACTTGGCCTGCGAATGATGCAATTTTATCCCGCGCAACGCTGGCATGTCAGCTACTATTAAATATATCTTCCGAGTGCGTGCAGTTTAAATAAATGGATCAATTATATAAAACAGGAAACTGAAGCTAGAAATGGAGCTGAATTCTTTTTCATAACTTAAATGTTTTAAACTAACCAAAAAAAAAAGGAAAGATTATTATATACTTTGGTCAACTTCCATGAGTTGTCTTTGCAGCTTCACCAGAGATTTACTTATTAAATGGTCAGTAAGTCAGTAATTGTAGACATGAGGGAGCAATTGATTCCTTACATGCTCGACAACTTATTTTGGGAATCCATTTCCTTTCTCCGCAGTGGTGAGCTTATTTCTGTTTTAGTTTTAGTGCGAAGAACTATTTGGAAATATTTTTAGCTTTCACCCCTGTGCACATGCCCGAATGATGTACTGAGGTACTAATAAAATTATATGAAGTATGTCTTCCGTATTGTTAACACTTAAACCGGCAGTTCATGCACAATTATAAAATTTTAGGCTAATTAAAATCCTAAACCACATAAAATCATGTGTTCGTCAATCGCAATTTCTGCGAGTAGTGTGGTCACATGCTTCATTATAACCACATATGCGGGGATATCCGGTACATATTAGTAAGCACTCAATCACGCTTCAACACACGAAATTTTCAATTACTCGTTAAATTCTTTGACATAGTTAGTTTTTAAACATTCATACATTTATGACCAGATTTGCTTATGACCAGATTTCAATACTACATAAATCCTGATCTAACGGACCGATTTGCTTGGAACAAACTTTATCGGAAAGCTCTTATAACGTAGAACATGAACAAATAGAAAGTTCACCCAGAACTAACGAGCCTATTTTACTATGAAATGTTTTTATCGGGTTTTTTAAGGATATTTCTCAATGAATAAATGAAAGAGTAAAAGAATGGATCAATGACAGAGTGAAAGAATGAATCAATGAATAAATGAATGAGGAAAAGAAGGAATAAATGACAAAATAAATAAATGGTTGAATAAATACATGAATGAGTAAATAAATGAATAAATACATGAATGAGTAAATAAATGAATAAATACATGAATGAGTAAATAAATGAATAAATACATGAATGAGTAAATAAATGAATAAATACATGAATGAGTAAACGAATGAATGAATAAATGAATGGCTGAATAAATGAAAGAATGAATGACCGAGTGAATGAATATGTATTATCCGTTGAAAAAGGTATATTTGAAAAATTTAAGAACTAAAGCTAAAGGAGAAAGAGAGAGAAAGAGATAGCTAGATTATAAATTTGAATTTGGTGTATACGGTAAAGTAGGCTCGTATAGTTCTAGACAGAACTTCTTGTTCTTTTTTAAAGCATAAATGGAAAGGAATCAAGGAAAATGTTTAAAAAATGGCTCACTACAACGCTATCCTTCTTTTTAATGATCTAAGACTATGATGTATCTAACTTGATACAGCGTTGCATTAACGGGCAATTTTTTTTTCTTTCTAATGGGGCTGTAGTATTTTGTATCAACTGAGTTGGAAGAAGCGTGCTGTTGTGGCAGCTAAGACCTGCAACAGGTTGTCACGCTTTTAAAGAAGAAGGGGCTGTAGTATTGGTCATCAAGCATTGCAGACCTAGTGCGTCCCCACAGATTGGTACCAACCCTTTCAGCGGCACCACAATTAGTGTGGTATCATTACCGCAATTTTTTTGACGCTTGGTTTCCCCTAGGTGGGGCACCTAAGCTCTTGCTGATGCAATCTGCACTAGAAATTTAATTTAGCCGAGAGTATCCATGCCAAACGGATACTCAAGGGATCTTTAACATGCCGCATAATCATACGACATCTGCGCAGACGATTTTCTGCATCTCGAAAATCCACCGACTTGGGCCAGGTTTGAACCTGCGATCTTGGGCATACGAAACTTACGTCTTACCACTACGCCATATTGTCGACTTAACCCATTAAGCGCCAATGTTTCCATTTTGAGAACATTAACTGATTTTTTTTAAAAATACTTATTCCAAATATCATTATACTGTTCATTTTTCTTCAAACCTCTATGTTTGAGACAGCTTCGGTAATTTTTTTCAAAAGTTCGCTTGGTAATTACTATGTTTTATAAAAATGTTAAAATCTCGAAATTTAGCTTATTGAACAGATTCAATACACATGCATATTTTTCCTATTAATATAATAATGAAAATTAATTTTGCACCTTAATTTAAATTATAACTGTCTATTTTATAAAATATCACTGATCCAAAGTGAAAATTTAAGAAAAAAGGTTCGCAATTGACGAAAGAATAGCTTTGTCCCATTTTGGGAACATTGGCTCCTTCGTTAGTTTTCGAGGCGCCAATAGAGTCAGATTTCAGCATACATTTGGCGCTACACCTGCAAATTAGAACATGTGCAACTTCCGGTGACTAACTGTCTCAAGGTTAGTTATGTGTATCATCACAGAAGCAATGCGTGAAAATTGGCTACAAAATTGGCATGTAAGAAATTATAAGGACATCAAGAAAAAAGACCGCCATTTGATTCGATTACTACAAAGTCGATCAGCATTGTGAAATGGAAAGACAACCAGGTATTTGTTTAGCTTCCAATATCGAACAAGTTGAACAGATAAGTTCAACAAAAAACTGGAGTACAACAAGAACGCCAAAATTGATACAGCGCAGCCTCATGTTGTTGCTGCCTACAACAAATATATGGAAGGGGTCGATCTGCTTGATCGATTTTTCGAAAATCAGGGGCAAGAAATGGTGATGGCCATTTTTTTTTACCAATACATGAAACATGGCAATTGTAGCTGCCTGGAGACTGCATAGTGAATGTGAGGGAAAGGTCTCTGTGTTGGAATTTCTGCGAGAAGTTACGACTACATTGATGAAAAGAGATGATGAGCCAAAACATAAGAATCAATTTCGTCCCGTTCCTTCTGGATCTGTATCCCAAGATGTATGTTTTGACAGGGTTAATCATTTCCTGTAAAATGCAGGAAGACGAGCAAGGTGCAAAGTTTGTCTAAAAAACACTCACCTTCTTGGGATAAAATGTAGCGTAATGCTTCGTAAGAACTGTACAGCTCTCTTTCATTCAAAACAATAGTTTATAAAAAAGGATGTAACAATTAAAAAACAAAAACGTGCACAAAATGTATACATTACGAACTGGTAAGTTAGATTTTATTAATTAAAATCGTAAAAGCAGCTACTATTGCTCAATAAACTTCAGAATTTCAGATGTCTAATACAAAATGCATTTGGAGTCTTATACCCCCCTTAGGCGCCAATGCTCCCATTTTGGGAACATGCTATATCTTTTAGTTATTTATTTTTTTTTACAAATTCAAATGAAGTAGGTATAGACACCCTCTGTACATTACAAAAAAACAATTACTTATTTTTAAAAAATGTTGGAACATGTAGCGGCGTTTAATGGGTTAATGAGCAAAATAAATTTCTCAAGTTTGCAATTATAACGTTGTTCTCCCATAATTCATTTTCCGTACAAAGGTAAACATCAAATTCTTACGTAAGCATTAGTATTTTTTTACTTTTTACACTTCCATTGGTATAAAGAAGTTTTATAACTTATGAGGTTCTAGTTCAAGAATCATGATACCTCTTTCATAATCCTCTTTACAAAATGACATTTATTCGTTAATGCCTATTTATCTATATATTTGCTTGGATAAATATCCATTAATTATGCATTAAGAACCTATTTGAAAATTAAAAGGAACAATGGATTTTTTTTTCAGAGAAGTAAAATAAAATAAAACAGCAAAAGTAAACATTAAATTCTTACTTAAGCATTAGTTTTTTATTGTGTACACTGCCATGTGCATAAGGGAGTTTTATAACTTACCTGATTATACTAGTTGCATAATCATGAGTACGGCTCTTTACGGAATTATACTTATTCCTTAATGCATAATTAAAGCCTATTTATCTATTTATTTGATCAAATAAATATTCATCAATTATGCATTAAGAGCCTGCTTGAAAGATTAAAAAGAACAAGAGGTAATTGTTTGTTTTGGGAAAATAAAAAAGTACTCTTTCCATAAATTAAACTGGAGAATGCAGGTGAAAACTTTTAAAAACTAAAAATATAGTTCCATTTTCGTACAAAGTAAAATGAAATTAGAATGAAATTAAAGTCTCTAGAGAAACAGCAGTAAGGTTTCTTTTTAAATGAAGTCTTTCATTCGTTTAATTATATTCTTAGTTTTCATGGCCTCCACTTCTTGAACTGTAAACTACTTCAATTATATCTCCGTCATTAATTAAGCCCTGCGTGCGAAAGCAGAAGACATTAGAGGAAGTTTTGATAAAAGTTTCTGTCACAAACAAACTTGTTTGGAGAAAATTCTCATGAAATTAAAACGAGCGACAAAAATTCATAACTGTTTTTTTGTTCTTCTTAAAGTTTTAAAAATAAATAGACAAATATTTGCGTTAATGTTTGCGAAATAAAAACGACAGAATGAATACTCATACAAATTCTTGAGCGGGGAACGTAAATGAAAGTTTGAAAAAGAGTTTTTCCGTAGTTTATGCGCATGTTTGCTTTTAAAACAATAATTAAAACTAGATTCTACCTAAACAGCAACATATACAGAGGTAATTAGTCATTACCCGGGAATATTTTTATTCGTAAAAAAGTAGCGTACGTTTTAGGAAGAAATTATGCAATTCTGGAGAGGAAGATTTTCTATTTAAATATTTCACATAATTTAATGAAATTGCATCCCTTAAAGTTATACAAAATATTCATTTAGGAACATTATTCTAAATTGTAATGTGGTCTTAAGGAATGCCTTTCCCTTTTCAAAATTTGATTAAAACCGAAGTTTCGGGGTTTTTTTGGGGGGAGGGGGAGGCGGGAGAGGGTCTTGAAATCTCTTAAATTAAAGTCCTGCAGAATGATGACCGAAAAATGCAATTTTTGTCAAGCCCTATGTTGGAGACAAATCCAGCAATGGAATTAATTCCAGCTTTTTAATTTTTTCTTTGATAGTGATAAAGTTAGACAAAAATATTTTTCCAACTGATAAGCGAGTGACTTCATCGATACGGTTGGAACTTGGATCGCAAGCAGTTTCGGGTTTTGGTTGGTTTTAGTTAAATAAATAAAATGAACCTTTTTTTTTTCTCTTTTTCTTTTTCACTGGTTTTAAAGTAAGGTTTTTCTTGGGGGAGGGAGGTATCGCTAGTTGTTATTGAAATAAATTAACCTTTTAATTGCAGTCATTGCTGCGTTTGGGAGATTTCAAAGCACTCTGAAATTAGCACCCTTTTGACACTAAATAATACTTGCTATACATTCGTGACACCATAATTAATGCTTTTGCAAAAATGAGGTTTATGCGGAAAAGAAAGAATTTGGGTTAAAACCGACTTCTTAGTGTCGTACATTGCATAAGAAACCCTTCGTTATATGTTGAAACTACTCTCATTCAGAAAGTCATCTTATTATTTTGAAATCCTTTATAAAGGCGCGTTCTGACTAGGCAGTTTTCCCCTGCAATATCTGTCGAGACAGTCACTGTCCATGTCTGAACGAACCCGACAGTCGCTCTGTGACAGTATCTCGCCGAACCGGTTTCTCGCTGTGACAGTCACGTCTGACCACAGGCGGACACTTTTCAGAGCTACTGTCGCAAGTTCTCAGACCAAGTTGAAGTCCTTGCAACTTTTTCCCGACTGTCTGACATTGACTCCCGCAAAAAATACGCAATTGCTTCGATTGATGTCCTAAAAAAGTTCAATTAATTTCATTATCATTCTGAAATTTCTGTTTAGTGGTTGATATATTTGGATATTAATGAATATATTCTTTTTTCCTCGCGAAAAACAGCAATTGCGTCGATTTATGTCCTAGAAAAAGTTTAATTAATTGCATTATTGTTCTGAAATTTCTGTTTAGCGATTTAATCTGATAGAAATGAATGTAACCTCTATTTCTTGGTTTAAAATCCTGAAAATTATGCTTTTAATAAATGCGTAGTTTAGTAGAAACAAATTTATCTATTATATTGAAGGTCAAAGAAAAAAAAACAATTCAGAATTAAAAAGTTAATTTAATGCACGGCTTTAAACGGATTATTTATTTAATTTTATTATTTACTTTAATTTTTAATGCTTAGTACTTTAACCCTCTTCCAATGTCAAAATTTCAAATTAATATTAAAAACTGATTATTGTTATCAGTACTTGCAATTATATATGGAACACATTTTTTACTTGTGCGCTCATATTGAAGTATACATTAAATAAGTAATTAATTTTATGTAGCACTTCAAAATAAATATTTAATGCAAAAATCCTTTTTATTTCTTCATTAAATAGAAATATTGTCAAGTGCAAACATTTATTTTGAGATAAACTTTTAAAGCTGTCAACGATTTATAGTTTCCTTTTAACTAATATTTTTTAAAACTTTTTATTGTTACCTGTATTTAATATGTAGGAAATAATATACAGTACAACCTCGATCGGCCATTTCCACGGGACAATTCCAGTAGCTGCTTACCGCACAGGCCAACTAGGCCGCGGCCTTGGGCCCCCAAATTATAAGAAAGATTTCTGAAAATATCTCTTAAAAGTTCATTTCTTACAAAATGGAAAGATCTTAACTCATTTAAATGGCGAGCTAAAAGTATTTGCCAGAAGATAAACTATGCACAATCAGACCAGTATCTTCGTTGACTGTCATGGCTAAATAGCGTCCTTTAATCGCTGAGGCATCTCGTTTTTTTTCGCCCTTGCCAATTGGGTGTGAACCCAATATTAATAGAATAATCTCCAAGTTTATTCAACTTTATGCATTATCCCAGTATTTTTACTTTTCGCACCCTAGGGGGCCCCAAAATGATGTTATGCCTTGGGCCCCCGACTGTCTTAACCGGGCTCTGGACTATTCATTTCATATATAGAAAAATGATGAATGTGGGTCAGAATAACGTCCAAAGAAATCGTTAAACCATTAAAACAAGACGATACCTGCGTTAAAATGATGGATGCAGGTACAATGCATAAATATTTTACTGTATTGTAATCACTTTAAATTAATCCTTTTTATTATGCTATCATGATTTAGCAAAAGGTAGCCAACAATTATAGAATTGCAATTAATCTTGTACTTATTACCAATAAAAATTCAACATCAAACTTTGATTCATGTAAAACCTTTATATGTAAAAAAGATTAAAACTTCCTTTAAAACATTTAGAAATTAGCTTTATTGATACGTAGTTAAATTTATTAAACACTTTTGTAGATGAAACCGCTATAAAAGGGTGTATAGTTGTAAAGTGTTTTATTTTCGTTTCATTTTACTTCAGGTAAAAATGTTATATATTTTTTAAAACCTACATTAGTTTCGTGCAAGTAACTTTTAACTGCACTCGCACACAAAACTTTGTGTTAAGTTGTTAAAAAAAAAAAAATCTAATCTATCCTGTCATAATTTTAATCTTTTTACTGTCAAAATTGTGTTAATTTAAAAATCCAATTTTAGGAACTATACAGCGAACTTTTCGTAATAAAAATATCCATTTATTAATTTTGCGCACAATTCTGATCTTTATTTTTTAAAAATTAATCATTCCAATTTCCTCTTTCTGACCTTTTTTACTGAAGTATTATCTGCACTTTCCATAATTAATGTGTTGATAATACTTCAGTATATATACAAATCTAATGTAGCTTAAGAAGATAAAAAAGCAAAGAAGTAAATAAAAAAAAAATTCAGCAGCAAATACAACACATTGCGACTCCTCAATTTTTTCGGAACAGCGTCTCAAATACTGCACAGAATGAAGAAACCTTTCTTCTACGTGAGAACCAACTCCGACAGTTGAATGCGAGAATTGCATGACTTTTCCCCCGCCGACTGTCGCTGCGAGTTCTTGCTTGCAATTTTTGCTGTAGTGTGAACACTCTAGCAACAACTGTCGGACATTTTCGCGTGAGTTTTCTCGCTCGTCAGAACGCGCCTTAAGACATGCTTGCAAGTCATAGATAGTTTTTGTAATTTAAGTAACTATCTCTTAACCAGTTTCATAATAAGGAACTTTAACTGTGATTTACGTTACCAATGCGAATCAGATTATCTACTGTTCTTTCCGTATTTTAATAATATTTTTACATTTAATGTGTTATACTGTTTTATTCAACATACTGAATTTTACTTTAGATAACTTCTAAGCCTAAAATTTTCCCTTATTATAGTACAAATTGATTTTGTTTACGACGAAAAGATATGATTTCATTTCCTGCAAAATAGCTAAAACTTGATTTGCGTTGAACTTCAAAAATTTAAAAATAAGCACACCGATAAAATACTCCGCGAGAATTTCAAAAGAAATAACTTTCTTGCAATATAAAGTTTTGAGTGAAAACTTATCTACTATAATTTCATCAGTCAAGGACAAAAAGAGTTTTGTAGTTGAAGCACAAATAATCTATTTTTTTCCTTCAGTTAGAATACATTTCACTTACTTCCCAATATCATTACAAAAATACAGTATTAGGCCATATTAGAAATTTTCAAGGATAAAAAAAAAAATCTTTAATTTAAATTTGCACATGTGAAGGAAACTATTGAATTTTTCTCGACGTTTTTTCTTAATTGACTTCCGAAGCACACGTGCTTTGTAATTTCAGTTCAGATAAAGAAAGATAATTTCTACCGACTGAATCTTACGGCCACAGAGACAGGCTGTCAATTAGAGTGCAAATAAAAGGGGAGCTACACGAATCTAGCTTGCGAGAAATACTGGCACTGTAATTTCTCTTAACCAATTCGCTTTTTCTGTTCAAAAGATTTCGGTGGAATTAGTAGACTAAGATAAAAGCTTTAGTGTGACATGCAGCATAAGAGACAATAATTTTTATGATAGCACATTTTCACTTTTTTTAATAACACATGTTCTTCAAAGCCTTTTTTCTTTTGTTAAAGTACACAGCAAACATTTTCGTTTTTAGCTGACGCCATTTTGGTGTTCACCAAAGTTAAAAATTATTTATTATTGATATATTTTAAATATTTTTACATATATATCTAAAAAAAATATAGACTACTAGCTGTACCCGGCCACGCGTTGCTGTGGCTCAGTATGGTTCGATGGAAAAGCAATAAAAAGCACATATATGTTTCATTTGACAATGCTTGTTGTTTCATTGTCTGAAAATATAGATTGTCTGGTTTACCCATTCTAGAACACGCAATTTATAACTGTACACATGAGAAAATCTAAACATCTCAATTTTATTGATTGGTCTTGAGCTTTATTTTTTTTTTCACAATGCTTGCGGGCAATTTTTTTTTTTTTTTTGTTCCATTGTCGGTGAAGATTTTGATATTGTCTGGCTCAGCACATTGAAAAATTCCAACAGAAGCCTTAACCAGACAGAAGAAACACAAACACAAAACTTCTAAATTAAAAAAATGCAGTTCAAAGTAAATAATCTGTGTTTTAAAGTTCCCTTAATCGTCAACTTCAAAAATAATTAAAAAATACTTCAAAATTTTATCATCAGAATGAAAATAGCTAAATGAAACTGTTAACATTCAAAATAAGTAATCTTTGTTTTAAAGTTCCATTTAATCTTTGAGTGCAAAAATACTAACAAATACTTCAATACAAACGTAAAAAACAAAATAATTTTTGGAGAAAATAGAACCGACTATAAACTATAAATTGCGCTGAAAAGTAAAAAATAACATTCTTTAAACAGCTTCGATACGACTTTTAAATATAATTTTTGAAGTCGGTGCAAAATTATGACAGTCTAATTATAATTACATCATGTGTTATTTTACACTGAAACGGTTGCAAACTCTACGATATTTATATTTGTGGTTCATAGTTACAAAAGGAATCATGAATCAAAATCCATTATAATTTTGCACCGACTTCAAAAATTATATTTAAAAGTCGTATCGAAGTTGTTTAAAGAATAATGTTATTTTTTACTTTTCAGCGCAATTTATAGTTTGAAGTCGGTTCTATTTTTCCAAAAATTATTTTATTTTATTATTTTTAGTGTAAATACATTTTTATATAAATACTCTATTTTTAAGACATACATATCAAAGGGGAAACATTTGAGGGAATGACACTAAAAGTTAACCGTTTGTAAGATAAATTTCGTTTTAAAACCGATTTTAAAGGGTCACTGGAGCAAGAAAACTGATTGGCTTTAATTTCTTCTTCAGAGAAGCCTTCAGTCTATTTCTTGTTATAATTGCTTTTAATGTAACAATGAGTTTCATTTTTATTAACAACTTTCCCAACAAAGACAAATCGAGCCTAGCCTTTCCAATTAAAATGAAAAAAAGTATATTTTTCACCCACAGCGTTTTTTCTAAAACAAAACAGATGTAGTCAAACTGATGCACGATATTTGAGTTAGACGACCCTCTATCGATCAAAGAAAAAATAATCAAAATCGGTTCATTTAGTCAAAAGTTATGGATGAAAAAGCAAAAAAATTACCGCATTTCAGTCCCTTACTTTTTTTTTTCTAATTATCGAATATGGTCAAACCAAGATATGGGACCTATAGGAAACCACCCTCGATCGATTTAAAAAAAGAATCATGAAAATCGGTTCATCCGGTAAGAAGTCATGAGTGGAAACAAAAAAAAAAAAAAACGACATACATACAATATGAGTGTATAACCTCCTTTCTTTGTGAAGTCGGTTAAAAAAATTTTAAATTAAAATGAAAATAGCTGAATTAAACTGTTGCTATTCAAAATAAGTAGTCTTTGTTTTAAAGTTCCCCTTAATCTTCGAGTGCAAAAATACTAACAAATACTTCAATACAAACAGAAAAAATTATTAAATCAAAATGAAAATAGCTGTACCCTGCCAATAGTTGCAGTGGCTCATTCTCCTTAATAAAACATTAAAAACCGAAATATTTAAATCAAAGTTGAAATAAATTAAAAGCGATATATTAAAACACATGTTCTGATAAAACTTCAAAGCAATCGAAGTATTTACGGAGATTTGAGGTTAGGAACCAAGGCTGAACTTGATCGTAACCGTAAACTGGATCACGTTCAGCCTTGTATGACCCTTGCACTTTATTTACATAGCTTATGTTACCCGGTGTTGAGGAAACTGCTAATTATTATTTTTTGATCAAGGTAAGCCTTAAGAAATCGAACTAAAAAGCTTATAACTGGCGTTTTTTTTTTCTTTTGACTTAGAAACTTCGAACAAATTCCATTTTATGCAGAAAAATCAGCGCTTTCGATCGATATATTATATTAATTTGTGCAAGGTTTTCCTCACCCCCATAATGGGCTAAAAATATTATACTGTCTATATTTTCTTAGACATACATACAGAAATTTTAAATATCTCAGAAATGAGTATTTCTCAACTTCGGTATTATTAAACCCAAAAAGAAGCAGGCAACTAGGCACCAAAACTTTACAGCGTAGAAATTTCTGTTTATTATTTTTGTATACATATTTTTATTGCGTTGGTATGAAATTAATCTTTGTTTCTTCAAATAGCTGACGTTATGATTTTTAATACTTATGGAAGTTTATTGATTGATGTTTATTTCAGCTTTCATCGGATAACAAAAGCTTCCGTTTCCTGTTCTTTTTTCTGTAGTTAACTGCCTTCAAACTAGTATTTGTTTTTTTAGTGATATTTCAACTTTTGAATACAAAAAAAACTAGTACCATGGCCGCAATCCATAATGTTTCATATAACGTGAAAGAGTTAGATAGCAATAAATTTAAGGGGGGTGGGGGGGCACTGTATTGTAAAATAGTTTAAAAAAATAAATCTCAGATTGGCACTCAGGTTTCTACAAAGAGGATGAAATATAAGTTGCATATCCATTGATTTTTTCTTTCTCATTATTTAAATTTTTGGATATATAAGTTAAAGATACAATAGTTCCATAATGCATTAGAATAATAATTTAGCTAATTAAAATATTTTCTAATATAAAAGTTGAATGAACAATCTTGTTTTCATTTCAATAGCAAAAAAGTTAATTAATTTCTGAAAGAGGTTTTCATGAAAGATACTGTGCTTTGTTTACCTCTGGAGGTTTTTTTTTTTTTTTTTTGTGTGTGTTTAATTAAGTCCCGTTCTTTCATCATGCTTCAGGATTATCGATTACACAAGAAAGTATTTTATAACATTCGAAATAACATTTTGATTAGATTTCTTATTAGCTGATATTTTTTACTGGAAATAATTATCTACTTGAATAAGCAATATTTGACCGCAAAGTGTTTATTGCTGATATTAAAATGCACTTTGAAATAAAATCTTTGATTGGCTTAAAAGTAGTGTTTATCTCCTGACTACCAAACCTCAGATTTCACAACTCTATTCTTAAATTTGCGTACATGTACCAATGAAATAAGTACTGTTTGGTATCAATTAATTAATCCGTCAAATGTAATGTTAGTTATTTTTTTAATTTTTCCATAATGATTTTTTTTTAATAAGAAGAAAAAGCTATTTTTCATAGAAATATATTTACCTACAAACTTAAATACAGAAATATATATAATAAAGAAGATAACTTTTATTTGTTTCTTTTATTTAGTTTTTGTAGTGTACACTTCAAATTTTTAAACTGACTCAATGAATATTGTGTTAATTTTATGAACAATGCGTTCAAATTGTACGAGAATAATTATTATTGCATGTTACTATTTTTTTCGCTACGTGTCAATTAATAAAAAACTAAATTATTGTATAATTTTTAAATTTATCTGGGTATCTGACGAAAGCAATAAAATGTCCAATATTTAATGTAAAGTTAGCCTTACTTGAAATTTAATTAAAAATAATGAATTTTTACTTTTTTTGAAGATCATCGGAATGCTTTGGATTTACGATGTTTTCTTTTGTAATTCCAATGACGTACTCTTCCTTAAAAAGTGTGCTGACCTTCCAACTAATGATCAGATATAATGAAACTGTAATGAATCGTACCCGTTATCTTGCCCTGTTTTTTTGTTTAAGAAGATTGGAAGTTTTCTATTTTTGTTTAATTCATTTCTAACCTAAAAAATTGCTTTTGATCCATTCCCAAGGTTTTTGAAGTGTACGGCTTCCGAAATGTACATTCACATTTGTCAATTGCAAATAGTACTGTTAACCCTACATTGCGCAATTTTTTTTTCTTTGTAAAAATTTTTTGTGTGTTTGTTTGTGCTAGTTATAAGTGGGAAAAATACTAAAAAAATTCTTATTTCATTCGGAAGAGTAGAATTCGCGAAAAATTGACATGTTGTTTAAAAACAACACTGCGCATTTAAGGGTAACAAAAAAAAATTCTTTTATATAATCATTTTAACAAATGAAACCAAATTTTAATAAATAGGCATTATAATTATAAAATAGTACTAAAATATGAAAATGTATTAAAATAATTTATTTTATTATCATTTATAAATTTATTAAAGTAAAAATTTGCAGATGTAGCTAATAATTATCAGTTAAATGTACGAATTTTTACTTTGATTACCAATAAAGTTTAATAATAATTTCACTAAAAGATTTTAAACAAGAAACCTAACATCTGTAGGGGGTCTATGCGATAATGTTCGCTTCTTCTTTGGTTGAGCGTGAATTGATTTTAAACAAAATTCCTAAATAATAATTTAATCGACCACTTTAAGCTAATTTGTGAAATATTTAACAATAATCTTCTAAAATATACTAAATAAAGTGAAATAGAACAACCTGTGACACCTGTTTTTGCTTATACTGCGAATAATGCAGGAGCATAAAAATTGCCCCCGAATGCGCGGTGTTGTTTTAAAACAACAAGTAAAAAAGGCGCCTTAATATATATTTTTCCCGAAATTTTTCAGACAACTTATGTTTATTTTATTTTAAAACTATGTAAGCAATTAGAGACTATTTTTGAAAATAAAATTGTTGCTTAAAATTTGTAGGAAAAAATTAAGAAGTTGCTGTTTTTTACGAAATCAACATGTCTTACGATTTTGTGAAAAAAGATGAACCTTGAGTTCAGTTTACAAGATCTAGGGAAAACTATTAACTAATATAATCTCACATACAAAGTGAAACAAAAGAAGGCACCACATGTTAAAAATATTACAAAATAAAAGCTTAGTGAACGAAAAATGGAGGAGGTGTTTAAAAACAACACGGCGCAGTGTAGGGTTAACTATGGGTGGTAGTTTTTTTTTTCGAAGTATTGTTTTTTCTTTACGAGCAACTGAGCAAAAAGTGAAACGCCTGTTTTGTTTTGTATCGGAAATTAAAATCTGCTTGTAATTTGTTTACTTTTAATTTTTGATAAATGTAAACGCATGTGTTCGTTATTACAATTTAACTTAATCATAACAACCACTAGAGAGAGGGGGAGAAACAAAAGAAGCCCCTATCGTACTCGTTACACGATACTTATAGTTCTTTTCGGGGATTTGTTTCTATTTGCGCAAACGGATGTTTTCAGATTTTAGAAAACTTCATTTCTCAATTCTGCATTCTTTTTTGAGTGTCTTTTTCTCAAAATAAGTATAGAAGCAAAACGGATTTCTGAAGTATCACTGTTAACAGACTGAATTCCCCGCCCCCCCCCCCTTAATCTTTTTTTGTTTTTTTCTACACATTGGGGGAAAGGAAGATTTGAAAAACAGAATTGCCTAAAAGAAAAGTGCTAAAATGTTATGATAAAGTTAACCTTAATGCGAAGTAAGTTGTTCAGAATGAAGTTGAAAATGAAGAAAATGTATACCGTATATTACGCGTGTATATGCCTACCTACTTTACTGCAAATAATCTTTTAAAAACGACTAACCCGTGTATGTATAATAATAAATATTCTAAACCATCTTACTTCATATGGAAATCTAGTTTACCTTCAGTAATGTAATATTTTTCGCTACTATATCACGATTTTACTGAAATAACATTTTGTATGGAGAGCTACAAACCAAAGAAAATGTTTTTAAAGCTTATATAAATATTTTTTAAACATCGAAACTGGTAAATATCTGAAATTTAAATTTCAAATCAATTTTAACGAAAAAAGCATATAAACAAGATTTCACTTATAAAACTTTTCGGATAAATATGATTATAAAAAGCACTTACATGATTTTGTAGTAAGGAAATCCTAATAGCAATATATTTTTTCTTTATGATTTCAGCTCTCAACGCATTGCACTTTTTTCTTTCTTTTAGCCACCATGCAGAATTTTCCCGATCCAAAATGGATAATAAGCAAACTCGGGAATAAATTGCATTTATGGCTACGAAAACTCTATGAAGACTATAAAAAGTGAACCATTTAGAATGACTTGGGTAATATTTTTTCCGGAACAATAAGATTACAAACGAAAAAAAAAAATCTCGGTAAAAAGGCGAGCATTTTAGCTTAAAATTCTGTATCCCATGGAAACCCATAAAAGTCAAGATAGCCATTAAGAGCCATCATTAATTCTATTCTACAAGCAACAGGCCATAACGTAAAGAAAGAATAAAAAATGGTCTGGAGACATTTATATAAAATAGCCTTTCAAGCTCATTGCATTAAAGAACAACGTCAAAAATGAAGAATTAGGGTAATAGAGTGAAAGAGATTAATTTAAGATTTTTGCATGGTAAAAGTCGGTTTTCAATTTCGTAAAAAATGCAGCAACTAAATAATAAATTCAATTTAATGGAATGGAAAATGCGATACTATTGAGGTAAGATTTCTTTTTGCTGTTATGAGCAATAATATTAATGTCTAGTCCAAGAAATAAGGAATAAATATATTTTAGCAATTCATAGAAACGAAATAAATACTGATGGACACTTTCAAATCTTTTAAATTATTTGAATACGATGAAATTTTTTAACTACACTTGTCATATTAATTCGAGAAACATTCATCAAGAGTAGTTTTCTAGAGTTTTCTATTTATTTATTTATTTTTTCTAATGAGGCTGCGTACGGTCAGTAACCTTTGCAGACCAAGTGCATTCCCCCGGAAACCGACATTCATTCTTTTAACCCCACACTGCGCCGTGTTGTTTTTGAACACCTCCCTTTTTCGTTCACTAAGCATTTATTTTGCAATATTTTTAACATGTGGCGCATTCTTTCGTTTAATTTTGTATGTGTGATCGTATTAGTTAATATAGTTTCCCCTAGATCTTGTAAACTGAACTCAAGGTTCATCTTTTTTCACAAAATCGTAAGACATTTTGATTTCGTAAAAACAGTAACTTCTTAATTGATTTTTCTACTAATTTTAAGCAACAATTTTATTTAAAAAAACAGTCTAATTGCTTACATAGTTTTAAAATAACATAAATATAAGTTGTCCGAAAAATTTGGGGAAAAATATATACTAAGGCGCCTTTTTTACTTGTTGTTTTAAAACAACACCGCGCATTCGGGGGAAATTTATAAGCTCCTGCATTATTCGCAGTATGAACAAGAACCAGTTGTCACAGGTTGTTCTATTTCACTTTATTTAGTATCTTTTAGAAGATTATTGTTAAATATTTCACAAATTACCTTAAAATGGCCGATTAAATTATTTTTTAGGAATTTTGTTTAAAATCAATTCACGCTCAACCAAAGAAGAAACGAACATTATCGCATAGACCCCCTACAGATGTTAGGATTGTTGTTTAAAATCTTTTAGTGAAATTATTATTAAACTTTACTGGTAATCAAAGTAAAAATTTGCACATGTAACTAATAATTAGTAGTTACATCTGCAAATTTTTACTTTAATAAAGTTTATAAATTTATAAATAATTATTTAATAAATTTTTAGATTTTAGTGCTATTTTATGATTATAATGCATGGCACGTCTATTTATTATTGATTTGGTTTCATTTCTTAAAATGTTTGTATAAAAAAATATTATTGTTACCCCTAAATGCGCAGTGTTGTTTTTAAACAACATGTCAATTTTTCTCGAATTCAACTTTTCCGAATTAAATAAGAATTTTTTTAGTATTTTTCCCACTTATAACTAGCACAAACACACACAAAAAAAAAAAAAACAAAAAAAAAATGCGCAGTGTAGGGTTAAGTAGCACCACTATCGGCAGATGGCATTACCACTTGAGAATTTTGCAGCACTATTAATTTAATTTAGCCGAGAATATCCATGCCAAACATATTCTCAAGGGATCTTTAACATGCCGCATAATCGTACGACATGGGCGCTGTCGATTTTCTGCATCTTGAAAATCCACCGACTTGGGCCAGGTTTGATCCTGTGAACTTGAGCGTAAGAGGCCAGTGCCTTACCACTACGCCGCCCAGTGGGTTCTTAGGAAGAATTGCTCTTGGAAATAGTTTGCTTTTGATAAACGGGTAGAATTAGTTTAAAATAGTCAGTAATAGTCATGTAGTTTTTATTGTATTTATTATTTTTTAAACCGCTTCAGCCACTTCCATGCCTGACCAGTGGGAATTTGAGGGAAATCATGTGATCAGAGAATATTTTGTAATGATGAAGTTATGTTTTTTTTTTTTTGCTGTTATATGATGTAAAAGAGAAAGGAAAAATATGCTTGAAAGACTGAATTTTGGTATGAAAAATGTTTTGACCAATCATAGACAGTCTGATTATGGGGATGGTGAGTAAATACTGATGATATTGCAATGTTTTCTTTGATTCTGTGGCGAAATTTCAAGAGTATAGTTTAAGATAATAGGTTCTTCTAAAAAAATATTCACAATAGAGAGCGGCAAATTTGATAAGTTCTCTCTTTTGTAAAGTTTTGGAAGGATTCTCCAAAGTTATTGAATGAGAAGGAATTATTTGGTTAAATTTGAATGAGAGTTTTGTGTATAAAGACATTTCCTAAAGCTGTTATTCAAAAATCCGTGACATGTATGAATTGTATAACAATTGACTTGAAATTTAAGTAACGATGTGCACTTCAGCTTACAGGGGGGCGACGAAAAAACTTGCTCAATTTAATATTGTGTCATACGAAATAGCTTTTTTCTTCTGTAGCGGGAATGTATTTTATGCGTATACAGGCTTTTATAACGGGCAACGTTGTGGCGCGAATACTTTAAATAGATGAATAATAAGTGTATGTTCCTTTGGAAGAAAGAAAGGGGCTATTTCATGGGTGCTTAGGTATGTATATTTTCAAGTGTAACGTTTAAGGTTAAAACTTATAGGATAATCTAAATCTGTGCAGTGCTGGACATTCTCTGATTACTCCCAAGTAAAATAGGTTTAACAGAGGATATTAGTTTGATATTTGTCAAAAACTGCTGCCAGATGCCTTTTCCTCCATAACGCAACTTCCTTTGCATTCAAAAGAGGTGCCATGTAAACCCTAACACGTGTCTGCAATTCTTATTGCTTCCTAAACACTTGTCTGCAATTCTTATTACTTCCTAAGCACGTGTCTGCAATTCTTATTACTTCCTAAGCACGTGTCTGCAATTCTTATTATTTCCTAATCACGTGTCTGCAATTCTTATCTTCCTAATCACGTGTCTGCAATTCTTATCACTTCCTAATCACGTGTCTGCAATTCTTATCACTTCCTAATCACGTGTCTGCAATTCTTATTACTTCCTAAGCACGTGTCTGCAATTCGTATTGCTGTGTGCGCCATTATTACGTTAATTTTTGAGTCTTAACCTATTACAAAAAGGTGAAGATTGTAGTTGGGGGCAATTTTAATTTCTTTATTCTTATTGGTTCATAAATGTCAAACTAAAATCACAATAAGAATTCAATTTTGGTTGTTTAAAATGTAGCATTTTAAGAAGCAGCGCTTTAAACAGTGTAATGTTTTCTACTATGAAGTCCCTGTCAATATTAAAGATTTTATCTGGAAACCACAAAAGATGTTTTACTAGAATTTCAAAAATGGAGTTTTTCCCCATCCATTATTAAAAATGGTCTCGATATTTTCCTCTACGTTCGATAACTCGAGATGCTATTCAAAGGGTAAAGAGTAATGCAACAGCAAGGAGGAAGAAAATATAATAAATCAAGCTGGGCCTATCATAAATACGTCTCGCGGAATGAACATCAGCATAAATTTGGCGAAAGCTTTTGTATCGCTTTTCCATTAAAAAATCGAATTACACATCACAAATTCCTTTTTTTTGACAAAATCCCGATCGTATGGAATTCATCTTTTCCGGGATGAAAGATCCAAGAGCCACAAATGTATCCAAAAATATGCACGCATTATATTCCACTTACGATACCCGTTTATTATTTACTGAAATGCATTTATTGTATAGAAAAAGACTGATATGAACGCATTTTTTTAATACTTCAATTTATTGTGGTCTGGGTTGCCACATTTTACTAATGCTGCAATAAAACTTTTCTTTATTTGTGTTATTAAGAATTACACAAATAACATATATTCATCTATCTATGTGTATTAAAGCAAGCGATGCTTATCTCTTTGTTCGTTCATTTATTTGTTTGTCTACACACAACGCACAAGAGAACCAATAGCACCTAATGTTTTAGAATTTTATTCAAAGTTGCTTTAGATCCTTCAAGCGATTTTTTTTTTTAAATCTAAATTAGTGTTTCTTTTTTTTTTTTGTAATTTTTAAAAACTGCATTTTGCATAAATTATCTAGCAGGCGGTTAAAAAAAAAAAAAAACTTGCGCAATTTAACATTGCTTTATTTGAAAAAGCTCTTTATTGTAAATGGATATCTTTTACGCTTATATTTTACGCTTATATAGGCAACGCTATAGCGCAAACACTAAAATTAGACGAATTAAATGCGTACTTTCATAAATGAGAAGGAGCCATTTTTGGGGGATGTAGAAGTGTGACATTTTTTGACAAAGGGGGAGGGAGATCAAAGTATTGAAAAATTGTGATATCATTTGTGAATGCTACATCAAGAATAAAGTGAATAATTCTTCGTTTTGTTTTCCCATAGCAAGAACCGTTTTCAGGGAGCATGTTTATGAGGAGAAAGATATCGGCAAAATATCATCATAGCATTAATTCTTAAATTTAAAAAAATGTTGCTTTTTTATCCCTGATCTTTGGGTATTTCATTCTAACGATCAAGTGTTTTCTTCCGAATTTCTTTATTTTAGTTTGTTTTGAACTTTATTTTATAAATTAAATCTGATTTGCTTACTTTATCAACAACTTTCCGATATCAAATGAAATAGAATCATTATAGGAATAATATTTGTTTTCTATTTTTGTGACCGAATGTAAAAGGAATATTAAAATATAATGATGAAATCTATTTTCTTTATTTGTAACTCCCAACTCAATCTATCAAAGCTGAAGTTTGCAACTAAGTAGTTTCTATGTTCGTACACGTTTGAGCATGTGGGTGAAATGAGGGCAAATAGAATCCATTAGACCCTTCATTTTCATTTTTTTAGGAGACGGGCAGTTAAAATGAACTAAACGCATATTGCGTTAAAAAGTCATAAAATAAACACATAGGTATAAATATGTTAAATTTTTCAAGGCGGGCCCGGGGGCTTTCGCCCCTCCCAAATTGAGTCGCTGATCCGCCACTGGCTTGAGGTGAGGGAGACTGGGGCACCTTGTGACACTTTTCAGTTACACAATTTTCTGTTTTTTTAAAGCTAATTAAAAGAAATAATTATGCATGTATGCATTGTTATCATGTCTGCTTCATATAAACATTGAACCTATCTAATATCTCATTTAGCAAAAGAGTAATAAAAGAAATAAAGTATCTTCACAATGTCCCAACCTGCGACACCGAATGGGGTAGGTTGGGACACTTAATTAAAATACAAAATACTGTTCGAATTACTTTTATTACTTGTTACAATGTTACAAAAAAAATGGCAGGAAATTGTTCAAGTTAATACATTTTTTAATTTTAACATATCTTATATTTGATGCCAGCAAATTCTTCTTCCTCAAAATCTAGGAAAAGGCATCTTTGGCCTTTCTTTTTGTTTAGGTGTCTGCAACTTCATAAGAGCAAACTGAAATGCACTTCGCTCACTGCTAGCCCATAGTGAAGTTTTGAAGCTTGTAATAAATAATTGACCAACATTATCTCTTCTTCCTCACTAAAAATTTGGCGACTTTTTATATTTGACTGGTATTTAAAGCTTGTTTTCGATTCAGATTTGCTTTTGAATTTAAGTAAATGGCGGTTAAGGGTACTTTTGCTTACACAAAAGGTTCTCGCTGCTCCTCTTACAGACAACACATTTGCTATAAGTTTTTCTGCAGCTGATTCAACCATATTAGCATTTACAGCAGGATACTTCCTATTTGTTTTTCTTGATTTCACCATTTTTTTCTGAAAAAAAAAAGTTTGTAAAGTAATTTATATTCTGACATTTAAAGTCATCAATTAATAATTGGGCACCAAACTATTAATTATTTTGCTTAAAATTATATTTGTTTACACTTTCAAAATGTATCAAGGTGCCCCATCTCTTTGTGTCCCAACCTGCCCCATTTCACATAGTATTTGTTGGAAACTACTGCAGAGTTAGGTTTAATAATACAGTTTATTTCTTAGCATCGATATAATAATAAATGAATGTACGTTCATGACAATACACTTCTATTTGGATATTTTAATTTCTTTTTGAAAAAAATTACTTTTTAAAAAATACATTGATGTAATTTTGGATTATTCAAAACAAAGAAAATAAAATTGGTCCTTACCTGTAAGTACTAGCAGAAACAAAACTCAGTGAGGAGTGAACAGTAGGGCCATCAGTCAACGCACTTGAGAACTAATTCCTAGTTGCAAAGTAAAGCCTGAAAATAAAGGTGTCCCAAGGTGCCATAGTCTCCCTTACTATCTTATTTATAAGGAGCCGAAACTTAAGTTAAAAAATGATAACGATAAATGGTTAAAAAATTATATCCGTAAGATGTATTACTCTAAGTTGATAGCATCTACTTGAGGAATTTTTATCTACAAGTGACATTTGGCGAAAAGTAAGTTGTTAACATAGGCGTAATTCACATTAATTTATAAGAAAATATCGCTAAAAAAGTGAATACAAATGCTCATAATCCGAAAGGACTATCACATTTGAAGCACCAAGAAGCAAAGAGGTTTAAGTGACAAAATTGAAAATTTCGAGATAACTGGTGCAAATACTAGGGAAAGCAATATTATATATTGTGAGAAGAAATAATAGTGATAGCTCTAACAGGTGTCCTGTTTCAACGTGATTCAGAAGAAAAATTAACATAAAGGTCCCGTAAGAATCAACTTTGAAAGCGCTTTTCTCAGAATCGTTTTTTTTTTTTTTTTTTGGTCACTTACACCCCTTCTCTTCTCACTGCCTCGTTTCAGTTTGCTTACCCATGCTTACTCATACATAGACCACAGAAAAGGAATGAATCGAGAATTTAACTTGAATTTTAGTGTTCTTCCACATTAAGTCATTACCAACTCTTCTCAAGTATAAAGAGCAGAATGAAAAAAAAAAAAAAACACAATGATCGTTTCTTTTAAACTGTCAAAGTGGGGAGTACGCATTCCACAAATATATTGTTTCCATTTGAACTGGACTCAGGTGCGCTAGGACGATTGATTTTCAGGCGAAACTTTAGATTATCTCATAAAAAAACTCGAAATATGCTGAAGGATTTCCTTTCATGACATTTAGAAACTTTGTACCCATCCAAAACATAATTTGAGAATAGCTACATATATATAAACAAATCGTGTGTAAGCAGCTAGCGACATTTATCATAGTAATTTAACCACTTGACATACAATGACGAGTCTGACTTGTCCGTCAATTCATGGACCACTGTAGACTGACGAGAAATTATTATTTTATATTGATTATCAATCTAATCAATAAAAATCTAAATTTCAAAATAGAATACAATTTCTCAGTTTTCACGTAGCTGTACAGTTAGGCGAAATTAAATAGCATTTTTTGGTCGCATTAAGTCCCATTTAATTTGTACGTCAAGGGTTAAGAAACAAGGCTTGCACTGAAATAAGCTCAGGGCATTATATAGTTGATCTGATTGAATGGTGAAGCTCTTTTCGAAGCTTTTCGAAAAAAGCTTCCCGAAAGCTTTGAAGCTCGAAAAAAGCTTCGAAGTGAAGATGGTGAAGCTCTTTTCGAAGACTTTAAAGCAGAGCGACCATTGGCAGCCTGTGCAAAAAGTTACATACACGAATAAGGTATACAGTATATACACAGTGTGTCAAAAAATTTTTAGACTAGGTTCAAAAAATAAAACTAGTAATTATATATTTTTTAAGTATTTTTATTCAAAATATGCTCCTTGGGCATCAATACATTTGTTACAGCGGTTTAACAACGATTCGAATGCCGGTTCCAGCCCACCATTGTGGGACTGCCTCCAAAGCTCCCGTCGAAGCTGCTAGCATAGTGTCAATGTCATCAAAGTTAAAAAAATAGTAAACAAACGAACTGAAGTTTTGGCAGTAGATCAGCTGATAGGTAAGGAGTTTCACGGATGCTCGACAACACAGATATCGCCAGTGCAAGCTTAGTTCCAGCTGCAGCCTTTAAAGTTCTTCGACACACTGTGCACAAACAGCTTCGATGCCAGCTTTGGAGGCAGTCCCACAATGCGAGTTGGAATAGGCATTCGAATTGTTGTTAAATCACTGTAGCAAATGTATTGAAGATGAAGGAGCTCATTTTTAATAAAGATGCTTTTAAAAATATAATTACTAGTTCTTATTTGATGAACATTGTCTTAAAAATTATTTGACACTGTATTTGGAGGGGCGCGGGGGAAAACGATCAGAGCCACAAATCTCAAATCTTATGTGTTTAAACTTTCTATTTCTGGTTTTTGGTCATTTTTGTTTATCAAAAGCGTCCTGAATGGGTGGGTCGTCTGCATATTTCTTTCTTAAATGATATCAAGTATTTATGCTGTCTATAATAAGCTACCTGTATGAACTGAAAAATCAATGTCACAAATCTCTAAATTTTCAGGATTTCAGAATTATATCTCTAAAGTTTCAACTGTTAGATTTGGATTATTTTCGCTTGTCAGAAGCGTTATTATGGGCTGTTTGTCTGCATATTTCTTGCCTAAATGATACCACATATGTATTCGGTCTACAATGAACAACCTGCAGGGATTGTAAACTCAATTTGGGGAAAAAAGAACTTTGATTGTTTTTCCCCACGGCCTTTCATTTCTTTGGTTGTCAAAACTTTAGTTGGTGTCAAGAAATGTATACAAAAAGGTTAAACGCCAAAAACTTTCTATATATATATATATATTTTTTTTTTTTTTTTTGCACCAGATTGCACAAACGAACAAGAATCACCAACGTGCTTGTTAAGTAGCATGTATTACTTTCTATATCTAGTACAGACATGGCAGACTATGGGAGGGTATGGGATGAGTTTCCTTTCTTGCTGTAACTTTTGGCAAGAAAGGAACCTTTTTATGTAATGGACAGTAATTAATTTCATCAAATTAGTCACTACGTTATCCATGTAAGAAACACTCATTCTTGGCTAACAATTTAGGAATCATTTATAATTGATGTCACGCTTCGAGGGGGGAGGGGGTTAGTGAAATTGTGACGAATTGTGACAAGGAGACGGGTAACAAGAAGTGTGACATCATGCTTATGAAAAATAGCGTGACACGTGACAAAGAGGATAGGGGGTCCGTTGAGCTGTGACATTTTGTGACAAAGGGCAGAGGGGGTCAAATGTATGGGAAAAAAGCGTAACATCATTTATAAACGGTCCCTTATATGAATGAATTTTTGTCTTAAATGTAGTTTTGCAAATTTTTCTTGTGCATAATATGCAAAACCATATATCCATATTTTTAAATTGTTCCTTACTGAATTCTATTGTTCATTCTTTGCAGATTAAATGTATATATATATATAAAATTGCTGCTATTAACTTCAAATGCCTAAGTAAACAAAATAAAATGTTCTTGAATCACTTAAGTTTTCGCAGAAAAAGCAGAAAAACCACTTAAAACATAATTAAAATTTGTCAAAGCACTTTGTGTAAATAGTTTTTTTTTTGAAAGGACAAAAGAATAAATTGCTGAGCATTGAAGATTAAAAAAATAGTTCCAAAATAAAAATGTCAATAAAAAACAAATAACTAAATGATTAAAAATATGAACAACAAAATTCACTTTTAAAGGGTTTTTTTTTTAAATTCCAAAAGATATTGAAAGTGCTCTTAAGAATTCAGGAAAGCGACCTTCATACATAAAGCAACTGCATTTTCATTTAAAAGAAAAATATTTGTAGTACAATACATTTAGATATTAAAGTTATAAATACATCTATAAAGTTCTAAACAAAGAAAAATGAAGAATTGTTTATAGAAGGAAAGAAATATTTAAAAACTCCATTTATTTTTCATGGAGAATAGTTGCTGTGTTTACAATGAATAAACTGCTGAAATTGTTAAAATTTTTCCAATTCCTATTTACTTTTTCTGTCTTTTTATTGTTAATATAGAAAGACTTTTCATAGATGCTTATTATTCTCTTTCAAATCCCTATATAAGTTAAAACCATTCTATCGTAGAAAAAGGGGAAGAAAAGCATTTGTTGTTATTAAAAATATATCCTTCAAATTTTTCTTTTCAGTTTTATGACATTCCTTAATTTAAGTAAAAACATTCGGCCCAGTAAGCTTTCGTTTATAATCTTTCTTTTCAGCTGTTGTTCTAAAAATAATGAAAAGTTAAGCACAGTACAATGGGTAATTTTAAACATTTAAAACGTTTATTCCCGGAAAACATTAACCAAGCTTTATTCACAGGATAATTTGTGTTTTTAATAAGAGTTTTTGCATTTTTATAACATCTTATCAAAGTATGTCTTCAGCTCTCGCCGCCCCCCCCCCCCAAAAAAAAAACCCGGCGTATTTAGTTTCTTACTTGTATTATAAAAAAGGCCTCATTAAGAAATAAATTTAGAGTTTTACGTTTTTACGTTCATAACAATATTATTGGATAACATATTTTTTTTTGTTATGTTTCATTTTATTTCGATCTCTGACTTTTTCGAAGCTAAAGTTCATTTATTACGAAAACGGAGAGAAAAAAAAAAGCTATAACATGATGTCTTTGCTGGCAAGTATCACCTTTTACAGATGTTTCGTACCCTCTGACATCTAACTTCCTCCAATTTGGAAAGATTTGGTATTCTGACATAATTCGAGAAACTTCGCTCTGGTAACACTAGGATTTATCAGTGAAATATATAAGAAAAATTATCAAAAATGCTTTGTGCTAAAATATGAGTACAAGGAATAATGTACATAAAGCACAAATAGCTATTTCGAGGCTACAAGAAATAGGCAGCCTCGAAGTAGCTATTCGCATTATTGTTCACAATTTGTGCTTTAATTTACGTTGTTCTTTCCTTGTATCCAATGTGAAAAATATGATGCAAAGTGCGCTCGCTCGCTAGTAAGCTTTTGCTTATAATCTTTCCTTTGCAACGCGCGCGCGCGCAATGTGTTTGCGATGTGTTATTATACTATGGGGGTTCCTAAAATCGTGCGTCTGGAAAAGCGTGTGTGGAGACTCTGCTGCCAAAAATGCTTGAAATCAATCAGCATGTGGCACCACAGCTGCAGAAGTGGAGGACTTAGTGGACATGGAGGTGCATCGAGCCATGGAGAGATAGTGATGGTTTATGTTTTGGACAAGTACTGTAAACCTCCTAGTAACGGACATCCGTCAAATGCGGAGTTTTTAATTCTACTGCAGCAAACCGTCGAGCTAAAAAACCCTTCTTTGTGCGGGCACCCGTCTATTACGGACACATATTTTTGTCCCGCTGGTGTCCGCTACCGAAAAGTTTTATTGTATTATTTAACCCTGGGGGAGTCGGTGGCCGAGCGCTCTTAGTTACCAGTTTCCGTCCGCTGCTTGCGCGCAGTAACGAGGTCGTGGGTTCAATTCTCACCTTGCCCTGGGTGTATTCTTGTAATTTCCTTCCTTGTATCGTAATAAACTATAGTACTGTCCTGTTTTATCTGCAATATTGGACGAGAGTTTGAAGCATATATTCATTGAGAAAAGCAAATAAACTCAAAAATATATGTGACCTGAAATGGTCGTAAACAAACAATTTAACCCTACACAGCGCTTTTTTTTTTTTTGCGGCTCTTGTCGATATGTAAAAAAGGATGGACCTTGAGCCCAGTTTACATGGTTTAGGGGATACTATATTAACTAATATGATCTTACATACAAAATAAGACGAAAGCATGCACCACTTGCTAAAAATAATACAAAATACGAGCTTAGTGAACGAAAATAGAGTTATTGTTTAAAAACAACACGGTGCAGTGTAGGGTTAAATTATAGTGAAATTCTTTTACGCAACATTATTTACGCAACGCCATTTAAGCGTGAAAATAAATCCTTGTATTATATTTTTACGTTGCATTTATAGGTTCTTACTTTTCTCCACCAGACCCCTACCTGTTAGCCGAGGCCTTAGGATTGCTTACGCACGGGGAGAGGTAGCGGGGTCTACGGATTTTACATGCACATATCCCCAAGTATACATGGTGGTCTTCAGTGGGTATCGAACGCGGATATCGAACGCGCGACCTTCCAGGTGGAAGTCCGACGTGCTAACCACTAGGCTACCACGGCCTTTTTATAGGTTCTTACTACGCAATCTCATGTCATAGTCACATTTTTCTTTCGTGTGACTGTGTATACTTGCCCGCATAAAATCGGGGTTTCTTAAAATTATTGATTTCAAGAAATCATTTCGGCTAACATTATCCAGAATCAAGCAAAGCTTTCGCTGTTACTCCTGTATTACGAACAAATATTTTTGCCTGGCTGGTGTCCACTATTGAATATTTTTACTTTATTATGAAAATCATACTGAAATAACTGAACATGCAAAAAGACCAATATAAAAATCACAATTATAACAACGCCATCCCCCCCCCCCCCGTGGCTGTCTGAATAACTTAATTTCAGCACTCAATATTTGACTCAATTTATTATGTATCTCTCCTTTATTTTTTTCCTAAAGACAATGGATAAACACTGAGAAGGATTGTAGGTATTACAATGGATAATTCAATATTTTCAGATTATTTGAATACACCGCAGTTTATATGGTTTTGTGTCATAATATAATAGAATGTAAAGCAACGTATGATCATTTTTGGACTTCATTCCGAAGCCTTAAGAACACAGTTTCATGGACCTATAAGAAGTGCCTCTATGATTTTCATGTTAGAAAACGTTTAAATATTTTTTCCTGAAATATTTTCAAGTAAAGCTGCACATGATCTAATTCCTACTATAAGCAATCAATTGACACGTAGTTGAACCTATTTTGAAATTGTACAAGTTGCAATCCAGCACGACAATGAGTTTTAAGTCAACAATATAAATAATTAAAAAGAGGAAAATAATTATTGAGATATTTATGTAATCCACTTGGTGTAAAATCTGTATAAATGCATGTGAAACACTAGCCAAAAATTTAACTACTGTGGAGTCTTCGAATGTTAATGACAACTCTACATAAACGTTAGATACCCATCTTTCTATGTTTTCCAGTCTACTGATTAAAAAATCGTTTTTCGAATCATCCTTTCCAAACAAACGCGAAACTACTAATTTAAAGACAATAATAGTTTACTAAATTTATGACTCAATTGAGGATGATTATTTCCCAGAATAACAGGAATTTGCCTCTAAACAAAGCTATAAACAACGTTAATGAACGGCATTTGGTTAAATTTATTTTCCGTTTCAAATAACTTCATAGCTATTTTTATTTTCACCGACTGATATTTTTTATACGCAATAAATATTTATTTAAGCATTAGAATAAATTTCTGCAACATTCGTTACGTTGCATATATACTTTTTTCGTACATCATATTTACGTTTTGCTGAGTAAACTCTAGAGATTTTTATTTCAAGAAATCCTTGCGCCTAACATTACCCAGAATCAAGCGAAGCTTTCGTCCTACTTATGGGAAGATATTGATGTTTTATTTAAGTACATGATTTCACATGTCTATAATTTTATTAAATCACCGTAAAAACACTTTATTGAATTAAAATTGTATGCGCAATAACACTGAACAATACAGTAAACCTCAAACCTCTATGATTTCAACTGTGAACATTTTCTAATGCAAAGCATCTGTTTCGCAGTTCATTTAAACATTAAAATGCAGACGACGTAAATTTAAGATGTCGGTAAAACCAGACACCGTCTGGTACGAAAACATGTAATTAATAGAATTTAGAATGGTAAAATTTAAAAACCACAAAGAATTTCCCTTATTAAATGATTAAGATTAGCATGTTTGTATCGTAAGTAAGAAGTTGTCAGAGATATAGTTTTAGAATAAAGTAAAGCAGTTTATTATATAGTTTTGGGGAGAGGGGGGGGGGGGGTACTTGATTAACTTCCGTGCATCAATTATTTTCCTTCCAGTGCGGGAGCGCATTATTTTTGGCAACGGCTGGAGAATGCGGCTTATTTACGAAACATTTAAATTCTTGAAATAGATCAAAACTGAAGAAGGTCAAATTTTTAAAATCTTTGAAATTCTTAACAGAGTTTAAAGCTTTTCATGTCAAAAAATAGGGTCAAATTTCCAATGAATCTTAAGATATAACTCGAGCTTTATAATAATTGTTTTGGAAATTGTTCAGTTGAGGAAGATGAAAAGGCGCAGATTGGTTCACGATTCGATTAATGGGAGTGGTCGACACTTCACGAAAAAATGTTTGAAAAAATGATAGATCTGAAATTTTTTTTAGCTTCGGAACGATTGCAACTATTGAGCGCACGTGTAACACCAAAACCCCAAAAGTTTATTAAAATTAGATAGTGTAAGTTGTATTTAATAAAGATTCCCTTTAAGATAATCAATTTAAATGCAATGATTTTCTTGAAATGCTTTAATGAAGAATCAGCTCGCTTGTTGAAAAAAATAAGAAAAAGTAACAATAAGAAGAAAAACACTTCGCTGGAAATTACTGTTAGAAGAGCACGTAATCATCGCTTAATCGTAACCCCAAATATCGGGTCAGAAAAAGCTTTAGAAGAAGTAGCCTTATAACTCAGAATTATCGATTTTGTCATCCTTTAGAGTTGTGGTAGACAGTGGAGCAGATAATATTTTAAGAGTATTAAGTTACTACATTTAAAAAACTAATTATTTCTATAAATGTCATATTTTCGGTGCGCATAAGGATAATGTTTTACTGCTTAGATACAATAAGTAGTTATTAAAAATGTTTTTCGAAACTTGACCAAAACAGAACGTGAAAAATGGTACATATACAGTTTAGGGATCATTCATAAATGATGTCACGCTTCGAGGAGAAGGAGGGGGTTCATGAAATTGTGACAAGAGGTGGGGAGGGCGACACGGTGGGGAGGGGGTAACAAGAAGTGTGGCATCATGCTTATGCGACATAGCGAGGCATGTGACCAAGGGCGAGGGGGAATGCGTTGAAGTGCGACATTTGGTGATAAAGGGGGGATGGGGGGTCAAATTAGGAAAAAAGCGTGGCATTACTCATGGACGGTCCTTTAATACCAAAAAGACGGTCCTCTTAACCCTAAAAAGATGAAACTGTATTTTTTAATTTTCCTTGGAAAGAATGTACTATCATTTAATTTTTCACTCGATTCTCCGTTAAAGAATACTTGGAGTACATAAAGAATATCCTGATTGTATGTGTGTGATCCATAGTTTTTGGGAAAAATGCTAGCGAAAAGTATAAAATCATATCTGGCACCAGAAAAGAGACGTGTTCAAGTGTTTACGGGGCCACAGTCATACGACACACAATAACTCTTGCGTTTTAGCTTACTTTCCCAAAAAAGTATTTAAAAAACGAGAGAATTCTTAATGTATCGTAAAAATATCGTTAAACGAAAAGGTCAGAAATAGGTTAAGACTAAAAAATAAAAACATTGAAAGTAGGATTTTGAGATGAAGAAAATGTGTGTCTGTCGGTCTGTCCGTCTGTCTGTGTTCCACTAATAGTTGTTGAAGGAATTGTCCAATTCGAAAGTTGTTTTTTTTTCCTTTGAATTCGAAAGATCTCGGCGATGACATCTGATTTCTATATTTTACTTTCTGATTTGAAAAATGTTTAATTCAATTTTAACAGTTAAAAAAATCTTAACATTAGCGCCATACAGGCAAAAAATGAAGCACGTTACGTAAACTCTGGGCATAATAACCGATTTCCTTTGAACAAGCTTATTGGAAGAAGCTCGCAATAGGAAACTTTTTCGTTTTAACAATTTTTGTTCAATTTTGAACAGTTCAAAAAAAAAAAATAACATAGCGCCTGCGGGGAAATTTCAAGCTTATATAAATCCTGTTCTAACAGACGGATTTACTTGCAACAAACTTCAACGGAAAGATGTTATGACGTATAACATGTACAGATACGAAGCTCATTCAGAACTAAACGAGACTATTTTCCCACGCTACTTTTTGATCTGCGTTTTTAAGGAAATTTCTGAAAGAAGGAATGAATAAATGAGTAAGTGAGTGAATGAATATGTATAAACCTATGAAAAAGATATACTATTTGAAGTAATTAATAACTAATGCTAGATGATAAAGATAGAGATAGCTAGATTGTCAATTTGATAGTGGTATGTACGGGGAAGTAGGCTCGTAAAGCTCTAGACGAAACCTCTTGTTTTTTTTCGTGCAGCGGATATGACGTCCTTTGTTTTGTTTCGCTTTTCTCGCCCGCCCCCCCCCCCCGGTTCTTAAAAGGGGCATTTTCTTGGGGGTTATTCTACGCCACTCCGAAAAAACATCTGAGCAGAGTTTTATGTCTGAACAGAGCTCTTGTTATGACACTGGGTATATATTTTTAAAGCACGCAGTATGAAAATACCATTTCATTGCAACAAACACAATTCCGTACAATAATTGGAAAATATTTTAATGATTCCACGCAATGAGCAGGTAAGTATTTCTATATCTGTAAAATAGTTAATTTCTTATAAATCGGTGAAATTGAAATTAATTTTTAAGCACTCTTTTCTTTATACAACTCTTTGTTGAAACTAAGTTTGATTTTGAACAGGAAGATTACATTATTTACAATTGCGTTTTTTATGAAAGCTAAATTCCTATTTTATTCAAAGGGAGGACAAAATTTCGAAATATCTGATTTTCTATTAACGACTCGCATTTTCTTTCTGTATTCAACAATTAATGTAACTTACCCTGAATTACTTCAGCATTCCATATTTTACAGCAATAATAATAAACGAATAAATAACTACGAAAGTGATTTCAAAAACTATCCTGACGTATTTCTTGACGTTTTATCAACATATGCAGTTCATGCCTCTTTGAATAAATATTTTTGGCAGTAATTCAGCGAAGATTTCAGTTCTTGTGAATTATACGCTTGCTTTCGACCAACTTCAAAACTTTGGTAATGTTCTTGCATAGTTAGTCTTCACTGATGCTTTCAAAATAACTAATCTTTAATTATAATCTAAACAAACAAAATATCTTAATATGTTTGTGAAAATTACAAGTGCAATTGCAAATTGAAGTAACTTTTTGATTATAAATTAAGTGACAATGATTTATTCTTTTCTATGTTAGAAACTTTAAGACGCATGTCAGAATAAATAAATTGGAATAATAAAGTACGTGATTAGAAGCGTTAATTGGAGTTTCCTCCCTCGAACAACAAACATAAATCAAGGAAGTTTCATCAAGATTAATTACCTTACAAGACGAAGCCACATCCGAAAACCACACCTATCAACATAAAAACAATACTTCTTACTGCCGTGCTACATGATTCGCTTCCTAAATAGGTTCACTTCGGTACTATTAACAACGGGTTGATTTATCAATTTAGTAATCTATTGATCTATCGATAAGGGAAAAAAAAACAAATTGGAATTAAATAAATGTGTGTAGAGATTTTGCCGTTTAGTGAAAAATTAAAAAGAAGTAAGGTGTTGTCTATCGTTCAAAACTTATTTTGTAAGGTGTAACAGTAAAATTTAGAAAAAGATATTTTACGTTCGCTTTAATCGCGACTAATCTCAAAACGGGGTAAAATAATTGTTATCATAATTCGGCATTAAAAATCTAAAATTAATTCCTTGTATAGATTATTTCTAACGTTTATACGTAGTGAAAAAAGGGCCTTTATTTATTTTTACCGTTTGGCAACACTCCGTTTGTTTACAAAAACGCCAACACTAGAGAGGTGTTGAGCTTGCTGCCGAAAGGTTTTTTATTATCACATTGATTTTAAAAGTTCTTTTATGTTTGCAACATGTAAATGCAGGTAAGATTTTTTTTGATACCCTAACCCTAAACTAATATTGCTGAAGAAATATTTTTAATAGGTAAAAGAAATATTTTTCCCTGAAAGAATGACACAAGTTACTTTCTGCAACGCGTAAATATAAGGTTCTTCTTTTTTGAACTATGTATGTATTTATGAATTTATCCCTTATACATTTTTTACTGTAATTGTTTCACTTAATGACGTTGAATTAAATGACGATGCCCCATACGTTTTTCTATGTGTGAAGATTCCAAAAATAAAATCATACATAGCTAATATTATACCAGAAAAGTGTTTAAGTGTTCACTACGGTGAACTATAGTGCTGCAAACTTTTGCGATTCTTAAATACAACAGCTTATAATTGCACAACAGTCTTATTTTTACAGATGAAAGGTATCGTTGCTTCTCAGAAATTAGTAAAATTGCACATTTATGCAAAATGAAACTAGTAAACTGAATTTCAATTTAGTTTACGCTAATTTTACTGCAGAAAGGTTTCCTTACATACTAATCTTTGAAAATGATAGAATACGGGTGCACGTGTTGTATGCAAAAGAAATTTCTCTTATAAAAATCTATAAATCAAATATTTCCCAGAATATTTCTGATTTTTTTTCTTTTTTCGAATCCGATGCACATACAGTTTGGAATGTTTTCTAAATCATAAAATTAAGGTCTTAAGGGTGGGAGGGAGTTTGGTGGAGGGAATTTTGGGAACAATTACTCTAGGAGGAGGGGTCAGGGTTGCGGAAATATGTTTTCTGCTTATATGAGCACGGGAAGCGACGTGGGAACGAACGGAGCCTTTCTTCCAAGGGCATCACCGTGCGGTTACCACTAATTCTTTTAAAATTTAGCAGGTCGTTAAATTTTTTTTAAACGTTGTTAACTTTTTTGCGCAACCCAAGCTTGGCTGGGCATATGCGGCCCATCAAATGTCACGTACGCTAAAGAATTTAGCAATGTAGAAAGACTAAAAAGATCTAAATATGGAGCAAAATTAAACACTTGTGAAGAATTGCATGGTTAATATTCTTTTAAATTTCATAATAATACGGTAAACACTATGTTAAATGGTGATGTAAATCTAACAACCACTTGGCAACAGAAAAAATATAATTGACTTGAAAAACGCGTTCAAAAAATGCTTTATTAGTCACACAATCTCTCCTACTAATAGGTTCTTACGAAGAACATCCTACTCTTAAAAAATTATAAGACTATCATATCATTCCTGTACATTTTAAAATCCGGGTATTTCTGTTGTATAGCACTGAAGTATCAATCGCCAAGCAAACGAAACATATAGAGTCAAAATGGTGGTGTGCTTCACAGTGAAACTTTTTGCTTTTTGAATTAACTTTTCAATAGCTATTTAGAGCAACATTTTAATTTAATTTATTATGCTAGATCACCTCTTAAAACTAAAAAAGCAAAAACAGATGAATTTCATTTAGCTGCAAAAATATTTAAATTTGTGAAATCTTTCAATGTGATTGTGTTTTCGTCGATTATAGTTCGAGTTAACCAAAGTGGCTAAATGGTAGCGTTCCATGCTAACACGCCACAAGCCCAGGATTCTAACCCAGAGCAACCCAGGGTCGACTAACCGCCGTATTCACCGTCAACTCTAACCTCATGGTTTGACGCGAAACCGGTCTCCAACCTGAAGTTACCGCGGATTTCCTATTCACCATCAACTTTGACTACGCGCAAACAGGTTCCCGAAACCATGCCAGGTCGAGTAACTCAACCAAGCTCCAGAGCAAAGTTAAGGTTTGAGCGCATGCGCAGTACATATAAACATTAGCAATGGCGGACTGGATGTTGCGAAAATTGGAATATGTTGAGATTTTAGAGCTTTCTTCGCTTTACACGATCTTGAATTTCTGAAGAGGCCTTACAAAAAATACAACTTTAGAGTTGTTTTAATTTTATTAACTAGTATTGTTCAATGATTTCTTTGTCACTTTTGTGTGTTTCCGATAATGTTTTTCTCTCGGGAGCTATTACTTCATTAAAGATTTTGAAACTTTATCATGATTCCTAATTGAACAGAAATACCAAACAATGGGGGGTAATATATCTTTAGTATTTTTATTTAATTATTTATTTTTCTCTCTCTTTGTTGCTTTTTGATATAATTTTATTCTAATTTAAAGTGTACATGTATATACTGAACATTTAACATGCGTCCTGATTTTTTTTGCCAAGGTTACTTCTGGGCCTGCGAAGTTCATGTGGAATATTTTGATTTATGTATGTCGAATAAAATAAACTTGTTGACCTTTACCATGTGTTTTATGTCATTGACCAATTTACATTTGCTTGTATATTCTTTTCTTTTTCTTTTTTAATTTAACAAAGGTTTTGAATATGTGAAAAGCTTCTTTAAAAAAAAAAAAGACATATGAAATGAATCCATAATGCTAATGGCAGTTTTGTGTTTAAAGGTAAACTGCAAGGTTTTTGAAAAAGTCAAAATATTCGCCATATGTATTTGTATTAATGAATTCATATTTGCATTAGAAAAAGGGTTCTTGTTAATCCCAAATCACATAATTTTGAATTGCCGTTTCATGCAGTTGTAAGACTTAAACCAAATTTTTACTGTACTTTGCCAATGCGAAGTGATTGTAAGAATAAAGTATTTACAATAGTTATAATTGAAATCAAACGCATTTTTTAAATACTCTCATGAATTTAATGCAAGGCCATAGCCAGATTTTTTTTTTTTTTTGGGGGGGGGGGGGGGAGGCTTTGAAACAGTAATGTTGAAGAAAGTTTCAGGGAGGAATATATGCTACATTGCGAAAATTTTCGGGGGGGGGGGGGGGTTCGTGGACATCCCTGGTTACAGCCTTGATTTAATGAAAGAATATTCAAATAAAAATTTAAAAGATACAATAATACACTACTGCTTGGTTCATAATGATACATTTCTATATTATATATATATCGTTTGTGAATGGTACATTTCTAATGTCAGAAAGAGATATATTACAATGCTAAAATTAGTTATAATTTCCTATTCGTTAAATATATCTATATTTTCATTTTCCGAGAAAAATTTTATTGGATTCTTTACTTTTTAATATTTTAAAATTTTTTCCACGAGTGCTAGAAGTAATACCTTCTCAAACGGGCTAAAAACCACTCGTGTTTTATTTATCGCTATATCGCAGAGAACGGGAATTTTAAAAAACGGGAAACGAAATGTACACCGCGCGGCGAAAAAGCATGAAGAAAATCATGTGATAGTTTTGACCAATAACGGGCCTCCGTACGTTCCCACATGGCGTCGAGTTGACTAACTTCGTGGTTGGAAAACCCCAGGTTGATTTTCCTCCGTGAATACCGATTTTTAACTTCGCAGCGCTGAGCCCCAACTCCGAGTTAACGGATCTCGTGGTTTCACGCGTGGAGTTAGGTTGACGGTGAATATGGCGGTTAGTCCGTCATCCCTTCAGTAAATCGACAAAAAGAGGCTTGGGAACTAAAAACTGGGAATTCCTCGTCAGGCTGACCACCTAACCGGAACATCGACCCCTGCTCAAGAAAGCCCTCGGTCTCAAAAGCTGAGATGGGCACAGCAGGCTGGGTCCCCCCCCCCCCCCCCCCCGCATATGTTGTCGCGCCGCTGAGTTTAGAAAATAAAAAGAAATTTAGAGAAATCTTCGAATAAATCTCACTAGAAACAATTTTTCCAATCGTTTCATTTGTCACACAGGCCTCGATCAATCTCCATAAAATGCGGTTTTTGATCGGCTTTCCAGAAATAACAAATTTTTAGCAATTTAATGATTCTTCCGGATAGAAAAGATCAGTTCTAAAACTTGTTAGTTAAAATTTGAAGGGTTTGTAACATTTAAACTGCTTATGACTGTTTCCATGTTCAGATTTACTACTTCCGTAGTAAATCTGGTGAACTTCAGGATAAATTATTCTACTAAGTATATATATTGCATAAGTGGGATTGTTTGACTCAGTCTGTGGCTTTTTGGAAAATAGGTCATGCAAAGGTTAACTTTTAATATATATATATTATTTCTCTAGCCTGTTTTTCTGTCGCTCCGTGATATATATTCCTTATTCTTTTATCAAGTTCCAGTATTTACCTCTCATTTTGAAGCTTATCGTGCCGGCTAAGGACCAAAAATAGACTCATGGTCTATTTTCATTAAATTATATTAAAATGTACCGCTTCTGTTTAATTTGAGATCAATCATTTAGAAAGAGGTCCTTTAATGGATTCCACATTGGTGTTGCATATACTGACGCCATCTGTTACCAAGTAAACAAACAAGAAACTTTTCTGTTTTTATTGTGTAGAAAATTGGACAGTTTTAGCTGCGTCTATGTATTAAACTAATTCAATCCTTAGGCTCAGCACATTCATTTATATTATGAATGTGTAGAGGCTAATGAACCAGCAGTAACTATATTTTAAGTAATGGAACTGTTTCGTTATTGTATTTTAATGCTATGTATACTGCTCATGAAAATAATCATCATTATTATTGTGATTATTTTATTATTTTGAATATCTAAATAATAGTGGAAAAAAATTGTAACAGCTATTTGTACTGATGTATTCAATGACCTTCTTTTTTACCAACACCCGTTTAACTTTTTTCTATTTTTCTTTATAATGAATGCCCTTTCTCCCAAATTAGTGCAGAGTTCCGCACGGGTAGACGAGCATTATTACTTTGTTTTGGGAGATAAAAACTCGAAACTCAAACTTTTGAGTCGTGGAAATTTATCACGGATAAATAAAAAAAATATTATTAAAAAAACTAGAAAAATACTTGTGCAAAAAGTGGGTCAAAGTCCCTGTTCCTGTTCTAGTCTCACCCCACTCATTACATCACATATGTCAAAATCACAATACGTTTTTTCTGCGTAAGCCATAATAAATAATAAGAAGTGCTCAAGTGTATATTAAGTATAAAGTGTTCTGCGCCATGTACTGTCACTTATTTTCGTATTACAAATACTTGCATAAAAATGTACACTGAATTTCTCACTGTTTTTTTATTTCATCTATGTTAGCGGCAGGAAAATAATCATCTCTTTTCAAGTTCAATGGCATGGTTTAGATATCTGACTTCGAATAACATGATGCCAGAACAAATTCATAGCATTTCATAGAATCATTCATATAATCACACCTTATATCATAAACATATGACAGAAGATCATTCCATCTTCTCGCTCAAATTGTACAGCCACAATGTAAACAGCAAACGTATAATGAAAGGTGCATTTATTCATCCATTGTCTGGAAGTTGAAGGATTGAATGTTTTTGGAACACAAACATAAATCATTTAATGGTGTTTTGCAGGAGTAAAAATGATTCTTCATTTTTCCCTCTCCCTTTTTATTTTACCTTTAACATACTGCGATGAGGAATGATGCTATTTTTTTTTTTGTATCTTAGCACGCTGGTGCTGGTCCATTTTTGTTCGAAACACATATTTTTGAAACGTGACAATCAAGTATGAATTTCATCCTTTATAATAACGCTGTTAGAACACAATCGTTTAAGATTAACACCTTAACGCATTTGCCCGTGTCTGACACGGGCGAAATGTACCGTCAAATTTGCACAAGCCCGTGTCTCACACGGGCGATCTTGTATCGCAAATTATTTTAGTTCTAATGCCCGTCTGAGATCCGTTTGCACTTTGTTTGTATAATATTTTTTTACATAACTTTTAAACCAACCCCCGCTCTCTAGCCACTCCCCCTACAACTGAAATTGAAAAAATATATATACACTATACCAATATATTCATTTTCTGCCAAAAAAAAAAAAGTCGATCATTTTTTACCAGTTTTCCCGAAAAGAACTCGTGCTTCAAGGGGTTGATACACTGAAATCTTTCTACAGCAAACACCAGCGGGACAGATATATTATCCCGTAATAGAAGGGTATCCACAAGAGAAGGTTTTTTTAAAGGCTAAATGCTTTTCTGAAGAGGAATTGAAAACTATTCCCCTAAGGGATCGTTCGTAATTGATGTCACACTTTTTTCGAATATATTTGACTCTCCCCCTTTGTCACAAAATGTCACACTTTATCATACCCCTTTGTCACATGTCACGCCATATAAAATAAGCTATAGATCACGCTTCTAATTTATTTTTGAGCCTTAAATGACATTTGTGAGCATAATATTAGTAAAGATTACATGTGTGGTTAATTTGCATAAAATGAGGTTAAGGTTTACACCACAAATGTAAACCTTAATGCCTAAGAAAAATTTTGTTAAACTTTTAACAAGGAGTAATTTTATACTTTAATCATCATCAATGTTTACGATACAAAGTGATCAATGAAATCTTAAATCAAATTATTAATTCTTTTATAAAAACTAAACTGTGTAATGTCACACTTGTTATCCCCTCCAATCCCCTCGTCACAAACTGTCACAATTTCTCGAACCCTCCCCTCCTCGAAGTGTGACTTCGTTTATGAATGACCCTTTAAGGGTACTTTCCCACTAATGGCGACAAAACGATATTCCTGTCTTTTCCCATCTGCGCAAGGGCAGAATATATTTTTGAAAGCAATGTGTTCTGCGCTTGCCATAGATGAGAAAAGAGAGGAATTTTGTCTGTGTCGCCTTTGGTGAGAAAGCACCCTTAGAGAGGTGCACGCATTGAGGGCTGCCCATTAGAAGGAGTTTTACTGTATATTATTCTGTTACTCGATTTTAATAAATCCTTATTATTCTATTTTAATATTACTTGGACTGTTAAATTATGAAAATGATTATTTTCGGGGTCGCTTTAGTTTTAAGGGCAGCCGGCACCATGAGACCATTTTTTATTCTCTATGGTGTTGTTATTTACAATTTTTGTCATGTTAAATCACTGCCTAAGAAATTTAATATTAAAAAAACTGAATTTATTAAATATAATTTGAAAATTTTTAAATTTTTAAACGAAATTTAGCAATTTTAAAAAATGCATCTTCTTTTTCACAAATTGGCGTAAAGTCTCCATATTTGTTTTTTTTTTTAAATTACTCATAAAGGAAAAGTTTTATGCTTTGAATTTTTTATAAGTCCAATACTTTTTGAGAAAGAAGTAGAAACTGAAGTTACGCAGAAAGATTTTTAAAAAAAAGTACTTAAGTTATCATAAAAGTGGAGCATACATTTGTTATGTATAGTTTCAGTAACATCTGGGAAAAAAGTCCACATTATAGGTACAAATTAAAAAAAAGCCTTTGCATTTTATTGAGATGAAATGCGCAAAAACAAATCGGGAGAAAACACCATTCTAAGTTTTCGGCTTACAAAAATTTAAATCTTTTCTTTATCCAAATTTCAAGTAAGGAACTTTTTTCAGTCACTACGAAATTGCCTCTTCTCACTTATTTTATTTTAAGAAATAAATATGTGGCTTATATTCAGCACAGTTTCGGTTTCAGAATGAAAAGGTGGCAAATCACACCGTAATAAAATCAATGATAAATCAATAAATATTGCTTTAATTTTTTTGAAACTTTCAGAGAACATTTTTAAAGATTTATTTTACTACTTAAGCCAATAAAAAAGACTTGTTTTTTCTTCGACATTTTTGGGTGCTGGCTCCCCTTAAATGGAAAAATATTTTATTTGCTACTTTTAACTTCTATTTACGTTTCTACAAGGTTATGAATACAATAACTCTATGAAGACTCTTAAGCTTCATGAGTAATAAACATTCTATTATGCTTAATGAATAATGAACACTTTATTATGCTTCAAGTAAAAACAATTATTTTTTTAAATGTAAATTATTAATAATGCCCTCAATTGTACTATAATATTTTTTTTCCGATCACTGAATACATTTTAAATAGTAAACACTTGAATCTTAAGTGCTAGATATTCAGAAAAAATATACTGTTGAGATCGCAAATAAAGAGCTTTTGAAAGAAAACATACTTCAAGCAACTTAAAAATATATTATTTACATAAGAAAATTGAATCACTAATTACGGAATACTTCTCATTTTTACTTTTCAACCCCTCTAAAACTCCCTTTAGCTTTCACAAATTCATTAAATCGCAATGTTTTACCTTTTGATTAAATTTCTCCGCCCACTCGAGAGTTAAAGCTCTTTTCTTGCCACGCAATTGATTAGTGATGAAAAACAGGAAAGAGCTTCAAGAGTCGCACTCCAAGGATGTTCAATGGGTATTTTCTTAATTGAATAAATTAAAACGTTCCCATGATCTTTGCTCTTTGAAATTGAAATTTAAATAATTGAGCAAATATAAACTGCAACAGGGATCCTATGGGAATTGAAAAACAAGTCTGCTAGACACTTCTAATTAGGTAGAAAAATAGTTTTTAACTAATTTAGATAATTTGCATTTTTATTTTATATGCATAAAGAAAAAGCAAAAATGGGCCTTTTTTTGTAAACCTATCAGCATATACTTCCGCAGTAAATGTTCTCTTTAGGGAGTTTAATTTTAATTAAATTAAGAAAATATTGCTCAGTTCATTTAACAATTATTAAGTAGTGAAAATTAAAAAACGCATAAGTGAATAGTTACCTAACAATATAGAAAGCCAAAACTGAATTTTTTTTATTTAACAAGAAATTATGATTGAAAGCATGAAGTTTTTCAGAACTTCAGTGCTTATCAGAAAGAGCAAAATATTCTTAAATCCTAGGCTAGGCAAAATTGTTGGTCTTAATGTAAATCGATTTTTTAAAAAAATTATTTTTAAACATTTATTTATAGATCTGTACAGAGTTGCCAAATTTAAAACTGCAAATACGGGAGAATATGGGGGGGGGGGGGGGAGAGAGGAGAATCGGATATCCGATATTCGCGCGACTTTTATCTATCCGGGATCCGATCCGGTCAATACACGAAAAATAAGGTTATCCAGCATGTCAGTTTTTATGTTTTTAAATTTAGTTCAATAGCATTATTTTAAAAAGGCATATAAAATATAAAACTATTACGTAGTTGAAAACTGTGGGATGTTTAAAAAATGCATAGAACTTACGGGTTTCAAGCATTATAGCCGGAAATCCGGTACTGACTCGCCACCCAAGGGACACCAGGTATCCAATATCAGAAAAGTTCAATGAACTTAAAATTGCTTTAAAATGAGAAAATATACATGCTTATTTTTTAAAAAAATAATGTGCTTAAAAATGAGAAAATATACGTGCTTATTTTCATTAAAATTTTCATTAAAAACGAGAAACGTCGTTTTCAGTTCTAAGTATCGATGCTTAGATAGAAATAATAGTTACGGAAAGCGCAAGGTATCATTTTATTTATAGAGCGACCTTATGTTCATAATATATACAGAACTTTTTTCAGCGATTATTGCTTCAGAACAGTAGTATTTGTATCAAAATTAGCAATTATTTACCACGCGAGACGCAATACCTGTTCAAAAATATGAGTAGTCCGTTCGTCTCTTCGAATCAGGAATACAAGACGCGGAAAAGCAGGAAAACAGAATGGACGTTTGGCTACATAACCTTCTTTTGGAATGGAATTTTAAGAAATTTGGCACGTAAGTACTTAAATAACCGCAGATGGTACGGATGTAAGCTAAAAAGTTCAACTTACCCACTGACCCCTGGATATCCTCCGCGCTAAGTAGAAGAGCATTAACTTTCAGTGAGGAAGATCCCAGTTCGATTTCCTACAGCTTAGACAGTGGTTTACTGTTTCCAAGAACTACGTTCTCTTGCTTCACACGGGAGTTACTCTCTAAAGGAGTGTTACCTCAAAAATAAGTAGGCATCTGTCCCTTTTTTCCCTTTTTTAGTGGTGTCTCAAAATGACATACCGCTGAGTCTTTTTGGATAAAAGGGTTCCTTAAACAATAAGAACTAAGTTTTTCAAATTTAAGTCATTTTGACTCGGAGCTATTCGAAGAACATGATGTTCTTGAAAATATGCCATTTTCCCCCGACAGCAAGAATTTTGATTTCACAGTGCATTCTGGGAAGAATACAGGATTTTTTACGTCCCGCATTGAAGCTTCCTGGGACGCGGGACAACTTCTAAAAATGCTGGACTGTCCCGTGAAATCCGAGACGTTTGCTTGCCCACCCTGGTCTCCAGCTTTGTTTAATTAAAAAACCTCTTTGATATACGTAATAAAAATGATATTTGATGAGACATCATGAAATAAGGTGTCAAGCTAATGTTTTTTGAGATAAATTTAAGCTGTGAAATAAAATCACAAACGTTTTGACTTTTAGCTCTTATATTATTCAGGACGCCTTGTATAGCCAATGCACTTAAAACCAGGGTTGTTGTAGAATCGAAGTCGGGCTGGTTTTTTGGGCAGAGGAGTCGGAGTTGGACTGATTTGGGTGTAAAGGAGTGGGAGTCGCTTAAAAATGGGCCGAATATTCGTTACATCCCTAATATGTACTTGCAAAAGAGTCGGAGTCGGGAGTCGACGTTTTCAAATTCCAGGAGTGGGAGTCGGTCCTTTTCCCAACCGACTTCGCAGACCTGGTTACAACCATAAGTAAGAAAAACCGCTTGTTTTCAGAATTCACTTTATTTAAAGATGTTGCCATACATAATCTTTTGTGAGACACTATTAACGTTTTATAATAATGCTTCTCAAAACGACTTTGGTATCATATTTTCTGTGCAGTTATTTTCTTAAATTAATGCTGGTTCAAAGTTTTCAATCATATCGTAGATTTCGAGCCCAATTTGCTTGCTTAAAATCGTAACGACTGATTAAAACTTATATCCTTTTTAACTGAAGAAGCTGCAATTAACGACATTAACGGTCCGTGAATAAATCATAAAGTCCTTAAAGTTTTATCACTTTAACAAAACTAATTCCCATACTTTCTCACAATCTCATTGAAATCTTCACCAAACTCAGCATGAAAGGCTCTTTAAATGGTTAACGCTTCGTTCCGCTTACTAAAATGTGTTTTTCTCCGTAAGGAATTCAGCAATGCAGTATGAAATTAGAAAAATTAAGATTTTCTCAAGAATTATATTGACTCTAAAAGCCTGGGAGGATAACAGGAAGGAATACTCGAAAACATGGACACTTGAATAATAAATAATTAAAATATGAATGAAATTAATCATTTAAATTAATTGCAAAAAAATGCAGAAAAGGGCGAGATAAATTAAAGAAACAAACAACAAAAAATCCTATAGACATATATTCACGTCATATGCTTTTCATTCCAAAACTGAACCTAGCCCGGACAAAACGTAAGTGACTGAACATTTTAATTTCAAGATCCGAGTGCTTCAATCTATTATTGCTCCAATCAAAACATTCAGATCTTACATATTTTATCTGACTAACAGGAAAAAAATGAATGTGTTCTTGTTCGACTCTTTTTCAAAACTGAAAAACTTAATGAAAATTTTGTTTTATGTACTCATCACAACACTCGCTTAGTAGAACTTTTTTTTTCATTTCTATGAAGTACACGTAATGCAGTTCTTTCTTTTAAAAATAATTTATTTATTTATTTATTTTGTTTTAAAAAAACGTTCGTAAAGACATTTCTTTTTATAAACGGAAGGAATAGCAAAAACTAAATAAATAAATAAATAAATAAATGCTTTAATGTTACACTGAGGTGGCAAAAGCCATTGGATACCTACCTGTTAGTAATGGCATTCTAGCCTGTCTTGCTGCGTTAGGCAATTGAAGCCACATTTCGCTACAGGGCCCTATAAGAGACACGTCTGTCGGACGTCCCATGTTATTCCTGTGGTTATTTCACTTTTCTGATCAATTTTTCAGCTTACATCACCAGTCTTGGTACTTAAATGCAAGCAGTCGGCCACTGGCATGATCCATATTGGGAGGTTATACTTAATAATAGGCATTCTCGGTCCACTCTTGACACTAGGTCTTTCAGAATGTTGAATTCTTTTACGATTTCTGAAATGAAATGTCCCATACATCTCGCTCTAGCTAGCTACTACTCCGTGTTTAAAATCTGTCAATTACCGTCGTGCGGCCATAGTCATGTAAGAAAACATATCACGTGAATATTTTGATTTACAAAGGAAAGCCCTACCAATGAATGCACTTCCCCCTCATTCATTTATGCAATACTACTGATGACCTGTCCCTAAATGTTTGTTTTTTTGTTATGCAAGTGCTACCCGGAGCGGTAGGTAAGCTATTGTTTTCCCGGCAATACCGAACCACGCTGACCGTTCTCCTCCTATACTTTCTTTGCTACTGCCATCAGTATATCTTATGGAAATATGCTTAAGAAAAAAAATCCTCACCCTCAAATAGAACTCTCACTTTTGACGTTTCTTCAATCTCAAGAAAATTTCGTCATTTTTCAACGATTCTTTCCTCTCGCGATCACGTGACTTTAAAAAGTTACTACACGAATTTCGCCAATTTGACGAAAGGTTTGTTCCGAGTATTTTTCACGAAGCCATTTCGTCAAATATGACGAAAGTCTCGTGAGATTTAAGCATGCATTTTTGAGAGTGTGCTCCAAAACTGCTGCATATAATGTAACCTGTGCATAAACTTTACGCATCTTTCTTATTCAATAACCAAAAAATTTATGCGCATTGAATGAGCACGAATATGCACTGTTAAAACTTTCCATAAGAAAATAGTAAAATAACCATTTATTTGACTGTTATTTTACCATATTTAATTACAACAGTGGAATAACCATTAAAAAGATGGTACTCAAACCGCTGATTGTGGAAAAAAATCGTTCATTCTCTGTTTATCCTAAAGGACGTTTAACTAACTAACCGTAATTTTCAAGCGCTCAATAAGAATCGGGCGTCCATCTTGAGTGCGAAACCTTACCGGTCGTACGTTGTTGTTAAAATATGAATAAAGATTTATCAGTTCAAATCTGCATGTGTATGTAAAAAAAAGGAGAAAAAAAAAGTGGCTTAAGCAGTGGTTACTAAATAGAAACACATACACACGTAAATCAAAAATTGAAGACATCGGATTAACGAACTGCTTGCGAATGAGCGAACCCATAATGTGAGCTGCTGAAGCTTGTTTGTATTTTAATTTTTGCAGCAAATAAAATGATTTTCGTCAATATACAGTAAATTTAGACCAAAGTGACTTTGGATCCAATCAAAAACTGAAATCTCAATTTTAAGGCAGTTTGCCTGTTGGAAAAGATGATTTTTTGATAAATAAACGGCCGTTTTAAGCGGTGTTGATGGCCGAATGACTAGAGCACAAGGTTGGTATACCATATACGCGGGTTCGATTCCTGCAAGCTTCGTTTACGGTTTCTACGCCTCGAAGATTCTACGCCTCGAAATGGTTCAAAAACGGTAAAAATTTTGTTTTGAGACCATTTTTAAATGGTTATAAAACCGTAAACTTTTGTATTTACGGCTTTTTAACCAATCTGATTGTAAATGGTTTAGGTCCCGTAAAGATAGAAAAAGGCTCCAAACCGTAAATTTAACGGTGAATTAGATGTACAGACTGCTGCCGGTTATTTAACCATAATTTCATGATGAAATTTCTAACAGTGTGGAATTGTATTAGCGTTGAGGATCTTATTTATGTTTTACAAATGAGCATCTCAAACACATATTTAATTATTCTTTTAACCTGATTTTTAAATTTCGCAGCACATATTTTACCATTGATAGGAGTCATCTATTCCAAACATAAACTAGTATTATTTTTTACTTACTGCTTTCATTTCTCAATGCTTATAAACATACTTCTTCCAATCTTCCAAACTTTTTTCCATAAAATCCATTAGATTTGAGAAGAGTTTGATCATTAATTTTGTGCTAAGCGAGTTGCCTTCGTTCGAAGTAATTAATTTCATAGCAAGCATCCGAATAAAACGTAGGTCTAGCTGTCAAATCAAATGAAGGTATTGAATAGAATCCGCTTATTTATGCATATTTTATTTTAGCATTTGCGACGCAAATAGCAGAAGATGTAGCGCGGCTGACAATATAATTAATGCATAATGTTACATTAAACAGAAGTGTTAGTATTACAGAGATTTCCAGCTTTTAAATGTTATTTCGTGTTAGGGATCGTTCATAAATGATGTCGAGGGGGGAGGGGGCTTCGTGAAATTGTGACAAAGTGTGACAAGGGAAGGAGAGGGGGTAACAAGAAGTGTGACATCATGCATTATGCAACACAGCGTGACATGTGTCAAAGGGGGGAAGGGGGTCCGCTGAAGTGTGACATATTGTAACAAAGGGGGGGGGGAGGGGGTCAAATATATGGAAAAAAAGCGTGACATCATTTATGAACGGCCCAAAACTAGAAAACTCATTTTCAGTATACGTATTTCCAAGAATATCACGACGCGAAAAATAAAAAGAAAACTACTGGAACATGTTGAAAATCGAAAAGGTTTTAGGAAACGGAGCAAAAAACGTTAACTTTTACGATATACATACGACGATCAAAAGGTATGCGGAGCAAAGAGAAATTGTTAAGGTAAATTACATTTTTCAAAAAAAAAAAAAATTAAATTTATTTTGCAAATAACAGTACATAAAGAGAAAACTATGAATTTTGTAATAGAACTTGTTTTCCATTTTAGGCAGTAAATTTATACGTTGAAATAAAAGTGGAAAATTATAACTTGGTATCATGTATGGGGCAAAGTTAAAAACTAGAAATAGTTCCCTAATGAAATAGTTTTCTATTGAATATTTTTTACTCTTTGCATTTGTATGTCGCCAAATAACATGCAATGATTCATATTTACGAGTATAGAGGGTTATAAATACTTTTTATTAAACATGAATCGCTAACGGGATGAATGACTGATAACACAGCGGGAAGGAATGAAGGAATTAATGAATAAAAAATGATTAATTGAATGAGCGAATGAATAAACTTCTTAATAAATAAACAAATAAATGGATTAATAATTAAATGAATGAACAAATGAACGTAAAATCAGATGACTGATGGAGCTACAAAGTGAATAATAATTATACTTCACAGCCCCCATATGCACATGACAAATTGTACTAAACATTTGAAATCCAAAAAATCCTAACATAAAATAAAGTAACACTGCACTAGACCATTAGGCATTCTTAATTAATATTTAAAATATTAACAATAGGCATTTATCCTTTTTTTTTTTTTTGACTTAACACAAAATATTGCATATGATCATCAAAATTTGAAAATGTCTTGTATTATCAAAAAGCTTGTTCTTTAGAGTTAAGTATTTTTTGACTGTAATCAACTACATGTTACGTTACATAGTTAAAATTTTATTAACTAGGTGACCCTGGGAACAGAGCAAATATTTTTACCATGTCACTTTGCCCTACTTTTCCCTACATGCATACATCAATAAGAATGTAAATCCCTAAATAGGGAAACAAAAAGTTAACATTTGATCCGATATATAAAGAAAAATAGATATCCACTGAAATACGAATTAAAATACATAAAATGCTAGTTTAATTAACATAAAGCTAGTTCAAGGAATACATCCTAATTACTAAACATCTGCTTATGTTCTTTAGAATATATTTTCACTAAATTTAATAGAAATCTATTTTACTGTCAATCAAAGTTCAATTTTGCACTGAAATAAATGCAGTCGACGGTACATCTTACAGCAACACATCATTGAATTCTCTGTCACTAATATGGCTAATGAAATTTGAAAGGAAAGAACTACACTTAACATGAAATCTTTGATGCTTGTAATCCGTAATTAGAACTTTGGAAAACTATTCAAAACAGATGAGAAAATAGAATCATTTGTATTCATTTCCCGACAGTTAAAAACTGTAAGCCGGATATGCACGTGCATTTAGATAAAATTTATTTTAAATAAATGAGAAAAGGAATAAAATTTAAAAAAATATTTATAGAATACTTAATTGAGCATTCTTTTTCTATTTATAATTTTTAGAAAACGAAAAAATGTATTTTTTAAAATTACTTTACGATTTTTATTGGAAATAATTCGTTTAATATTAGGTTTATATTTAATCTGATTTTTTAATCAAAAATGTATTGCAAGAGAAAAATCTTACATGAAACAAAATATTCTTATTTCAAAGCGACCATTTTTTCCCAGTTCAGTAAGTATTCATGATCACATGCGAAGTCCAAATTATTCTTTTTCCATTCTGTGTAGTAAAGATTTTTGAAAAGGAACATTTATTTGTCAGAACTATCAATTATATTAATGATGCTTTCCAATCACGAAAAAAGATTTTCATGTGGGAATAATATGCATCTGCCTTTTGACGAGACATGATTTTTTCCCCGAAATGTACTAAGAGTGAATTCTTTTGTTAAAGCGCATGTAAATCAGAAAGTCAAACGTTTTTGAAACCGCTGCTAAAAAGTTCTCTTAAAGTGTATTTGGGGCATTCTGGGCTTGTATACGATTAAAAATGCAAAATAAAAACTAGCGCTGTGTCAATCACATATAAGGGGCCGTTCATAAATGACGTCACGCTTTTTTCCAGATTTTTGACCCCCTCCCCCCTTTTGTCCCAATATGTCACACTTCAGCGGACCCCCCTCCCCCCTTTGTCACGCGTCACGCTATGTTGCATAATGCATGATGTCACACTTCTTGTTACCCCCTCCCCTCCACTTGTCACACTTTGTCACAATTTCACGAACCCCCCCTCCCCCCTCGAAGCGTGACATCATTTATGAATGATCCCTAATAAAGTAACATAAAGAAATGGTCATCTTCAAAACACTTAAATGTGTTTTTATGTATATAAGAGGGACATTATTTGATCGACTCTTTTTTCAAAGAAATTGTTTGACAAAATCGATTAGATATTAAAAAAAATATCAAATATTGGAAATAAAAATAGACAGGAGTGAGATGGAGACGCATAAAAAGTTCGCCTTTTTTTAGACTTAGCGATCATTCATTAATGATGTCACGCTTCGAGGGTTCATGAAATTGCGACAAAATGTGACAAGGGGAGGGGGTAGCAAGAAGTGTGACATCCTGCTTATGCAACATAGCGTGTCATGTGACAAAGGGGGAGGGTCCATTGAAGTGTGACATTTTGTGACAAAGGGTGGAGGGGGTCAAATATGTGAGGAAATGGAGTGACATCATTTATGGGCAGTCCGTTATGGGTTACTAACTTTGCTTTATAAAAATTAGTACTATGTAAAGTACTATGTAAGAGCAAAAAAGTTCATTGTGAAGAAAAAATGGCGCGAACTACCATATTCTTCATAAATATATCGCGCATAAAAGTGCATTTCGTTTTGCCCTTGTTTAGTTAACGCACCAAAGTATTTTTAAAACGTTAACAGAAGTTATTAATTTTGATAATGTAAACAGACAGTGCATTTGCCACAAGCAGACATCTCCAGTAATTGTTAAAAGTGTCTTCAAGAAACAAATGTTCCTTCTAAACATTTGACAAACGTGCATGGAAATGACATAGTTTATGCCTTGCACACTAATTTATAACTCGTGGTTTAAAGTTTAGACGGTGAAGCATTTGAATCGCGAGCTTCAGAAAAGCAACATACTCAAAATTGTCCAAATGAATTTTTGTCTAGAAATATTATTTAGGTAGTCAACGAACCGGTTACAACATGAGGAATTTTCAGTAAGTTTTAAGGTTACGGTTGAAGCTTTTAAAGAGACTTAGCACTTTTAAGAAGTCTTTGGAAAGATAATCTGTAGTAATTATTGTAAAATAAGTATTCCAGGACTTTTGTTTCTGCTACTAGTGGTTAAATTATAATTCCTGGAATTCAGGTTTGAGTCGCCACTTGAAATTTATAAGTTTAATATAAAAATTTGTTTTAAAGTAAACAAGAAATATGCTGCTAGTTAATAAATGAAAGATCCAATATTGTGTTTTCGACTAAGTGTAAGTTTGCCCAATTCATTATTTCTCATTTTTAAAGTATTTCCGATTTAAGAAAATGATGATGAAATGTTTTAGAGTAACAAGTGTTTAATTTGTTAATGCACTTAATAAGTGCCTAATTTATTTAAACAAGTGTTTTACGTGTCGAATAATTTAGAATTATTGTAGTTATCAGTAGTAGTTCTTTTGGCTTTTTTGCAGAATTAGCATTACTAACAAGCTTTTAATTTAAAGACTTATTATTTCATGTTTATTTGTAAAACTACAATTGAAAAAAAAAACAATCTTTAAAATTTACTTTACAAATGTTTTATTGTGACATAAAGAGACACATGTTAAATCCTGTTTATTTAAAATGCTTCATAACTAATTCAAAAAAAATAATGCGAAATATCGCTGTAAAACTGCATTTCGTTCGAACAGAAGCCAAAATAGTGAGTATTTTTCAAAATAAGCTTTTGTTGTGGCAGTTAAAAGATTTTCTTAGATTTATAGTGTTAATCAAATTTAAACTTAAGGACGATTTCAAAAAGGAAAAAAAAAGGATTTTTTTAAAAATACTTTTTTTCTTTCAACCAGTGTGATTTCACTATCTGTGTGCCATCATTTTTTTCTTTCTCTTTTCTCCCGTTAGTGTTCATTTCTAAATCGCTATAGGTTGTGATCACAAATTATTAAATAATACGACTAACCACGACGAAAACTGAAAAAAATGAAAAAAAACCTAGTTGTTGTGGAAAAGGAAAATGACAATAAGTAAATTTCGACAAATATAAACATTCGCTATTATGAAAGATAATCATCCAAAATTTATGGGCATTCGGCATATTTACTACCCATGCAGTGTCAAAAATATAGGGATAATTTCTACACAAATACAAATCAATCACTTTAATGCTATATAATTTATACTTATTGAAATTTCCTAGAAATGTAGAAATGATTATCATAGCCCAGTTAATATTTAATGCATTATAAAATACGTTAACTAGTGTTTTGTCGGTGGGAGGAAAATGAGAACAGCAGAAAATTTTGCTAAAGAAAACTTTCTTTATAAAATTTGGCGCTGATAACGTCAGTTTTCAAAAGTTTCTTTCTTTTATAGAAGATAAATAAATATTTTGTTTTTGCCAACTAAATATAAGCTAACTGATTAATGAAAGCTGAAAAGCACATAGCGAAAAAACGGATCTTGCATACGAATTTGAATTTTCAGAAAAACGGTGCAGAATTTTTAAAAAAAGACAATTTATAATCCCATGAAGTAATTTTCTTTTAAATTTAAATAAAATAGTCCTCTTTTGTGTGTAGAAATACTGAATTTCAATGCATAGCATCTATTGGAAATACTGTCAGTTTAGGCAGAGTTTTGCTCCTTTTCCTTAAGAAATACTTTTTATGTTATCAAAAAGTTCACCGAGCTTGGGCCAATACAAGGTGCATTACTTTATTCAGTGGTACGAAGCGAACTTGTAAAGTAGAAACGTGGAGATCAAGCAAGACATGTGGGAATCGGGAATCTCCTACTTGTTCTACTAAAAGTTAGAGAAGAAATTTCGAGTGGAATTCGGTAAGACGACCGATGAAGCGTGTCTCAAATGTTTCAAAGGAAGGAGGAAAAAGTTGTTAGGGAAATATTTTATTCCTTAGAGTCGGGAAATTTTGAAATTTATGTAGAGCAGGCTTAGGAATGATTTACCTTTTACGATGTGGCTTGCTTTCCCCGTGCACGGGTACTGGGTAACAGGCAGGAGTTGGGGCTCTGGAAAAGCCTGGTTGTTGTTTCATGAAAATTTAAACTGAATATATTTTGTTTCACGGAAAGAAATCAATTTTACGTATGCATTGTGTACGGATGAGTTGTCTTATAAAAGAGAAACACTATATATTGTTCTATACAAGTTAAAAATATTCTGAATGAAAATTAAATGTAATTTTCAAATTCAGTTTGGGGTCATTCATAAATGATGTCACACTTCGAGAGGGGAAGGGATGGGAAAATTGTGACAATTTGTGACAAGGGTAGGAGGTAACAAGAAGTGTGACATTACACTTTTTGATTTTTTATAAAACATTTTAAATCATTAAATTAAATTAATTTTTAAAGGTTTTTTTATATTTTTATTTGATTTTAAAGTTTCATTGATCATTTTGTATCACAAACACTGATGCTGATTACGGTTTAATTTACTTATTGTTAAAAGTTTAAAAGGAAATGTCCTAAGGCACTTACACTTTTAAGATAAAATTGCGTGGGTTACAATTAGCATATTTTACTGCTCTATACTAGTTATCTTTTGCGTCGCAAACTTGATCCTCATTTTATACAAATAAGACATGTATGTATCGTTATTATTATTACGCTCAAAAATGTCATCAAAAGTTATAAAATAAAATTAGAAACGCTTTGTAGCATTTATTAAGTAAAGCTTACAATCATAATTATAGCATGAAATAAAAGAGCAACGCCAACAGTTTTATTTGTTGTAACTCGCATGCGCTAGAAAGCGCTAGTAGCAAAAGTGGCAACTAGTGAACAGAAATATTTTCTGTGTTCTGAAGTTTGCAAAGACCGAATCTGTAGCTACTGTGAAACGTGCATTACAGATTAAATTCATATGTGATCCCCCAAGTCACAACAATACCTGTAGATGGAATCATCAGTTTGCAATTACCGAATGGTTGAACATCACTGTACTCAAACGCTGGATTGGCAGCAAGGGCCCAGCTTGGTCTCACATGGTCCCCACGCTCACCCGATCTCACGCCATGTGATTTCTACCTGTGGGCGCTCATAAAGGATCGTGTGTATGTGCCACTACTACCAGCTGACCTTTACCACCTAAGAAACCGGATTGAGGCAGCTGTTGCAACAATTACACCACAAACACTGAACAACGTTCGGGAAGAACTGGGCTATCGTCTTGATGTGTGCCGTGTGACGAAAAATGCTCACAATAAACACTTATAAAAGCTTATAAGTAGAACTGTTTGAATTGCTCTTTCATTTCATGCATTACTTATAATTTTACGTTTTACGTTATAAGTACAACAAAGCGTTAAAACCCCAATATTCATTTAGAAACACCCTGTATATACTGTGCTTATGTAATATAGCGTGACAAAGGGGGTAAGGGGTATGAGGAATGTGGCATTTTGTGACAAAGGAGCTGCTCAAATATATTGCAAAAGACGTGACATAATTTAGGAACGGTCCCTAACAAAACAAAAAAAAAGTACAATTATTTGTTATATTTTTTTTATTTTTCGCTCCGAGTTATTACAATTGAATTTCGCGTAATACGAAAAACAGTCAATAATACTATATCTTAAGTTTATTCATAACAATTGTTTTTATAGAACTTTCGTTTTCAAATTAGCGATTAAAGTAGCATATCATAACGTTCAAAATATTTGAAGGAAATAAAGTCTGCATTTTATTGTATTCTCTCAGAATAACTTTATGTGTAACAGCGAAATATTTTTAACTTATATGAAAATATAACTATTCTTGACAGTTTAAATAACTCTTTCAAAATTTTGTGCGGATATTCGAGTTCAGTTGTTCTTAATCCTTAAGTGTTGAAAGTCTTCGATGCAACCCTTATTTCTGAAACAGATGGAATAGTTAACGATATTGCTCTTTCATTATGTAACTCCCTATTGCAAAGAGAGTAGTTCTTCAATTTATAATTTTCTCGCACTCCATTTTTATTAAGATTATGTTTACACATTGAAAAATAAGTATTATTTATGTCTTAAAAATATGGCTACAATTTTATATGAAATATTTATGTCTGAAGGCTTTCTTTAATCCTAACATTATATTATTACTGTATTCTAAGACAGGGTTCGCACCCGCTTAAGCCACGCCCCTCCTTAAGAATCTGCTTAAATTAGTTTACTAAATCATCTTCTATTCCTATTTTTTAAGTTTCATATTGGTTTTCTATTTCATATAATACATTTCATGTTTTTTAATGTTTTAAAAGTTAAATGTTTCGGTTTTGACATTTTTCACCATTAGCTTCGTTTTTATTTAATGAAAAAAGTGTCTTTAAAGCTATAAAAGAAATGCATTCAATTCTCGTTGCTCTTATAGATCAGTCCTGTGGAGCAGCAGTTCCCAAACTGTGGTACGCGAAGCCTCTCCAGGCGGTACGAGTGCAGGCACAAAAAGATAAGAGGTTAAAACACAAAAACTCAGGATTGAAGATCGAATTTGCTCGATTCGAGTTGGAAGAATGTTGGCAAAATATATATTATATATCATATTAAAAAAATGTTTTATGTATTTTATTTAATACATAAGCTTTATTTTAATAAACGCTTTTCTCTGCATTAACTACAAAAAATTTGTGTGATTGAAATAACCTAATCGTCGTAGCATTTTCTATAATCTATTAGCATTCTATTCTTTACAATAAGGTTACATTAGCAGTGGTACGCAAATGGTTTGCAAGAAAAATGTTGGTGGGCGAAAAGAAAAGATTGGGAACTGCTGCTGTAGAGTAAAAAAAACAGTTAAATAATAAACGAAACTGAAAATATATATATATATTAATCAAAAATGCATGGTATTCAAAAGGAAAGTGTTATTGCAACGCATTTTTAATGAACAATATTAAAAATGAATATGCTTATACCTATGCCAAAATAAAAAAAAATAAAAACTAAAAAAAAAGTGGAGTAATTAGCACAGATAAGAACTTCTTTCACTTTAACCTTATCAGCGGTCCTTATGCGTAGGAGAGTTCAAATTCTATTTTATACTTTCAGACAAATATGTTTAAATAAAATGTTTGTGTTCACCCTCAACTAATTACAGCATAATTTCACTAATTAAGCTATTAAGATTCATATTTCGCAGCAGTATATCTAGGAAATACATGCGATTTTTCACACTAGTCATGACACAAACCGTCGGAAGATTAATGGAAGAAAGAAAAAAAAAGAAGAAAAAAGAAAACACGTAATTTTAAACTGGATCTAATGGAACTTGTACAAATAATGTATTATTGCTCTTTTTATACTAAACTGTAAGGGTTAACTTTTAACAGTTTGTTTTAGAAGAAAAAACCAAAATTGAAAATTGCTTTGCGCAATTGTTATTATTAATTAGGTTTAAATGATTGGAATATTGCTTAGATATTTGATGATTACCATTTCAGTGCTTCAAAAAAAATTAGTCAATGTATTTCTAGAAAATAAAACTGACACTGTACAGTTCTTCATTTTTTTAAATTGCAGATTTAAATTAACACTAGATTTCCCAGTTTGAACCATTTCTAAACTTTCATTTTACGCCATTTGCAACTAATTAGAATAAACATTTCAGTCACGTTGACTTGTCATTAACCCGTGTATTAGGAAAAACCAATGCAATTGAAAGTTGTACTATAATTAGTAACAAATTATGGAAGCTTTCGTAATTTGTTACTAATTACAAAAAATGGAAGCCACCAAAAAATGGATGCTTCGAAACAGTCAGAATGACCGGTCTGGGCAATCTAGTGTTAATTTTGGATTTTTTATAATGTAAATACCGTTGTAATAATATTTTGGCGATTTTTCACATTTTTATTTTAAGAATAAAGCTCATTTCCGAAACTGTGAATTCTTCCAGCTGTTATAGTTCAAAACATTTGAGTGTTAAATTTCCTTTTACATATTATCCGCAATATTATCTAATCCCAATTTATTAAAACATTCTCTGAAATCTGCTCTGTTCTATTTTTTTACTCTTGCGTTGAATAATTTGTAATAAGCACAAACAAAGTAAAAAATCAATAATTCAAATCATCCATTATCTGAAACTGTCTTGAAATTAAGAGGTCTGTCTCTCTTTCGTATGAAATTAATTACTTCAAGTAAAGTCTGCTCTTTTCAGAAGAAAGAAGAGAAGCGCTCTTTACCAAAGAGCTTTGAAAAGTAAATCCTAGTACTCTGAATCGATAAACTTTTACGATTTTTTTTGGGAGAGAGCTTTATTAAATCACGCCAAAATTCTTTCCGCGAGAGTACGGAAAAAATAGATTATCGGAATTTGTAACGTCTTCAAGGGACTTGCTAATTAAATGATGAGGGAAGCAGCAAAATCATTACTACTTGCATCGCTGCAGAAATTAAGCTAAAATCAAAGCACTCTAAACAAAAAGGGTTTTTTTTTTTTTCAAAATGGAAGCAACGAAAAAAATCGAAATTCCCATAAAAAGTTATAATTATAGCTAGTATATTCCTTACTTTTGGAAAGAAAAGAAAATTGCGCATTTTGAGGTTTTCTTGGTTTTTACTTCGTGTTAGAGCCTCTGGCTATTAATGAAATAGTAAAAAATAAATGAAATAAATGAATTCTAATTTTAAAAAGAAATAAAACTTATGCATTAAGCAGTCAAGTAAGCTAATAAGTAAAGGTACAATTACTATATATGTGTATATATATATATATATATACGCTGTTTTCCATCGAAATCAATACACTACTATTCTTATCCAATGGATAAGCGATGTTTAAAGTTTCGAATACGCAATGTGTCATGTTACTTACCGATTATTCGGGGTCAAAAAATTGTAAAAATTAATTCAGGGTTGCTTCAAATGGAAATTTAGGGTGAAATTTGAGTCTGAAATTTTTCTTAAATTTTCCAACATCACTTTGGTAGTATTAAAAAAATGCTTTATTTAAAGAAAGTATTTACTTTACTTTGAACACGTCAGTAAAAAGATAAATTGCCTTTAAAAAATGAAGCAAGAAGTTAAAATTATTGGCATCTGCAAATGCTTAATTTTCAGAAAAACAATTTAATATAAAATTTCAAAGAATAGAATTATAGAATTCATAGATCAGCTGAACATTGCGTGCTTGTTGTTTGTTTTGACTTTTACATCGTTACTTTTTTGCTGAACTATTAATATTTATCAGTAAATTTGTATGGCATCGTTTCAACTCCCGTAGAAAAACTGATATAAAACTCAATAGGGTAGGATGGAGTAAAATGGGTCATGGGGTAAAATGGGTCACTTGAGAAAAAACTCAAAATAATAGAACTTAAAATTTTTAAACCAATATTTTTTATGTTATATTTCAATGTGTTGGCAACATTTTTCATTCTAAAAAAAGTTAGGTTCTTAAATATGGCAACACAAAACAAATATTTTTGTAATTTTTGGATGATAGTGTGCTAAACACATGGTTTACCAACTTCTGAAAATCTCTATATTTTATCAAATAACAACCCAAATTTAAAGGATTTCCGCACAAAGAAACTTTGGAGAACCATTACAGCCGAGCATGTAAAAAAAACAATTAAATATTGAAATTTTTACACCAGTTTTTCTTGGATGGGGTAAAATGGGTCATGGTTAGGCTTAGCTAGTTCTATTCTATTATTGTTTTAAAATTTACTCTGCTGCACCTCACTGCAGAAAACTCTTAAATTTAAACAGTGTATGTTGTTTATTTTATTGAAATGAAATTAAAAAAAAATTTTTTTTGAATGTTTTCCCTAAAAACGATCATGTGGATGTGGTAGAAAGAAGTGATGTTGCTGAAGTGTTATGTGAGCCAATCTCGAACAATATTATTTTAAAATTTCAATGTAATTATAATTCAAAGTGTTGCTAAATATATTACTTACATTTTTTTTTTTCAATTTCAAAGTAATAAATAACTGTTTTCAGCATTATTTTGCATTATGACCCATTTTACCCCACGATAGAGTAAATCAGGTCACAACTTTATAAGCTCTGTTAAACTATTTCATAATTAAAAAATAAATATTAAAATGGCATAAAATTGATCTAAAGGAGTTCAATGTTAAGATGCAATTGAAAAGAAATGGGAAATGTTTCTGGTTTCGTTGTTATGAAACTTTAAATATGAAAATAGCTAAAATTGACCCATTTTACCCCACCTGACCCTATTCTTTTTCATAGGTTGGTGGGATTATAAAGTGTATAACAAATATAAAATCTAATAGCAAGGGAGAAAATGATTCATCTTTTGTATGCGTGACTACTTCAATCCTACGACGGAAAAAGAGTTAAGAACAAGAAGTTGCCGTTATAGGAAGGGAACCATTTCCGGTTCAGCCCATTAAAAGCGTCTTTTTTGAGAGAAAAAATTGAAACTTTAAAATTCTAGACTAAATATTCACTTAACTAAGAAAGTTAAAAATAGTACGTGAGCTAACGTAGTGTTAAAACACACATCACTTAATATCACCTTACTTCACATTTATTAATATAACATTAATTCATACTGATTAATATGATATCAATTCATATTAATTAATGTAGCATTAATTCCCATTAATTAATATAATATTAAATCACATGAATTAGTGTAACATTAATTACAATTACTTAATGTAACATTAATTCCCAGTAATTAATATAACATTAATTCACATTAATTAATATAAAATCAATTCACATCAATTACTAAGTAGCCACTAGTTTTCCTAACTTTTAATCCAACACTACCTGTAGCAATTAACTCTTATTGTGGTTTCCATCTGAAAAAATAGGACTTTTTTTCCTAGAAAAATAACATACTCATATACAGTATATTATTTTATTTTTTAGTCCAGACGCAATTGTTTTTTGAATAAGTAATAGTAATGTTTCAAATAAAACTAAACTCGTGGTGAATGTAGAACACATTAGAAAATTAGAGATCATTATTATGTGTTGGAATAATAAAATAAGAAAACTTTACTATATAGTAGATAAAATAAAATGGGTACATATTACACTATTACTAAGCATGATATTGAAAATTATCGTTTCTGTTTAAATCGTACTTTTCTAAGTCATAACATCCTTTTTATTCACAAATAAAATGCTATTCTCAGTTAGTGATCTTTTTTCCAGGCATTCATTTCTTTTGATATTCGGACACTTAGAATGAGGCGCAATATATATGATCATTTTCATTTAAAATAATAATTTAAACTCAAAACCTATCTCTAATTAGAAAATTTAGGCAACTCAACTGTTTGATGCCACAGGATAGTAATCAGAAAGGGTTGTAAAATTAGGCAGAAAAACTACTCTCCGAAGATGGTTATGATTATACAGAGTTATGTAAATAATTAAGACAGCTAGTCGCCCAATGGCTGTTTTCAATTTATAAGTAGGCAAAGTTGTTCAAATAGACGAGCCAACTGGTTGACAAAAGCAGCTCGTTTAACATATATATAATAAACTTAATTAATCTTTAAACCCTTACTAACAGAGCGTACTATAATTGTAATTAGTAGGCATTAAAATATTAGAGATGCAATTAATGAGTTTATTAGAAAAGTGTCGTTTTAGCTAAACATCAGGACTGTCACTGTCAAAAAAGCTTGAAAAGGAAAAAAAAGAAAACGAACGATTTCATGGATTAAGAATTAAAAAGAGTTCAAATTAGAAAATTTCTTCGCCAATTTGTGGAATGAACAATTAGCAAAGGTAAAAAATGTGGGTTTTGTTTTTTACTTTTAAAAAATGTGGTTTATAAATAATTTTGTTTCAGATATTGTAATCATTGAAAAAAATTTAAATTTCAAACTATCTTCCTAAACTGTATTAATATTATTTATTTTTTTCATGAGACAGTTTTAAATCAGAGCTATGAAATAGGAGTCGGATTGATTTTGAAGTAAAGGCGTGGGTCTCAGGGTTGGACTGGTCCACCGGGATACCGGGACATGTCCCGGTGCGCCCTTTCATCTAGACGCGTTCAAAAAAAAAAAAAAATTCTCTGCGACATTTTCTCCCCTAATAATTTACAGTAAGAGAAATAAAATGAAATAATCTGCTTTTAATCCGTGACGACAAAATCTTGCATCTTGCTTTAAAAGAAAGGTAAAAACGACTTTCCCAGGAAAAACCACATTTGTGGACGCTTTAGGACGTATATGCTTCAGGGACACATTTTGGTAAGGCTCGGGGAAAGGGGTGAGAGTACAGTCGAGAACATAAGTGTTCTGGTATACGAGGATTCGCGAACACGTCCCGAGGGTCGAGCCGAGGGGCCTGTTTTGGAATATAGATTCCCCTCCCTAAATAAAAGTTTGGCCAGACACATCGCAGCTTACATCCATGAGTCATAGGGGTGCTCACCTTAGACTGCTCACCAGGAAGGGAAAGGGGGAGGCCATGCCACATTTTTTCGCAGGGGGGCTTGGTCCACGTTTTGGCCAATTTGTTGGGTTGTTGATTTTGAGGGGCTCCGCAATAGCTAACCAAGTAACGTATGAAAATAAATAACCTTCATTGCACAACCCTCGTTTTTATTATAGGTCACTGCGAGGTATTGCTAAAACTTCATAATGAGCAAACTTCTAATTATTTATGAAGTTATTGAAAAATTTCGAGGCGACCCTGTGAAGATGTCTCGGCGCACAGTTTGGGAACCAATAACCAAGTGACACGACGCTTCCATTGGTAATAAGTAATAAAAAAAAACAGTTATTATTCCGAAATTGAACTGTTTTTAGATTCTTCTTAGACGAAACTTATCTCATAGGGCATTTCATTTAATTTTAAAATTTTCTTATATGCAGGGATACAGTAGGGTCAATAAGGCGTTTCCGAACTTTTCTATTCGGTGGAACTCTGTTCCGGTACTTTATTTTGAGTCATATGTGTTTTTATTTAGTTTCAGAATTTGCATTTCGCTTCAAAACAGACTAATTTGACTCAGTTCAAATCTGATTTTCGCTATTTTTATTTTAAGATTGTGTATCTAATTTCAATATAATTTAACTATTGTTTCTATTTTTATTTATTTATATTGATAACCAAAAAATAGCACATAATTTTTTATCGCGGCTATCTTAAAAGTAACGTTATTGCATACATTAATTTCACGCAATTAGAATCACAGGGTTCGCTAATTTAAATCAAGTGTTAAATCAGTTATTTAAATTAAGTGTTAAATCAGTTATTTAAATTATTTAAAAAAATCATGATTTTTATCAAAAATTTATAATTTGCCTGAAATGTGTTGTTATTATTATTTTTCACACAAATTTAATGTTTCACAAGAATCAGTCGATATGATTATTGTACTATATTTGAAATAACTGAAATAAAAGTATTATTTATTAACGCATAATTTTTAACGTGTCATTTACGTAAAGAATATGCTAAATTATTTGTTTATTCATTAATAAAACTGCCTTAACCATTACTCTAAGTAAACTTTTGCCACAGAAACTTTATAATGCTAGAGAAGAAAATTATATAATATAATGTAAGAAATAGACTTTTAAGAGTAAAAAATCTTACTATACCTACTTTTAACATTATATCAAAATATTAACTGCTTGTTTCATATTTTAAATCCGTTACAAACAATAATTAACAGTATCAAACTATAACACTTTTACATTAGATTCAAATATAACTTTTCAGATTTTCCCCTTGTAATAGTAAATATAAATCATGCTATGCTCAAACAATACAATAGTTTTTCTTTTAGAAGTTTTCAAAACTTCCTTTTGGGAAGAGGCGGGGGTGGAAGCTTGAATTGTCGCTTGAGGAGGCAGACAAGCGGGGCTCTTCGATAGGGACGTTAGTAAGAAGGAGAGGGGTGCGCCCTGCCCCCAAGATTTAAAAAACAATGCTTATTTTGTTCTGCATTTCTATGAGTATTATTATGAATAAAAGCGTTTAAATTTAAAAAAAGTTTTTGTTTGCTTTTTCTTTACTAATACTTTTGCATTCCAAAATGCGTTTCCAAAGGCCTCAAAATGCACTAGTTTGAATATAGTTTTCAAAATTTTTCCAGTTGAGAATTCTTTTCTTCGGACCCCCTTCGACAAACACAATTTCATATCTCCAGTTTGGGAGGGACTCATAATATAACTAGCTCTATCCCCCTATTGTAGAGCTAAACGAGCCATGCCGTGGAATTATTAACTATAGTTTTATGGGTTTATCAATGGCCCATAAGTTATAAAACCTCAAAAATGGCCAGCGCATAAAAGTTTATGAAAAAGGAACAATAATTGGATGGAGGGGGAGATGCTTTTTTAAGTTTTGCCCCGCCACGGAAAACCCTAAGATCGGCACTGGGGGAGAAGCGCCCAATAGTTCTTGTTTTTTTTTTTTTTTTTTTTTCAATTTGTCGTGTATAATTTTTCGGAAAACATTATGTGAAGTTTAGAATTATTTTAAACTGAGCATTGCCTAAGGTGTGGCCCGCCGATCTTCTCGAGCTAATGGATGTGGCCCTCGGACGTAAAGGGTTGAAGACCCCTACGCTGCCTATAAAATAGGCGTGAGGTACACATTTTTCACGCCTTTTCTGTCTTTCAACCTAGGACACTATATAGCTTGATTTCAAAATCGGGTGCAATCGCCCCGAGTTGTTTCTGTTGACCTGGGCGGAGCTCAAGCTGTCAGGGACTGTTCAGTTACTATGCATTGCTTATTACTTTGCTTAACTGTTCCATTTTCAGAAGTCTAATTATGCATGTGTAACTTCTTTTATAGCGCTATCAATTTTTGTATTCCATATTCTTTAGCATTCCTGAAAAGTAAACATATTCCCCAGTGAGAAGTGTGTTCCTCCCCTTCCAAAGCTAATTTTTTCCTAAGACCTCCCCCTTAACAATCTCCTATTGATAACGTAAAGATATTTTTAAGCACCATTTTCTTGGAACACAGTTGGTTTATAACCTATCGATCGACAGACTGATTGCGCGGCTGAGATGTACGCTTCTTGCACAGCAATTACTGTGAATAAAATGGCAGCAAAGAAGAAAAGAAAAAAGTATACTATAGGGGGAGAAAAGTTACGAGTAATTGATAAAGTTAAAAATGATGCAATAAAAGCGAGTATTATTTCGTGAATATGGTTCCACAGTATGATTTCACTATACCGCGGTTAAGTTATAACACGGGTGCCAAACATGTCCCCCGACACCAGCGTTTTTACTGTATTTCACTAAGGTGCTTAATTCTTTGAACAAAATTGCTTCATTTTCGTCTTCTCAATGATTGTGTAGTTTAAATCTGGGGCTTCCCTCTATGTGCCTAAAAAATAATTTTAACGGTCATAGAAACATTTAAGGAAAATCAACAAAAAATATGACACAAAAGTGCAGTAATGAATTTTTCTTTCCGTTGTAGATTCCTTTGTTATTATATAAATTAACAATAATTTTATTTCCACCTATTTAAAAAAGAAAGAAAAAAAAAAGAATTGAACAAACATAAAAACTAAGAACAACGTTGTATTTTAATATAATCCTAAAATTTTATTTGTATTTAACTTATCTGAATGAATACATAATTTGTAATAAACAATCAGTTAAGCCTTGTTTCATTGTATAAGTTATACTTCGAACATGAGCAATCACTTTTGACTGAATTTCTTTTCAGTATTTTTAGGACTTTGCATGGCATGATGACTGATCTCTAGCTTGTCCCACTTTGCACTTTATTATTGCATTATAAGGCATTAAAACCTCATGTGTCATGCAGATTTAATTTCATTATTACTACCATTATCATCATTATATTTTTTTTAAGTAAAGGGGGCCGCCCGTTGGTTAGCTGGTCCACCGCCCTTTTAGGGGTCCCAATCCGTCCCTGGTGGGTCTCGTAGTCGCTTAAAAATGTCTCTACTCCAACTTTGGGTTTTATTTTTTAATTCTTTCAGACTAATAACAAGATGGTATTCCAATAATGTTTTTAAAGTTCAAACAGAAATATTAAACACTATAGTTTTCTTTTCTATTCTTTAAAGAAAATTTCTGAAATCACGCAGTGCATACATTTTAGAAATATTTTCATCTTTTAAGATACAGCAGATGCATAGTGGACTCTGAAGCTAGCAGTTATTCCAAACATTGCTGATGACATACCTGGAAGAAAAATGACGTTTTGAAATTTAACTTCATTTTAAAAGTATAATTTGTCAACACCATTAAAAATTATTTTAAAGTGTTAATAATAATGATATTAATAAAATTGAATATTATATATTTTTTAAATTTTTAAGTATGGTATTAAAATGACTGTACTTCTTCATATTTCGGGAGAATCACTCATATACAGTACTACGCAAAAAAATAGTGTGCGGCATCACCCCGAATTTTGCTTTGAAGGGAGGGACAAAAGTCAGGATTGGGGATATACTGGATATACGGTGTCCCGTGTTTGACGGATATGTATCGGATTTCCGGCTCTAATGTTTGAAACTTATAATGACTCTGAGTACTTTTCAACACCGCACAGTTCCCAAATATGTAGTAAGTTAGAAATTTGCATATGGTATTCAAAACATCTTAATAAAGTTTTAAAAATTAAATTTGACTTGCCGGACATCTGGTGCCCCTTTTCTGAATTATTCGTAATAAATATCCAGTTATCATGTTTGAAACCTGTGAAGTCCATGAGTGTTTTTAAACATCCCGAAATTTCCAAACACGTAGTTAATTTACATATACACATTTCAAAAAAAAAAAGAAATGCTAATACAATTTTTAAAATCAAATTTGAAACGTTGAATAAGTGGATATATCGTGCAGTGGCCGGATTGGATTCCGGACATTTAAAAATTGGTTCGATACCGGGTATCTGATGCCTTCTGGACCCGTACCGTTGCCTTCCCCCCAAAATGCATCGTATATCCGACATCTGACAGATTTTTAAATATCAGGCATCCAATCCGGCTACTGTACTATCTATCTATGATGCGACTCGTCATATTTGCTTTATAAAATTTAATTAATTAGCACGTTTTGTAGTTACATGTAAATAAAAAGTTATAATGTACGGAAACTTTGGAATATTTAAAGACACATAAAATTTACAGACTTCAAGCAACATAGCCGGATATTCGGTACATATCCATCAGACTAACGACACAGGAATCTGAGTCTTTAAAATCTAAAAGTCGGAGTCGGTCATTTTGCCCTCCGACTTCACATCTCTGTTTTAAATGACGTTTTTTTAAACATAAAGGAGGTTTTAGTAGGTATTTACATATTTTTCAGTTGATAAAAAAGCGGCACTTACTATGCTCATCTTAAAATAAAAAATAAGAGCACCTGCAAAAACAGCAGCAATAACTTGTAGCAGAATGCAGTGGAGATTTAAAAAAAAAAAATCCTTTTAATCTCCTTAACTGCTACATTAAGGGGAAATGGCTTTAAGAAAAAGAAGACTTTGCTCCTATTTTTAAGCATATATAACTTCTGAAGTATGATAGAAAACTCTTGGATGAAATTAAGAAAAAAAAATGTACCAAATTCCCGCTTTTACAAAATGCAACAAATTACTCAATTTTCGTAAAGAAAAAAGGATTGAATAACTCCCCACTAAAAGAAACAAAAGGTTAAGTTTTTTTTCTTTTGCAACATAGCACTAATAAGATTTCTTCTTTATAAGACAATAAGTTTATCAGAAAATTAAGTCCTTAAATTAGATAAAATTTGTATTTTTTTTCCACTTAATAAAAAAAAAATATTATAAACAAGGAAAACTATGAAGAATGCTCAAATAAAGTTTATTTTTTAAAACACTGAAAGAAGATGATAATCTTGAAAAAAAATGAAATGCATGGATTGAACAACAGCCTAAATATTAGACATTTATTTCAAGATGAAATGAATATACCGCTTACGATTAGGATTTTTTATTTAATAGTTAATATTTAGAAGAAATCGATGGTATAAGACGTGTAATACAGTTCCCGTTCCAGCTCCAATCCAAACGAAAGTATAATTTTTAATTTAAGAAAAGTTGTTTTTAATGAGCAAAATTAAGAGTGATCTGGTATTTACCTATAAAAAAAACAATTATCTTTTACGAAAGAAAAAAACGCCGGTGCCAGTACAGCGGACTGCCAATTTCCTAACAAAAAAATGCGTCATAGGTTGAATTCCAATCACAATTTCTATGACAAAAGAAAAATGTAAAAATAGCAATAGTTAGAGGTTTTCGAAAGCTAAAGATTTGAGAGAAAAAAATTACTTGAGTGAATAAAGAAATTCGAGTTATCGAAAAAAAGGAATAAAAAAGTCGAGTTAAAGAGACGGAATTACATTATAAAATGCTGAAGGTGAAGGGAAACTTTTTTTTGTTCGAGCTATCGAGAAATTCGAGTTATTGAAATTCGAGTTATCAAGAGTTGACTGTACCATATATCTACTAATATACCAATAAATCATACCAACCACTTACTACTTTTATTCAAATGATAGAAAACAGTCTTGAATAACACTTAGTACTATAATTTTACTCTAATTAGTAGGGTAATAATTTTACTCTATTACCTCAGTTTAAAGTCCTTAGAATTAGGTTCAGTATAAGGTCATATTGGAGCCTTTCTTTATCGTCCATTGTGCAGTCAAATCAACCAATTTCCTATAAATGGCATGGATAATGGCATGAATAACCACACTAATTATGAATCTGTGATTCTCCGTATGTTGTATTACAATTGTGCTTGTATAATACTGCCAGGGGAACCTTTTTCCATTGCAATTAACGCATATTTGTAAATTCATGAACATATACAATTTATTCTATTTATAAGAAGTAATCTTGTTAAAAGATAGTATGTGGTAAAAAACATAAATTTGCGTCTGTAACAGATGTTATATGTACGCAGTGTCCTCTGTTTTTGCACACACACATTTGTGACAATACATGATGTCCATTAGTATTCCACTATTGTTTAATACCTAATCACCAGTTTCAACTGTTAAATATTAATTTATTCAGTAATTTGAGTAACGCTAGCATTATAATACTAGCGTCTCCAAACCAAGGCTAGGTTTCAAACTAATGTTGTAAGGGGGCGGAGGGGGGAGTAATCCAAAAGAGTATCGCATTCTTTTCGCCTTGGTCTTCCTCTAAATACAAGATTCGTACTTGGGTTCCAAATTGCGGCGTAACATTTGACAACGGTAAGTCATGGCTAGGATCTAAACATTGTTCTGCTGTCAAGACATAAGGTAAATGACCCGGTAGGGGACACAGTTAAGAAAATGTTCGTACTCTTTTACGTGGCAAAATTTTTTCAAGGGACTTACATCAATATTTGCATATTTAGCTTAATCGCCAACTATTTCTCTAAAAAATAATTACCTATAAAATGTCATTTGATGAAAAATTAGTTTTTTTACGTCAAATTTACTAAACGCTTAATTTGTATCTATAGTGGGCAGTTATAAGACACGTATTTGCATTAGTAGTGGACAGAAATGAATATTATCTATTTGATGCTGTTAACTTGGAGAAATAATTTTAAAAATGACTAAGGGACCATTCATAAATGATGTCACGCTTTTTTCCCACATATTTCGCCCAAATCCCTAACCTTCTTATGGATCGGCTTTAGTAAAGAGCAGCAAATGTGACCGTTGTGGAGGCAGCTATTAAATAATTATGATCCATGTACTTGCATAGATGCTTCACGCCAACTTTAGTTCCATTAACCAGAACTAGGAATCGTTCGTTATAGGTTCTGCTAATTTCATTCAAGTTTAATGTTACATTCGCTTATTTTAGGAGCTTAAAGATCTAAGTGTCCACTACTAGAGCAATGTCCACTACCGGGTCATTTACCTTATATTGTTTATTCGGAATCGCATTTCAGAACTTACTTTTTCAACCATTTTACTCGATAAAAGAAAGTAAAATGTCTACATATTTAGCATTTATCAGTACAATTTGTATTTTTTCATGAAGTAATTTTTAATTGTAAACCGTTTTTAATGACATTCCGCACCTAACTTTTTTTCATACCAAAAATAGTTTAAAATCTTACGTTCAAAAATGGATAAATGTAGAAACTATAATATTTCTTCTATACATGTTGGGTTCTCAGATTTCATAAGTAAATAGCTGGTACGCATCACCCTCAACCAGATTTTGTTTTCCACAATTGAATACAACAAGACTAGAACGCTTGAATACAGCACTTATAAATACCTGTTATATTTTAATACGCGGTCAAATCTAATTATTTTTAGTTTTATCCTCCTCCTTATCTTATTTTTTTACATTAATGTATTTTCCTCAGTGAATATTATTTCATTATCAAGTCACCTACATGAAGCATTTTCTTCACTCAATGTATTTTATAGTGCCATGGTCTGAAGAAGAGAAAAAAGAAAATAAAGGTAATCAACAGCATGAAAAATAATGCCCAAAGGTCTTGTCACTATTTTTTTGGCAGATATTTCTACCCTTAGTAACGTTAAGCACGATGAATGGATATTCCTTAAAATATTCTTAATCTTAATTTGGAGAAAATAGTTGCAACAAAATGGATTACGCTTTCAGATGAAAACAAAAAAGTGCTCAGTTGTGTTCAGTTAAGAAGAATAAAAAATGTTATCCCCTTTTGCACCTTGTTGCGTTTTTTGTTACAAAGCTCGAGATAAAGTTACCGTTAAACTCTTGGGTGTTAAATAAAAATGAGAGGCCGTGAAACCTTTGCTGTGAGATAACAATGCGACTTTTTTCACTTCACCTTAGTCGTGGGACTTAAAATTTGAAAGAAAAGACCAATAATGTTTGTATTTTAAAATCAAGTAAAAGTATGACTTGTTTTGCATATTTTTATAAAAGCGACCATAACTTTCATTTTGCTTTAGTTTAAGAGAGAAAAAAAAAAACATTTTTAGCTTTGAATGAAAACTGATAATTCGGTGCGTGAATAATTCAGCGACTTAGAGATTATACATGTTCGAAACAAAGAAAGAAAAAACCTTTACTTTGAATGAATTCTTGAATTCCATTTACAAATTTGTATACAAATTTGTAAATTGTAATTAATTTGTATTTTGCTTTTAGTTTCTAATTCAAGATTTTTTTAAAAATTATTTTAACTAATATACTACATATTTACCCCTGTTTCAACTTTTGCACTGGGATATTGAAATTTTTAGGGAATCGTTTTCAGGTGTTCTCTTAGCTTTTAAGCGGTCATTGTTCTTGGGGCTCCATAGCTTTCTTTGTGTATGTGGATGGGAAGAGTATGCAATCGCTTTTAGGAGGGTATCCTGTTGATACCAAAATCAATTATAAAAATGATTTATCTATTTCAACATTCAACAATAAATTTTTAAAATAATAAAGGAACATTGTGCACAATGAAACTGTAAAAAGTAATCGCACGTAATTAATGCATTTTAATGCTCATTTGTGTTTCAATTACGTGTAATTACTTTTTACAGTTCAATTAAATGCTTATTATGAATTTAAAGTTTTGTATGGTAAATATCAGTGTTAAACTTCAAGTGAAAAGTATTTAAAAAATTAAGATTATTGGAAATACAGGGCATTTAATGTTAAAAAGCAGTCAAAGAAATCTCAAATTTTGTGAAAAAAAAAGAGCAACAAGAATTTGTTTTCAAAGTTAAAAATTTGAGTACATTTAAAGTACAGTGAACAAACATCTGGCAGCTTTTTTTTTTATACCTCATTATCAGTTCGTGTGAAAAAATGCTACGGCTATTGCATTTAAATAATAATTATCTATCAAGTACCAAAAATTCGTAAAAATGTAAAATGTTCAATATATTGGCAAATTTTGGGGCTTATGCGCGACCGGAAGATGTCAACTGGTCTAAACCAAATTAAAAGACAACGTTTTTAAGCTCTATATAAAGACGTTACAAACTATTACATTACGAAAACATATAATTCAAAAATTAAAAAAAAAAATCACAAAAATAAGGTTTTTTCATATTTTGTCAAATTTTAGGGCCTATGCGCAACCGGAAGATGTCAACTGATTTTGATATTTTTTTTTCTTTTTTCTTTTCTATATAATTCGCAAGTTTTCCGCGCTATTACAACTTCGAAATAAAAAAAAAAGTTTTTTCGGCCCATCCTAATATATATATATGTGTGTGTGTGTGTATAGCTGTATATATGAATTATAGGTATATATAAGGGTGTATACCCTTTTTAGCAGAGGAAATATTGTGAGTATTTATCCAAAAAAAAACAAAAAACTTATTCATTTTTTATTTATGTTTATAGCCTTCACAAATAGCTTTCTATATTTTCTTTCACGATGTGAGCCGTTAACTTGATTGTGTTATACGAATATTTTAGACTATATTTCGCGCAGTCAAAGAAGGAATACTGCTCTGTAAATGTTTGTCGGTTAGTCTGAGAAATTTTTTTTGCATAGAATCGTGACTGGGGAAAAGTAATGTATATTTCTTGTAAGGAAAATTCCCTGAACATACGTTGGAAATGTCCCGGTGAATCCTCAAAACGTGTTGTCAACCACGGTTGCTGTAAACATGAATCCATACATGTATGTTTTATTGAATTTCAAGAGATTGCTGCTCTTTAAATATATTACACATACATTCACGCTACGGATGCTGTCCTCCATTGTCTTTACCTCCAGTGAACAAAAAATATGCGCTTTGTGCACCAGATCAACTGAAACGACAAAAACAGGATATATATATATACATACATACACACACAGTGAAACCTGTGTAAGTTGACCACTTGCGGTGCAGCACTTTAGTGGTCAACTTTACAGTTTTTACTGTATATATATAAATATATATATATATATATATATATAATCATAGTGTAAAAAAGTAACTGTAACTCAAGCTGCAAAAAGGCGCACGAGGCAGCACACTTAAACAGTTGTGAAATATATTAATGAAGCGTAAAAAATAATTTAATTAGAATTAAATTAGTGGGTATGCAAAAAAACAATGAACTTTTAAACACTAAAAGTGGCAAACCACAAATGCACGAATATTAAAATTCGAACGGTAAACAATGAATTATATATATATATATATATATATTATTCATCCAAAAAAAAAAACATTAATTGTTTTGTAAGTTTTTGAATGTAGGTAAAAAAAAGTCGGATTTGTAGAGCACAACATATTTCTTCCAGTTTCGAGCAAAAGTTTTCGAGTTCTAGGTTTCGAACAAAAACCGCAGAATCTATTTGCTACATCACTACGCTGTCCTGCTGCCTGATACATATTTATGTATATAAAGTACCCTATCCTGAAGCTTATTTTTTCGGACCTTATTTTTCTTTGTTTAATCATGAGCATACATAAATGATGTCAAAAACAGGTGTCAGCAATTAACGCAAATGGTGTTGAAAACAGGAACTACTTGCATCTAAGGCTACTGATTAGTACCAGATCGGAAATAAACTTTCGGGAGAAAATATGAAACAACTACATTTTAAGCTACTGTTAACTTAGATGAATTAAATCTTGCTATTCCCACATTGTTGCGCACATTTCTTCAGAGCAAAATACAAAGACTACATTCGACTGAACCTTGTATTTATTTATACCTACTTATTTATTTATTTTCTTAGTACTGTTTATAAAAGAAAATTAACCAAATTGAATTTAAGAAATCAGGAAATTTAATTATAGCAGACAAGGTGACATTATGAATGAGGACATTGCATATTAATTGCACTTGTGGCGAATTACAGCTCTTTGGTTTATCGTCTTTTATTATTTTTCATAAGCATTAGAAATATTGCCTTTTCTTTTTCAACGATTATTCCTTACTAAATAGTGGGGAAGTTTCTGGTAAAGATGAAAACATGTTCTGCGTCATATACTCTAGCTCAGTGGTTCCCAACCTTTCTTGCCTTGTGAACCCCTTCTAAGATCCAAAAGAAAGTAGCTAACCCCTTCTTTAATTGTAAGAAACGGGTAACGAAACTAAATATTTCTAGCGCATTTATTTTCCAAACTGCACCGTAGTTTTTAACACTAAATGAAAGTACAATTGCAAAATAAAATTATTTTTTTATTATTTGCTCTTTTTGGATTATTATTAGAGTAGTAGACATATGTATTCGCAAAAAATATCTTTAAAGATTTTTTTTTCTTGATAGAGCAATAACGTTGTAGAATAGCATTAGAAAGAATCAGTCAATAAAAATCGTTCGGTTACACTTTCGAATTAAAATACACAAAATTCGCAAAAGTTGGAACAAAGTGCGAACAAAATTTAAAAGTAATGAATTAATATGTTTCGGGTCAACTTTGGGGTCTGTCTATGAGTCGAAAACTTTGTAAAATTTCAGATTTGGGTAACTTTTTTTATTTCCGACTCTTTCTTCGCGTTAGTGAGGAAGAAGTGGGAAAAAGTAGGAGAAAGGATACGCTCAAAATTCAAAATAAATCTGAAAATCGTTCGATACTAGTTTGAGATTCAAATTTTCGAAATCAAGCAACAGTAGAAATAAGTGCATTTCAAATTTTGTAGGTATGCCTGCTGCCGTCCACAACTTTTACCCATTATCAGGAAAATGTAGTGAAAAATAATTTCACACTCCGTCCTAATACGTATGTAAATTTATAATTTCGTCTTTTCTTTTGCGTTAGCAATTACAAATTCCGCCATTGCAGTATTATTTCTCGCGAACCCCCTTTCGACACCACGCAAACCCCTGGGGGTTCGCGAAATACCGGTTGGGAAACGCTTCCCTAGCTTATCGTTTTTGAACCTGATGATCCCAACCACTTGGTGAGTCGCGTTCTATAACAAAAGGGGTCGCAATTTGCTTAAAAAGTAAAACCCGTATAAGAAACATTTTTTAAAATGAAATTAATTATTTGAAAGGAAAAGTAAGGGGGGGGGGTGTAACAAAGTTCAGTACTGTGCACATGAAATATTGTGGCAAGGGGGTCGTAAGATATTTTAGAGTTTTTTGACTTGTTAGTTGGTAAGAAATCTAAAAAGGATGAGAAATGATGTCTAGTTATCTTTTAATGTTTAAGTGTATTGCATTCGGGAAATTTATCAGTTTTATGTTAGAAATCATAGCTTAATAAAAAACATTCTCAGAATGCATAATAATAATTCCTCGCAAAGCATTTCTTTTTAACTTTTTTTTGAATGAAAGAAAATATTTTAATGTTTAGTGCATGAAGTAATTCTTGAAACAATTCTTATTTAACGAGAGAATCCGTTGTTATCTACGAAGAAAATATTATTTGCTTGAATGACATTAAAGAACAATATTTTCCACCTGAGGTAAAAAATTAACGATGTAGAAACATTGTTTGTTAACAATTGTTTTGAGTGGAATGATAGATCAAAACTCCCTGATCGTAAAATAACTGATCATTCAATTGAAACAAGATATTATTTTACAAGAATTCTTACGGGGGGGGGGGGGGGGGGTAAGGCATAAATGTATAAATATTTTTTTGTTTCAGACAATTTGATACCATCGTGTTGATGCAGATATCATTTATAATTTTTCTGATACTTCCAACCTGACTATCTTAATAATAATGGCGTAATATGTTTAATATAATATAATATAGCCTCTTATATATAAGCCGCTTACGTGTCTGTTTGTTGCCGAAAGTTAATTCCGAATTTCTTACTCCGAGAAAACTGCATCGTGCCGCCATCTACACAATTGTTTCTATAATGAAAACGACTGATAATCAAAACATTTCTCTAGCATTTTGAGTGAGGCATCGCAAGATTTACAACTTCAGTTAAAAATTAATGTAAACGCGAATTTAATTTAATCTTTCTTTCTTTGTTTTAATTTATTCATCGTCTGCGCTTTTTTTTTATATATTAAAGTGTCAGCTTTTTTTTTTTTTCAGGGGGGGGGGGTTCGTTAAAACTATTGTTTTGACGATGATTGTGTTGGATATAAATAAATATTTTTCACAAACAATTTGATTAAATAGTAAATAATGTTTTTATTTTACAGATTATTATAACTTAGATGCTTTTTCCCGAAATTATTATATGTTTATTATTTATTCATTAAACTTTACTGTAATACCTGATAAATATCTCTTTCATTTGATGTGCACTTCCGGTTACTGGGAGAATTGTATGTTTATAATATCTAGAACAGCGGTCATTTCGTATAACCGCCGGGCTTACTAGTTATATTATATAATAATAGTAATGCTAGTAAAATATTAATCAGTTTTTCGGAGCCTAATCTTTCGCAAGCAATGATTACTTACTAGATTTTCTTAGATCAACGCCACCTTCCTCTCAATAAAGGAAAATCGAGGGTACTTACTTAAATTGCATTGCTCTATTTTCAGTTCGTGCTTATAAGCACAGATATGCTTTTGCTTCTTAAATTTATTTCTAGCCGGATTTACCAGTTTTTAAATTCAATGAAAATGTAATCACAATAAATCAAGACATTAGGAAAACACCCTAAAATGTTAGGTGTATTTAAAAGCAAGGTAACCGTTTAAGACATTTATTATGCATCGCAATCTTAAAGATAATTGCCTTTTTTCATAACCGCTACATTTGTTAGAGAAATAAGCCTTGCACAAAAATACTGCCTAACATTTTCCTTGCCTCTGGGTAAAAATAATGCAAAAAAAAATGTAAAATAAATGTTGTGAATAATCTTTTGCACCCTGTACTCTGAAGCCAACCAATATTTTCATGCGTCATCTTAAGAACTTCCCTTTTGAATTAAACATGAGTTCTTTTAAAAGATAACACGAGTCAGCAAATCCCCCCTTTTCCCCTCTCTGTAATTCTCGAACCCCCATTATTCATCATAAGACTGGCAAAAATGCTTGTGTCTTTCCTGCTAATACCAACCTAATGTATGGCGAGTTTACCTAATAAATGGCGTTTTTTCTTTGTACCTCATTGAGCACATCTTTTATTTTGCTGCTAATTAGAGAGATAATACGTCAGTCCTTCAGAGGCGAGTGAAAAGACAAAATCCGGATTAAACTGCTTTTTCATGGACGATTAGTGTCGCAGATAGTGTCGGTGAATGATTTGGCTATTCAGAAGACCATTTTAGAATTAATTGTGGCACTGTTTACAGCGAGACAGCGAAAACGTGTGTACAATCGTTCATCGATAACATCTTGCATCTCTTAAATGAATGGAAACTGTCATCTGCTTCGCTAAGACACCAATGCGGTTTAGTCTACTCAAATTAACAAGTTAGATTTATAAATATGATTTAATATACTGTTTTAAGCATCATATGTACAGGAAATATAATCTATTGAGTATTTTAAACGGGGATTTGGAGCGGAGCGTGAAGCAGGAGCAAGTTGTTTTATCAAAGCTGGAGAAGAGCGTGCAGCAGTAGCAAAGTTGTTTTGTCAAAACTGGAATGGAGCTTACAGCAGGAGCAAGTTATTCTGTCAAAACTGGAGCGGAACCGGAGAAAAGAATTGTTTGTGCCCTACTGCTACGATTTTACTATAAATTTTTATCATTAAAATGAAGAAAAAAATCTAAAAAAAGGGATTAAATAGTGTGATCTATTAAAATTATTCGGAATACGGAGCGGAGCTCGAGTGAGCATTTGGAAGTTGGAGCGCAGCAACTGAAAAAACGTCCCCAATCTAAAAGAAATTCATTTTCTATAGAAAAAAACTCTTAACACCGGTAAACACTATCGAAACCAGAGTTTTCTCCTGGGGTTTGGGTAGGTGGGTCTTAAACGTAATTGTCCAAACGTCCATAGATGCCACACTAGGATTGGCAATAGGACCTATACTACTGTACTAGGTATCGTAATATTTCTCAGATCTAAGGGCTCGGAGGGGGGGGGGGTTAACCCCTAAAACTTTTTTTGCTAGACCCTTGAAGGTAAGGCAGCCTTAATTGAGGCGCTTTGAAGCAAAAATATGTTTAAGGGAGAAAATTCAAACAACTGGAGATAACTTGTGCAAATTATGAGAAACACAAATTTGCTTTGTGGCAAGAGACATTGTGGCAGTCATAACATCTGCTACTATACAGCGTGATTTAGAAAACCAAGAGGGTGCATTCACACTAAATGTGCAAGCGATGTATGATGGGAACAAAACTTTCAGCGCTCGTCATTGGTACTTCTTCATTTAATAACCGCGCCCTTGTATTATCTTATTGGCAAATTTTACTGCGTCATTGAAAAGGCTTTCCTCAGACGACCGTAATTTGCTGATTGTTCTACGAGGCCACTTATTCCTCGCTGTTATGTTTGATAACCATAGCAACACTCTATTACGAGAGACGCAAAATATCTCCGTATCAACAGCTTGTCGTTGTCGTTATGGTTATCAAACTAACAACATAGATGTATCTTCCATAGCGCAATTAGCAAATGGCAGAAGGTCACTTTCATTGACGGCTTAAAAAATGCCGATCAGTCAACACGAAGGCAAGGCTATTATATTAAGAAGAACTAATGAGGCGCACTGAAAGTTTCGCACGTCGCTTGATTGCGTTGGTGCGAATTCACTCTAAAGGGTGCTTTCACACCAAAGGCGACAAAGACAAGAAAACATGTCTGTATCACATTTGTACTCGCGCAGAGTATATCTTCGCCTTCAAACATATTCACTCGTTTGCGCAGATGAGAAAAGACAAGTTTTCTGTCTTTGTCGGCTTTGGTGTGAAAGCATATGTTTCAATTTTTGCGCACATTTTGCTCAAAATCTTCCGCTTTTGTCACTTACAACTCGGTACGTCTCACAATGTCGAGTGATCTGCAGAATTAAACAGAATAAAAAACTCATTGTCTGATAGAACTTAACACGAAGATCACAAACGAAAGAGCAGTACTTGTGCAAGCTCCTGTTCCCTACACAAGATAGTTTTTAATGTAGTTTTGACAGTGTAAAAAAGCTTAAGCTAATGATAATCTTCTGATTTCTCTCATTCGACAATATTCGAATTGTTTGAAAGAATTTAACACGAAGGTCACAAACAAAAAAGCAGTACTTGTACAAGCTCCTCTTCGATTAACAATATAGTTTTTAATGCAGTTTTGACAGTGTCTAAAAAAAACGCAAGCTAAGGATACTGTGCTGATTTCTCTCATAAAACAATATACGAATTGTCTGTAAGAATTTAACAAGATGGTCACAAATGAAAGAGCAGTACTTGTACAAGCTGCTCTTCCATTCCCAAGGTAATTTTTAATGTAGTTTTGACAGTGTGAAAAAGCTCAAGCTAATGATAATCTTCTGATTTCTCTCATACGACAATATTCGAACGTTTAACTTTACTAATTTAGGACCGCGTTTAAAAAGTGAAAGATTGACCAGTTGACGAGTTTACCAGTTCTCAAGTCTGGATAAAGTGATCCGTAATGATGATAAATTCAAAAATAATAAGTTACTTTTTTTAACAATAAGTGAAAGCCGTATGTAAATTATTGGACTTTTAAAGCAGAATTTACCACGCTTGGCTTTAGTCCATTTATTATATTTTAATCGAGCCATTATTATGACACCAAGAAGCGACACTTAATTAAGAGTGATAAAAATATTAGATGCAGCCATTTACTTCGATTTAGGAAGGATAAAATTAACATATAATTATTATTAATGGAGGCGATTTTTTGCTTCCGTTTAGCAAACATTCCGTGCTTGTTTTGAAGATTTTTTTTTTTAAAGGACGGAAATTATTGGAATTGTTTTGGTTGCTTTTTAATTAGGACTAATTGAAGCTATTTTAACAACCAACTATGCATTTCCCTGTTATGATCATTTATGAAGTAACTGAGAATTTCCGTTGCTTAAATAGGCACTATACGACATAAATGTAAGCTTTAAAACCGAAAATTAAATAAAATGAAACAATAAGTAGCAATTGTATTCTAATGATAAATATGGTAATTCTCGCACTATCGCGGTTGCAACTTTTTTGCTATCACTATTAGAGCATATGATAAAACAATATCAAACTAATATAAACTACGATAAAATACATATCTTGAACTTTTCTGAGACGAAGCTGGAACGAAAATACAGCCTCTAAACAGGTTCGGAAACCTGCTCATAATTTACAGAATAGAAAGGTAATGGGCCATTCACACCATCAAGTGCAGCAGAGACATAAATTTCTCGAAAGAATTTAGAGTATTTCTGTTTATCATTAGCTACACGTCAAGCACAAGGTTTTCTCATCATCATAGATATGTCGTCTAGTGAACCGATGACAAACTATCATAAAAAAAGAAAGCGAAATTAGTGGGTAATTGGCGAAAGGGGGATTACCAAAAAGAAGGCTGGTTTAGTTCTGGACGAACTTCTAGTTTTGCTTTTTGTAAAAGTCCATTAACCTTAACTAAAGTAACCATTTGAAAATGCTACATGAACTGCATATCAGAAGAAATGGGTATTTACTACGATTCAGTTCAGATTTGCATCACTCTTCTTATTAAATAAGTAGTATCTTTGACCCACATTAATATTTAAACATATGGGTAGGCGGGTGTTGGTGTGCAGTAGGAATTCGTCAATTTTTGTAATAAAATAGTCGTAGCTGTATATTGACATAACACATTTTTTGTTTTTAGTATTATTATTATAAATAGATGTTTTGAGTTTTTTGTCTTACTTGTTTTTCTTGTATGTTTCTTATCGCTTTCTTTATTTGTATCCCTTTATTATTATTAGTATATTATGTAATTTCATTATTTATTTATTTATATTTTCGACATTTATTTAATGGGGGTAATTCGTGGATTTGAAGAGGTACTCGTGAAAGTATTCTTGGGTAAAATACATACTATTATTTAAAATATGTGCCGAAAATCACCGCCTTTATCAAGCAAAATGATAGATATTTATGTATCATTTTATATTCCAGAAAAAGCGGATTTTTGGACATCCTGTAATTTCTCATTTTTATTTTTACTATATCTTTAACGTTCGATTAAAAACAAGCTATAAATTATTTCCCTATACTGAGCCTTGAATATTCTAAGAGCTAGCGTTTAGCTGAATTTGAATATTCTTAGCTTACTTTCTCGTAAAAGCAAAAAAAAAAAAAAGAAGAAAGAAAGCCAAATGTATCGCAAAAATATCGTCAAAAATAAAGAAAGTCAAAAATAGTAAATAAATAAAGATTGAATAATGATAAAAAATAAAATATGGTTTTGAGATGGGGAAAATAAACATCATTCAGTCTGCATGTCAGTCTGTCGGTCTGTCTGCCCCCCTCCATCCCCTACGAACTTTTGAGGTAATTATCCAATTCCAAAAATGTCTTCTGTATCCGAAAGATCTCGACAATTACATCAAATTTCTATATTTTACTTTTTGATTTGAATATTTTTTCGTTCAATTTTGAACGGTACAAAAAATCTTAAAATTAGTGCCATTGGGGGAATGTGAAGCATATTATATAAACCCTGTACATAAGGCCCAAGTTCCCTTGAATAAGAAAATTCGAATACGCTATCGTCATGATATATTTTTTAATTTGAAAATTTTTTGTTCAATTTTGAGCAGTTCAAAAAAAATTAACATTAGCGCATACGGGGGAATTTCAATCCTTTATAAATACTGATATAACGTACGATATGATGTAGAACATGTAAAAATATGAAGTTCATCCAGAATTAAACGAGCCTATTTTCTCATGAATGTTTTTCAACTTGATTTCTAAGGATATTTCTGATTATTAATAAATGAGTGAATGCATGAATGAATGAACACATGAATAAGCGAATCAATGAATGAATGAGTGAATGAGTGAATGGATACATAAATACACGAATGAATGAACACATGAATAAGCGAATCAATGAATGAATGAGTGAATGAGTGAATGGATACATAAATACACGAATGAATGAGTGAATGAATATGCATTAACAGTTGAAAAATGTGTGTTTTAAGAAATAAAGAACTAAAGCAAAATGATAAAGATAAGAGAGATTTATGGCTAGGTTATAGATTTGATTTTTGTGTATACAGGGAAATAGGCTTGTATAGTGCTAGACGGAACTTCTTGTTTCTGTTTTGCAAATAAATAGATAATTGTGTTAAATAATTCTTGAAAGATATTCTTCAGACTGTTTACGTTGAAAATGACATTAGTACAGCATTCTTGAAAAAGAGAGCAGTCAAGACGAGAAATCATTGGCAAACGATCATATACAAATAATATATTAAAGAGAAAATTATTTTCAAAGAGACGCCACGAAAACGATAGTAACCATTTTAAATCCATCTGTTTTAAATGTATAATATTTATTCATTCCCAATAGATTGAGAAAAATGTTTCATTCCCATTTAATAAACCAAATATTAGTTTTCAAAATTAAGGAATGTTTACTCTGTTTATTTATTTAAGAGTATAAAGAGAATCTGAAAGCATCCGTCTGAAAAATTATGCTACTAAACCTCATTTAATATTTCAAGATAACGTAAATGATACTTTGTGTGGAACTTTTATTTTCAATACGGAAATTTGATTAGAACGAAGGTCTCTTTGAATTATGAAGTTCGCTAAATATTTCCCTCATACGCTCAATTGTAATGAATAGAATATGATTCTGAATCGGCTGCTCGAACTTTTCGGTGTAAAATATTTTAAAATGCATCAAAAATTCTGTTAATTTTTAAAAAGTGTATATTAAACCATCTATGTAAAACATAAAATTACCAAATTATAAATTGCTCTCTTTCCTTAAGATTATTTCTATGGTTTTTATCAGAGTTCTACCTTGTTTTTGAATATTATTTAGCAACTGAGTAAATGGCATAAAGTAAAAGCAATACAATGCTGCGATAGTTTTGCTGTATGGATCTTTAAATCCTAACTCAAGCTACGTTTAATGAAACATGATGTTTCGTGTCAAAATATTTTTTTCTTTCTTTATTTATATTTTGATTTGCTTATTGAGTTACATTAACGTTTTAGGGTGTTAACTTTTATTTCATTTGTGAATGGAGTTTCAAAAAAGATTTTCTGAGTAAAATTTAAAAATTGTGAACAGGAAATTACTTTACAAATTTTTTTCTATATTTAAAGAAAATTGTTTTCTAACGTTTAAGTTTATTCATATTTAGAAGCCTTAAAATAAGTCGGTTTTTAAAAGCCAGTTGCTTATAAAAAAAATCCGGATGTTGATTTTTTTAACGGACATAATTAAGTAATTGATGCACATAATTTTAGAAACATAATAGTCATGATTTCCCCCCTGAATACTCAAGGGTGCATCTTACTAAAGACATATCTAACTAAACGGACGAAGAGTTTTTCAGAAGCTTTTCTAAATGAAAAAAAATTCAAAATGAAACAAATTGTTAAAGAATTTGAACTGACCTCAATAAAAAAAAATTAATCAACTTACGTTTGGGTTCGAATGAGCAAACTGTGGTTGTGGATACCATGTACTGGTAAATATAATTTTAAGTTATACTTTTCTTTCCGAAAAAAATTATGATCCTATGCGATAGGGGAAAATAGTCTCTTGAATTATTAAACGAGTAGAAGCGTTGTTAATACTCTCCCACCACTTACGTTTAAAAATATCTCAGTAATGTTAATTAAAAATTAAATTATGAAAAAAAGATACAAGCAACAATTATCTTTGATCACACATTTTGCTGTTAAATGATGTGGAGGATGCGTAACATTATAAAAAACACTCGCTTAACTTTTTGTCGTTTTTATAGTATCAAGAGTTTAAACATTTTTCAACGTAAATTTTCTCCTCCAGAGTACTGAAAGCTTTTAGAAAAAGTTCCTTTTAATTATTTTTCTGCTTGAGAAAAAAATATAGCAATAAATACTTATAAGTTATTTTGGTATAAAGACTTCGTGAAGGTTATGTTTCCTAACTGTTGCACGAGCTTTTAATAAAGAAAGCTTTTAAAAGATGACCTGATGTACCACGTATTCCAAGGTTATAAACGATGTTTTCTAAATATGTTAACACTCGATTAAAACAATATTAAATCTTATGCTGTCTTATATGTGGTATTGGAAATAATGAATTAATGTAAATGAACTTTGTTTATTTTCTAATAATATTTCTACTTCTGATTTCAATAAGAATCTTATTATCAGTTGAAATCAGTTAAATATGATCTCAATAATGTGTTTCATAAATGATGTCACGCTTCAAGGGGAAGGGGGGTTTGAGAAATTGTCACTTTTTGTGACAAGGGGAAGAGAGGGGGTAACAAGAAGTGTGACATTAAACTTTTTGTTTTCTGTAAAAATATTTAAAATCAGCAAATTTAATTTGTTTGATTTTCTTAATTTGAATTTTTAAGTTTCATTGATCATTTTGTATCTTAAACGCCGATGCTGATTAAGGTTTAAATTTGCATCTTGTTAAAGGTTTAAAAGGAAATTATATATGAATTTACACATTTAGGGTAAAACTGCGTGGGTCATAATTAATATATTTTACTGTTCTATATTAATTATACTTTGTGTTGTTAACTTTAACTTCAGTTTACAAAAAGTAAGCACTCATGTATTAGTATTATTATTATGCTCAAATATCGATAAAAGTTCAAAATAAAATTAGAAACGTGATCTGTACGCAGTGCTTTGTTTCTGAACTGCAAGTATATATGCTTGTGTAATATAGCGTGTCATGTCACAAAGGGGGTAGGAGGTATGATGAAGAATGAAATTTTGTGACAAAGGGGGGAGGGGGTCAAATATATTGAGAAAAAGGGTGACATCATTTATGTACGGTCCCCATGATTATTGTTCCACTGATGTAACCTTACAGTAACAGCATTGCTTCTCTTCCTGTTAAAAAGAGTCTCCCAGAAATATGCGTTAAATTCGTTTGATCATTGGGAGGTAGCGAGTCACCTGATCCCTTGCTAGTGCTTTAAATATAACGCTTTTCTTACATCGTATTAAGTTTTTATTTCACGTGAGCTAAAATGACGATGATTAACCCTAACTGCTCATAGCAAAAACGTTTTAAACAATACTACCTCTTAATATTTAATTTGGACATAAAATTTGTGGGCAAATACTAATACTTACATTGTCGAGTGTTTTACTGTTACTTGAGAGTTCATTCTTAAAACATTCAATTTTACTCTCTGCTGGTTTTTGCAATATCTCCGTTAAAAAAAATGCCATCCATTACCAAAAGATTTTTCTAATAAATTCATTGTATAAAGTATAATAATTAAATATTTTATCATTGTATTTTTTAAAAAAATGACATGATTTTCTTCGACGCAAATTGCAAAAATTATGACCTACCCTTCAGGTAATTTGAATATTATGCCGCAATGAATTCACATTGTTTCCAGTTATATCCCACCTTTAATAGTATCCATTATTTTTTTGCAAACGAACAGCAGTAGTTGGTTACGTTATAACTTTTTCGCTCAGCTCAAAGAGACACATAATGGCCGTAAAATAGATATAAGCTTTAATAACGGTTGTGGTTATTTGTATGTAAATAGTCCCGTCTAGAAATAAAAGGCTAGTCTAACGTTCCTCAAGGGATGACTGTTTAAACAACTTTTCTGAGACACCAGAGTCGACCAGTAAGAGTTGGAACAAGTAAATGTTTTTTCCTTCAAAAAGAATTATCCTTACCCTAATGAAGTTCCAAAATCATGTGTTTATATCCTATTTTAGCTAGGATGGAGGAACTCATCGCTAGAGGGACTCATGAGAGATCATCGTTGTCACGTGATATAAGCTCTTTGTTTACTAAGATTTTCAATTGAGTACTAGGTAAAATTAGTTCTCTTAAAATTAATTAGACTATTGTCATAACTTTATCTGATTGTAACCCAGTATTAACATTTAATTTAATCATTATAAAAGAAAATTATTAATTATTACAATACTTATAGTGTTTTATTTTATGTTAATTTTATGTAATGTAGAAGAACTTTATTTAGGCCTAGTTTTTAATTAGATTTGTCAAACTCGATGTAAAACGATGCTACGGCTTCCTTTCTTTTACATTGCTTTCATCGGTGTCACGTGACCAATGACGTTGCGGGAATTGTCTCCATTGCCTTTCTTTAAATTAAAGAATAAAACAAAACCATCGCCATCGATCGTCTTTTTCGATTCATATATGCAGCGCCTCTTCAAGATAATTATGTTCCAAAGATTGTAGCTAATCTTTTTTAAATATATTCATATTACGTATTTCTAATGGATTCTTCTTGCAAATATTTTAGTTTTCGTAAGCAATTTAACAACAAAATATTTTAACTTTATGTGTACGTGCTACACGTTTCTCGTAAAATTTGTTTTAAAATAACATTATTGATTAAGTTCTTTTTTTTTTTTTTTGTTTTATTCTATAATTAATGATGCAAATAATTAAAGTTTTTTACGTGTAAGACTCGAACCTTCATGAACTTGGTGAAAGTTAATATAACAAAGTAAAATTCCATCTGTTTCTTTAAAGTCAGAAATAACAAAATGTTAAAAAAATATCTCTTCGTTTTGTGGATTAATACAGAATCAAACTTAAGTTTTAACGGAGGAACATTTACGGAGGCTTGTTTTAATCACAAATTTTGTGTGTTAAAACATCGTAAGCATTTTCCTGATTTCATTTTTTCTTCGACATACCAATGAGATTCAAGGCGTTAGCCTCTTTGAGAAAAATCTTATTTGACTAAATAGTGACAACAACAGCAAATAAATAAATAAATAAATAAATGAAATAAAGAAAACAAGAAAAAAAAGAAACCTCATATATTTATTCTAGCTCAAAAATTAAAAGTATCGATTTGTAAAATATGTACTGGTCTTTAGTAACCAAATTATATACTTACCATTTTTAATCAATTAAGAAATACTAGTTGATCCCCCGCAGAACATCTGCGGATTGGAAATTAACCATTTTAAATTTGTAAAAAACGCTTTATATTTCGAAAGGCTTCAATAAAGATCGCTAGATATAAACATGCGCGATACAAACAAATTGAGGTGTTGCCACTCCAAAGAATCGGAAATTAAAATTTAGTTATAAATGGAATTTTTTTTTAAGATATAGAAATAAAAAAATGTTAAAGCCCGTAAGTTAAAACAATAAATACAAATATTATTTTCTTTCTTTATGGTAATCTTTGAACAATTTTTTTTAATGTCGTTACGCCACAGCTTGGTTTTTGCATGATGTCAGTATCGTATCGTACCGCAAAATTTAATCGTGACTGGTCCACGGTAAGTGAAACATATATATGTTACCGTTAAAGTATATAATGCAGTTATTTCATAGAATACCTAGTTATTCCATGAAATAACTGATCGTGTCCGTTAAGGTGTGTAATATGTTATTAATTTGACACTTTAACTAGTTATTGTATGAAATAACTAGGTATTCTATAAATTAACTAATGAGAGACAGTTAAAGTGTAAAATAAACAATTTATCTAAAATGAAATAACTAGGTATTCTATAAATAAACTAATGATAGACAATTAAAATGAAAAGGAAGCAATTTATCTAATTTATGCAGCGTATAAACGGTATTTATGGAAACGTACCATAAAATCATTTGTTACAACAAGGATTACTAAAATGACACTTGGAATTACAAAGAACATTATTTCTAAAACAAAAACATCTTTTGGTGACACACTGAGTTTTACACGAACATTTTTTAAATCCCTGACCAGTACCTAAACTTTGAGCTGTAGCAACCGACCGGAGCGATATTTCTACATCCGGTACTTCTTCGATTTTAACTAATTTTTGTTCGCAGACACTGAACTGGGATCGGGAATATACAAAACAAGTTCTCTCCCTATGGCCTGGAATAGTTCATAAATGCAGTAGGGGTGGAAGGTAAATGTTTTTGTCGTGCGAGATACACGATATAGATTATTTTACACTTTAACGGGCTGCAGATCGTTATTCTATGAAATAACTAGTTAAACCATGAAATACACGAGAGTTTTACACTTTAACGGACACGATCAGTTATTTCATGGAATAACTAGATATTCTATAAAATAACGGATTTCATACTTTAACGGTAACATATATATAGATATCTGCATACGTTTTTTTAAAAGGAATATTTATTACTGCATTATTTGACAACTATATACCTGTTTGAATACTTTCCTACTCATATATAGTTTTAACACAAACCTTTTGACCTGTACGCAGCATGAGAATAAACAACTAGGATGCAACCACACGTGTGTCACAGTTTCAAGGTTTCGTCATAAATCTCATTTACGCAAAACTAGTGTCAACCAACATTCCTTATGAATGTAGGTATTCTGTTGTCATGACCCTGCACTTCGAACAAATGGCTCAAGTGTTGCTAAGTGCTAATTCCGAGGAGGAAAAGCATTCGATCTTCACACCTTTTCCAAGGTCAGCAAAGACGTTGCTTCCCGAAATAAAATCAAGACTTACGAAACTCGTACAACAGCTCGTATCATTTCAATCATAAGTGTTCAAAGCTAATTACACGTATAAGTCTCCCTGACAATTATACCTAATAGCCACTTAATTTACACCCAGATCTGAGTAAATTAGTTCCTGAAAGAAAAACGAGGAGGAAAATATGAAACCGACTACTTCCAGTTTTCGAATCCTTCACCACCAGCTTAGACCAATTACAGAAAATGACCTGTAATGACGTTCGTAATCAAAAACCGTGGGGAAAAAAGGTACTGTGATTATATTTGTGTTAGATGTCTTCCATGATTTAGAACCTCATTTGATTGGTGCTTCGTGCGTTAGATACAAATTTGAGGGTAAAATATATGCAATTAAAAAAGAGCATAGGGTTGGAAGAACCTTGGAAAAATTTAAGATAAGTTATTCCAGAAAATATTAAATTAAACATATTCTAAATACATAATGGCTCTGATTACCTGCAAATACAGTGAAACCTGTAAGTTGACCACTTGCGGTGCAGCACTTTACTGGTCAACTTAGACAGGTGGTCAACTTATGGAGGGTGAGGTAAAGGGTGAAGAGCTAATTCTGTTCCTGACAAAAGTGGTCAACTTACAAAGGTGGTCAGCTTTACATGTTTTACTGTAGTTGGTTTTGGAATAACTATGTATTTTCAAACATATCATATTTAAAGCTAAGAAATCGTGCTTAAATATTTCTTCGAAACAAATATTTAAATATTTAAAAATAATTTTGATGTTTCTAAGAAAAATGTGAAAATAAAATGATTTTAGTTGTACAAAGTTACTCGATTTATTTACGTAACACTAGATTTATCAGTCGCCCTTATAGAATAAAATTATTAAGTAGAACATCTAATAACAGAAACAGCCTGTTTATTACAGTACAATATATTTCAACATACTGTATTTTTCCTTATATAATTTTTATGCAAATATAATTAAAGCATATGAAATATCCTTACATTTATACTTATTTTAATCATAATTCAATTAGTTTCTTATCTGAAAATAAAAAATATATATTAAAGAATAAGTTTCTCTAATATCGAATCTCCAAGAATTAAAAAAAAACATAATGGCAATGTTGTAATTTTATTTGAAAATTAGAAGAATGTAACTCAAGTCTCTGTACTCTGCTTCCAGAATCTTATTTATGCTAGTTAAGAAACATATATATGCATATATTTTATTAAATTAAGTTTTATATGTGCTAAGAAAGTTTCAATTACGTTTCGATACAAATTCAATTATTTTGTTCGATACGGTTACAGGTTACTTCGGAATAAATTAATGTCTTTTCTGAAAGAATTTTTAAAGTATGAATAATCTTATACTCGAAATTAAAAAAAAAAAAATCTGTACCAAGAGAATGAAAGACGAAGATCTTGTACGATTTTCTTATATCTTCTTTTTAAAAGTAAAAATCCTTTTTATCCAGTTTGAAAAACATGTATTGTTGTAACAATTTACATAAAAGCAAAAACACAGGAAAGATAAGAGAATTATTGCGGGAAAATACAATTAATTTTTGCATGAAACTTTTTTCGTACTACAAATGATAAACACGAAACTAAAATAAAACGACAGCAGTAATTATGCACTTTTTGCTTCTAAGTGGTTATCATGCTGATGGATTTTTTTCTTGTTCTTTTTTTGTAGATAATTCGACTGTTTCAGACGATATATCACATTCGTCAAATTGGTTTGAACTCAGCTTTTAAAGAGATGATACATATTATTGAGACATGGGGCTTGACACATCTTGTGGTTCACATAAGGTTTGTCTATCTACTTTCAAGGGGTCGAAGCCTGTTTTTACGATGTAGGTAAGTATGTTTTATGTTATAATAAACAATATTATTTAGATGGTTATTACTAATTATGATAAATTAAATGATAGTTAATTAATAGGAAAAAATATCTCAAAACTTGCGAATTTTCCTTCCCACTATATATAATCGTTTCATTTGGTCTACAATAATAGGTCTAATAATATTTTTTGAAAATAAACTAAAGGACAGTTTTTAAGTCTCAAATGTTCATGTTGGCCAAACGCAAAACACAAACATTTTTGAATAGCTTTCTTCTTTGGAAACTCATTTTATGTTGTATTTTACCCATCATTTAACCGTGACAGAAGTTGCGTAGAATAACTTTTACTTTCTTAAATTTTCAATAGTTTGATGGGCTACTATTCTAAGTATAAATTAAATTAATTTTTATACACATTCTGCTATTTTCTAACATGAAATTTCTACATTTACAGTATAAATTAAATTAATTTTTATACACATTCTGCTATTTTCTAACATGAAATTTATACATTTCTGTGCATAGAAATATATTATTTCTACATTAACGTGTTTATTTACAAGGAATTTTTTGATAGTTTAATAAAACTTTCTGTGTAGAGCTATACGAGTATAATTTCCTGTATATACCAACAATATATATATATATATGGTATAGTTATCAGTATTTATTCATTCATGCCGTATTCATTCATTCATTCTTCTTTTTTTCATTCATTCATTCTTTACCTCGTTTATTTATTCACTCATTTATTCATTCATAATTTCATTCATTTTTTCTATAACTATTTATTTATTCTTTCTTTCACTATTTTTTTATTCTTTCTTTCATTCCTTTATTCTTTCACTATTTATTTATTCTTTCTTTCATTTATTCTGAAATATCGTTCAAAAGGCTCGTTTAGTTGCGGATGAACTTCATATCTGTACATTTTCTGCGTCTTAAGGTCCTTCCGATAAAGTTAGTATCAAGCAAATCCGTCTGTTAGATCAGGATTTATATGGGATGAAAATTTCCTCGTTGGTGCTAATATTAAATTTTTTGAACTATTCAAAAGAGAACAAAAATTGTTCAAAATATATTTCACTTTTTAAATTGAGCATTAGTTCTTTTTTGTCTCTTGTCTCTTTAGCAAGCTTTTTTTTCCTCATATGCAGATTGAAACTTGTGATATACCCAGTTCGGTGATTCCGATAATCATTTTTAGGCAAACACCTAACTTAATGTTAAAAATATGTTATTCATGTTAAATATAGTCATCTTGCAATTATAAGTGTAATTTTATAGGAATTATTTAACTCTCTTTGAAAAACCGAGAACTCTTTTGTATTCTTCGTACTTTTGTTCTGCTGGAGCCCATTTCAGACGGATAGTCAGCTCAGGCTAAAGTTTATCTTGACACCAAAAGAACCGAATATTGATATTCATTGGTGGGGCTTTATTATCTTTTATTGGTCAGCGCCGCAGGCACATGTTGCTTGCAATCCCACCCCTTACTGCTTCATACATTATGCATGACACCAGTTGAGGGATGGAAAATGTTTTCTTCCTTGTTTTCTCTAACACAGAAAAGAGAACGGTTTTTCTTAGATATTCTTTGTTTGTCTCCCAGGCATTCCAGATAGCTGCAGGAAATAAATTGTGTTTCAAAGTTTTCCAAAATGCACTTGATTTTGTAACAATAACGGGAGATCTTGAGTTTTTTTTTAATTTAATGATTTCTTTTTACATAAATCGTTCTTGACTCAAAAGCAGTAAAAAAATTATTAATTTAACTTCTCTTTTTCTCTCTTTCTGCTTTAGCAACTGAGTTTACTAATTGTAGTTCATTAAAAATTGCTTTACTTGCTGATAATCATCGCAGTTGTACTATCTAAATTATTTTATTTGTAAATATAATCCCAAAAGGCGGTTTTTTTTTCGTACACTCCGAAGCTCGTAACTTCTTGCATGGAAAAATAAGTTCCTTGTTAACCTCGAAACTTGTTGTAGCCTGTGTATTTGTTATGATGCCATGTCATGTTATGGACGCAAAAATTTCAATGTTGAAAATAGAGTTATCGTTGGTATTTTCTATTATGTTCTTTTCAGGCTTTCAATTCTTCAGAAATATCTTTTTCTGCTTTATATCTATTTTGGGACTCTCTTGTTCCTAAGAATGTTTTCTACATTCCACTTCAATATTAACAATAGAATCATCGTTCATTTTTTTTCTATCGTCTTTTTAGAGGCTTCAAATTCATCAGAGATATCTTTTTTCGGCTTCCGGAACTTTCTCCTTTCTGATAATATTTTCTGCATTAAACTACCACTTAACCAATGGAATCATTGTTGATTTTTTTCTAGGATATTCTTTAAAGGCTTTCATTTTTTTAGAAATATCATTTTTCTGCCTGATATTTATTCCGGAATTTACATGCCATTTCGCACGAAGTATCTCGGGAACGGGGAGATTCGAGCTTATTTGCTTCTAACCGTTAGGGCTCTCCCGCACCATAAGCGATGGAGATATTTTGTCTCCGTCGTAACAGACTGTTTCTATGGTTATCAAACTAGGAACGGTGACGTATGCCTTCGATAACGCAATCAATCAAGTCCCTTTTTAAGACGAAATAAAAAAATACCAATCAGTCAACGCGAGGGCGTGGTTATCAGAATATGTAGAATCAATGACATGCTCTGAAAAATTTTGTCTTTGTCATTCGTCGCTGTTGCTTTTGATAAGAGATCCTCATTTCAATAAACCTTTTTGGCACATTTATGAAAGTGCATAACACTGATAATTCTATTAAAATATTGTGGATGAGGAATACTTTCAATAATGTAACGACTAGTTCAGAATTGCCAATGAAATTGTGTAAAACTAAATATTTTTCAAATTGAATATTTATGCAAAACTGTTTATTAACTGAATATTTTTTCAATTCAGGAGTTATTATAATTTAACTATAAGCAACTATTATTTCGAGAATATTATAATTCTGTAGAGCCTAAAATGTCTTATTACCAAATATATACATATTTTTTCTTTTTTTATCCTTCGATTTTCCAAAAGTTTTAAAAAGTGCAGTAGGTGAGTTTCTGAAATAAACCGTTCAATTACATACGAAAAATAAAACTCACCTGTTATGATCCATTTTTAAATTTTTTTGCTTTAGAAAATAGAGATTACATAATAGATGGCTAATCATCTAGTGCCTCTAATAATAACTAAACAAGGTCCCGTCAATTTTGAAATTCTAATCGCAAAAATGCATTTCCTAGTGTTTACACAATAGGTAAAAGCAACTAAATTTATTTTAAAAACATTAGAGCTGATTTGATTTTCTCTTCAAAATATAAAATTTTGGATTTGCCATGAAATATGATTTTTGAAGAATTTTCAATACCCTGAATGTAATAAGAAAACAGCAGAATCATCCCAATAAAAAAATCTATTTTTTCAACTGAAGTAAGCACCGTCTAGGTAAACAAAAAGCTGAAATTCTTTTTATCATAAGTTGTATATGCCAGTCACAGAAAATATCCCAAAGGCATCAGAAAATAATTGAATAGCGGAAACGACTTAAACTAATTTTCAATCGGAACCGTAGAAATATCTGAACGCATTATTTTCGAGCTGTAATATAAATAAATAAAATATATTTACTTTTACACAAAATCCATTAAGTTTAGCGAAAATGAACGTTTTTATGGGGAAATACTCCAAATATATTCTGATGAATAGACAGTTTATTAAATGAATAATTTTATTGTGAATGTGAAATTATTTTATAGCACATATTTTAAGATGAATACCCAAAAATATGATTTTTTTAAATACAAATTAACATTACCACTAGGGCATTACCCATTCTAAAAGTTTTAAAAACGTCACTTGAAGTGGCACTACAGAAATTAACACCCCTTCCTGTCATGGAAAAAAAATGCACGCCTTATCAATTAAATTATTACCTCCACAGCGTTGCCCGTGATAAAGACCAATTACTCAGAACACGCATTCCCGCAACTGCCTCTACCCTCCGAAACAATTCCCCGTGATAAGAGTTTAAAAGAAAGAAATATCCCCCTCGTTGCTTCTAAAAATCCCCACTGCTATACATACAAAAATTGCAAATTATCTTCCAATTAATTTAGAAATGTGGAACAAACTGCATCTTAAGTAGAAAATAAAAGTTTTTTCGAATAATCTATAATGCTAAAGTGTACGAGAAGTTATTCGCTCTCTTCTATAACGCAATTCATGTGAAAAATTAGCTCAAAAAAGTAATTCCAAAAAACTAATTCGAAATTCATAAACATTATGTTTGTTGTGCAGACCCACGTGATCAAAGTAATTTTATGCCTAAGTTCGAGATTGTAGGTGCTGTATGATTTTCTAGGTATTGCGCATAGACGCAGACTAACATCGTCTGCTTTATTATATGGAAAGTAACATTACTTTCTGGTTGTTCTAACAAATCTTTATTGCGTGAATAAGACATGTAATGCTAATACAATATGTAAAGAGTAGAACAATGGAAACAATTACTTTCAAATGCTTAATAATATTTAGTTTTAGAGAAATAAATTATTTACACATTGATTACCTATTGTTCATTATTAGCGCGTGTGTTTGTGTCCATTGAATGCTAAAACTATTTAAATAAAGCGAATTGACTGCAGCTATATCTCTCACAAAGGTTTAAAATTAGCGTCTGGAGAAAATGTAAACTATATTCATGTATTTAACGTAATATTTTTAATACTATTAGAACTCATACACCATTGTATTATTACGCCCATGCATTGAGATGCAACGGTTTTAAAAGATGAAGGTTGTAGTTAAAAAGTGTTTCGGTAGCAGAAAATTACTGAACTTAAGTTTCAATTAAACTACAAACAACTTTCTTTTTTCTTTGTTCTTTTTAAAATATTGAAAACGCAAAATAAATGACGGTTGTTCTAGTTTTTCTGAAAATACCAAGAATACTGATGACCAAAATATTTTACATAAGGTGAAGTGAGAAAATATAACCAAGGGTTAGTGTAACCACAAATTATCTGACCATATTGGATGATTAGAAAAAAAAGTTCTGGGCGGAAATGTAGTCATTTTTTAATCTATAACTTTTTATTAAATGAACCGATTTTAAGTATTTTTTTCAATCGATAGAGGGTTTTATAATTTAAATATCGTGCATCGGTTTGACTACAATTGTTCTTTAGAAAGAACGTTTTGAATGAAAAATAAGTATTTTTCTTTTAATTGGAAAAAATTGCCTTGATATTTCTTTGTTGAGTAAAATATTAGGTAATAAGTATTAAACTCATTGTTAAAAAGAGTTTGTCGCCCTTAATCTGTAATATTAAAAGCAATTATGATAAAAGTTTGAGGGAAGGCTTCTCTGGAACAAAAATTAAATTCATTCAGTCTGTTTTGAGACTTTTTTTAGAGTATTCTTATAAAAAATGTATTTACACTAAAAAAATAAAATTAAGTTTTGGAGGGAAAAAATAGAACTGACTTCAAATAAAAAATAGCTCTAAAAAGGTAAAAATAAATTCATTCTTAAAAAAACATTGATACGATTTTTAAACATAATTTTTGAAGTTGGCGCAAAGTTATCATAGATAAAATCATTTGTAATCATGAATTAACTACAATGTAAAGTAACACAAGGTGTAATGATATAATTAGATTGTCATAATTTTGCGCCGGCTTCAAAAATTGTGTTTAAAAGTCGTATCAATGCTGTTAAAAAAAGGAATTTATTTTTCATTTTTAGCGCAATTTTTAATTTTAAGTCGTTTTTTTCCTCTAAAGTTCTTTTTATCTCTTACTTTGCTCTCAGTGCAGGAAAAATTCTAATAGATTAAATTAAAAACTTTAATGAAAAAGTTATTGAAGAATTTTTACGCAGCAAACGGAGAAAAATGTGCTTTGTTTTTAAATAGTAGAAAAACATATGAGATATTTTCCTACATTATTTGTCACATCATGTCAATATGGTTCATGTTTCTCAATGCTTTGTTTTATGTTGTTATTTTATAAACAAAAGCATATTAAATATAAATATTAAATTATGTACATTAGAATCAAATCACGCATATATCGTTTCAGCACATTTTAACACTTACAGCACCCCCAAATTTTCAAACCATGAGCGTATATTCTAACAATCTTTTACGGAATAGAAATAATTTCAACCGAACATGTTATGTTTGACAGGTCATATGTGATACTTCAAAACCATTTTTCAGTTATTGAATTGAAAAACCTTTCACGAGTCTTGAGCCGTTCCAAATGTTTATTTCCTTTCCTAATACAACAGTATAATGTTTTTCCAATTTCCTGTCCTCGGGCATTCCGAAAATATGGCCGAATACCTGGCTTTCTTCAGCAGAATTTCTCTCCTTTCAAAGTTTCAGGCAGTTATATAGTTCTGTATTGGCGTTTTAGTAGACTCAACCTATTTCTTGGATTTTTCAATATTATTATATCCAAAGGGTAACAAATTGATTTCATTTTTATTTTGCTGGCTTTCAATCAAGCAAAAATTTCCAACTCGAAAGACTTTTTACTCTTAAAGGTGAAGTATTCTAAATCAGGTATTCTATACCTATTCACTTTTTTCTTTGTGTTGTCATAATTTATCCACTTCTTTTAAATTTTAAATTATATCCACTCCTTGAATTTTATCCTGTTATAATTATATCTGAACGAAAAATAATGTTTCTTATTATTCTCTTATTTAATTTTGCTTCTTTTTAACCGACTTCACAAAGGAAGGAGGTTATACATTCGTATTGTATGTATGTCGTTTTTTTTTTGTTTGTTTGTCCACTCATAACTTCGCACCGGATGAACCGATTTTCATGATTTTTTTTTTCAATCGATAAGGGGTGGTTTCCCATAGGTCCCGTACTATGGTCGTTTGACCATATTCGATAATTAGAACAAAAGTAATGGGCAGAAATGTAGTATTTTTTTTTGTCTTTTCATCGATAACTTTTGACTAAATGAACCGATTTTGATGATTTTTTCTTTAATCGATAGAGGGTCGTCTAACTCAAATATTGCAAATTAATTTGCCTACATTTGTTTTTTAGAAAAAACGTTACGAGTGCAAAATAAGTATTTTTTATTTTAATTGGAAAGGCTTGGCTTGATTTTTCTTTGTTGGGAAATCTATTAATAAATATAAAAACGTTGTTAAAAGCATGTTTGTTGTCATGGGCTATAATATTAAAAGAAATTACAGCAAGAGTTTGACTGAAGGCGAAAATTAATCCAGCACTTCGGACTTCCACCTGGAAGGTCGCACGTTCGATACCCACTGAAGACCACCATGTATACTTGGGGATATGTGCATGTAAAATCCGTAGACCCCACTACCTCTCCCCGTGCGTAAGCAATCCTAAGGCCTCGGCTAACAGGTAGGGGGCTGGTGGAGAAATGTCAGTTTGTTTGCTAAAATCGACTTCAAAGGGGAATTTATCATACAAATGATTAGTTTTAGAGCCATTAATTCAAAGAAGTTTTGCTCTTTGATATGGATTTTTTTAAAATAGAGTATTTATATAAAAAATTTATTTACACTAAAAAGAATAAAATAAAATAATTTTTATAAAAAAACAGAACCGACTTCAAATTAAAAATTGCGCTGAAAAGTAAAAAATAAATTCATTCTTTAAACGACATCGATGTGACTTTTAAACATAGTTTTAGAAGTCGGTGCAAAATTATGGGTCTAATTACCGTTATACCATTTGCTACTTCATATTGGAACTGTTGCTAATTCTGCGGAAATATATATATTTGTAATTGATTCATGATTACAAAATATTTTATCTATCCTAATTTTGCACCGACTTCTGAAACTGTTTAAAAGTCACATCGATGTTGTTTAAAGAATGAATTTATTTTTTACTTTTCAGCGCAATTTTTAATTTGAAGTCGGTTCTGTTTTCTTATAAAAATTATTTTATTATACTTCCATTCATAAGATTTATTGCTTGTTAAAACAATGATAATTTACTTTATCTAGAGTTCGTCCAACAGTTGAAATTCAACCGGAATAATTAAATTTAGCATTAAAAGCATTATGCTAATTATATAATTATGTAAATATTGGTTATCAAATTTCTAGGTTATAACGTCGAATTTATTTTGATGATCCTCAATTAAATCAAACTTGTTATAAATCATTGTCGCCACCGGGTTAATTGCACTCGTAAATGTAGCCGCTCGTACTTCTGCAGATTTCCTACTAAGTTGAGTAACGGCTGAGTAAACTGATAACTACAACGATATAACATTACAATTATAAATGAGGCTTGCTTGACAAAAGAAAAGGGTAAGTAATTAACTAACAATAAATTGCTTCCAAAATTTTTTAATTGACATCATTCTAACTCGTCAATAGCTACTAAACAAAAATAAATTACGACAATCGGTTGAAGAACAGAGGAGAAAATGGTTCTTAACTGCTTTGTTTTTGCCTATTTATGCACTCTCAGAAATAGAATCCTCATTTTCAACGATTCTCCAATCGTCAAGAAAATTTCGTCATTTATAACGATTCTTTTCTCGCGCGATCACGTGACTCAAAAAAATTGCTACACAAATTTCGGCAATTTGACGAAAAGTTTACTCGGAGCATTTTTCACGAAGCCATTTCGTCAAATAAAACGAAAGTTTCCTGAGATTTGCGTTTCTGAAAGTGTGTATAGATTATACGTTTAGAAAATAAAACGTTGCATTGCATTATTTCTTAAATAACTTCACTGTTATATCAAAAGTCTTATTATAAGTTAAAATGGCTTATTTTGAAGCACATCGCGTTCTTGTAATATACACGATGAGTCAAATGACTAAGATTTGAGAATTCCAGTTCTTTTTTTCGACTAAAACGTTTTCTCAAATATAATTCAGCACGATCTTATTTTTTAGACACCACTAAGAAGCAAAAAAACAAGAGATGCTGCCTCATATTTGAGGCAATACTCTATTAGAAATAACACAACATATGTGAATCAAGTCTATGTCGTCGTTGGAAACAGTAAACCACTGTCTACTGTGGTTTGAACTCGGAAAGTGTTGACTGTAAGCTAATGCTCTAGCAGTGTACAAGGAGGACATCGAGCGGAGAGGAAAAAGTTGGATTACACAGCTTCCAAACGTACCAGTTTCAGGTACTAAAGTAGCTCCCCTGCCAATTTTCTTCATGTTCTAATCCAGAAGGGAGTTTTTTATCCACTCGTCCATTTAGTTTTCTTGCTTTGCTGAGTCGGACGAATTAATCATCTCGTATTCCTGCTCCGAAGAGACGAACAGACGACTCAAATTCTTGAATCGTTCCAGCATCTCGTGCATTAAATAGTTCATTAATTTTGATAAAAATACTATTGTTCTGAAGAAATAATCGTTAAAAAAACCTGTATTAATTAAGAACGTGATTGCTGCCCTTTCAAGTTTTAATTTATTAAAGTAAAAATAAAATAAAATTTGCCTTTTCATTAACTATAATATTTAGGTAAGTATCGGTATTCAAAAATAAGAACAGTGTATACCCATTTTTAAGTCATAATAGTTAAAAATAATATGCAGGTGTATTTATTCACTTTTAATCACATGTTTTTAAAGAGCTTATATGTTATTCGTGTGTTATCTAAACAACGTTATTAAATGTAAGCTAACAATTTTGAACAAATTAGATATTTCTTTCTTTTCTGCTCTTTACATTCGGAGCACATTCTTAAAGCGCCCTAATGAAGCTATCTATGGGCTTAATACTTATAGGACGCAAGTCATAGCATTAAAAAAAATGCGTCATACTATTTTGCGTAGTATAAAAATAATAAGATTTTCTTTAAATACACTATATTAACTATATAAATTTTGGTAGGAACAATTGCTCTTAAAATTATGTATTGAAACTAAATATTATAAAACTTTTTCATCAAAAACAGGCCTAAAATTATGAATGGACATTTTTTACTTTATAAATATTGATTTGATGATTTTTTTAGGAAATGCATTAAATTATACAATTATGGAATGCATAGATGAAATCTCTCACGGAAAAGTTTCCGTAAATATAAACTAAGTGATCTCATTCCTATTTGAATGTTAAAAATGTCTGTTAAACATTTAAGGGGACACGGAACCATTAAAATCCAAGGTATTTTTTTTTTAATTTTTCACTGTAGTTAGACTTATTTTAGCATTGGTTATGTTCATTTGGCTAAATTTTAGATAGTAAATCAATAAAAAATGTGCTCGACTAAAAATAGTCCGAAATTATTATAAAAAATATGAATAATATAGAAACACGAAAAATGAGTCTTGCGTCTGAAATTTTCTCCAAGTTCCATAAAAATTTGCATATAGATAGCAATAATGTAAACACTTTCTAGTAAACAGTTGCAGTTTAATAGTATACGTTTTTGAAAAAAAAAAAAAAAAACTTGCAGCATATTTTTCTTAAAAAAAATGTATTCTCGCTACAGTTAAACTAGTACAATTTTTTTAATGACTACTTCAAAACGAGTAATGCCAAAACATATTTGTAACACTCATACGAAACTGTATAAAATGTTGTAAGCAAATTACAGGCATAAATGTCAATTTTTGTGTTTTTCATACTTTTCATATTTTTTCTATAATTTTGAATTATTTTTAGTCGAAAATATTTTTAATTGTCTTAATATTTAGAAGTTACCCAAAATATACACAATTAATGCTAAATTACGTTCAATAACAGTGACAATTAAAAAAAAAAAAGTGTTTGAAAGGTCCCATGTCCCCTTAAAGAATTGAAATAGACGAACCTGTGGTTTTCCTACATATTAATGCCATGTCCCAAAAGATTCAAAGAACAGAGTGGGAACACAATTCTTTTTTAACTATTAAGAAAAAAGATTCTGCATTAAATGGAATATTTCAGTCCGATTTCATTTCAACGACACATTTGTCAGAAGCTCGATAATATGTTTCCTTCCTTTAAAATGCATTTAAAATGCAAAATTACATTTTTATTTATGCAAATGATTTTCTTTCGTTTTACCTATTCATATAGCATGGGCACTGAAATGATACATTGTTTCAGTATGTTGATACAAGTGCTGAAATGTTTAAGTAAAATAAATAATAAAAATGTATTCATTTTTTCTGCCCTTGATTTGGAGTCGCGAGTGTGCAAAGAATTTGTAATTTTGTAGAGCACAGCTCAGAAGTGCTATTCATTATCAGTTTGAATTTTTGCTCGTACCTTCGCTGCTGTTGTACCTTGCTACAGTGGCAGACAATAAACTAGCAATTGGTGGTTCCAACGAATTCTACTATGAAATCCTGCTCAAAGCTATTCAAAAGCAATCGAACTCTTGAACCGATACATCATCTACAATATCCACAGAACTTACTCCTTTTGCAAAGTGCCATAAAACCAGACTCACCAACTCCAACTCATGGTTAATATGCTTCCTCTGAACTTATATCGCATACGCAACAATTTAGTTTTACTAGGTTTGCAAGAACTACTTCTTGGCTCATAATGTCGGAATGAAAAATATTTTTTTTTCCAAAATCAGGTGTGTGGACTATATTCCAGCAGATTTTCGAAATTATGATGTCATAGGCGTTAGCTTTCCACTCAAACTCAAGTTTTCTGTTTGGTAAAATTGCAGGGAGTGTCGCACTTTTAGTTTCTTACACACGGTCACTCTGTGAGCACTGTCCTCTCCTCCCGATCATTGCAACAAATGTCAACGATATGAGTGCCCGGAATCCACTGCTAATCAAGACTATGCGTGCACTACTAGTGATGAAAGCTCCTTATAAAACGTCTGACAAAGACGAAAAAAGAAAAAAAAAATCTCCAGACGTTTGGCAAAGACGAAGAAAAATGCTCCAGGGAACATCGAAATGTTGTTTCTACATTTTGCATACAAACCACATCATTGACTGTTAAAATTCCATCTTTCTTTTCCGGTCGTGAATTATGAACAGCCTTAAGCCAACCAAATGATACCAGTATACAAAAATCGAAAAATTCATGTTTCACGAAGTACAGTAAAATTTGTTTCAAAAATAATATTCTGTACTATGTTATGTTGGCAATACTGTGCATTCTCTTTGTAGAAGAAAATACGAAGTATTTGTTAACTCAACTTGGTTTTGCGGAAAACTGCATGAAATTAAAGTTAAAATCAATATAAAAAATCGTTCTTGAAAGTTCATGCTTCAAATAGTAAACGAATACTTTCATTGCACACAACAGGAACAGTTAACGTCTGATCATAAGAAATAAAAATAATGTTACTTAAAACTATAACCTATAAATAAAACTCCACGGGGTCTAAATCTGATAAATCTGATATAATCATAAAACTTAAAACTTTCATAAGTGAACGAATAGAAAAAAAGCACGCCGTTCGTGTAATAAAACGATTAAAATGGAACTAGAACCACCTGTAGAATAGGTTGAATTTACCCACATGTCTTGTGAGATAATTCCATCTATGTATTTTTAAACAAAATAGTTGCTTAATCAAACACATTTAAATTTGTTTGCATGTAATTACCTTAACCATCAGTATATGCATAAAATAATACATTGAATAACAATCCACTACATTATAATGTTATGATTAAGTAGAAATTTTGCTGTAACTGAGGTTTAATGAATAAAATTCCCAAACTCAGATACAAGTACTATTATAATATTCAAGATATCAATATTTATTTAGGTATGAAGATCATCGTTTCATTTTTAGGATGTACAAGGTTCATTTCTTTTACAACCGTCAACAAAAGTCAAATTTTAGAAAACTTGAAAAAAAAAAATCTTCTAACTTTTAATGCCAGAGGTAAAGGAATTATATCACAATAGTTAAATTTTTGAGGAGGACCAGTTGAATCATTCACCTTTCTTCCTAAATCTTGCTCTTTTGTTAGCGCCTATAAAAAGTTACTTTTAACCCCGATGCACAAGTTTATGCTATTAAAGCAGTAATTAAATATTATATTAATATTCTTGAGAGAGAGAAAAAAAGTGCACTACTTCTGTATATAATATTATGAAATCGTAATGTGTTAACCCCAATTATTTGAGGTTTTTTTTCTTTTCATTTTCTTTTTAATGAAATTCGCCTGGGGACGCAAAAATGATTGATTATCGAAACCGGCTTCGATCACTTAGGCTCGATTCGAAACGAGTTCAAGTGCAAAGTCACTTTCTGAAAGCCCCCAACCCCCCTCCCCTACATCCTCCTTCATCGATTCAGACGCACAGTAGCACCGCTCTTTCCTCGTACCTGCCTCTCAGAAGATGGAACGGGTGGCTCAGCTGATCTCAAGCCACGAGTCACGTGCTTCGTATCTGTGTACAAGGAATGACATATCTCCGGGGTGTAACATTTGGCGCAGATTCCCTACCTTTGCGGTCGTTATAAATGACGCGAAATAATACATATTTATCCCATTAAGGTCCATGTTTCTGAATATCAGTATGCAATTTTCTACATACTGATATTGAATGTAGTAAGATCAACTTGAAAAATTCTTCAAAACATCCGACTAGAAAAATGTTTTATATGAGATGTTTTTATACATTTTTTATGTGAAAATTATGTTGTATATCAGTTTGGCATGCCTTTGAAGGCCCCCCTAAGAATGAACGGTAAAAATTAATGCTGAAAACAGAAAACTGAGGTCTAAACTGAAATGATCTCGATACGCGCAACAATAGTTTCATTCATACGCACTTGCAGCAGACAGAAATCAAGTCTGTATGGTTGTGTTAGGGAAAAAAATATATTTTAATTTTACTGTTTAAATCCTTAAAAACTGTCGGTTTGAACTACAAAGATGTGTTCCAAATTCAGAGATAAACTTTCTACAGCAAATTGCGGCACTACATGATATTTCCAATGGATCTGGGCAGTGAAAGTCCAATACTAACTTCTCCAACAACTAGTTTTTAAAGAAGTGCTTGTAGCCACATTGCCAGATTTGACAATCAACATTTTGCGACGTTGGTGTCCGGATTAACATGAAATAAGACATCAACATATTATATATATTATTTTCTGTACATAGGTATTTACTTGCAAACTTGAATTCATTTTTGAAATTCCCAGTGGGGGAGCATATTTGCAGTATGATGACGTGAAATAAATGTGACGTGAAATAAATATACCCTATCAAGAAGCCATGCGCAACATAGCATTTAAAATGTTCTTGTTTTTTTGTTTAACTTTATTGTCACTTGGAATCGGGCGCAGCATTCGGAAATCAGACATAAATCGGTCAGACATAATGTGTAATTACACTAAAAGTGTTTTTTTTTTCTTTTTTACTTGTCCAAATTATTGTTCATAGCAACACTATGATTAGTGACTCTCTAATATTTTTTTTTTTTTTAAATCATTCATTTTCTTCGAATAAGATATGAAATTAGTTTTTTACCATTGAAATGATGCCTGATTTTTTTTTTTTTTAATTTAAATTCTCCTCAAACTGACCATGCCTATCCTGAAAATGTCCAGAAGGAGAATGTTCCTCCGACTACATGCTACTGTGTAATTAGAATTGAAAACTGATGTTTAACAGCTGCTATATATAAAGAAAGTGCTGAATATAAAATAGAGGTACGTTTATTTTTAATGAAGTATAACTTAAATACATTCACTACAATTAAGATAATTGGGGAGGAGCGGACTAGTGTTGACAACATAAATAATATGTTAATTCATTTATTTATTCTTCTCTTTAAGTTTCTCAGTATGTTGTAGCAGTTTTGAAACGCTAATATACATGTCATGTGCAACTTCATAAAAATATATTTCGTAGTTCATTAAGAATTACTAAATAAAGGTTTTCATAGTGAAAAAGAAAGTTCATGATCTGTGTTTATTTCCTGCTACGGTACAGGAAGTACTGTAATCGCGAAAAATTTCGCACTCGCATTTCAGCCCAAATTTGCATTTTAATCACAAGTTCATCAATCCCCCCCCCCCCCCACGATATTCGCATTTATATACATACGCCATACGCCGTGCGTATGGACCTGAAATATCTATTTTGACCATCTCCGAGTCCGTTTTGACAAGTTTTGTCGTGCCGCCTGTATGTGCGTATACACCAAATTTGGCGAAATTAGAGAAACCAATAGGCATTCACTTTTTTTGTGCATGATTTAAATTAAATTGACCAGTGTTAGCGAAAAGAAAGAAAGGATTACAAGGTGCTACTGTAGATATTTTCAAATTAGCCCCATTAAGATTTCAGAAATAATATTATAAAATAATAAAAAAAAAAAATTATTTGTTGCGGCATATGAAAAGACAGTATAGACAAGTTTTTATATGAAAATTAATGAATGAGAAATTAAAGTATAAGGGTGCTTTAGCATGCAGTTTTCAGAGTGTTCGAACACTTATGAAAAAAAAACTTTGTTTCGATTGTTTTGATAAATAATGCAACCTTATAAACATACTTCAGGTTTTAAACCCATTAAGTTCAACTATTTGTCTACTTACACAAATAAAAATGTATGAAATTAGGAAATATAAATCTAAATATTCTTATTCTTATATTTTTTTACTGGCCTTTTAAAAACACTTAAAGTGTTGAATTACTTTGTATAAAGCAGTACTTTAACTTGTCACACTAGAGCCACCACATGGGGCTAGTGTGAACGAAATTTAATATATATGTATATATATATTTATGAAATTGTATTAATCAAGTGTATTGGCAAATAATTTAATTAACGCAGAGATTGAAGGTTAAAATGTACATTTGTGGTTAAAAAAAAATCTCTCGCTCTAAAAATGGTATTCAGTACATTTTTAAAAAAAATTAGGAAAATTGTCCCCACTAACCCCATTTTCCCTATATATTTTCTCTTTGATCACATTATTTCGACATTGTGCACTTTCTTAATCTTAAGGAGGGAAATACGTGTAAAGGTCACAAAAAATTTATTTTTTTCTTCATAAATCGATTCTACAACTATTCAATAATATACCCTGAAAATTTCAAAGTAAAATTCCAAGTCGTTTAAAAGTTATAAGCATTTGATCGAGCGCCCCTTTTGGAGCAGTTGAGCAGGTAGTCCCTCATGAATAACCTGAAAGGTATTAGAGAATGTTAGCAGATGTCCTTTTATTTCTTTTAACAATTGAAACCTCCGATAGAAATTTCTATAAGTACTATTAGTATCTATAAGTATTTAAAAAAGGATTAATTACTGCCTTAAATGTACCTTCACTACCCCTCTTTTTTTCAAACGCGTTTTTCTCGAAACTACTTTTTTCCAATTTTTATACACTCTATCTCGCAGAATTTTTGATCAAATTTAGCACATATTTTCTTTATATATACACGCTTTAGTTGAACTAGAATCATAAACATGTCTTTTTTTATATTTTTTATTGTAAAAAAAGAACAAAAAAAAAAAAAAAAAACGGTTAAAAATCATACTTAATTTTCCCATTCTAAAAAAAAAAAAAAAAGATATTTTTAATTTTTTGTGATGTTTTCAGTTCAACTAGAAGAGACACTTATAGAAAAAGTAGATTCAGATAAAAATTGTGACCTCCAGGATGTACGCAAACTGCCGACCCGGGTGGCGACTTACAGTGTGCAGCAGCCAATATCTCCGGAATTTTTCAAGAAAGATGCTTGAAAAGTTCAGCAAATGTTTTTCAATATATCTATAAAATAACCTCAACATCTCAATAAAACATATTTATTCTCTATGCGTAAAAAAAATTCATGAAAATTGCTCTTTATACGCCGTTTTACACGTAGCTCCCCCCTTAAAAAAGCGCTTCGGGTAAAAATATTTGGGAGCATGATGCAAAAACTATTTATCTTTACTTGTCAAGATTTGTAAACATTATTTAAAATAAATGCGCTACCTTAAGAGTCTTGGAAAATACATCCTAGTTTTTCAAAGCCACCTACCACAGATTTAGAGAAATTGTTTCTCGGAATTATTGATCAACGGTTGACTGTTTATTAGTTATTTCAATCAATTTACATTGCTTCTAAGCTATTATTTTTATATAAGGAAGACATATTTTGTGCCAAGTTATTTGCAAGTACCGCAAACCAAAGCGATCTCCCTGCCAGAGTGCCAAGAAGAATTCATTCTCGTTCAAGGGAAGAACTGCTGGTATAAGAAATGTGCCATTTTCGTTCTCGTTCTGGTTCGCTTAGCATACTTAGTTTCTTCCGAACTGATGCTATACGCCAGTTTATACATTTAGGTGTTTTCAGCAAACAGAGAAAAGCAAACATTCCGATTCGCGTACCAAATAAACCCACCTTCAAAACGAACTTCCCTCGAACTCGAAAGGATTCGTCCTTTTCTGCCATGCGCAGAAGCGTCCAAATGTCCAAATGCCATGGTGGAACTGTACTCCTGTCACTGTGCGACAAGCACATCGAATATTTGCAGAAAATAAATAAAAGTTTAATCATTCGGTGAATAAAATACATATTACGAATATTCAAAAAAGAAAACTGAATATCATATGCATTACTAAGTAGTCTGCGTCTTCATTAGCAATAGTTTGTTCCCGTGTGACGGAGGAAGAAGAGAAGACGAGCAATTTGTCTTGCATTCATTGCAACTTCAGTCCGCTCGCAGTCCGGAAGACTTGTTCAATTGAGTTAATATCCTCTGCTTTCCATTTATCGTGCTTCTGTAAGAAGCTTATCTTATATTCATATGACAGAATTGAAGAAAATCCCATTTGACAGCATCTATTATAAACGAACAGAGATAAGAGCTCCATATCCCTTCACATTACTCCTTCCTCTTTTAATGGGTTTTAGTCTCGATTCGGAAGCAATTTATCAGCGCGAGTAACACTGATTCTAATCCAATAATCTGGATTCTGCCAGAAGCCATTTCTCCGACTTGATGTGTACAGTACCCTTCCCCTATACACAAAAAAGAAAGCTTCGGAGATAAGCATTACCAGGCTCTTATGTCGCAAGAATGAAACTTAATTGTAACCATTGTCCAAATTTATTTAATTATTCAGCTGAGAGTCTTAGGCAATGTAAAATGCCTTTCTTCAGGCCTTATTATGTGAAACTTGCGTTTGAAAATGGAGGGAAGGATGGAGATTTTACGATGTGAAAATTACTTCAATGCATCTGGTACCGAATATTTTATATTCTAACTTACTGTTAACCATTGATTAGGACTGATGCACTTGTGATTTTTATGCAGAATGCTTAGATGAAATGTTCGGGCAATGGCAACAACGCGCGCGTGATAGCTAGATGTATTAGATGCTCTGTACTAGAAAGATGTTTGCATGTGTTTATTCGTAGTTAATTGTTAAGCAATGTAAAGTGTCATACTAATACTGTCTAGCTGCGTTGCAAGCATAAAAGATCTTAATTTACAGGTTCATGATTAAAAAAGACAATGTGTTTCAGGAAAAACGTGTTTAACTTTGCTAGCTTTTTTCTATGGCGCGAAAACCCAGCTTATCAATGAATTAATTTTTGGACGCATACCAATAAAAAAAAATATAATCCAGCTTTAAAGGATTTGCATATGTACATCTCTTTTCACTTTTAACGTTATTGAAAAGAGAAGTGCATTTAAACCTTCACCTGAGGAACGTTGTAAGGAAATTTAGCAAAACGAAAAATTATGTACTCTACATGGATGTATACTTTGTTAGGAATTTTTAATATATATGCGCTAACAAGACAATGAGATAAATAAAGGCGAAAGAGAAATGAAGCATATTGTAATTTAAAAAGCTGAAAAACTAATAAATAGCATCAAAACTAGAGAATTTCTCATGGTTCTATTTTTAAACACTTTCCATCTATTATTTTTAGAGCTTAACACATTCCATAAGGCTAACAAATCAACTAGTAGCCCTTTATCTTCTCTATTGGTAAAAAAGTTGTTCATATATTAACACTACTGCATTTTTAAATTGTATGTTTGATAGCGGAAGTTAAAAAAAATAAAAGGAAAGAAATGTATTTAAGACATTTAGAGGACAAGTAAATTGTAACTCGTAACATTTTCTTTATTCTGTCACAAAAATTTAGTTCTTCTGCATATAAGCTTGATCAGCAGAGAAGTTAATTTAAACAAATGGAATTTCCTGCAAGAACCTTCAAGATGCTTTTACATATACATTATACATACTACTGAGAAAAGGAATTTCGTAAGATAATCTCTTCGTTACAGTGTTGCCCAAGATTCATTTTAATTTTAAAGTTTTGAAGATTTTAATAATAAATCTTACATTCATGTTATTCTTGTAAAAGTCACTGAGCACACAAGCAGACCCACGCATTTAAAAAGGGGGTTGGAAAGAATGAATTACTGCAGTGAATTTGAATTTACCGCTTGCTATTTCAAGATTATAAAAAAAAAAAACGATTTTGCAAGTTAAGTTGCATCAGTATACCTATGGTAGGAAGTGTCTTTTAAGTAATTTTTACTATTTTTGTGATAATTTGAAAGTTTAAGTTAAGGACTCAAAACAAGAGTTATAGATTAGTTTTTAAGGGAACAAGCGAATATCACGTTACGTTCGATCTTAATGGCGCATGCTTACCTGACGTCATATGCGCAAGCTTTAGATATTATTACAGTGTCCAGAGAACGCATACTAGATATTGTGGGACTTCACCGTTGTGTGAGACGGTGGGATGGAGCATGACATTCACTTAAAAACTAACACGTTAGTGACTTTACGTGAGCGCAAACGAAATGTTAGGCCACAAAACTAAAACACAAACGTTAGACAAAAGTTTGCGTGAGTTTAAAATATTGCTTTTAACCATGAACAAACTTTTGCTTATTTATTGTTCAGAGTGTCCAAACAATAATTTATTGTCTACCATTTACGGAGTAAGTACTCTCTGCCGAACCTTAGAACTAAATAACTTTCCTTACATATATAAAATGGTCAGGGTTCAACTGTTACTTAACTAATCGACGCTACATATTTAAGTTATTACAACACAATCATTTTTGATCTCCTCCGTCAAACATTTATTAATTAGCTAGAGTACAGATTGATTACAATAAATGAATTACAATTTCGGTACTTTAAGTTGTGAAATAGCTTCCGCTGTTTTCGCTTTTGTGTTTTTCTCTGAACAGTGCAAAAACTCTAAAACACTTGTTCAACAATTATTTTGGATGATTAGCAACAACTGTACTTATACGAAAAACCGACAATATATTATGTTTTATTCTTCATATTCTTAAATTCTTAAATCTTGAAGGAAAAAAAAGAAGAGGAAGACAAAAGAAAAATAAACTTTGCGTTTTTATTTATTTTCTTTTATTTCATTTATTTGTTTCTTTGTTTTGAAACATGTGACGCACAGACTAGGTTGAGATCGTCTTCAAGATGCTTTCCGCTCATCTTCTCAATCTCTTTTCTACTGAGGTGAGAGGACTTAATTACTAATTTATTTAGTTGATAATATTTAAATTAGAAACCAAATAACACTTTTGAGGTTGAAAATTATTTAATCACTGAAAACCAAATTTAGAAAATATGAACAAAAGATCTTCAATTGCAAAGAAGCCTCGTATTTCAAAAATAATTAAGTTATTTTCTGTGATGGTCTAGTTCAGAAATAAATACTAATTTACAAGCGTATACTAATTATAAAATAAACACTTTTATTCTTTCAAAAAATGATTTGATCTACTGTGCTATTGAAAATTAGGATTTAAATTCGTAAATTTGTTATCTATATATATGTAGAAAATCTACTGATGGTGTCACAGGAACCAATGAAATTGTAACGGCTAATAATAATCAGCCAATCAGAAACGAGATCGCATCAGAGTTTCAAGGTCAACCAATGGCGTATTTTTCTTTGATGTGTTTTTGCTCATTACTACACAACTCAAACCTTTAGTGTCAACACGATTGTTATGCTTCTCTTTTATTTGCCTTCTTTAGACTGTTAATACATTTAAATATCTAGAATGGCAGTACTTTTGGGGGTATTTCAATAACTGAAATTCTTGGCACTAACTCTTTCTCAAGCGTTTTTATTTTTTTAAAAAATCCCAAAAGAAAACATTACATTTGCTTGAGCTTGAAAGCGAGTTTTCATTAACATATTTTCACGACATTTCTACGGAATGGGAAAAAATGGCGTATCCATTGCCGTGAATATGTTAGGAAAATATTTTTCACTTCTCAGATTACACTAAAGCTGTATTTAGCAATAATACTATATTTAAAATGTTATACCAATATTTACCTTTGAGGGCAAAATATGAAGTTGCTTAAAATTCCCTATTCAATTGATTTGTCAGAGATTTGAAAACAACAAAATATACTAAAGATTATGATAAATGCAAAATTGACGTAACTAAAGCAAAGTGTAGTCATGCTTTTTGGCGATTTGTTATTTATTTACGTTGAATATGCATTTTATTCGTAATTTAATACAAAATATTTTTGATCATTTATTTATGCACCCAGAGACTGTTAATTATTACGTATTTATAATTTAGGTAAAAAAAGCGTATGCACGGAGTTTTACTAAAAGGATATTCTGAACATTGTCTTCATTAGCCAGCTTTCCAGTATTTTTTTTTTTTTTTTAATGCCATGAGAGTAGGTTTATGCATCGCAAAAATATTATTAAAAGCAGAAGAATGTCAGAAATAAATTGAATAATTAAATAAATATTGAAAGATAAAAAATTTGAAAGTAGAGTTTTGATGTGGGAAAAGTGTGACTAAAGATCTGCCTGCTTCCCCCCCCCCCCCCCCGTCACTTAATAACTTCAGAGAAATTTGAGGCAACTTGAAATTTTTACAAATTTCAAATTGCTTTTTTTCCCATCCAAATGATCTTGGGCGATTATATCTCATGCCATTCGCATATTTTATTTTTTGATTGAAACTTTTTTTTTGTTCAATTTAACATTTTGTAAAACCTTGTCCCCCTGTATAAAGAAGCTTTTCTTTTTACAAAAAACAAAACAGAAATGCTGAAATCTCAAACATTCATGTTTAAAGTGCATTTGATGTATAAGATGCTAATTATTTATTAACCGACTTCACAAAGGAAGGAGGTTATACATTCATACTGTATGTATGTCTTTTTTTTTTTGTCCACTCATAACTTCTCACCAGATGAACCGATTTTCATGATTCTTTTTTTAATCGAACGAGGGTGGTTTCCCATAGGTCCCGTACCTTCGTATGACCATATTCGATAATTAAAAAAAAAGTTATGGGCATATATAGGATCATTTTTTTTTGGTTTTTTATCCATAACTTTTGACTAAATGAACCGATTTTGATGATTTTTTTTCTTTAATCAATAGAGGGTCGTCTAACTGAAATATTGCAAATCAATTTGACTACATTTATTTTTTTGGAAAAAACGCTACAGATGAAAAATAAGTATTTTTTATTTTAATTGGAAAGGCTTGGCTTGATTTTTCTTTGTTGGGAAATCTATTAATAAATATAAAAGTCATTGTTGAAAACATGTTTGTCTTCATGGGCTATAATACTAAAAGAAATTACAGCAAGAGTTTGACTGAAAGCTTCTCTGTGACAAAAATTAATCCAATCAGTTTCTTTGCTAAAATCGACTTCAAAAGGGAACTTATCATACAAATGATTAGTTTTTAGTGCCATTATTCAAAGAAGTTTTGTCCTTTGATATGGATTTTTTAAGAAATAGAGTATTTATGTAAAAAATGTATTTACACTAAAAAGAATAAAATAAAATAATTTTTATAAAAAAACAGAACTGACTTCAAATCATAAATTGCGTAAAAAAAGTGAAAAAAAAATTAATTTTTTAAACATCGTCGATGTGACTTTTAAATATAGTTTTAGAAGTCGGTGCAAAATTATGAGTCTAATTACCATTATACCATTTGCTACTTCATATTGGAACTGTTGCTAACTCTGCGAAAGTATATATATTTGTAATTGATTCATGATTACAAAAGGTTTTATCTATCCTAATTTTGCACCGACTTCTAAAACTATGTTTAAAAGTCACATCGACGATGTTTAAAAAATGAATTTATTTTTCACTTTTTAGCGCAATTTATAATTTGAAGTCGGTTCTGTTTTTTTATAAAAATTATTTTATTTACTTATTATCTAGAGAATAAAGAATGCTCGGATGAAATCTCTTGATAGAAATAATTTCAACGTGCAATTTAAAATTCTTTCGCTGGAGTACGTTTTATTTTTAAGAAAGCAACATGATGCTTTGTATCTAAGTACACATAAAATAAGTGTAGAAAATCTCATATCTAAAAAAACATTTATATCTTTGAAAATTTATTAATTGAAATTGCAGAACAAGCCTGGATACGTATTTAAAGCCACACTTAACGTATATGCAAGTGCATTTTTTAAAAAAAGATTTAACACTTTTGATTGATTAACACGTTAATTTTTCATGATTTATTGAATTAACAATTGAATTTGAGTGCGTTAACAATTGAAATTTGACAGATCAGAGTATCATTAGACCATAAAAACTGGAAGAGAATTGCTATTTTTGTCATGTCTAGACCAGTGGAAATTCAAATCGTCTAGATGTAGCCATTTATAGACGATCGTTGTGAAGGAGTTTGTTTAGAGAATTATGAAATGTAGAATGCATGCAATGTAGCTGAGGAAAATAAAATAAGACTGAAAAATGTAAGGATTGAAAAAATTTAAAGCTTAAAGGATTTGTCACATTGGATAAACTATTCATTCTTTTCAAACCTTGATGTTCTTGGTGAAATTCTAGTAAACCATTCAGGATTGATGATGTAAGATCTGCCTGCAAAAAAATAAAAGTTTCTTTCGATGCGACTGCATTAGTTAAAGTTTGAATGACAAAAAAGGGGGGAAAAAATATGGCTACGTGAAGATGCTACAGTTAATTAGTATGTCCAAGTTCCTACTGCGAGACATTTTTACGTACAATTTACTTGCTGCAAAATGTCTATCTATTGTTTTCATCCAATATTATTCAGAAATAGAAGTTTTCACGTCACCAGTTTTGGGAAATTATTCAGGCTAAAGAAATTGTGTTTAAAAGGTAAACTGTAAAAAAAGAAGAAAAAAGTAAAATAACAGGCAAGAAACAGTTTACTACACGAAAAGGGCTCGGAAAAGCTGCTATTTTTTAGTATTCAGAGTTAATATTTTACCCTTTTAGACGGAATTTTGAAAAAAGTGTGTCCGATTTTTTTCCCTTTAAGGTATATTTTCGTAATATATCCAATATCAACCACACAAAATTTCAAGCTTTTTCTTCGTGCAACTTAAAAACTTCATTAACAAAAAAGGTGTGAGTATTCCAGTATAGAGGACACGATTCCAAATGTTTAAATGTTTCGGCAAAAAATAGGTTAAAAAAAAAAGGTTTTTTCTTGTTTAATATCTCCATAATATATCTCTTACATGTATACTAAAAAGGATATTTAAGTCACAATAATTCTTTTTTAAAAATTGAGCGTTTATACTAAATTTTTCGCTCGGCCAATGTTAAAATAAAAGAATACTATTTTACTTTTACTGAAAGAATTATTGACTTATTAAAAAATTTGAACACATATGCATATAGCTCTAAAGAGTAAATTAAAATAAATGTGATGACCATAGCCTGAATATTATAGATGCTATGCCCGTTAAAGTTAATGTCTGGTATATAGGTATGATTTTCAAAGTGAAACATATTTTGAAATGAAACTCACTTAATGTAACTCAATCAAATTGTCAAAAATACTCCTAGAAAACCAATAAATACAATTGACTCGCGTTATAACGACCTCAGCCGGACTTCGTAATTTTCGTCATTACATCAAGCGCATCAAATCAATCGATAATCACTTAGCAAACATAAATTATTATTATGAAATGTGTCATTTTTTTTAAACCTTGAATAAAAGTTTACAGCTAAAATACATTAAAAAGAACTAGTTGATAACCCGCAGAACATCTGCGGATCGGAAATTAACCATTTTAAAATTGTAAAAAACGCTTTATATTTCGAAAGGCTTCAGTAAAGATCGCTAGATATAAACATGGGCGATATAAATAAATTATGGTGTTGCCACTCCAAATGATCGGAAATTAAAAATTTAGTTATGGATGGAAATACTTTTTAAGATATACAAATAAATTTGTTAAAGCCCCGTAAGTTAAAATAATAAATACGCATATTATTTTCTTTTTTTATGGTAATCATTAAACAATTTTTTAAACATCGTTATGCCATAGCTTGGTTTTTGCATGATGTCAGTATCGTATCGTACCGCAAAATTTATTCGTAACTGCTCCACGCTAGGCGATATATATATATATATATGTATACAGAGAGAGAGAGAGAGAGAGAGAAAGTGATGTACGATGTACTCTGCTTTAAATTTGATGAAAGAAATGATTTCATGTGACAATTTGAAATAGTTGCACTATTAATACATCGCAAGGTATAAATTATATAAGAGTTTATTAATGAATTAAGCCGTTTAACTTAAAAGTTGGGCAAGGCTATTTTCGAGCAAAAAAAAGGAATATAATGCAGGGTTCGCGCTAGGCCGCGCGATTGCACGATTCCCGCAATATTTTTTGAAATACCACTCAAAAAAAAATTTGTTTGCGCTTAAATTTTAGAAATCCCACTTAAAATTTTGGTCAAGGTGGGAAATCCCACTTTGTACTTTTCCCCACTGAGAAAGAACCCTGTAATGGTAGTTATAGATAAAGCTCATTATGTTTTTCACGCGGTTTTATTTAACTTGATTTGTCACGGAAGTTTGTTACGCGGTTTTCAACCACTATTCCTGCATAAATTATCTTCAAACTTTGCACACAAGCTTATCTTCGAAGACAATACATTATTCCATCCATTTTGTAATTTATTATAACGTTAATTAGAGAGATTATGAATTCTAAAAATACTTCTTATAATAACTAAAATACATTTATAAATATTAATTCACCAGTTCAAAATACTGCAGTTATCTTGAATCAAAATTTTTATGCATCGCAAATAATTACATCTTACCGCTAAATTTCGAAGAGGATATCAGAATCAAGAAGAAAATTAATGGCGACTTCTCGTAATTTCATCTGTTTTTACCTTTTAGACAAGCGGCCCACCCGGGGGCGCCAAATGTTACAATTCACTATGATACTTTTCTTGAAATGGGCCTGTCCAAATTGATAATCAATGACGAAAATCTTGATTTATATAAAAGGAACACTTATTACGACACATTTACACAGATTATAAAAAGAGCACCTCACTTCTAAGCATTGTTATTTCTTTTCGCTATTAATTCAAATCTGTTTTTCTCGAGGTTTCCTGTCTTGGGTTTTCGACATAGTTTCCATCACAACAAATAAAAACATAAATAAAGGAAATTTATGCCAGACTAAAGGCTCATCTTCAACACCATCCATTTTGTAATTTATTATAACGTTAATTAGGGGAAAAAATGAATAATTTTGGCTCTGAGGAAATTATCAGAATTATTATTTGTCGAATGGCAACGATAGCTTTGTTAGGATAATGCAACGATGTTTTGAATTTTAAAATACTCAAAATTATGCCGAAAAAAGAAACCGCGACGCAGGCGCCTGGATAAATAAAACCTTGTAACTTAAAACATTTTTGGCGATTTAATATTTATTTTTATCTGTAAACAATTTATACCCCCCACAAAAAATCTGAATTCTAATATTTGGGAGAGAAAAATCCTGCCGCTTAACAAGTATTGTGAATATATTAAAATGCAAATCTTTAAATATCTCGCAATATCAAAATTGGACCCACTTTCAAAATAAACGGCTTAATTTAGAAAGTCCTGAAAATTTAATTATCATTTGTTAATTAATTTATTTTTATAAGTGTGTATATTTCATGAAGTATAACATAAGAATCCAACAATTTACGTAGTATCGCCATAAGAATTTAAAATATATTTACCCCCCCCCCCCAAAAAAAAAAAAAAGAGCGTACGCGCTTGACAATCGTAGATCTGAAAAGGGGTTGTCAAGCTTTTTAAATGAAGATTAACATTTTTTTTTTTCTTTTCTTGGAGCCGGATAACTGCAAAATTCCAAATTTTCAAAATAGAGAAAATCCTGATTTAGCTGGTTCTCGATCAGCTATGCTACTTGTTATATGAAGCATCGTTTTCCTTTATTAAGATCGTTACATCAAACATGTCATAACATTAGTGCGACCCCAATTAAAGACTGTCTATCGTCTGTTAAATTTTGTCGTTAAATCGAAGGTATCGTTAAATCGGGGAAATATAACATTCATCAAACCCAATACAGAACTTTGAAAACCTATCGTTGATTTGAGGAAATCGTTATATCGAGTGCCGTTAAATTGAAGTAATACTAAATGAAAGTCAATTGGTTTTTTTCAATGGTCGTTATAACGCGAATCAATAGTATTTCCCTTTTCAGTCAAATAATGAGAAAGTTGTATTAAATCATATAACTTATATGAACATACATGCTTTTGTCAAAGATACGATTTTTAACCGACTTCACAAAGGAAGGAGGTTATACATTCATATAGTATGTATGTCGTTTTTTTTTTTTTTTTGTTTGTTTGTCCACTCATAACTTCTCATCGGATGAACCGATTTTCATGATTTTTTTTAATCGATCGAGTGTGGTGTCCCATAGGTCCCGTATCTTCGTATGACCATATTCGATAATTAGAAAAAAAGTTATGGGCATATATAGGGTCATTTTTTTTTGGTTTTTCATCCATAACTTTTGACTAAATGAACCGATTTTGATGACTTTTCCTTTAATAGATAGATGGCCGTCTAACTCAAATATAGTACATCAATTTGACTACATTTGTTTTTTAGAAAAAACGTTACGGGTGAAAAATAAGTATTTTTTATTTTAATTGGAAAGGCTTGACTTGATTTTTCTTTGTTGGGAAAACTATTAATAAGTATAAAAGTCATTGTTAAAAAAGAGTGTTGCCATTGAGCTATAATATTAAAAGCAATTATAGCAACAGTTTCACTGAAGGCTTCTCTGAGGCAAAAATTGAATCTGTTCAGTTTGTTTGCTAAAATCGACTTCTAAACGGAATTTATCATACAAATGATTAGTTTTTAGTGTCATTCATTCAAAGAAGGTTTGCCCTTTGATACGATTTTTTTTTTAAATAAAGTATTTATATAAAAATATTTACACTAAAAAGAATAAAATAAAATAATTTTTGAGAAAAAAATAGAACCGACTTCAAAGCAGAGCAACTAAAAATTGCGCTAAAAAGTAAAAAATAAACTCATTCTTTAAACAATATCGATGTGACTCTTAAACAAAGTTTTAGAAGTCGGTGCAAAATTAGGATAGATAAAATCTATTGCAATGATTGATTAATTGCAAGTATATATGGCCCAGAATTAGCAACACTTCCAATATTAACTAACGCATGGGGACATGGTGTAATGGTAATTAGACTCCTAATTTTGCACCGGCTTCTAAAATTTTGTTTAAGAGCCACATCGATGTTGTTTAAGGAATTAGTTTATTTTTTACTTTTTAGCGCAATTTATAGTTGCTCTGCTTTGAAGTCGGTTCTATTTTTTTCTCAAAAATTATTTTATTACACGGTTTTATTTAACTTGATTTGTCACGGAAGTTTGTTACACGGTTTTTCACCACTATTACTGCATAAATTGTCTTCAAACTTTGCACACAAGCTTATTTTTGATGACAATACAAAATTCCATCCCTTTTATAGTTTATTATAACGTTAATAAGGAAACAAAATTAATAATATTGGCTCTGAGGAAATTATCAGAATTATTATTTGTCGAATGGCAACGATAGCTTTGTTTAACATATTTGGATAGATGTTTTGAATTTTAAAACGGCTTTATTTAACTTGATTGTCACAGAAGCTTATTACGCGGTTTTCACAACTATTACTGCATAAATTATTTTTAAACTTTGAAATAAAACCGTGTAACTTAAAACATTGTTTTTTACTTTTATACTTATTCAATTTCTTACATTTTCTTAATTGGCTTTTATTATTCAACTATTGATAAATTATGATTTTCCCTGAAAAATACTCTTTTCTTCAGAGCAGACCGCTACTACTTGGCGGTTGATTTCGTTTGGCGCTATTTTCCGAAGCTACATCAGAGGAAGCAACCCTGCTAAAGTGTCGAGCCGTCAGTCGGTAGCAGGCATTCGACGAGTGCGCGGCTTCTGGCTGAGACAGATCGCTGGTAACTGACCACGGTTCACCATGTGTTTTGGAAATTCTCCCTTCGTTTCTTCTTTCATGCAAATTTCTGGGAAAAACTAATTGATTCTTTCAGCAAGAACAGTTTGCGAGGAAATTGAAAATACAACAAGTTTATGAACAAAAAATCGCAATATTTTAAAATGTGCCATAAAAATATTTTTTAATGAATAGCAAGATATATTTAAGAAAAAGTGTGTCATGGATAGAAGTGGAATTTGTGTTGGTGTATACACTGCTCTCCACTGGAAATATAGTCTTAGATTAGGGACTTGTGCGAATTTCTTTTGAATCAAGGAGACTTAGTTATCACCTGAAGAAATATAAGTATAAACAAATCTGATAAATCTTCTTGATTACAAATCAAATTATTGGTGTGAAACTCTAGCAATTATCAAGTTGCCTTTTACTTTTTAAAATTATGAATCTCCAAACATGCTTCTAGTCATTTAAGCAATATTTGATTGCTTTAGTGTATAATGTATAGTTGTTTTAAAAATTTTACTTGATTTCTTGCATTTTCAAAGGTGAAATACGGAACAAGAGTATGTAGTGAAACCTAGTCACATTAGTAATTCAAAAACAGAGTCGTAAATATTGGCCTACTGTAAATATATGTTCCTATATGAAAAATATTGCTCAGAATAGTAGTTAGGTATCGAAACCTAGTCTCAGCAAAATATAAGACTGTGAATCATACACGAGTCATAAGTAAGTGAATCACGAATTGGACTGATCCCCTAAATTTCATTTATATATTTGATGTATTAGTAGAAACAATCCAATAAAGTTTTAACTTCAATGCACTGGTGAACCAACAAAATACTAGACATAAACATGCATTATATTATCTACGCGCTGTGTGTGATTTCATCAGTTACTGCTTGTGTGTTTTTGTCGGATGACGCAAAACCAAAGGGACTGGAGGAACGGGCCCTGGACTCGGAAGTGGTCCTAGCCGCTTACACAAGGACAGTCTACAGAAACAGGAACAACACCACAAGCTACAGTGCAGAATTTCTCGTGTTCAACATCTTGAAAGGGGAAGGCCGTGTGGTCGAAGTGTACCAGAAGCGGAAGCCCTCCTCCCTGGAAACAGCCCTCAACAGAAGGTTAGTGAATGTGTCCAACTTCGGAGATCCAACCAAGTGCCAGTCTGATGTGAGTCCTGGTGAAACTTACATCTTGTTTTTGGATGTCCTCGTCACCGGGGAGCTGGGTGCGCGATATGACGGGGTTTACGGGCCTGCAGTGCTCTACTCAAGGGACAAGGAGATGGCCTTGGAAGCAATAGGTAAGCCCTTTGATTTTCTTTCCTGAAATCTGCAGAAAATTGTCAAAAAATATGTATTAAACAAAATGCATAATAATCAATACAAAAAAATTAGTAAATCGTTAAAAAATTAATGAAGTAGCTGTTTTAAAGGTGCTAAAACGCACAACACTCAACATCAAAAATTGTGACTGAACGTCGCTTGTAGTTCATTTGACGATTTTTGCTTCAGTTGATTACTCATTTTATTCGTACAATTGGATGCGTATCCATGATTTTTTTTGGGGGGGGATGGAGGTTATTTCTTTGAAGTCGTTTATTATTCCTATGTTATAAATGTTTCTTTTAGGTCTCTCAATTTCAGAAGGGGATACATCCCTCCACCTCCTGATACGCTTTTGGTCATGTAATGTTAGGAAATCAACGAAGTTTTTGTTTTCTATGCACCTGAAGAGTTCCTTTGCTTTTTACATTTATTTAGCAGTTTCACGAAATGAAAGACATTGTCACCAATTCAATAATTATTCTTGACCATCATAGTACCTATTGATTTCATGTATGGAAAAATGAATGGCAGAACATTATTTTTTTTCGTTAAAATATCAACATTTTGAAAATAGTAGAAATACATAATTTGTTAAATGTAGGTAACTTCGGGGTTGTTTCTCCAAGTTTACCTCGATATTTTTCCCTTATCATGCCGTTATGTATTTGCACTACAGGCCATTTTCAGCTTTGGGTATCAGCAACTCCAGAGATATGCTGAGCATAAAAAGACAATTTTAGTTTAGTGAAAATATATATTTCGAAACATTTTTAATATTAGTTTTTTTTATTAGAACATTATACATTATATAGAAATTTTACAGAATAGGAGGAGTCAATGGATTTGAAAGTCGTATGTTGAATGTCCTCCTAGCGGAGCCATTGGAGTGCAAAGGATTAACAGTTACTGTAAAATTTCCACGTACAAGATGTACGCAGGAATCTTTCCCAGTTACTTTGAAAAGCTAAGCATTAAAGTATGTATTTTAAAATACGGTAAAATGCCATAAAATGGATCGCAAAACCCATGTCACTGTTCTATGCGCTTTGCGATTACTATTAAATTATAGTTTTCTTCCTCTTCATATTTACAAATCTTCGATTAAAAAATTATCTTCACTTCTATAAAGGGCGCTTCTCTTTTCAAAAAGTTTAAGCAATAGTTTGTTCAGCAAATTTAATCCAATATGACTTAACTCAGTCTCAGAACATAAAAGAATTTATATCTTTTTTCTAAACGAATTTTTATAGTAAAGTTTGACTCATGCACCTGGAAATACGTTGTATTCATTTTTCATTCATATGAAATAAGGTTTTTTTTTATTAAATTTTTTTTTGTCTTTAAATCAGACAAAATATCTTCGTTGAGTCAAAACGTTCTTTAATCACTAAAACATAGAATACGTTTTTAAAATTGCGAAATGAATTATGGGTAAAACGTTTCATTTAGATAATTTAATATTAATGACTACTTCAGAGTTTATTGGAGGCAGTCCATTTTATTAACCGATAATCTGAAAACTGAAGTTTTGTTTTGTTTTTTTTTCTCTAAAGTGCTGTAGGAGTTTTTTTTTTTTTTTTAAAAGGTTCAGATTTTGTGTTTAATGCTGTAAACAATTTTAGAAAGAGTACTGAGAAACTTTTGTACAGTGGTAAATATCTTTTTTTTTTAAAAGCTTAGAAAATATTCAAGCCCTTAAAAGGTTTCACATTAAAAAGAAAGAGAAGCATTACGTAATAAGTGACTTAAAAATTATCTCAACAACCCTCTAAATACGCCCTACGATAATCCAACATAATAAAATCCCAACCTGAAAAACTTGTGGAAGGTTAAATGAAGAAAGAATTTTAAACTTTAAGCTACATATAAAAGAAAAGGGAGGGTAGGGGCGGGGGAGGCTATTAGTTATGATTATGCTGCTTTATATCGTTTGCGTTAAAGCAAACGCCACTAACTATGCAATTTCAAAGTTACATCGTTATCTTACTTTAGAAATGAAAGGTCCGTAAAATAATTTGTACAAATTTTCGCAACCATTCATTACATTTTTTTGACAGTGCCTAAAAATTAGTTTAGAAATTAGTAACCTTTACTTGAATGCTAACGATGTATTTTTCTTTTGTCATTATAATTACCTTTATAATATACATTATTATTATTGAGGCAATTTATAACAAAACTTAACCATCAAGCAAAATTAAACGCAAAATGACTTTTAAAACTTTGGTTTGAACTATTTTGAAATTAGTACATGAAATATTTTATTTGCCCTCTTACAAATATGCCTTTGTTTTTTTATCAGTGCGGCGTAATTCCTAGGATTTAATATTACATTTAGAACTTGAAATTGTTCCTATGTTATTCCTTTGTGTTAACCAAAACGCTCATACGGGTGAACATTACAATGCCTTTTGTGTTAAATGAAGAGTGTTATTTTCTGTAAGAAAATAATGCAAATTTGCTATAAACGCTTAAATTGAATTATTAGAATCAAAAATATTTTGACTCTACAAAAAATCTTACAGAATTCGTGCATTTAGCAAACAGCTACTCAAAACCGTTAACTTATATACCGCAAGGAAATAAACGGGATTCCGTAATTCGCAAAATCAATTAATTGCCTGAAAAGCAAACGATTTGCGTTTGCTGCGTTCTATAATAATGATTTGTTATTCACTGACAGCAACTTTTCACTCATAATTAAAAGAGACGAAATAAATTTAGTTTTACTTGCTGAATTTTAATGCGAGTTGAAATGATAACGTTTTTCATCTTTCTGAAGCGTTTGTACATTTAAAATAAATTTCTCCTTATTGCTTACTCATCCTTAAAAAAATGGACCGTAGCAGTTGTACATTATAATATTGTATCGTAGATCCTAAACCTTGGTAACGATCATCAAATTACATCAAATTGAAGTAAGTTCGTCATTTTATTCGTCCGTGACTAAAATCCTCCATCGTAAAATACTTCGTCGTAAACTACGCTTCATAATAAGTATGCTTTTAGATGTAAGATAAAACTAGGAAGCTAGAATTATTTTATTGAAGACTATTTGCTATCTTTTTAAGTGCCGGTTTAGCAATTGAGTCCAATCTTTTAATTTATTAAAAGTGTATTACTTGATTACTTGTGAATGCCCTTATTTTAATTGATTTATCGTTTTGCCAGTATTTTGATTTCCAATGAGACTAAATTCTAAGGAGGCTACGCTGTAAAACAATCTCCTGAAAATAACGGAAAAAATACGGCAGCAGAGTTGCCGGAAATATTCCTTTTCTAAAAATATTTTTCCGAGATTTGACAGAAGTTTCACTTCTTTTTTCTCCGTTAATCCAAATCAGGTTGTGAAAATACAGCAACCGTAAAACGGAAAAGTTCCGTTCTCGTATTTTCAGGACGTGATATTTCCGTTTTTGGAAAGAAAAACCATGTAATGAAGAACTACGGAAATCTTCCGTTAAAATCAAGCAAAAAACACTCTGAAAATTCAGGGTTTTTTTAACAGTGTAAGCCTTTTTTTTTCTTCCCCGCATAAATCTAGCAAACAAAATCTATCGAATACCTATACTGTGATTGAGTTGTATAGAAATGGCATTTACATAGGTTATTCTAATAACCTTTGTAAAAAGTGCATGTATGTATGTTTAGGTTATTCTAATAACCTACATATTAGGTTATTGTTAGCATTCAGTATTAGTTACAATTACAACTGACACATTTGTTTTCAAATTCGTGTGCTTAGTTACAACACACACTTACGAACTTTTGCAAAATATGAAAGATAGTACAAGACAATGCAAAAAAGGATATTACTCAGAATAGAGAGAACTTACAGAGGTACACCTAGAGATAGTGTAGGAATCGAACCGGCCACCGCTTTACTGCGCGAAAGCAGGCGATTATTAATAGTATCCTTATACACATACACAAGGTGTTAAAAAATTAAAACGTTTAGGTGGGTATGTGAAAATTAAAAGAATAAAGCTAAAAAGACTTGTTAAAGTAAGAATATAATTAAGTAACAACAAAAATGCTTTCTAAAACTTGTAAGGTTATGTATTATTGGGTTTGGAAGTAATTATTGCTTCAACTCACTGAAGTATAGATACTTCTTGTAGTTGATTAGTTATTAACTTGCTTTAATTAGTTATATGTTGTTGCTTTTGTTACTTTAACCACTTAGAGCAGCGGTTCCCAATCTTTTTTTTTCACGTACCACCATTTTGCGTACCACTGCTAATATAACTTTATTATATGGAATAGAACACTAATAGATTATAGATAGATTTTTTTGCTTGCACGCGTACCACCTGGAGAAGCTTCACGTACTACTAGTGGTACGCGTACCACAGTTTCGGAACAGCTGACTTAGAGCATTTGTTCGTGTCTGACACGGACGATAGTTACCGGATAGCTTGTCAATGCCCGTGCGTTATTTTATTTCTAATGCCCGTCTCAGATCCGTTCACACTTTGTTTGTATAGTATGTTTTTCTATGCAACTTTTACCCCACTCCCGCAACCTGAAATTGCAAAGAATAACTTACACTATACTAGTTAGTATGTTTTTCTATGCAACTTTTACCCCACTCCCGCAACCTGAAATTGCAAAGAATAACTTACACTATACTAGTTTTTCAGCGAAAAAACCACGTGCTTTAAGGGGTTAATGTGAGAATGATTTTGTCGTGGAGAGGTGGGGCTGTGAGCAATTGTTGCACAAAGCTACTTGAATATATTGTGATGTCACAATACGCTTTATAAAGATTAATCATTGACTAAGCATGATATTGTTCAGATTTGACAGTATATTGAGACAAACGGAAATTTATGCAAAATTATCACTTATATACTTACTTATATGTTCATGAAATATATTTCTTACCACCGTGCTCTTATAATATGTTTTCTGAATATATTTATTCAATTTTGGATTGGATCTAAAATTTATCCACCATTCTTTCTTTAGAAATCTCGTTGCGACAATTTCATAAAAAACTATTTAACCTATTTCCCCGTTTCAGAATTAAGTCCTTCGCAACTAATATTACAGGTATTTCAGTGAACAGTTTGAAGGAGAAAAAAAAAAGATTATAGCACGTTAACAACAGAAATAGCATAACAGTTTAGCTGGTTTGCTCATTTTTAGCCTACTTTCCCGTAAAAGTAAAAAAAATAATAATAAAGCATGAAAGAAGGCTTAATGTATCGTGAAAATATCGTTAGAAATCAAGAAAAGTCAAAAATAAGTTAAGTAATTAAATAAAGATTGAAAAATAAAAAATTTGAAAGTAGGGTTTTGAGATGGGGAAAAAGTGTGTCTGTCGGTCTGTCTGTCTGTCTGTCGGTCTGTCACACCCCCCCCCCCTAATAACTTTTGAACGAATTGTCCGATTGGAAAAATTCTTTTTGCATTGGAAAGATCTCGGCGAGGACATCTCATTTCCATATTTTACTTTTTGATTTGAACAATTTTTTGTTCAATTTTGAACAGTTCAAAAAATTTTAACATTAGCGTCTATGGGTGAAAATGAAGCAAATTATGTAAACTCTGAGTAGAAGATATAAGTTCCCATGAACAAGCTCCCTGGAAGAAGTTCTTGGCGTGAAATATTGATTTGAACAATTTTTGTTCATTTTTGAACAGTTCAAAAAAAATTAACATACCGCTTACGGGGAAATTTCAATCCTATATAATTTCTGATCTAACGGACCGATTTGCTTGGAACAAACTTTATCGGAAAGCTCTTATGACGTAGAACATGTACAAATAGAAAGTTCATCCAGAACTAACGAGCCTATTTTCCTATGAAATTTTTTGATCGGGATTTTCAAGAATATTTTTTAATTATTGAATGATTAAATGAATAAGCAAAAGAATGAATGAATAAATGAGTTAATAAATACATGAATGACTTAATAAATAATGATTGAATGAATATGTATTAACCGTTGAAAAAGGTATATTTGAAGCAATTAAGAACTAAAGCTAAACGAGAAAGACAGAGAGAGAGAGAGATAGCTAGATTATAAATTTGAATTCGGTGTATACGGGAAAGTAGGCTCGTATAGTTCTAGACGGAACTTCTCGTTAAGAGTTGTCGTTGTATTTTTTTCTTAAATCTTTTCAAAGCTATAAAAATCTTTACAAGAATGGAATATACCACCACATCTAAGTATATGGCTGTGTACTGCAAGTAAAACGATTTCTGAAAAAAATCGCCATGCCCTGAGATTTTCAGTCTTCCGTTTATTCTCTTTAAAATCACATACTGGAAATATCTGCTCAGAACCAGCTAGAGCTTACACATTCTTTATCGTCTTTAAAAGAAGAAATCTTTTAGATGCAGTCCAAACATAACCACTTTAATAAAATAAAAAGAGAAAAAAAAAAGTTTCCCCGTTCTGAAGTCGGTGTATCTGAGGCCCCCTTCCCGCCGCTTCAACATTCTCTTTATAATCACGTAATATCAAATTTCTTACGGCACTGTGCAAACACGAGAACACTCACGTTTTTAAGTAAATTCGTTTGCAATGCAAATCCTGTTTGTAGTAACTCCCCGTTTTTAAAGACAATAATTCAAAAGGAAAAGACTATAAGCTGAGGGAGGAACAAAAAAGTGAGTTTCTTTTTTAAAGCACTTTCGCTGTTCCATCAGAATTCCAAAGATCTCATTTCCATATCTTTTGAAGAAAATATTCTCTTTGTGTACGAATTTATAATCCCTGGCTTTTCATTCACTTCATAAAACCATTTTGTTTCACCAATGGAGGAAATAATGTGAGTGTGGGCAGGTGGTTAAATTTCCAAGAAAAGTAATAATTAGTCACGTTCTACGAATAAACAATTTTTAATACTGTCAAATAAGAATAATTATAAATATTTAATACATTTTTCATACGCCCACAGTTTTCTTATACTGGCATAGTGACCCTGTTTTCTAGAGATAATAGAGGCCTCTGAAACGGAACATGACCAACGGGAATACATTTTTGCAGGGAAAATAAATAAAATTTGAATTCCTGCCATTGTAAAAACACACAAATTATATTTTAGTAGTATTATTAAAAACTGGAGGCTCTTTCTATATATGATGCAAGGTATTTTTTTACCTTTTTTAATGCTCAGCACATTTAGGATAAATGTGCTGAGCATTAAAACAAGTAAAAAAATACAGGGATTGCGCCAGAGAAAATTCAGGTCCTTTTTCGGACCCCTCACAAAATTCGGATTAATCAATAGGGACCCTTCACAAAATTCAAATCAATCCAAACGGACCCTTCCCAAAATTTAAATCAATCAAAACGAACCCTTCACAAAATCCAAATCAATAAAAACGGACCGTTCACAAAATTCGAATCAATCAAAACGGACCCTTCACAAAATTCGAATCAATCAAAACGGACCCTTCACAAAATTCAAATCAATCAAAATGGACCCTTTCCAAAATTCAAATCAATCAAAATGGACCCTTCCCAAAATTCAAATCAATCAAAACGGACCGTTCACAAAATTCCAATCTTCTAAATCGTACTTTTTGCACCATTATTTATTAAAAAAGCAACAAGTAGTAATGCAATTTTTCATCAGATCAATATATGTTTAAATTTTCAAATTTCACAAAATTATTTGATTTTTTTACGAAAATCTTTTTAAAATTCACAACCAACGGACCCGCTAAAAATTCTGGTTTGACCCCTGATTTAGCTGAACGCAAATTGCAAGCTAAACCAGCAACACTTGTTTCACATCTCAAATTGTTACAAACTATGCTTATTTAACTTTCAAGTATTAGAGCTCAACTTATTTATTTAACCTATTTTCCTCTAAAATACACTAGAGTTTTCGCTCTAGTGTATTTTAGAGGAAAATAGGTTAAATAAATAAGTTTTCGATCACTTGTGGGTGTAGTTATTTTGACATCCTCTAATATTTAATATTTTCCAAACAAATAGGAAGGTTTTTGATGTTTTGATTGTAATATTTAAACTGTACTAAAAAAATCCCGTAAAATATGCAGTTTAAAACCGACAGCTGGGTTGGTTATAGAAAACCCTAAAAGTTACGAAGTGAATCCGCTGTCACAACGGTTTTTATAGTACGGGAATAAAATTACGGTAAAAAAAAAAAAGTTTGAACTACGGATTTACTTCGTAAATTTTACGGTTAATTACAACCAACGTAGCTGCCGGTTTAAAACCGTAAACTTGAATGATTTGTTTTACAGTTTACGCCAACATTCTCATAGAAATTGAGAAAACCGCAGTTAAGTCAGTTTTGCGTAAATTATTTCAAGAATTCATTTTCTTTACATTTATTAGTACTTGTACAATAATGTAGCTTTCGTCTTTTGTTTATTTTCGTCGTTTTTTTATCTTTAAAAATGCAACAAAATAAGTGATTACCTATTTATTTAAAAATTTCATTCCTGGAGATAATGAACTAACGCAGAAGATTTATTTTTAATTAAGGATTTTTTTATTCACACATAACGTCTTTTTCATTCCGTTGCCAAATATGATGGAACAACTTTTATTTTTCTTCTAAATTTTTACATCCTTTTTCCGTTGTATTACGTACTGCGAATTGATTTCAATGCTTCCATTTCTACTGTTCTCAATGTTTGCGTTTTGCCCTGTAAGAACTGTTTGAATTAAATTTCCGGGAGATGATCATTTTTGGGATCGTGAAAGGTACAGAATAAATAAAGCATATCTCACGAGCAGAACAGTCAACTTTTATGAAAATAAAGGAAATGATTCACGTTTTATAAAAAAATCCATTTCTTTTCATTAGATGGACGCGTAGAAGTTAATCATATTGCATTGAACAAAGTTGTATATTTTATCAGAAGCGACTTTCCTAAGAATTTATCTCTTTTCAGAAATCATTTTTATGCGGTTAAATCAATACTACTGAATATAGAACAGCATAAATAGAAGAAAAAAAGATTTGTTCAAAATATAAGTATGTGTTGTCAATATTGAAGATAAATTGCCTTTTGATTCTGTAAAGAACACGCTTTTTTTGTCACACCCGATGAAATAAATGATTTATACCATCATTTTGAAGTTGATTAATGCTTCTTCGTTTTCATCCGGACACGCCAATTTTTTTTTCGTTTTTAATATTTTGTCTTAGCTTAATAGGCTCTCTTTTTGTCCAAAAGATAATGCCGCTTAGAGTTTTGTGATATGTTTCTTTTTAAGATTAATCACAATCAAAAACGACTGAGAAATTAGTAGCACTGTATTTTATTTTTTAAAAACGTTTTCGCGAACAGTTGTCCAAATTATTTTTAATTCAGGCCGACAAAGGTTTGACCTGTTTAAAATTTGAAGTGTTCTTAATTTACTTCCTGATCACCAAACTGAATAAATAAATAAATTAAATAACAAATAAAATAAAAGATAAAATGCAAAAAAAAAATGGTGTAGTAAAAGGAATAAAAAAATAAGTAAATTGAGAATAAAAAATTAAATCTCTACCCCGCTTTCAAATATCATGTAAAGAATATTTATTCGTTTGAATATTTAAGTACTTTACTCGATATTATGAAAAAAGTGTGAAAATATCTCAATACAATTCTTCCAAAGAACACTTGCTCTTGCTTCTAAGCACCTCTCAAACTAGTTTTTGTTTTTTATATACACTTGAAAATGGCAATTTAAATAAGAGCATAATATTTGAATGTTATATTGTACATGGTATGTTGCTTGTACATACAAATGCATTTAGTGAAATAGTATTAAAATTATGGAAAAGTACGAATGAAAAATATTGAAATCTTCAATAAATCCATTGTTTATCTCGAAAGCCTAGATAATTTCAAAAAGCAGGATTTGATAACTGTTTATAGAATAAACTAAATTTAAAAAATGAAGCCTAAGTTTACCTTTTTTAATGTAGATCGTTGCTTGGGAGTGTGATTTTATCAGATAGTTCTACTTCAACATGTAACTCAAACTCTTGGATAAATTTTTAGAAAAAAACATGAGCAATAATACTCTAATAATGATCAATAGCAGAATTTCGTCATAGATTCCGCAAAAAATAAATCAAAGTAAATGAATAAAGAAATAAATAAAAATTTAGTAAAATAATATTTACAAGCATTTCACTTTTATTTATATTCCTTTGAAGATTTTTCATTTTTATGAATATCACATAACCATTGCTTTTAATAGCGTAAATTTTTTGCCGAGATGAATTTTCTGGCTACGTATTGAATCAAACAAGTGATGTGTAATATTCCTGGAATAAGTATTACGCATTTATTAGTCCAAAGTTAACTATAAAGTTACGGGGAGCAATACCCAAAAATGTTGAAAAACACGAAAAAAAAAATTATTGGCTTAAGTAGTCAAATAAATCTTTGAAAATGTTCCCTGAAAGTTTCAGAAAGATTGAAGCAATATTTATTGATTTATCATTGAGTTTATTACGGTGTGAGATGCCACCTTTTCATTCCGAAACAGTAACTGCTGAAAAAAGCCACATATTTATCTTTTAAAATAAAAGAAGCAAGAAGAAGCACTTTCATCGTGACTGTAACTGAAAAAAAAAAGTTCCTTACTTAAAATTTTGATAAAGAAAGGATTTAAGTTTTTGCAAGCCAAAAACTTAAAATGCATTTTTAAAAATTGCTAACTTTAGTTTTAAAAATTATATTTTCAAATTATATTTAAGAAATCCGTTTTTTTTAATATTAAATTTTTTATGAAGTGATGTGACATGACATGAGACAAAATTGTAAATAAAAACACCATAGAGAAAAATGTGGTCTAATGTTAAATTGAATATTTTTGAACCCATATATTCCTATTAAAAAAAAGTTAAAAGTTTACCATGCTCTCCTTTCTAAAAGAATATCATTGCATTGAAACAGAATTTCGAAGTTTTATTATAAAAAAATGTGCCTTTAAAATAGTGCTAAAAAGCGATTGTAAATTTAATGTATCCAAGCGTCACCAATAATGTGCAGAAAGAATATATTAGAATACTACCTGCGTCTATAAAAATTTAAGCTGATATTTTTCGATCTCCTTTCTAAAGCTTTCCGAAACGTCATTCTAGAATTCAAATATTTTGACTTAGATATTTGCACTCCGTCCAGGTGTGAAGTTTCCATTTGATCCCCTGATTATATGCAAAGTACAAAAAATATGAAAACATCCACGATTAAGATGTGTTTGCTATGCAAATCCACTCCTTTTTCTCCGAAGTCTTTTTTCTTTGGCACGATAATTTAAGCTGAAATAACTGTCAGCTGCTGAGGACAAAGTGGAAATAAAAAAAAAGTACAAGGCTTGCTTTGACGCAGAACTCATTTCCATATTAAAATAAATCTAATACCGAACAACTCCCTTTTTCAAGTTAGAAATTCCGTTCTTTGCAAGGCTAATAGAATACATCAGGTGGCTCTTGCCGCGGAATCTTCCTCAAAAAAAGTTATGGCAACAAATGTTCTTTGACAAGTTCTAAATAAAATATTTTTTGAAAAAATGCTTGAATATTTTATTCTCTTAGGATGTTCCACGTAATGCATTAGTGAAACAATTCCCGATGTCCAGGAAGTTATTTCAGTCTGTTGATGCATGACAAAAATTTTGAAGAAGCAAATTTACATACATTTGTTATTTGTAGAATTTAGGAAAAACGTACATCATCGGTAATTTTCTGCCATAGCCAATGGCATTTTCAAACAATATTGTTATCACTGCAACCACCGGATATTCGGTATCCGACCTTTTTTTAACAGTCCGGAATTTGATTCAGCCACTGGACGAAAAATCCGGTTAACTGCATGTGAACATTTACGTACTTACCATATTTTGAAAATATAAATACATAAATTAAAAACTTACATCATATTTGTAAGCTTTAGAATATTTAAAAATGTGTATAGAATTCATAGCTTTCAAACATCAGATCCGACGGCTCCGTCAGACAAGTGAGACCGGATATGCGAAAATTAATATTTCATGATCCCTAATTCATACTCCCCCCCCCCCCCCACGCCTCGCAAACTAATATTTTTGGGACACTACTGTTTGGGTTCATGTGTTGTTCATATTGGTCATCACTGTATTCTGATTATTTTTTAATTAACTAAAATTTCCCTTCATTTCACTTATTTATTTTTTTATTAATCTTGATAGACAATAAAATCTTTAAATGTTGATGTAAGCTCACTTTGTAAGTTCAAATTTTAAGTCACTGAGACTATTACTGAATCACAAAAGTAAGACATATTGGTATTTTAAGATTTCGCTCCTTGGTTTACAAGATATTTAAAATTTTGCTAATGTGGCAGCATCCCGACGATCAAAAAAAAAAAAAAAAATCTAAAACTCATTGAATTAACGGTTGAGTTTGAAAGCAGCTGCTTTTCCTTAATTCTAATAATGCGCCAAATTTTTCTTGGTTCTTTGGCATTTTTTATATTGTAACGCAGATGAAGGACGAACTTGTGTACTGATATTTAAATAAACATACCGAACATGAAGTACCCATATGGATCGCCGGGGCATCTATAGTCTGAAATGAGTTTCAAACCACCTAGGACATGGTTGGAAGTAGTTATATAAATTACACCCTTGTCCTGGTGGACGTTCAAGATACGTCTCATTGCGTGGGAGTCTTGTGCGCCTCCGCCAATAAATTCTCGAAATAATTCTTGCAAGAAATAAGGGTAACCTGTTGAAATGCAGATTTTGTCTCATTGGCTGAAGTGACTGATGGACAGAGAGATTTTCGACTACAGTCTTTTCTGCTTATTTCCACCGATTACTAACATATTTTTCAAAAAAAAAAAAATCTAGATTATATCCTTAGATTTTTTTTCTTTTCTTTTCATACATTCATAGATGCTAACAAGCTTTTCAATACTTGGTTATAAATCCCAGACTACATTTTTTTTGAAAATAAAGAAATTAAACCTTCTTCTTACTTTATTTCGTTCATTTACTTGTTTACTTCTATTATTAAATTTTCATTCCGTATTTTCCATTTTAGGTTCCGTTGTCTATTTCGCATCTTTTATTTATTAATTTATTTAAGTTGAAATGTTATCTGCAATAAGTTTCCATGCCTTATTCTTCACATTATTTTGTTTTATTTGGAGCGAATTTTGTTTACTTCTTCTGTTATTAATATAAACGAGAAAAGAAGAGCAAAGAGGAAATATAAATGCCCACGCCAAAACAACTTTTTTGAGCAACACATGCTCTTTCCCTCCTTAATCCCAGCGGGAGTCGGCTCCCTGACTCCCGTTTTCGTTTTCCCTTCGTGTCCAATAGCAGTTTAACATCAAATTATTTACGGCCTTCCGGAAACAAAAGAGTTCTCCCGCTTTAAAGAGTTCGTTTGAAATGCAAATTTCTATCCTCCGTCTATCTTCATCTTGAAAGCAGTCATTTTTAATGAAAAGATAAAACCTTCACCCTAGAAAGAGCCAAAAAAGAAACGAGTAATATTTAAGTGCTTCTTTTATTTATTTCCTTATTTATTTTTTTTATCGAGATGGCGTTTTTATTTTGAAAACATTTTAGCTCATTCGTTTGCTCTTCGTGTCAAATGTTTTTCCAAGATTAATTGAGGATATATTTTTCCCCCACTCACTTTTGGCTCGTTTGCTGTAGCAACGCCTTAAATAAAGAAAACTAGTTAATGTTATAGAGATACTTGTAGTAGTGATTGTAAGTGTTATGTAGTATTAACTCAAGAGTCATAACCATTTGAGTGATGATGTTGTTAAACAGGGGTGGACACAGGAATAACTTTAATAGGGATGGAATGATTGTTTTTTCCTTGTAAAACTTTTCATACTTGAGTTTTGATAAGAGTTTTTGTGCTTTTTATTATCCCTTAAACCCAATTTATTTTAAATTACAGAAAAATAAATAAAAAATATTTAATGAGTTAATGACAATTTTTCCCCTTTGGGAACAGCACGTGCGCCCCTGTGCCCTCTCCCTAAAGTACGCCAACGCAACTGTTGCAGAATTTTCTTATTCGGAAGTGATATGTCCTATGATTAATTTTTTCATGGTGGTAATGCTGATCAACAAAAAAATTCTGACAGCTGTAACACTTGCTTTTTTTTAATGACCTAAATCTACAAAACTACGTTGATTAAAAAACTTGTTAGAAGATGTTGCAATTTAACCATAAATGACTTGTTTTTTACCAAATATTTACCCAAAATTTTATGTGGATAATGGGTACTCTTTAAAAAAATTGTTCGTTATTTCTTTTAGTTACCATTATCTTTCCGTTTAATTTCTTTTGAGCTGTAACTAGCTCAAAGAGTCACGAGATAGAGACTGCAGATACATTAAAAAGATTACCAAGTGTCAAAAGAATCTAAGCTTCCATGAGCTTTTGAACAAACAGAAATTATAAGAAATGTCAACTAACAGACAAAAAAACTTTTAAAACTATAAGCACATTTATTTTTTAAAAAAGCGCCAAATCACAAACCCACGATTTTTATTATACCACATAAGTACGCATTACTTGTCAAAAACATATCTCCCAAATACTTTTTTGCTTTATAAATCTGTAATATGTTCCATAAAATCTTATTGAAGAACTCTTCTTATCCATTTTTCCACGAGATCTACAGAAACACTTTAACATTCAAAACATCGACCACCTTTCACGAAAGTATCTTCTTCGTTTTTGACGGCTCTACGTGGTACGGATAAATAATTATTCGTCCATAAGGGGATGGAATGCAGAAGATGCTGGAATTGTATCTTCTCCATGAAAATTGGTAGATATACGTGATGCCTCAGGTACGCTACTTCACTTTCTCCGCTTAAAAAAAAAGCCGTTGCAATCTGTTCAGCTCAACAACTGAAATGTGAACAAGTTCGTCTAGAACTAAGTGTGCTTTATTAAGCAGCATCAATTTTGTGGTACTAGTAAATTCAAGTTTCTGATTTTGTTTATCCCAACATGTAGCTTTAACACAGTCCCTAACAGCAGCACAATTTTCACACAAAATTAACTAGCATTGTAGAGGTTCAAAATGGTTTTTTAATTCACAACGTTATAGTTGTGTGTTGCACTTCTCGTCTACGCTGATGAAGAGGCTCCATTGAAGCCTCGAAATAGCTATTTGCGTTATTTTCTGACAATTTGTACTTTTTTACATTGTTTTATCTTTGTGCTCGAGAAATATAATTGCTTTTTACTGCTTTGAAATAAAATATTGCTTTTGAAAAAAAATTAAGACACTGTCTTATTCACACTCTAATCTGTCCTTATGTTTATTAATCCTTTAACTACGGGTAACGTCAATAGACGATTTGACGAGACTTTGCAGTGGTACGGGTAACGTCAATAAGCGGTTCGATGAATTTTTGCTGAAAATGTAGGTTTTGGAATAAAAAGTTGAACAAATGGAAATGCATTCGTTCTTTACATTATAAGTAATAATTTATTCGATTGAAAATGGCAAAATTAGATGTGCATAAGGGGATATTTACCACCCCCTTTTGATACGATGTGCTGCCGATTTGCAAGCAAAAAATGCTACATCTCATAGGAATTTTGATCTTGAACAAAAAATTTCCAATCAACATTTCAAAAAATCGCCATATGTCGGAAACTAATGTTGATTGGAACTCTCCCGGTTTTGCCTTTTTCATGTAAGAAACTCGTGATATATTCATAAGAAATAGCTGTATCGCCATTTATGCAATTTTTGGATACTTTTTTTTTTTTTTTTTTGGCGTTCAGAGAAACAGATTTGTGAATTTATTCCGGTAGTTAAAGGGTTAAATGTCTTTGTGAAAGATGCATAGTTTTTAAAAACATTACATTATAGCATAATTTTAATCATTATAAACTCATTTAAGGAAAATGTTGCATTATCAAGTAATATCTACAAAAATAAAATCCAAGTTCAAGCTCTTATTAACCATTTTAAGAAATGTACTGAAAAGTTTAAGTTTATTTCATTGATTTATTTTCTCTATTAAGCATTGTTGCACATATTCTTTGAAAAGGCTCAACTTATTTTTTTCTAAAACGCTTTTCCCAAACTTACGCCACGACAGAGTAAGCATAATAATAGGTTTAAATAAAAAGCTTCGGCATGTGAGGACATGGAATTATGTTTTAACACCTTTTTGTTTTTGGTTTGTGTGTTAATAAATCTGTATTTAATTTATAAATAGTTGCCTTTACAAAGTAAAAACTAATCAACGCTTTCTCTTTGCTCAATGTCTATGCAAACAAAAATTGTAATGAAATAAAGAATTTCATTTTTCAGAGTTGTCTAATTAGATGCAAAATTCTTTCCAGACAGCAGACCAGAATATTGAATATTTTACTTTGTATGGATGACACTAGATCATAATGAATACAGAATACTTGCCGCGCATGCTTTTTAGCGAATGATGTATTTATGTTTGATTTATTAACCCAAGCCTTTGAGTTATTAATGAATATTTATTACGTTTTGAAGAAAGGTTGGCTATTTTAATCTTGGACAAGAATACGTACTTTGCATACACAAACGAAGTAAAAGATTTCATTTCTGGTAAAGATAAATATTATCTTAATCTGAAAAGCAACTTAATTAAGTCAGAACTTGACTTCATTACCGTTTCTACAAAAGAGCCCTAATGGAAGTTTTGGAGCAAATAGTACAGTAAAACCTGTTTTTGTGCGGTGGATAGGGACCGCATAGAAAAAATCGTACAAAAAAATATTCGGTAATTTTATAAATTCTTACATATAATAAACAACATTGTACGATATACTACCTAAAATTTTTTTTTTATGCGGTGGGTAGGGACCGCATAAAAAAGTCCGACAGAAAATACGTCAATGATTTATGAAATAGATGAGATAATGCTTTCAATTAAATTAAATAATTTAATTAGGCCTATAGAAATTGTAAAAATATTTAATTCCTCATTGTACATATACATGGAGAAGTTTTCAAATTATACATTAAATAGTTTGCTCCTACTCGTCGTAATCCAAAACGCGCATCTTCTGGTGACGGAATTGGTTGAAAATCGCTTTCGTTGCTTGAAGATAGGATTTCAATTGATTTCTTTTTTGGTACCATGAAGTCAGTGATCAGTTTTTGTGACGACGGTCGACTGGTCAATTGCTTGTAAACGTCGCGATAGTGAGACATGCATGATCTCAGTTCTTTTTGGAATTTTAAGCGTCTTTCCTCATTGGTATCTATTTTAAGAAAATGCGTTTCCAATTTTTTAGAAATCTGGATCCCTACATATATTTTATCTGCTGCAATAGATTCCGGTTCTTCTTGTCCATTTTCATAATCTATCAAACTATTGATAATGTCGCTATCATCGATAGTTTGGTCCTCAATCATCTCGGCAAGGTCATTTTCGCCGAAATTATCAAAGCCTTCTCCTATAATTTTTATTTATACAGTAAGCACATGGGCACTTACCATGTGCTTACTGTATAAATAAAAATTATAATTAGTTGTCATTTTTAAATATGTATATGTACATTGATAGGAAACATTAAACTGGGGCTAACGCCGCTAAGATTCATATACCGCATAAAAATAAATCGCACGAAAAAAATCGCACAAAAATAAAATCGCACAAAACCAATCGCACAAAAACAAAATCGCATAAAAAAGGACCGCACAAAAACAGGTTTTACTGTATTTGCAATGAGAAATAACACTTAACACTGAAATTCTATCGAAAAACGAATGAATGTTCTCGTAGAGCATGGGCGCGCTTTTATTTTTATCCGAGTTCGATTACAAAGAAAAATGAATTCTTCGTGTTAATATAAATTGTGTTTTCATCTATATCGCTGGCTATTTGAAAGGAAAATTATATACCTAATACTAATACACGATAAGAAAATGAGATTTATTGCTCGTTTATACTATCATCCTTATTTTATTATGAATATCTTTATCACCACTTTGATTAGCGCTCATTTTCACATTATTTATCTTTTCGAAGAAAAATTCTGGAGTGCAACCTGCTTGAGGCAGTGGTCTGTTTACCGTTTTATTAGGCACGGGGTGCTTGCCTTCCTTTCAGATACCTAGCTGAAAATAAGAGAAACTTCTCAAAATACAAAATATTTTGCAGTTTTTCAAAATTGTGTGAAACTACTTTAGAGTAACCGAAATATTTATATTTTTCTTAATCAATCTACTCATAAATTTTTGTAATATTTCTCACTTCGGCAAGCAATCTTAAGTTTCTGTGAGCTAAAACTTCAAGTTCAATAAGTATGCATATTATCTAGTTTCCTATCTCAGTTTCCTAAAAATTAAAATATTTAATTTACCTAATAAAGTAAAAATTGCTTTTAGAAATGTTGCGTACATTTAAAAATAATTTTAAACATCTTTTAACATTTCCCAACGATATATCCATTTCGTTTCCCACATTCATTCAGGATTTATTATTGCGGTCAAAATGATCGAAATGGCGGTGATAGAAAGTTCAAGGGGGTATTCTAGTGTAGAGGCTTGAATTTCGCCCGGTTTTTGAAGCGCCGTACAAAGTAAACAAAAAATATTTTTAGTATCATTTTTTTATCATTTGTTTATTGATGTTTTATTATTGCATGCAAAAATTAACCAAAAAAAAAGTATATAAGTAAATAATATTGGCAAACTTACGAGCAGTCAAAGTGGTGGCTACAAAAAAAAAGAGGGTGTCCTGACGTGCATTATTCCAACCCTCCTGGTGATCTGGAAAATAAAAAGTAGACGGATTCTTAATTATTATAGATGCCGCTATCGTATGAACCTTGGACAAGTAATAAAAAAAATTTGCAAAATGGCGGATGTTAGAAAAAAAAAATTCTTTTTTACCGCCAGATCGAAAAAAGTAGTTCGGAGAAAAACGCGTTCAAAGTTTTGAGACAAGTTTTCGGCAGTTTTACTTATAGAATGGTACAGAATACTTACATATTTTTAATCGGCGATTCCTGTTCCATATAAGAAACCTTCCTCTACTTCACAAAATACTCATTCTTCGATGTTCTCTGGTGAAGACGAGCAGTTTTACCCTCCTTTGACGCGTCTGAAGTGCGGAATTCCGAGCGCTCGATACGCGCTTCGTCCCGTCTCGCTGCAAAAGCATTAGCTTCTGGGCCAATCGTTTTTCCCATAACATCTAAGATTTTTAATATGGGTATAAATCCTTCATTAAAAATACTGACTGCAAAGGTTGGTACGAAGGTAGGCTCAAAACTAACTTAAAATAAAACTAAAAGGAGAATATCCCAACAAAGGAAGTTTCTATGTTCTTCAATTAAGTATAAATTTAAAAAAGGTATACTATACAATAAAAAGATTTTATAAGGGATATTCAACCGTAGGGACTCGGGAACGCTTACCGTCTTTTGATGACTTGTAGCGGTCGGCCGGAACTGATGCCACGTCACTTAAGCTGCTATAACTCATGAAATAATAGGAATTTTGAAAAATCCTTTTAATGTCATATTCTTGAATGTCTAAACTTTGGAAACATGAAAAACAACAATTTTCGATTTTTCAAAATTCTACACTAGAATACCCCCTTAAAATGTCGGTCGTTCTATTATTAGGAAACTAAGCTAAACGAGAGTTAGTGAAAAATAACTAGAATTGCGAATCCGATGTTTGTACACGAGTAAATAGGCTCGTATAGCTCAAGACGGAACTTCTTGTTATATTTTGCTTTCGGGGCGATTTGTTTGAGTGTACAATTGGTTGCTTAGCTACCAATTACTCATATCAGGAATCTTCTATGGTTTTATAACGTAATTTTTACAATGTAATCCAGAAATAATTCTGAACTTAAAAAATTTGTCGCTTTTTGAAAAGAGCAATAACTTTCATTCGCTTTCTGCTGAGCTATCATAAGTCAGTGCTGCAACTGTCAATCTGTCTATATTCCTTAAGTTAATACAGATACACAAGTGACAGCCAGCAATAGTCACAGAGCCCAGCTGGCTGGTTCTAGTCAATTTAAGAATCCTCTATGAACATAAAGAGCTTCTTAAAAGTTTTTACGGCAAACTATTTTAACTGCCTACAACCCTATTGAAGTAGGAAGAATTCCTAATTTCAAGATTAGCCTGAAAATTGAAAAACGGGAAAGATTGACCTCTGGCTCTACCTTCTATGCATAAATGTACCTCATCAACACTTTTATTTAATTTAAATAACTGAATCTTGTCCCTTCTAACTCTGCTTTGCTCTAGTCCAGATTATCAATGTGGGCGGTACCATCCCCTGGTGTGCGGTAAGAGGATGCTGAGGGGCAGTGAACATGTTTTGGGCAGTAGGGGGGTGGTGGGCATATTTGGGTGGTAATCATGTTACTGGAGAAGAGCATTCAAATTTCCCTCTACTTCCCCTAAACATTTAAAAAAAAAAGCCTAGAATTGCCTTTTTAGGACAGTCAGTTTCAAAAAACTTACAGCACCCCCGACTTCTGTTTGCCTGCGAATATTAGGCTGCAGTGGTCTGTGACCAAACTTTCATAGTTAATTCTTTCTTTGTATTTGTAACTCAATTCTGCGAAGAGAAAAGGCAGGAGGAGGTATTACCACCAACTAAATACACCCTGATTTACTCCTATTTCACTACTAACCCCCTATTAAATCAGAATAGGAATCCGCCTCTGTCTCGGCCCGAGCGGATTCATTTTTGTGATGAATCTTGGGACAAGAAAGAAAAAATAGAAATCGGTGTAAGGGAGAACTTGAAGCCTTCATCTCACTAAAAATGTTGAACCAAAAGTTCAGAAACTAGCCCCGAACCAACAAGCACAACCATACAACTGGCATAGGCACTCGAATGTTTTTTTTTTTTTTAAAACTTCATTTTTAAATGGAAAAAAAAAACTTTATCTTTTTTTTATTAACCACATTCGGTTCAAAGAAATGTTCTTAAAGCTTCTGGTTCTTATTACTCCCCCCCCCCCTCTTCCTCCATCCCCAAAATTACGGATTTTTAAAAAGGGGGCGTTAAGAACTCTTTCATTCCTTAAGGGGGCGGCAACATTGAAAAGGTTGAGAATCACTGCTCTAGACTATACATATTGAGCCTTTTAAGCCTAACCTCATAATCTAAGCCTGGAAGATCACTTTGCTAACCTAGTAGTCCTCCTTAGAACCCTTTACAATAAGGAAATATCCATCCTTAGATAAGGAGACATAACTGAGCAGCATACTACAAATAAGATATTGCCAAACTTCTGTATAATGACAACACAACTTCCTTAAACTAAAGTTGCATATCGTACATAGTTCACGGCTATAGTTAAAAATGCATTCCTCTTTCAGCACAGAAAACATCAGGAGTAAGGATTTTGTGCATGTTGGTGTATTTCGAAGCTTTTACTTTTCCCATTTTTTAAAATATCTTTAGAATAACACTCAACGTTTCATAAAATACCTTTTAGGCACGTCATGTATTTGAAAAATCACGTCATCAGTATATTTTTTTAATGAAGTATTGTAAATCATTGCACTGTACGTTGTATAAGCAATGAGCAAGCTTAAACTATATGCAAATTATTCGATTACCATGATGATAAATATTAATTCATTCACCTGTTGTATATTACTGTAGCTCGTATATTTTTAAAAATTAATGATCAACCACTACCGGAAATCTAACACATGACAAAAGTGTGCTTGTTTTATTTTAACATGAAATTCACAGCTTCCGGAAAAAGTGTTTTGTCCTAAATAAAACAGCAAACAAAGACAAATCAAGAAACCAGAATTATATAATAAAACTTTAATACGACGCTTCTTCCGTTTTGAAAACGGTAAGTAAACATATTCAACTGTATCAATGCAGAAAAATTTCAAGCATTATTATTCCCGAAGTACAATGTTTAAGTAATAGTTTCATTATGCAACATAAAGGAGCATCTGACGCGTTTTTAGAATATTTAATGTTTTAAATGCATTTTTGATAAGTATTTAAGTCAGTAAAAGGTTCTAGATTGTATTATTTTCAATGATTAATGCTTTGAATTATTATAAAGATATTTTTAAAAATAATATTTTTTTTTTCAGTTTGTAAGTTTTTTTCCCCAATTAACTTGAACAGTATCAGCGTCAAATTCTGTATACATTTATATTTCTATTCGAGATACATGAAACGATTTTAGTAAAGCAATTCAAACACTTTCTTTATTTTGATTTTACTTCATTAGTGTGAAAGCGACAGGGAAAAAAGAACTGAAATTTAGTTTAAAATATTTATTTTAAAAAAAGCAACATAAATTGCGCAAAATATTTGTTCTATTCAGTTTTTTACGAAACTGAAGGTATTTTTTAACGTTAGCAAAATCAGAACCTTTAAACCATAATTTAAAAACATATTTCGTTTTCTTTGAAACATTAATATGGAAAAGTCATGAACCATGCAACTGCTTCTCATTTAACTCTTGAATTACAATGACAAATGCAATCCAATTACATTTGGAAGGCGATTTAAGCTGAACTACAACTGTTTTGCTTCTTGAAGTTTATATGTAACTTAATATTATTACATTGAATAGATGGATTACTAAGCAGCTTTGTTAATGAATAAATTAGCCAAATTAGAAATGCATCGCATAATTAATGAAACAATAAGAAAAATCAGGAGTTCTCTAGATACTTCTAGAACTTAAATGAAACCGGCTTCAACAGGAATTAATTACACATGAGCATTTGCAAAGAAATAATACTAGAACAATTATGTCAACACGTGGCCCTCTTGAAATCAAAAGATTACGAGGAAAACTGCAAGAACATTCCCTATTTGAAGTGCTGCCATTTACAAGAAGAAATCTCGAAAGTGAAATAAAAGTCCAAGGGAACGTTTGGAACAACACGAACTGAAACAGAGGACACAACGAAATGACGTCACGCGCCAACCACCAAGCAGTCTGCCACATTGAAGTACCTCACGCCAACCGACGGAAGAAAAAAAAATAAAGGACTCTTCTAAACAGACTGTTTGGAAAACCGCCAAAGTATCTTCATCACTGTGCAAAACTCCTTGAGTCAAGAATAAAGTTCATTCTTTTTCATCAGACGGAGAATTATCTAGGCTAGTCGTTGCCAACTGGACGGTTCATTCTTTTTTCTTTTTTTTTCTGCTTTTCACACAAAGCGTGCTAGAGAACTGTCAACCACATTTGCAATGTTTTCTTTGCTTATTCGAACGTTGTTGGGAAACAACGTCTTTTATCACTTTCAATGAAGGCTGGAAGTGTCGGCTTTTGTGTCCGAGAAAATCACCTTGAGATAAGTTACTGCTATTAAGTAAAGAGTGGAAAAGAGGATACCGCTGTTAGGCAATTTAATTGTGAATAATGGTGGTTAAATGAATTGTTAATTGATGGGAAGATAATTTGTCAATTATCTGAACAGATAACTTGTCGGTAGTCTGATAATTTTGAGTCTATCCAATTCCAGTTCGAAACCAAAGTTGAAAATAATTAGATGGAGGAAAACAGGTGTCTAACTAGTCGGCTACAAAATGCCAATTTTATTGAATCGTTTGCAGTGTTTTTGTTGCATTTACTGCTATAGATATTTACAACCAGAAAAATTGCATTTGTCTTATGCACACACACACATTCTAGCCCCAAAGAAATATGTTAATCTTTTACCAATTTAGTTGAATTGTTTTTTGTTTTTTTTTTTGTTTATATTTATATAAGTGCAAAAGGCTTCCGGAAAATTTTTATTTGAGTAGGAACAACAGCAACTTACTCTAGAGAAAAAATGCCGAAAATGCTCACTGGATCACGCATTAGTTGTATTTCATCATTTTTTCATCAAATAATTTAGTGTTATGATGGTGCCTAGTTTTGCTACATTTTGTTCTGACTTGCGTATATTGAAACAAAATATAGTACAATTTTGACCCGTAATTTGTAGCTGGAAAAGTGGCACTTGTTGATTGTATAAAAACCAACATTAGATAAACAATAACAGCATAAATAATCAAAGTGCAAAAATGTTGTGCATCTGACGTTGGTTCTCTATTTATGGCTTTACCATATAGGTAAACTCGTTTTTCTTAAATTAACTACATTTCATGCTCTTATTTTAGAAATTTATTCATCTATATCATTGCTAACATAATTTTAAATTATTATTACTAAGTACATTTAATTTCTCTAAATTTAAGCTCATCATTATAAAAATAAAGATCAAAAGTTATTTTTAAGTACTTACATTAGAATGAAGTTAGTAAAATCTAAAAGTGTATCAGAAGTTGATTTAAAAAAACAGTTGAAGTTTAAAAGAACTATAACAAATACATTTTTGTAAAAAATATGAACTAAAACAAATTTTATCGTATAAAAAAAGAGCTTTCGAATCATATCACATAATGTGTGCAAGGTTTTTTAACCCTATTTTAGGGAATTTATAATAAGTTTTGCTTAAAATCGGAATAAAAAGGGAACTAAAACAACATTTAAAAAATGCACAAAAAATGAAGCACACCAGGTTGCATTGTTTGAGTCTTAAAATGTATGCGCAAAATTTCAATAAATTCATGCTTCTGGAAGTGGATGATAGTTGAATTGAAATATTTCATTACGAACATGCAGATATAGCTAATGAAAGCAATTTAAAAAAATCTTTATAAAGACGTATATTTACATTACTTTTGCATAACATATTACTGTTTCTTTTGTGAACAGTTTCAAAAACTTCTTTTCAAAAGAGATTTAAAAATTCAGTCTCGTTTTCAAATAATTAATCCTGTTTTATCCGCCTTTCTCATTTCTTCAGTGATAAATGTGTTGGAGCCTGAAAAAGACTTGCAAATTTTGTTAAATTTCACCTTGTTATGCTTTATCCGTGTGATCTTATTAAAACTTCAAAACCTCCTACCCTATTTCAAAACTAAAGCCTCGAAGAGTCTGTTTTACATTCCGTGCTTGTTCTTCGCTGTGCAATGATTAACCGGTGTGAAAATGAACGAAAATCACTGCCTAGACCTAGTGATTAAAAGAACATTAAGTATTATTATCTGAATCATTAAAAGATTTTACCATTTTCCCTACAGCAGAGTATGACCCCCTCCAAACATCCAATTAATTGAATTTAGCCGCTTTCATCACGTCTGCTGTTCTAACCTGGAACTTTGAAAAATAATTTACATTTTGCGCGTCATTTTTAAAATGAAATGTTCAATAATTCATTTAATTACCGAACTAACAAGCGTCTGAGCGAAAATTGCTCCGTTTTGCCTGTTGGTTGCAATTCATTATTAAGAATTTGTATTCTAAATGAAAAGAGACGTCTAAGAGGGTTGCCAGGAAACAAAGAGTCTGCAGTTAGGTAAGGTTAATTAGTTTAATTGCAGGGTTTTGAAGGACATAAGGACTTGGTGTGCATTTAAATATGCGCCATCTTAACACCCACGGCATTAGAGGAATATTTTTGAGAACTGATTTCTTCACCCAAATAAATGCAAGGACAAATGACATCAAAATACACATCTTTCTAAAGATAAATAATGTCTCCAAATATCCATTTCAACTTCCCTAAACGTTTGTTAAGTTACTCTGCAAAAGTGTAGTGGGGCGGGTAAGCGAAAACACAAAATCTTTCAATCTGAATGAGTTTTTAACAAGTTGTATTTGTGTGAAATTTTATATAGGCATTTTTCCTTATGTATTACAGTTATACGTAGTTTTATTTTCTAAGAAATCTATTTACAACTTGTTTGTCATGAATATTCTTTAAAACTTACGTTTTCTCTTCTGACGCTTCTGCTGTTGGGGCATATGAGTACAAAAGTACCATTTTATCATAGTTGCTTATGCATAGGCGTAACCAGGGGGGGGGGGTTCAAACCCCCCCCCCCATTGGGTATTTACTTATTTAGGCACATTTAGGCACACAAAAAAAATTTTCGCTACGACCTTGCAAATCATTTTTTTTCCTCTAAGAAAATTAAACACATATGCATATGATTTTATTTCCTCTTTCTCTGAAGGGTTGCGATCATGACCAAATTATGCAGCTCATAATGAAGAGGACTTTTCATCTGGTTATAATCAACCCCCTTATCAACTTTGGGGGGGGGGGGGGTTGCAGCGAAAGGTGGCTTCAATCACCGTACCAGACACAGAGATCCTTTCAATCACTCCAGAGGGTTTTTTTTCCTCCTTGATGTCTTTTTTACACAAAGGCAGCAATTTGGGAGCCAATTGTCCTAATGGGTTAAACCCTCAAGCCAGGAAGGGATGCTCATCAAGATACGTAAAGAGCAGTTTGTATTTATTTATGACTTCCTGTCCAAACACCCATTCTGGTAAAATCTATTTTGTAAATGAGCCGATTGGAAAACTGATGAACTGTATTAACATTGCATTCTCATTTACAGATGTTCTCTCATCCCTTATATTTTAAATGTTTTTTTTCTTATTATGGTCCGTCAATGATTGCATTACGACTCTGGAAATCATCCGTTCAACGTTTCCAATCTCACTGCTACGGTTTAATGCTGCATTTTAATTTACAATCAAGTATTATTATTTAGATTTTAGCTAAATTTCTAATTATTTTCGATACATAATAATGTTTGCACTCCGGCGATAGACACGTTCGTCATCCAAAAAGAGAAGATTTGATTCAGACGCTTCCACTTCTGAGATATGTTTTGCTACAAATTTAACAACATTTTTAGAAATTTATTGTGGGGATGAGCATTTTTGTAGGGGAATATGCATTTTTTTCTCTAGGCTTTCAGATTCCACTAAAATTCCACTATTTCCCTGTTTTTAACCGACTTCACAAAGGAAGGAGGTTATCCATTCGTATTGTATGTATGTCGGTTTTTTTTTTTTTTTTTTTTTTTTTGTCCACTCATGACTTCGCACCGGATGAACCGATTTTCATGATTTTTTTAAAATCGATCGAGGGTGGTTTCCCATAGGTCCGGTACCTTCGTTTGACGATATTCGATAATTAGAAAAAAAGCTAGGAGCAGAAATAGGGTCATTTTTTTAGTTTTTCATCCATAACTTTTGACTATATGAACTGATTTTGATTATTTTTTCTTTTATGGATAGAGGGTCGTCTAACTCAAATATCGCACATCAATTTGACTACATTTGTTTTTTAGAAAAAAAGTTGTGGGTGAAAAATAAGTATTTTTTCATTTTAATTGGAAAGGCTAGGCTTGATTTTTATTTGTTGGGAAAATTGTTAATAAACATGAAACTCATTGTTAAAAATGAAATTGTTGCTATTAAGACGTAATATTAAAAGCAATAATAACAAGAAATAGACTGATGGCTTCTCTGAAGAAGAAATTAAATCCAATCTGTTCGTTGCTGTAGTGACCCTTTAAAATCGATTTCAAAACGAAATTTATCATACAAACGGTTAGTTTTTAGTGTCATTCCCTCAAAGAAGGTTTGCCCTTTGACGTGGAATTTTTAAAAATAGAGTATTTGTATAAAAAATGTATATACACTAAAAAGAATAAAATAAAATATTTTTTGGAAAAAAATAGAACCGACTTCAAATTATAAATTGCGCTAAAAAGTAAAAAATAAATTAATTCTTTAAACAACATCGATGTGACTTTTAAACATAGTTTTAGAAGTCGGTGCAAAATGAGAATATATAAAATTTTTTGTAATCATGAATCAATTACAAATATAAATGGCCCAGAATTAGCAACAGTTCCAATATGAAGTAGCACATGGTGTAATGTAATTAAACTCATAATTTTGCACCGACCTCTAAAACTATGTTTAAAAGTCACATCGATGTTGTTTAAAGAGTTAATTTATTTTTCACTTTTTGGAGCAATTTATAATTTGAAGTCGGTTCTATTTTTTTCCAAAAAATATTTTATAATATTATGAATGCCTGGACATAGAAGATTGCTTAGCGCTAAATATTGAATTTTCTATTGCGTTTGAATTAAAAAATAAACTAATAGATCTAGTTGTTTAATGTTTTTGTGAATCAAGGCCGTATACAGAGGGGAAGGGGGACCCACGGGCCGCCGCCCCCCCCCCCCCAGAAATCTTTTGCAATGTATCATATATTCCTCCCTGAAACTTTGCGTAACATAAGTGTGTCAAAGTCTCCCCCCCCCCCCCCCCTTGAAAAATAATTCTGGATACTGCCTTTGCTCCGGAGCAGGGGGAGCATGTTAAGAATTAGGAAGGGCAGTGTATGCTTCAAAATCATACACTTTATATATACATATATATATAGATATATGACTAGAGATGATGTTAATATGATTTTCTTTACATATATGACAGCTTTTTGATGCATATATAGTAGATGTATGTTTAGATCTTTGGTGAAGTTAGAGGAGTGGGTATTTGGGGCTTCTGCAACTTAAATTTTTGTAACTGGTCTTACATCTATAATGCTTAGGATAACTCTGGAGGCAAGGGTTCGAGGGCTCTCCCCAGGAAACTTTTTGAAATCTTAATAGCAGTACGATTTCGGGATACTTTGGTGATGTTAGAGGAAACAGAAAGGAGTTTGGTTACTCTCCCCCCCGCAATTTTTTTCATAATAAAGTTTTATATCTTTTAAGTTACTTGGTGTCGCTCGTGATAGTGTTCAATGTCCTTTCCCTGAAAGTGCTTCTGAAAGTAAAGTGTTTTAAAAGCGTAATTCCTCTTTTCTTAAAACTTTTGATCTGAATTTTTTTTTGCGGGGGGGGGAGGAGTTTTGCTCCAAGGGGGTAGATCCCCCCCCCCCCCAGGAAATGAATGAAATAAACACGGAGTATATCTTTAGAAACAAGTATTTATGACTAGTAAATTTTCAGCTCTTTTACGCTTCTCATTGATGTTTAGTCTGTACATTTTTAGGATGACCCCCCCCCCCCTTTCCCCAACCCTAGTTACGCCTATGTGCTTATGGCAAAATATGTGTTGCAAATGAAAGCTCTTTACATAGCTTAAAGGGGTATTCTAGTGTAGAGGCATGAATTTCGCCCGGTTTTTGAAGCGCCGTACAAAGGAAACAAAATATATTTTTACCATCCATTTTTTTCGTTTGATTATTGATGTTTTATTATTACATACAAAAATGGACCAAAAAAATTAATTAAAATTGACAAAGTTGTGACCAGTCAAAGTGTGGGCACCAAAAAAAAAAAAGAGGTTGTCCTGGCGTGCATTATTCCAACCCTCCTGGTGATCTGAAAAATAACAAGAAGTTCCGTCTAGAACTATACGAGACTACTTTCCCGTATTCAGCAACTTGAAATTTATAATCTATCTAACTCTCTCTCTCTTCCTCATTTAACTTTAGTTCTTAATTACTTCAAATATACCTTTTTCAACGGTTAATACATATTCATTCACTCACTCATTCTTTCATTTATTCAGTCATTCGTTTATTTACTCATTCATTTTTCTCATTTATGTATTTATTCACTCATTTATTTATTTTTCACTTCATACATTCATTTATCTATTTTATTATTTATTCACTGATTTATTCACTCATTTATTCGTTTATTCCATCACTCATTCAATTAATCATTTATTCATTCGGAAATATCGTTAAAAATCCCGATCAAAAAATTTCATAAGAAAATAGGCTCGTTCCGTCCTGGTTGAACTTCGTATCTGTACATATTCTACGGCCAAACATCTTTCCGATAAATTTTGTTCCAAGCAAATCGGTCTGTTAGATCATGATTTATAAAGGATTGAAATTTCCCCGTAGGAGCTAATGTTAATCTTTTTTTTTTTTTTTCGAACTGTTTCAAAATGAATTCCTTTGTCCCATCGGAAATCTCGCCAAGGTAACAAAACACGCAAAAGGTTACCATCGGAGGTACTCCGTTTGGCGTTGGTTGCATCATTATTGGCGACTTCATCGTCTGCGCCGGGATAAAGGAAAAAGTACCGTTAATTTTTTTGAACTGCTCAAAAATGAACAAAAATTTTCAACTCAAAAAATATTTTCCTTCGAGAACTTTTTAATAATCTTGTTTATAAGAACTCGACTCTTATGACCAGAGTTTACATAATTTGCTTCACTTTTGCCCATAGGCGATAATGTTAAAATTTTTGAACTGTTCAAAATTGAACGAAATATTGTTCAAATCAAAAAGTAAAATATGGAAATGAGATGTCCTTGCCGAGATCTTTCGAATGCAAAAAGAATTTTTCGAAACGGACTATTCGTTCAAAAGTTATTAGATGGGGACAGACCGACAGACAGACAGACAGACCGACAGACCGACAGACAGACAGACAGACCGACAGACCGACAGACAGACAGACACAATTTTTCCCCATCTCAAAACCCTACTTTCAAATTTTTGATTTTTCTATCTTTATTTAATTATTTCACTTATTTTTGACTTCTCTTCATATTTAACGATATTTTTCGGTACATTAAGCTTTCTTTCATGCTTTAATATATTTTTTTTACTTTTACGGGAAAGTAGGCTAAAAAACAGACGGATTTTTAATTATTATAGATGCCGCTATCGTATAAACCTTGGCAAAGTTTCAAAAAAAAAAAATTTTTACAAAATGGCGGCTGTTTGAACAAAAATTTTCTTTTTTGCGTATTTTTTTAAGAGTTACGAATTTTTAGAAACTACTAAATTAAATGTTACAGTTTTGGGCAAGGTTCACACGATAAAGGGATGTATAAAGAATATCCTCTCTAAATTTGAAGTAAATCGTCCAATTAGAACTCGAGATATCCTTACCGCCAGCTCGAAAAAAGTAGTTTCGAGAAAAACGCGATCAAAGTTTTGAGACAAGTTTTCTGCAGTTTTACTTATAGAATGGTACAAATACTTACATATTTTTAATCGGCGATTCCTGCTCCATATAAGAAACCTTCCTCTACTTCAAAAGGCTCATTCTCCGATTTTTCTCTGGTGAAGACAAGCAGTTCTACCCTCCTTTGACGACTTTGAAGTCCGGAGTTTCGAGAGCTCGATAAGCGATTCGTCCCGTCTCGCTGCAAAAGCATTAGCTTCTCGGCCAGTCGTGATTCCCCTAACATCTAAGCTTTTTAATATGGGTATAAAACCTTTATTAAAAATATTAACTGCGAAGGTTGGTACGAAGGTTGGCTCAAAACTTAAAATAAAACTAAAAAGAGGATATTCCAACAAAACAAGTTTCTATGTTTTGTTAACATAGAAACTTATCCCTTTACATCTATATTTAAATGTTTATTTTAGTAATTAAATATAGATTTAAAGGGATACTATACAATCAAGATTTTATAAGGGATATGCAACCGTTGGGACTCGGGACCGCCTACCGTCTTTTGTTGACTTGTAGCGGTCGGACCGGAACCGATGTCACGTCACTAAAACGGCTATAACTCATGAAGTAATGGGAATTTTGAAAAATCCTTTTAATGGCATCATCTTGAATGTCTAAACTTTGGGAATCTTAAAAAAAATTTCGATTTTTCAAAATTCTGTACTAGAATACCCCTTTAAATAATACAAGAAGTAATAAGATATTTAAAAAACATTTTATTGGACTGAACATAAGAGTCGAAGAAGAAACTGCCTACAAATACATTGTATTTTCTTTTTTTCCATCTTATCACCTCATCCCGTGTAATACTTACCCCACTTCACTTTATTTAAAAAAAACTGGAGTCATGAAATTTCTAAACGTATACATTTGAACATTTTATACATCATGTACTAATCAACCATAAACGAGGGTTTTTTCTGAACTCCGTTGATAATTACCGTATTTAAGGGTTATACACGCTCCGGACTATTTTCCAGCACTTTTTTCCTCAAAATGACGTTTTTTCATTTATCATTAAATTGCAAACACAGACAAAACAAACACATTTTTAAAATTATTATTTTATAAAACCGAACTGACCTTTTACGTTCCAAAAAAACCGTCACCTAAATTTTCCTTTTCCTCTCTTCGTCGTCATTGTTATTGGACAGTTCTAAAACCGGTAAGAATTTTAAGTCAAACGTCTCGTAGTTCGTAAAATACGGTTACTGCTTCGAAATAACGGAAGCATTTTTAATGTTCTCCCTGCTTCTCAGAGTTTTGCTTGGCAACGAATAAAAAGTAAAGTAGTTCGTTTCTCATGGAATATACGGTTGCAGTTTCAATATATTCTGTTTCAAGTGTTTTGTAAAGCGATGTATAAAAAATAATCTTACTTTATTTTTTTATCTCCGCAGTCTTACATTTTCTATTGGTAAACTTTTTTGTTGCAATTCAGTTCTGTTTTTAGAACGTCTATAGATTTTTATATGGAAAAGGAATTGTGTTTAAATTTGAAATTTGCTGAAACATATCTTAAATGGAAATGAATTTATTATTTGATAATATTTCTCATTTTAAGTACTTTGAAAGGATTTGAAGCATAAGACAATTGACAACTAACTTTGCAGTTACGATGCTGTATCCAGAAAAGAAGGTTCAGTTAGTACTTCACCAAATTCCTCTTGCTGGCCTTGAAGGGGATAAATATTCTAATAATAGTCCGGATAATAAAGAAAAATAAAGTGTGATTGGATAATTAGCATCACAGATAACCTGATTAGGCAATCCATACTTTCATCTTAAACACAGAGTCACAAAAAAACCGGGAATGAACTTATGATGGTACCAATCCTCTCCACGATCAGATGCGTATCCAGAGGGAAGGAAATAGTGAAAGCTGCCCCCCGCCACCCCCTGAGAATTAAGTTAAAAAATATAAATAACTAATGAATTAAAAATTTGTGACCCTTTTATTCTTCTTTGGGACACATTTTAGAAAGATAAGTTAAATCAGAAACAAATTGCCCGCCTCCTCAGCAAAATTCTGTATCCGCTTCTGCCCACAATATCACGTACAAAGCTGGTGATTATCTGAAAAATTGTACTTTTCAGAAGTACAAACCGATTTTCTAAAAAATGTTAATTTCATACTTTTATGACACTTACTAGAAAAGTCACAAAACGTTTTTCAGAGAACTTCACAACAAAAATGACTTGGAGATTAAAAATAGTTGAGGCCATTTCCTGTGTTAAAGAATGTAAAATCAGATAACCCTTCAAATTAAAGTTTTGAGACTTGGATCACTATTTATCGTATTAACGTATACAATTCTACTTTTTCGTACTGGTTAATTATCAATAAATTTATAAATAGGTGTACATGTGTGCGTGTTTTTGGTTAAAAAAATTCTGCCATATCATTTGCAAAATTAAATGCTAAATGCAAATTTATCGAACCGGAATTGTTTTTGCAAAGAAAACGAAGACTTGAATTTAAGACTTTAGCTAAATGCATTCAGAACTGAAACTGATCTAAAATTCAAAAGAACATTAAGTTTTAATTCAATACATATTTTATGTCAGCAAATACTACTTGGCTCCAATTCCTTTCTGTTTTTCTTTTTTCTTTTTAAGCGTAATGAGTTTCCCAAAGATTTTAGATGAAATATTTTACCGGAGGAAGGAAATAAGAAAAATTGCAGTCGATTTTAAAGTAAGAGAAAAAAGCAGGTGGAAAATTTGAAAACATACGTGAGCCAATAATCGGTTAATTCTGAGATTTCTGCCATTGAAAATTTTTTGTTTCAAATTAAATAATGCCAGATAAAATGTATGGTTGTAAAAAGAAATTCGCAGGAATAACTTTTGGGCTAGCGTACTTAAATGAAAAATGGTACTAACGTTGTATTTTGGATATATGGATGTCGTGCAAGAAAAATATTATCTTTCAAATTGAGTAGATTTTTTCAAAAATGTATTCTAAACTTGCAGCTGTAAGTCCGTTTCGTGACTACAAAGCGGTACGTAAAAACACCAATATATTTTGCATTGCTTAAGCAAAGAAGAAGAAAAAAAAACAAGAAGATGAATTATCAAATAAATATTATAGCTGTTCTTCTGAATTCACGAGTGAATAAACAATGTAGAAAGAAACGATAGCGATACGAGAAACGCACAAACACCATACACATTTAAAGACGATTTTGTTTAATACTTGTCAAATGTATGAAGGAAATTTGTAAAGTATATTAAATATATTGTTTCTCCTCGCCTTTTTGTAATTTTTGGTTTTGCATTCATAACATTAAACTTGTGCTTGAAATACATGTAATTTCTGGGGACATAATTTTACTTTTTCACCAACGGTTTTTTCACTATTTAAACATATTTCAGTACTTCAAATAGGTGATGTTACAGCTGAACTTATTGTAATTTGTACTTGTGTCAGTCAAGTAGCACATAGACACACAAATGCAGTAGACCTTCCCTTTTTTTAGAATGTTTTGCTCATAATATGAAACAGTGCACAACTGATCGTGGTTTTAAAATATTCTTTTTGTTCGAATTAAGATGAGACTGGAGAGGAATATGATTAGATCGCAACATTCAAAAAATAATAAAAATACTAATGAAAAAAAGTATTTATTTATTTATTTTTAGGGTAATATTTTATGCGTAAAAGGGGAGGGGGGAGGCAAAAAATTTGGTAAACATTATTTTTAGCCTAAAGAACTTATTGTAAAACGTAGTTCTCAACTTTACACCTGAAATAAAGTCCAAGAAGCCTCGATAAATGGGACAAAACACGATCAAAATCTTTTTATACATATGTCTTTGTAGTAAACTTTAAATAGACGCTGTTTCAAATAGTTCCTTATATCTTGCGTCTTAATAGGGGTGATGACTAATCTTATAATAATGTGTCCATATTTGAATGGATTATAAAATATATATTTTTTAAAATTTTAACAAAGATTTGTTATAAAAGTGGAAACATTTATAATGTACTTCAGAGCGTAGTAGATAAATGATGCAGCAAGGTTTACTATTTCTGTATGGCTAGTCATCATGTTAAGTCAAACGTTGTTCTGCTCTCTTTCTCTATAACACTGGTTCCCAAAGTGGACTGGGCTCCGACCCATCAAACAAAAATTTCCAATCTTAGGATTTACCTCTTAGCTGTCTTAGAGAAAAGAGGGCATAAATATTGGTGATGCTCAGATTCCCCAGTGGCGAGTTGTTTAACTATTTAATGCCGTCTTATTTGTTCTTATTGAAATTAAAAAAAAAAAAAAAATAGTATTACCAATATGAATGAAAGCCTGCTGAAATAAGAAACACAACTTAAATATTTTTGCATTAATTAAATCTCCCCTACACCTGCAAGGTTTTTTTACAAAGTTATTCCAATGGGAAGGATGTATTTGTTTCTTATTTTTCTTCATAAAAGTTTTAGCATCAACTTCAACTTTAGTTACTTTTATTCGCAGACTTCCTATTTTTTTTACATTCATGTTTCAGTGGAGAGGGCCCACCAAATATTCGCTCGCGACCCACTAGAGGGTCGTGACCCATAGTTTGGGAAATACTGCTCTATAATTTCAAATTCATTTTATCAGTATGACGCATGCTCATTGCCTTTCGCATATTATAGCATTTTAAAACGGGCAGAAATGCGTAACAATAATTTGCTTTCAATTTAAAGTCCTTAAATTGTGACCATTACGTTGAAAATTGTGGCATGAAAATCCAATTCTTAAATTAATTTTAAGTTATTCGTGACTTGAGTCCTTTTTTTTTCGCAGTAATTCAGCACGGTTTGAATTTTTGCTTTAAACCAACATATATATATTTTTTTGCAAAAAATGTTAATACGATAAAATAATGTGCAAAATATTTAAATTTAAAAATATCAATGCTTATCGATATTATTAATACATTAATAAAATTCTTGCAAATGTATGCCTTATCTGGAGTTCCCTTAACGAAATGCTTGCACAAGCCTTAAATATCACATTAGTATGCATCCTAGAATAAGAATTCTAAAGTTGAGTTAATTGACTTTACTTTGCTAAGTATTTGAAGTCAGCCGTTTAATCTGAAATCCGAAACAGATGAAATAAATTAAATTCCTGAATTCTATAAGCGAATTTGCAGCTTTAAGGTTGGAATTACGGTAACTGAAATCCCTTAAGATGATTTTATTGACGCAATACAATAGATAATATGAAACATGGAATATTTTCCATTCTGCGTCAACGTATTTAGCTAAATATTCTCTAACCCAAATCGTTTCTCCGTAGAGAAAGGAAGTTCATAGTTTTATTGCTAATGCCAATATTAGTTTAAAGGAAAGTTTTAAACTTTAAAACTGTTTCGATTTCAGTTGAATGCAATTGGTAAAATGCCACTTTGTTACACAAAGTAAGACTGAATTGAATTTGACTTATACTCAGAACTTCCTTATTAACATATAAAAACCATAATATCTGCAGAAAAAGAAATATTCTTAATAATGAAAGACATGCTAACACTACTCGTGGTTGTTGAGTTTAAGGGCGGTAATACTCTCAATCTATCCATATGTTACGAAACTTTTTTATCAGTCGACAACTTGACATTTTTTTGTTTTCCGTAGGCTTCATCCCTGGAGTCATTCTAAAATAAATCTTTTAGTGCAGTAGTTATACTTAAATTTTCCAAATCAGAGTGATACTGAAGGTAAAGTTTCGCCAAAGCCATTTAAAAAAAGCGCAAAATATTTGTCTCATAGAAATTGAAAAACGTAATTTAAAATAAAATTTAAAGAACAATTTTTCTACTAAAGAAAAATTTCCTTCATGCGGCAATTTTTCGTGAGGAAGTATCCCTGCCTACGGGAGGCTTTGCTACTTATGGGAAGGAGAAGAAATATATAGATAATTTGGGGATTTTATTGCAAATAAATTATTATGCTCCTTATCTGAGGTTTGCTGGTATTCTAAATGGCTTTTAAATGATATAAAATTGCAGGATATTATAAAGAACGCGCCCCATTTTAGTTTGCTAGATAGTATTGATTCATTCTTTATTACTCCGCTGCTCAAAATCTCTGAATATAGCAATCATAATGTGAATTATTGATGCTTCAGTGTAGTACTTTTCAAAAACAAAGATCTGTTTATATTTTGTTAATCAATTATTCAAAGATATTTTGCCGTGATGGTTGTGGAATTTGGTGATTCGGTGAAATGATGAAAGAGACATTATTTCATCGCAGGACTCTGATACTGTTTACTTTTTTCAAAAATATTTGTGACAAACCGTGTGCGAACATTTATGTAATATGTTTTTGAGAAGCTACATAAGGGTTATTTTTAAAATAAAATTTTCTCGGAATGGACACCTTTTTTTTTTTTACTGCGGAATTTTGAATCACTTTTACGTAACTACTCATTACTCTTTGACTTAAACTTAGCTTAGAATTGTAGTAAATATCGTCATTTGAAGAATTACTATAAATACATTATAATTTGTAAAAATAATAATTATAATTCATTACATATAATTATTTTAATTTTTTTAATAGCTAAATAGCATTTTTGGGCCAATGTATATATTTTGTATTTTTCTGCAGAATGTATATATATATTAATTCCTTTTTCACTTTTTCTTTTTAAAGAGTTAAAATTGAAACTTTTACTCACATTTAGATGGAAGTTTATCCAGACATTCCAGAAGATTTAGGCTTTTCGTCCTTCCTGGTGTCAAAAATCGAATTTTTTCTGGACTTATACGATACATTAAAGCAACAAATATGTCGTTCTTATCCATATATATACACGTGTGGGGGAGGAACCCTTATAAAATTTTTAAAAACCCTAAAAACACCCAAATAAAATTATTACACTAAAATTAAAGTGCAAATATATTAAATTTATTATAATAGTACAATTAATTAAGAAGAAATCAGTTTAAGATAGACAGGAAAATAAATCGAGAACTAAAAATATTGAAGTCTTTATTTTTTACATTTTGTTTAAAACTATAGCCTTTTTAAAAAAATGTTATTATTATGTTTTTTAGCCAGGGATCTCCATGCTACAGCATGGATGCCAAAACTTTCATCAAAATGTGCCATTTATATGGCCACATGCTATATGATTGTAAGAAAGTACGAGTACGCTGAAACGAAGGAAGCAAAATGTCTTGCTTTCTTCTTGCTTGTTTTTAAAAACTAAAGGGAAAAAAATCTAAATTATTTTTTAAAATAAATAAATAAACGAAAAAATGTACTACCTTAAAGAATATTTACTTCAATAGCTCAAAAGTATGAAAACAATATTATCAAGACTAAAAATTGAAACTAAAAGCACCATTCACAATAAAGTCAGTAAAGAATGATACGATCTTTTATCTTTAAAGTACTTATGCACAAAATACTCTTTTTTCCTTTTCTTTTTCTGCATAACTTGTCTCGAAGAATATTTTAAAACATGTCAAAGCGGAATAATTATTGTAAACTCTTTTATTCTTCGCTTGATATGTGCTATTATTAATGTGACACAGCAACGCCTGTTTTCGTTTTAATTTGTCTGCTTCCTACCCTGAATTGCCATTTAAACGCAGTAATTGTAGGCGTAAATGCTGCATATTAGTGTTTATTTACTCCTTCATTTAGTTTCATAGTTGATGAGTAATTACCATAATGTTTGTTTAAACAATATTACTGCCCACTAATATTTAACTTAAGGGCGGGATGCCAGCAGGTGTTGAAATTCTAGAAGAAATATGTCTATATACGTGGGAATGTGTCACACATTTTTTTTAAAAATTACATTATTATTTTTGGTAAGTATCATTTCAGTGGATTTTAAAGGCTCTTAGAATTTTGGAAGAATGAACAATTAAGTCGTTTTGTTTTGAGCCGACTTTACCGTAAAAGTAAAATAATAATAATAAAGCATGAAAGAAGGTTTAATGTACCGTAAAAATAGTGTTAAAAATAAAGAAAATTCAAAAATAGGTGAAGTAGTTAAGCAAAGACTGAAAAAAAAAAAAAAAAAATTGAAAGTAGGGTTTTGAGATGGGAAAAATGTGTCTGTCGGTCTGTCTCCCCCCTAAATAACTTTTTAACAAATTGTCTGATTCGAAAGATTTTTTTTTTGCATTTGAAAGATCTCAGATCTCATTTAAATATTTTACTTTTCGATTTTAAAAATTGGTTGTTCAATTTTCAACAGTTAAAAAAATCTTTACGTAATTTGCCTCTAGGCGCTACTGTTAACTCTAGGCGTAAGATCCAAGTTCCTGTGAACAAGCTTATCCGAAGAAGCTCTCGAAGTTAAATTTTTTTGCTTTGAACACTTTTTGTTCATTTTTGAACTGTTCAAAAAAGAGATTAACATAGCGCCTACGGTGAAATTTCAATCCTATATAAATCATCATCTAACAGACCGATTTACTTGTAACAAACTTTATCGAATAGATGTTATGGCGTAGAACGTGTATAAATACGAAGTTCAACCATAACTAAACGAGCCTATTTTCCTATGAAATTTTTTTGAATGGGATTTTTAAGGATATTTTCGAATGAATCAATGATTAAATGAATGCGCGAAGGATTGAATGAATAAATGAGTGAATAAATAATAAAATAAATAAGTGAGTTAAAAAAATGATAAAATAAATAAATGAGTGCATAAATGAAAAAAAAAGTGAATGAGTGAATAAATACATGAATGAGTGAATGAATGAATGAAAGAATGACTTAATATGTATTAATCGTTGGAAAAGGTATATTTGAAGTAATTAAGATCTAAAGCTAAATGAAAAAGAGAGATAGCTAGATTATAAATTTAAAGGTAGGTGTATACGGGAAAAAGCATGAAAGAAGGCTTAATGTATCGTGAAAATATTGTTAGAAATCAAGAAAAGTCAAAAATAAGTTAAGTAATTAAATAAAGATTGAAAAATAAAAAATTTGAAAGTAGGGTATTGAGATGGGGAAAAAGTGTGTCTGTCTGTCGGTCTGTCCCCCCCCCCCCTAATAACTTTTGAACAAATTGTCCGATTCGAAAACTTCTTTTTGCATTCGAAAGATCTCGGCGAGTACATCTCATTTCCATATTTTACTTTTTGATTTGAACAGTTCAAAAAATTTTAACATTAGCGCCTATGGGCGAAAATGAAGCAAATTATGTAAACTCTGGGTACAAGATCCAAGATCCAATGAACAAGCTCACTGGAAGAAGTTCTTGGCATGAAATATTGATTTGAACAATTTTTGTTCATTTTTGAACAGTTCAAAAAAAAATAACATTGACTACGAGGAAATTTCAATCCTATATAAATCCTGATCTAACGGACCGATTTGCTTGGAACAAACTTTATCGGAAAGCTCTTATGACGTAGAACATTTACAGATGAAAAGTTCATCCAGAACTAACGAGCCTATTTTCGTATGAAATTTTTTGATCGAGATTTTCAAGAATATTTGAATTAATGAATGATTAAATCAATAAGCAAAAGAATGAATTAAAAACTGAGTGAATGAATACATCAATGACTGAATAAATGATTGATTGAATGAATATGTATTAACCGTTGAAAAAGGTATATCTGAAGCAGTTAAGAACTTAAGTTAAACGAGAAAGAGAGAGAGAGAGATAAGTAGAATATAAATTTGAAGCTGGTGTATACGAGAAAGTAGGCTCGTATAGTTCTAGACGGAACTTCTTGTTTATATTTTGATGTCGTACGGCAATTTTTTTAATCATCTGCTGGGTGCAATTTTAGATAGCCCTGTTATTTCTATAGGATTTAATTATACCACCTTTTGAGCATAATTTTCCTCTTCGTTACCCTGTTTTTTTTAATTTTGAACAAGCTAATATCAAATTCAAAACTGTCACTTTCGTTGACATCGACAATTGTTTTTAGTTTTAAATACAAAAATGCTAAATGTGTTTCGCTTTCTTTCTCAAAATTAAGTTACGCAATCAACGCAAGCAGTTTTCGATGTGACTCTGAATTTTATATTTTTAAGCTTAAGGAGCATATTTTTAAGCCAAAGGAGCCTAGTGTAAGAAGATTAGTTCTATTCAAATAATACTTTGTCTTTAAATAAGTAGAAGCGGGAGAAGGAATGAGAAACGCGTGAACTAAAATTATGAAAAGAACAATTTTTTTTTTTTGTACATCTCTAAGTACTAATCGAAAACATAAAATGGAAAATAGCATATGTAAGAAGATTACGAATAATAGCAATGTGCTGTTTTTTTAATATGTAGTATAATAATGGGAATAAGCCATACGATTAGAAATGAGCATCAATTAAAATAAGCTTTATTTAAATTTGTTTCTTTAGACGTATAAATTTAATTTTCAATCATTTGCTTTTAAAAAAAAAATAAGTAAAAATCGATTTTTTTTCTCTTTACTGTTTCGATACATTTGTATTTTACCAGTGTGAAATTATAAATATTGTTTTCAAATACATTACTTTTCATTTCAATACTATTCTTGTTGTCTAATGCTTAACGTCATACATTATTATGTATTTTCATACTGCATTTATGGAACGCTCGCTCTACAGCGTTAACTAATGCCTATTCTGTTCATTTTAATTTCACGAATATTTGGTAAGAATATTAAGTAAATGCATTAACACTCTCTATATATTAAACAAATCCAAGCGTTTTCCATTCAGGTTAATGATTATTTTATGAGCGTAATTAAAACTACTCGAAATTACTGTATTACCTAGTGTAGCGTTTGGTTCCTAAAGCCGTATGCGTATCATGGTGCATATTTTCTAACATAGGGATTTAGTCACGTTGGCAAAATAATTCAAACAAACCACAAACAATGTAGAATCATAAGTGTGAGCATAATTTTAGAATTGAAGTATTGTTGTGCTACGTGGTTAGGGTTTAGATTACCCTCTGAAGATCCAATTGCTACCCTAGAGTAAATTTTGGAATTATTCATCGTAAAAGATGCATTTTTAAGATACTTGAAATAAGATGAATAAGCCAAAGATGTTTCTAAAATAGTCCACTCCCAAAAGTAGATTTAACATTTTTAATCAGAAAGTGCTGATGCATTTGAATGCACGCATTTGCACTCACTAGGACAAATTTGAAAAGAGGAACTAGATCGACTGTGATAGGTTTTCTGAAATTTTCATTCTTTCCCAAAACTCATTTATGCCCGAGATTAAAAGTTTTGAATTTTTGCATGAAATTCATATATGTGAGGTAGCAAAATGTAAAAAAACAAAATAACTTTCGTATTTTCTTGTTGCAGCATGAAAGAGTAACTAGAAGAGTAATAACAAAAAGAAAAATTACAACTATAGAGTAAACTGCAACAAAGTTACATTTACCTGTTTATAGATTATTTTTCAAAAACCTTCAGGAAAATATAAGTCAACTTTCACAAACTTATTGCAGGCAAATACCTGCAGGAGTGACTAACTGAATGTTTTCAGCGAAACTGTTATGTCTCTACGAAGCAGGCTGACGACACAAATCCAAGCACACGTGCGACCTTGAAGTCGTAGGCTAAAACTAACTTTCACTCAACTGCTGTTCCAAAAAGGGAGCAGTAGGCATAAATGGGTTAAACTACATTTACGTCATTTGTAATTGTAACGAATTGATCGGATTGATAGTTTTTCGACCAGAAAGTAACGTCTGCCTGCATGTTTCCAAGGCCGCCGACAATGCAAGAAATCGCATTTATGGAAGAAAGACAAAATAGTTAAAATAAGTTCAAATTAAATTTTAAATTTTAGTCGCTCTTCAAATTCTAAGGCTCCTAAAAATGACGAGTTCCTTCCTCTCCCTAAAATTTAATATCAGATTTTGTAAAACAGTCTCAAGTGAATGTATTTCTAGATATACAATAATACACCAGACTAAACAAATTTTCAGAACAAAATAAAACTTTTATTACTGATTACATAATATTGTTGTCCACATTTATTTCTATGCAAGTATTCAAAAATCATAAAAAGTTCCTTTAAAAATGTACTGTAAATTTTGGAAAAATCCAATAAATCCCGAAAAACACAAAAAAAAAAAATCCGTAAAGACACAATAAAACCCGAAAAAAAAAAAATTAACCCTCGAAAAAAAAGACAAATTAAACCCAAAAAATCAGACTGGGTTGGGTTTTTCCAATTTTGGTCATTGGCATATCATTCCTTAATTACAATATTTATGATCAAAAAAGCTTTTTAAAGACGAAAATTGTTGGATATCCTTAAATACTTCATTATGTAAAATCAAAAGCAACTGCAAATTTTTATTGTTCAATGTGATGCACACATTCTAAGAAGTCGTAAAATAAATTAAAAATTAACTGCAGTAAAGAAAGAAAATTGCGTCGTTCTTAGTTGAAATTCTTAGTGCCAATCCTTTCTTTCGCCTTGCCAGGGGCAAGGTTAACGAAATAAATCCCATGTTGGTAAAATTTACAACTTATCTCGGAACGAGGAAGTTCATTCGCAAGAGCGATAAGTGCCAGCCACGGGAAAAACAGTAAATATAAAATTCCTTCCAGAAACCGGTGTAACGATAGGATACACCATCTATTTCTTATGAAAGCCTCCAGTATTGTTAAGGCATTTTTTCTTTCTATTACATTTTATGAAAGTGTTTGTTCACTAACCTATACGTTTGAGTAGATTTACACCGTCTTTGGGCTTTCATTTACTTTCCTTACCTTGAAGGAGCATGAGTTTGTTTTCGCATTCTAAATTACAAATTTAGTTTTTTGTCTAATGCAAGGTCGGTTGTTAACGAAGGGTACATCTCTTAAATTTTACAAAAACAAAAATATACCAAAAATCCTCCAAATTCTGTACAATGATATTTTGATGAAAGATCGTGCTTATGTTGCATCATAGTATCACTAAGAATTAAGTCATTAAAGGGTTAAAATAGTTTCAGTCAATGAAAGAAAGCTGACGGACGTAAAAATACAAGGTTATTATAGTTAAACCTGCCCTGTTTCCACTCTATTTAGACTTGCCTACAGGTTGCTCTACCAGAAGTATGTCACTGAAATTTGCTATATGTGTATCATGACCTTGAAAATCGTAGGCGGAGGATTGCTGGCTTTTACAAAAGACCGAGGGGCAAACAGTTCACGTGAAGTAGACCATCCAGTTTCGACAAATTAGCGTATCTTGTCTTCGCGAAGTTTTCAAGATCGGGAACTGCTGCGTGTTCAAGTGCAGCGAACGAGAAAGACGTAGACTTCTGAATAAAATGTCATGAAATCAATCTAATCTCTCACACAATTTAATATTTTTTTACTTTTATTTCAGTATAACGACGTGATCTTGAAAAACGACTTTCTTTGTTGTGAAGACATTTTTAGACGAAAAGTCGCAAAGGGAGGGAAATGCAACAATGCCGGGTTTATTCGTAGAATAAACCGGTTTTCTGAAAGGAAAATTTTGTTTTCAAGTACCATATTCATGTATGAGTCAAAGTATTTTTGATACTTAAATATAACTCTTTTGTAATATTTTAATATGATTCTTAACATCTTTTCATTTATTAAGACAAATTAACATTGTCTAATCGTTAAAACATATATAAATCCTTACTTTTAAGATTTTTTTTTCCATTAAGAAAAATAAATTTGATTGAAGTACAAAATAAAGAATAACAGCGATCCAGAAACTCCTACTCTTTTTGCAGCGTTTAAATTAACAGGAACTAAATCCCTTGACGTAAATAGATGGCTGAAAAGCGGTAATCAGTTATGATGCCTAAACTCTCGTTAGAACCATTAATGGCCGTTATCTGCAGGGAAGAAGCCCATTTTCGATGAAAATTAATCATTTCGAGTGTTCCTACGTAGGAGGCGAAGATAGTATAGTTAAAGTGCAAGCAATTCTTTCTCGTGCATTCCAGGTCTTCAAAGAAGCTGGAATTTTGCACATTAATGAGGGCGAAGTTTAAGACAAGATTTGTGGATCTCAAAAATTCTATTTATAGTATTTCTATGAATGTCCTTACTAAGCTGTAACTGCAGTGAGCTACTGCTTAAAACAATGGCGTGAAAATTTGTCAGTTTACTTGTTTTCAATGTAAAGGTTTCAAATGATTTGTTAAATGAAAATGTATACACTTGATGCACTCGTTCAGGTTTTAATTGTAGTTTGGTGTGTTTGCATAAGAAATAATGTTGGATTTTTAACAAATCCGTTTTCTTTTAAAACACTTTTTTTTCAGCTTAAAGATCTACACAAGACATTTTTGATTGTAGAAAAAAAGTAATGTTAATATTCAATTATTAATTGAATTTATCTTATTGAAATAAATAATGAATGATCTTATTTCAAAAAATGGTGGCACTAATTCACATCTTTAAAATAAATATGTTAAAGTTTAATGTCTAGTAATGCAGTCAATGTTCAATAATATTTTAACCAGCTTATAAACAGTACAAACTTGAAATGACCCTAGAAGTTCAGAGACCAGTTTTAGTTGCTAGTTTAATATAATTAATAATTTTCTTTCTGTAGTAGTGTCCAGAAATATTTTTCAACGATTTAATTTGTTACTAATGATTGTTTAAGTTTACACCTATGTCATAATACATTGTGTGATACCTACAGCAATGTTTTTTGTAACTATACAGATTGGTACTACAGTAAAACCATGTTATACCGCGCCTCAGTATACCGCGGAATCAGATATACCGTGGTGACTATCATGTTCCCCGGCGTTTAAATAACCCTTTATCATTGCCATTTGAAAGTGATTCCTCATTTACCACTGTAAATAAAGCCAGCCAGAGCACACAAATATTCTAGTTATCCGTGTGTAATCTATTTTATACAGAGACGGACTGGGACCCCTAAAAGGGCGGGGGACCAACTCACCAAAGGGCGGCAACCAAAGGGCACACACACACATATATAGGATATTATCTGCTTGGCATATGAGGTTTTAATGCCTCCTTTGGAAAATTTGAACTCCTAATATCAGTCAATCAGTCATAACTTCATGGCATAACTTAGCTTGCTTTGCATGAAATGCTTTATGCTGCAGTCTTATTTGAAATTTTGTTTTAACTGGAAAACAGGGGCGAATATTCTAATCTAGGCTTAACTGATTGGATGAATACATAATTTGTAATAAAAAAATAAGTTAAATACAAAAATAATTTTAGGATTATATTAAAGTACAAGGTTGTTCTCACTTTTTATGTTAGTTCGTTTCTTTATTCCTTTCTTTTTTCAAATAGGTATAAATGAAATTATTATTAATTAATACAAGAACAAAGGAATCTACAACGAAACGAAAAATTCATTACTGCACTTTCGTATAATATGTTTCGTTTATTTTCCTTAAATATTTCTACGCCCGTTAAAATTATTCTTTAGGAACATGGAGAGAGGCACTACATTTACCATCATTGAGAAAACGAAAATGGAGCAATTTTGTTCAAAGAATCAGGCACCTTAATGAAATACTTAATCTGAGTTATTTCTTGTTTTTTAGATTTTTAACAATAACTGATTTGAGAAGTAATTTTTCGCTGGATTTTCGAAGAAAAATTATTTACAGAAGAGGGCTTTGTACATAGGAGTATAGCGTAAATCAAAACATACGCCGTTTCGAAAAAAACAGTTCTGAATAATAATAATTTAAAATTGCTACTTTGTACTGCATATTATTTTATATATTGCTTATTTTTTATTAGCAATGTTCTCATATTATTATTATTATTCAGAAACACAATTCGAAAAAATAAAATTAGCAATCGGTTTACATTTAACAATGACAGACTTTACACAGTGTCACTGAAATGTTTTTTTTTTTTTTTTGAATCTAATGTAAAAATAATATTTATGATACTTTTAGTTATTGTTTGTGGCGGATTTAAAATATGAAACAAGAAATGTATGTTCAGTTAATATTTTGATGTAATCTAAAAGTAGGAGTAAGAGTAAAACTAATCTACTTCGACCCTTAAAAGCCTATTTCTTACATTCTATTAGATAATTGTCCCGCAGTAGACCAGTCGGTAGAAGCTCGGTTCCCGCAGAACACCAAAAGTAAAGCAACACAGACTAATGTCAGTGTTTTGGAGGGTGACCTCTCGCGGCTGGTTGCTGCGGTCCGTGTACGCTAAAGGGATCTGGTGCACGTTAAATAGGTCGTGGCTCCAATGTCCTCCAAGTGAAACGATACCTCTGGGGGTGCCAATTCCAGGTGACGGTCTCTCATCTGGGAGCTGGTTCAAAAAATTAAGAGACTTTTCAAAGGGGCGGAAATAGGACTCCTGCCTACAAGGGCCCCGTTAGACTCAGGAGCAGCGTACCCATTCTTCCTCGCCACGAGCGAAGACACGACAAAAAAACATATTACATATTTTCTTTTTCTAATATTTTAAAGTTTCTGTGGCAACAGTTTATTGAGAGTAATGGTTAAGACAGTTTTGTTAATGAATAAACAAATTTTTAGCATATTAGTTACGTAAATGACACGTTAAAAATTATGTGTTAATAAATATAATCATACCTATTGATTCTTGTGAAATATAAAATTTTTATAATTTATTTTAAAAAAATAATAATAAAAAATTTCAGGCAAATTTAAATGTTTGGTAAAAATCATGATTTTTTTTAAATGATTTACATTACTGATTTAAATCACCGATTTAAAACATTTGATTTAAATCAAAGATTTAAAACTAACTAACTCCCTGACATTGCCTCCCATATTGAACCATGGCCTCCCTAACAATTTTCCTCAAAAGCCCTCTGTCTTTCACTTTTTCATTCCAGTTTCGGATATTTAGATTTTTAAGGTCTTTCTCCACCTCGTCTAACCATCTTTTAACCTGCCTTCCTCTTTCTCTCTGGCAGTGGCATTGTCCCTTGAAAATATCTTAGTGCCTCTGTTTTCCTCCATTCTCTCAAGGAGTCCCAGGCATTGTACCGTTTTAAAACACTCGATTTAAATAACCGAACCCTGTAATTCTATTTGTATGAAATTTATATAATATAAATATATATATTAACTTTACTTTTAAGATAGTTGCGATAAAAAATATGTGTTAATTTTTTGGTTATCAATATAAATAAATAAAAATCGAAACAATAGTTAAATTATATTAAAATTAGATGCGGAATCTTAAAATAAAAATAAGCTAAAATCAGATTTTAACTGAGTCAAATTAGTCTGGTTTGGAGCAAAATACAGAATTTGAAATAAAATAAAAACAAATAAAACTCAAAATAAAGTACCGGAGCAGAGTTCCACCTAATAGAAAAGTGTAGAAACGCCTTATCGACCCCACTGTATCCCTACTTATGCATTTAAATCTCTCTACATTAAATATTTTTTTTATTAGTTATTCAATGAAGTGTCGTGTCACTTGTTTTTTGAAATTTAGGGCGTAACTTTTTGAAAAATAAATGAATTTGTTTCTATTGTAGTAACTGCATCCCCGTGTATTATTTCAACTGAACATCGCCCATATGCCTTTTTTAATTTAAATATAGCTCTTATGTTCGAGTCTGTCTACACTGTGTACGTGCTCTACCCCAGGCCCCGCCTCCGCTCAACATCACAAAATAAAAGGCAGTTATGTTATAAGGCAGAAAATGGGGTCAACAAAATTTTATTCACGTTTTTCAATGTTACTTACAAGCAATGATTCCCAAAATGTGCGCCGAGGATCTGAAAAATCTTCACAGGGCGCCACGTAATATTGCATCAAACTTTAAAAATAATTAGAAGTTTGTTTATTATGAAGCTTTAGCAATACTTCGCAGTGCCCTATAATAAAAACAAGGGCTATACAATGCAGGTACACTAGTTTTATTTATTTCACACGTTACTTATGATTAGTAGAGGTGTCCACAGTTTCAGAGCGTTCGTGTACCCCCCTAAATAACTACGGAGCCCCTCAAAATCGACAACCCAACAAATTGGCAAAAAAGTCAACCTCCCTAGCAAAAACATTTCAATGGCTAAGTCTGCGACATGATCTCCCTTGTGACTAGTCAGACTTTTACTTAGGGAAGGGAATATATACTCCAAAACGGGCGCCTCGACTCGACCCTCGATAAGTGTTCGCGGATCCTCATAGAACTACTATAACATAACACTTATATTCTCGACTTTCCCCTCACCCCTTCCCCGAGCCTTACCAAAACGTAGACCTGAAGCTATACGTCCTAAAGCCTTCACAAAAGTGGTTTTGCGTGGGAATGTCGATTACCTTTTATTTAAATCAAGATTTTGTCGTCTCGGATTAAAAGCAAATTATTTCATTTTATTTCTCTTACTGTAAATTATTAAGGGGGAAAATGTCGCAAAGATTTCTTTTTTTTTTTTTTTTTGTGGAGGCGTCTAGATGAAAGGGCGCACCGGGATATGTCCCGGTGGGCCAGTCCACCCCTGCTTTTATAGCGCAAGCAATCTTTGTGTTCCAGATTCTTTAGCATTCCTGAAAAGTAAACATATTCCCCAGTGAGAAGTGTGTTTCTCCCCTTCCAAATCTATTTTTTTCTTAAAACCTCTCCCCCTTCACAATCCCTTGTGGATAACAGAAAGAAATTTTTAAGCCCCTTTTTTTCTAGGAACACAATTGGTTTATAACCTATCGCTTGATAGACTGATTGTACAGTTGAGATGTGTGCTTCTTGCACAGCAATTACAGTGAATAAAATGGCAGCAAAGAAGAAGAAAAAATTATACTATAGAAGAAAAGTTACGAGTAATTGATAAAATTCAAAATGATGCAACAAAAGTGAGTGTTGTTTGGATAATATGGTTTTGCGGTATAGTTTCACTATACCGCGGTTATGCTATAACGCGGGTGCCAAACAAGTCCCCCGACACCCGCGTTTTAACGGTGTTTTACTGTACTTGCTATGTGTCAGTGTTTAGAGCACAAAATGGTAACCAGAATAAAATCTTCGCTTACACTGTTGAATCAATTCTTGTTATTGGGATAAAATGGTTTATTTTCAAGAATATCAATCTCGGGAAAAGCCCCGAGTAATACTGACTTAGATTTGGAAAACTGAGTTTTTATTTCTTAAGTAATTACCTATACCTTTTCCCCTATCTTATCAATTTTCTTAAAAATGATACTCAACGATCTCTTTTTTGAAACCACTAAAAAGCGAAAGAAAAACAAATGTTCGTGAGGCAATACACTAGCAGAAAAATCACAAGTGCAAAGCAAGATTACGTCGGCATTGAGAAAAGTTGGTCTCTAAGAAATCGAACTCGGGTGGTCTGCACGGTACGCCAACCCTCTATCCATTGAGCCAGGAACAATCACCGGGAAAGTTGGATTATATCGCTTGCAAACGTACTAGCTGGGAGTCCTGAATACTTCTGTGAAAAGTTTCTACATAGTTCAATTCAGAAGAGCGCTAGTTATCCACGCGTCCATTCTGTTTTCTAGATTTGCTGCGTCCGATCTCAATCAACGAATCAATCATCCTGTATTCTTGCTCCGAAGAGATGAACAGGCTATTCGCATTATTGAATCGCTCTGACGTCTTGCACAATGAATAGCTCCTTAATTTTTATACGATACTATTGTTCTAAAGAATTAGTTGTTAAAAAATGTCTGTCATAATCACGAAAGTAAATTGCGGTATAAATTTTTGATTAATTTCAGTAAAAATAAAATAATATTTGTCTTCGCTGTAACAATAATTTCTAAGCAAGCATCGTTACTGAGAACGGCACTTGCTCCTTTTAAGTCAAAGTTACTTTTTAAAAAAAAGGTATATTTTCTCATATGTGTAATGCAAGTGAAACGCCATTCTCTTACACATGACGAAAGTCTTAATATATATAGTGGCGTGCAAAAGTTTTGGGCCATCCTATTTTTCGTACGCATTGTACAGATATATGATGGTGAACGAAATATAAACGGTCAATTATAATAGATTTTCACTTATATTTGAAAAGAATGAGTTACATACATTGATATTACTTTCAAATAATCATTTTTGTTCAACATTTTTTTTATTTTTGACTGTGCAAAAGTATCGGGACAAATACTTCCTTAAAAAAATATCAAAAAGAATAAAGGAGAATTGGGGTAAAATGTCTTGTACTCCTTCACTCGACTCAATACTTTGTTGCCATGCCCTTAGCAGCAATGACTGCAGCGCTCCGACGAGGCATTGAGTTGATTAACCGTGAGATTCGTTCTTCTGGCAATTTTTCCCCTCTTGACGCAAATGGTTCCCCAATTCCATCTTGTTGGAGTGATTTTTCGTTCCAACACGAACCTACAAGTCTTGCCACAAGTGTTCGATGGGATTTAAGGGGCCGTTCATAAATGACGTCACGCTTCTTTCCCATATATTTGACCCCCCTCCCCCCTTTTCACAATATGTCACACTTCAGCGGACCCCCCTTTGTCACGCGTCACGCTATGTTGCATAATGCATGGTGTCACACTTCTTGTTACCCCCTTCCCTCCCCTTGTCACAATTTCATTAACCCCCTCCCCCCCTCAAAGCGTGACAACATTTATTAGTGATCCCTAAGTCCGGTGACTGCGATGGCTAGGCTAGGATGTAGACTTTTCAGCTCTGAAGAAAAATTTTCACAAGACGCGAAGTGTGTTTTGGATCGTTATCTTGTTCAAAAATCCAACCACGAGGCAAATTTTTTCTTGCAAATGGAAGCATATGGTCTAGCAGAATGTTGTTGTACATTGCAGTGTCCATATTGCCGTGAATTTCCACCAGCGGACCAACGCCATCAGCAAAAAAAGCTACCCGAACTTTGTTGTTCCCACAACCGTGTTTAACAGTAAGAGTTTTATACCTTACATTATATCTGTTACCTGTTGGACGCCTTACGTACTTCTGACCATCCCTTTCAAACAATTGCAATTTCGATTCATGAGAAAATAGGACTTTCCGCCAATCTGATGCTGTCCAGTGCTGATATTTTTTCGCGAACACCAACGTAGCCTTCTTATTCTTTTTTCTGATAAATGGTTTCTAGACTCCAATCAGTCCTACAGCCTTCAGGCGTTGAGACACCGTACTCTGACTAACATCGGCAAGATTTTCACTTCGTAATTCCCGTCAAACGTTGGCCGCGCTTTTTCGCGGATCGACAACACACTTTCTTCTTATAATTTTGTCGAAACGACTCGAAGTTTTTCGCGGCCTGCCGCTCCGATTTCTATCACACAGTAAGTTTGTTGTTTTATACTTAGAAATAATACGATTAACAGTACTTTTACCGAAAGATAAAGCCCTTGCAATGAAACTTGAACTCTTTCCTTCTGAAGAAAGCTTCACCATGATTTTGCGAACCTGAATAGTCGTGTCTTTCGGCATCGTTGCCACAAGAAGACTAATTTTCCTTTGGGTATCATGTTTTGAAACCAGCGAGCGTAAAAAAATAAATAAATCGGGAGTACAGATTCACGGTGAGTAGTGGCCCGATACTATTGCACATAGACGAAAGTCATTTTACGTAGTACACGTAGAATATGCAATGAACCAATGTAATATTTGATGTTTCTGTGTATATTCTAACTCTCTCATATATTTTGGACAATGAACGAGTGGACGAATAAACTTTTTTATCAATCCAATGGAAAAATCAGGGTGGCCCGAAACTTTTGCACGCTACTGTATAAACATATATACTTTTTCGAATTGCAAGAGATCTGTCTCTGAAGGCGACTTTATGAATGAATAAATGGTTTCAAGAATTCAAATGTAATTTCATCATTTTTTCGATGACTGTAATGTTACAGATTTGGGTTAGTAAGAACTTATCAATTAAGAATAAATAAAATAAAATAGGTTAAAAAATGTTTTAAATTACGCGGTTTTATAATAATAGGACACTTAAATAATTATAAATTATTCAAATTATTTTACATTATCTGTCTACTAAAAATCAAGCACTTTTGATGGACACTAATTTATACAATACAGCAATGCATTACATATAATTAAAACAATACAGGGAAAACTTTAAAAGCATTGCAGAAACAGTGTAAAAAATGTTCAGAATATTTTTCCAAAATTAATCACTAAATATATGTCGTTGGCCCATTCCTCATTTGCTGTAACAACGTCAAAACGCGAAAGCATGATGTGAGATATTTGGGTTAATAATACAGGTCAGTTGCAATTCATTATTCGAAAACATATGATTTTTTAGTTGGCAATACAGGGGTAATTGCAATGATTAATGCGAATATTCTGCAATAATAACTTAAAAGTCCGAAATATTTGATATTTCGAATTATGACGTTGTTGCACAAACGAGCGATATGTTCAGAACGTAATAGTTATCATAAAACATAGGTTAAAAAAAAGTTAGAGACTTAGAAAATATTTAAAAGTGTTCTTGTTTTTTCCCCTTTAATTGCTACTTTTCTTGCTATATGTATTTTTTCGATAATTTTAGTTAATATTCTTTCAATAAAAAAAAACCGGAAGAATAACTCTATTTTTATTTAGTTAAAATGTGATCGATTTTTTTACTCTGTTCACATTAACATAATCTATTGTTTCATATTCTTTGTGTAGTGCTTTAATTTCTCTGTTTTTCTGAAAGCTATATTTTCGCTTAATGATTGTAGTCCCCTGTTCTCTCTCGGGTCTCTGGACAGCATTAATAAAAAGCGGGTGGAGACCACCATTAAGCGGATTATTATTTACTCCAGCGCAATTAGCAAAATGTTTTTTTTTCCTCATTTCTCTCTAATTTTTACAGTTAAAAAAAATCAAATTCCATGAGCTTTATTATTTGAGGACAGTTTACTTATAGATACACTATACACACACAAACGGAAATTTTCCCGGAGTTACACTTGAATAATACTAATTTTGCTGTTTATTGCTTATTTTTGAGATACAGTTGAATTCATGAAATCGCTTCCTATATTTTAAAGTTTGGTAACATGCAAAGTAGTACTCTCAACTACTGAAAGTTCTTGGAGGTTCTTACCCAAAATAATTAGTTCTTTGAGTTCACTTCTAAGTTGCTAAGGCAGATTTACCAGGTAATTTAGACTAGTATTTTAGACGTTAAACTGATCGTATCTGGAAATCTTTGGCTCGAATATTAGATTAGAATGCATAAACCGTTTATTGTACACATTTTAAGCATATTTACTGCAACAAAGATGGTCTCTTGATAAGACAGTTTCCATCCTGAATCAGTATCGTTTTTTGGGACTTCTCTGAACAACTGTTTAATAGAATGGAAGTAAATCTTGGAATGCTGACGTGCAAAGACAATCAATTGCAAGGCTGAAGCTCTTGTTAAAACAATTAACGGGCGTTATCTATTAACAGAATGCGGCAACCTGCCGCTGATGAATTAATCATTTCGAACGCTCCTCGTGCGGGATGAGCTGATGTTATCGCTGACGGCTGAACGAGCTGACAATTCTTACTCTGCCACTCGAAACTGTTGAATATCATAAATTAGTACTATGTTAAACTGATAAATTAAAAACAATGTAAATGCCATTTTTTACTGTCTTGAAATAATTGTTATTATGCCTAGAAAATAATCATTCTAACTTCGCACCTGTTAATTTAGCCATGTTTGCATTCAAACCTCCATCTCATTACACGATGTTGACCTAAACTGTCATTTGAAATGTCCCAATTCATCATATCCAAATTTATGTTAAAATGCGAATAAAATTGAATAACACATTTATTTCGTTTCTGAACAAATCTTATCCTGTTAAATAAGAATGACTGTACTTTTGAAAGAAGAAAACATTTTAACTGTATCAACTAGTAGAACTTTGAGGGGAGGAATTACAGGTCTTGAGTTTATGGCGCAAGGCTACAAATGGTATATAATCCATCTTTACCACTGAATATTAGAGGTCTTTTGGCAGTAATGCACTGGATTTGCAGAGGAGATTCGAGGGATCAAAACTCATCGTTGCAATCTTACTCCCCTCCTCATCACACACAACATCTTCATAAACGTACTTCACATTTTTCAAAAGTCAAAAATAAAAAAAAAAACATCAGTTGCGGTGAAATAAAGCAATAAGGAGGCTCCTTGATTGTTTAAGGAACGTTTCCTTGTCATTGCTACTGTGTTTTTTTTTTTTCTGGCTGTACTCATTTTAATTATATATTAAAATCTAGACATCTCTTCTTTTCAATTCCAATAATGAAAATGCTTTGCCAAAAAATACCTAATGGCCAGGAGCAAAGTTGGGTTACAGGCCTTTCGGTTTTACGCCACAGGACCAAAAACTTTCCTATTTTTAATTTTTTTTACATTCCGTTCTTTAAATCAGTATTGTTAGTGTTATTATTATTATTTGACATTTTCCTATTTAGTATCCTCATCTCATTTATCATCATTTAAACGATTGTATTTTTACATTTTCCTTTAAACTATTGTTTTGTGACAATTTGGGTTAGTTCATAAATGACATCACGCTTTTTTCCCATATATTTGACCCCCTCCCCCCTTTGTCACGCGTCACGCTATGTTGCATAATGCATGATATCACACTTCTTGTTACCCCCTCCATTCCCCTCCCCTTGTCGCACTTTGTCACAATTTCACGAACCCCCTCCCCCCCCCCCCCTCGAAGCTTGACATCATTTATGAATGATCTATTTCGAACAAATGCTTCTCGTTTTATAATTTTATCCGAGCGATACATTTTTGAATATTCTCTTTAAACTGATGAACAAAAAAACGAAAGAAAAAATATATTGTCAGAGAAATGAAAATACACCCTTCATCCATGATTGCGAAAACATTTAATTTTTCAAAAAGAAATTCAATTTTTAAATCTTCATAGCACAAAATCTTCTATTTTCACATATAATAAATTGCATATTTTCGGGAACAGAAGAGAAAGCACGGGTTTTTAAATTAAAAACAATGAAATGATTACATGTACTAAATTGTTTCTACACTTTAGAATACCAACTTCTTTTCACAAACCTCGCTTGCTCCTTATTTCGTCTAAATGTTTCGAAAAAACGTCATTATAATCCACTTCGTAATTTACTTTTCTCTGAAACCCTGGTACTTGTATCAGTTTTAGCATTAATATAAACATCTACGAAAGCGCCATTTTAAAAGTGTATTGTTTAAATGTTCCTTTAATTTTCGAAGCGGCAAAAGTCTTCCTATGAAACCAAAAATTTACGTCTAAGCTAACAAATTATTTACGTAATTATTCTAACATTATCTTAGTAGAACGCCATCCTAAATAACTACCATAAAAGTTTTTCGTACTTTAATTCAACCTGTGAAATTCGTATTTATGCTAATTGCGCTATGTTCTATGCGCTAATTCTTACATGAAGATCTCACTCAAGTAAATTCATCATCCTCTTAGCATAAGAGTCTTCACTTAAAATGATGAGTAAATGTATGTTTAACACGCTTTTATTATCTTCTTTGGTTTATTCAAAAACCTTTGTGTTAAAGATTTCGAATTTCTCACTGTGTTCCTCCTCTTATGGTTTCTCAATTTTGTTATATTTTGTAATTTTACACCGCTTCGTTCCGGACTTGGATTTTTAATCATATTCTTTGTTAGACGTTTTATGCTTACGTGCAACCTTTTTCTTCCATAAGAAATTGCACTAAAATCTAAAATTTTCATCATTAAAGAGCTTATAAAAGGAAGATGTTGCATAATAATTAAATTAATTTCACAAAAATAGCTTTTAAATTTATTGCCCATTACTTTTCTCTATTTTATATAATTAGCATCTTCTGCTCGATGCTGCTGCAGTGAAAATACTAAAATCAATCATTAAACCTTGTTAAATATTAATTGAAACATCTTTATCATGGAAAAAATAATAAGAAAAATAGTAATTTAAATAGAAAATAAAAGTTTTAATTAAAAAAAAACACCATAAAACTCGGTGTCATTAAAAATAAAATGTCCTGTCTCAGAGAGAAGAGTTTTGAATTTAATGAATTTACCTTTTTTGTTTTTAGTTAGCAATACAGGGACATTCAAAAAAAGGGGATCAGATTTCAAACATTTATTACTTCCAAAATACAAAAGATAAGAAACACAATTCAAACGCTCCTGGAAATAGAAAATTTTCATTTTTTTATGCATTTATTAGGAGCGCACACGACAAATATCAAACACTTCAACCGCACACTAAAAAGGATTTCCTGTTGTGTAGCCATTTTAAGAACTACAGATAATGACAAGCAACAGCGCCAACGCGGCCGTGATTGGAATTTCTACCTGGACTGCTCAAATTTTAAACTTTTGTCTGTCCACGAACGTCGGAATGATGGTTCTACCTTTTGTAATTTGAAAGAAAAAAATGTCTGCCATCTGAGCCTTCTTTTTGAATAGCCCTGCATCTCAAAGGAGGAATAAAATATACATTAACGTGAAGAAAGAAAGCATTTATTATATTTTTGTGATACGGTTCAACGCCTGGACCATTCACAAATCTTGTAATAAACACTTTAAAAACGAAATGATTTACGCCTGCAACCTTTAAGTACAGGCTATTCGTTTTCAGTTTGACCGCGGCACAACATTTATCTTAGTTGAGGTTATGATTATTACAATTTCCTTAGGTGCAGAAAACGAAATTTATCGCATTCCGGCTTTTCTTTTGTGTGCCAGAATCTCCGCGATGCAAATTCCTGGTTGACGTGGATGGATTGAACAGAGGGGGATTTGTTTCACTCCTCTCGCTGGCAAGCATGGTTGTTACTACAATTAGTGAACATTATCTGTTTGGAGAGCGTGGCTGCTCGGATGCGACAAATTAATCATTTCAAATAAAAGCTTGTTGGGTATGAGTTGAATTATGAGGTAGTAGGTCAAAAGTCATCGCATTCATTCAGTTCACCACAGAGATATTGTTTAAACCTGAAGGGGGAGTACTTTGCTTAAATACACCATAAATTTCGTGCATTTAAAGCACCATCTTATTCACCTGTTGTTGGATAAACAATTATCTTTTCCTTTTAACAATGGATTTATATTGCGTGAGCTTTAAGAAAATCCTTAAAATATTTCTAGTAATTTTGATCGTAAAAGTGCTAGTAAAACTATTTTGCTTTGATGAGCACCGTGAAAGAAATTAAATCCTTAAAATATTAAATCTCTCATATTGATCCCAGTGCCAATATTTTTCCCTTCGTTTAAACAAAAACTGACTTCGAATGAATACCAAGAGTTACTAATATTTGCATATAATTTTCTTCCTTTCTTCTATTTTCTTCATTGAAAACTGCATCAAAGAATGTTTTTGAAAACATCTCTTCAGAACTTTTTAAAATCAAATATTATTTTACGGGATTTTTTGCGTATTCATACGAATCTTCGACATTCCTTTTTGTTTTTAACTTCTGCTAGTGTTTATTTATGTAATAATATTATTTCTTTTATACTATAATGCATTAGAGTAAATTAAAATAAGAAACTAGGTAAATACTAATGTAAGTGTTTGTTTTAATGAAATGTGTTTTCGTTCCACTGAAAAATTTAAATTTTGTGTGCGTGGCATGGTTTATAATAACATCAGTATGTTGGCGGCATAGTTGTTACAGGAATATTTATATATATATATATATATATATATAAACACAGTGCATTGCTTTAAAGTGTTTTCATCGTACAAAGGCAAGTTGGCTACCTAATGAAAATATATAGAAAAAGGCAATTTTATTTTATTTTTTTTATTTTTTTTTTTTTTTATTTGTGTATTTATTTGATTTGGTTATTGTGCAAAGATGAGCCGCACTCTGAAAAGTATTAAAAGTACTTTGAAAATCTCAAGAGGTTTTAAGAAATATTTTCTTATTTTCGCAATGCAATGATTAATTAATTATTAGCCGGAAGATGATTTCATAATTTCTGCAAACTCTTACTACTAAAGTACTAAAACTGATGGATTTCTAAAAATTAAATGGACAATATCAAACTTTTTTTTCAATTGTAAATAATGTTTTTCCCCTTTTTTTCAAAAACCACATTGCCTCAACCAATTATCCGACTCGTCATTCTTAAGACCTCTTTGTGCAAGAATATTTTTTAAAAAATAAATGTAAATGCTGCATTACTTGGAAATTTAACAGCAACCTATTTTATTATAAATATTAATTACTTTAAATGGATTGAAATATTTTATCTTCGAATATTTATTTCCACCTGCTCCCGCTTCTCCATTTGCAGAAGTGAATGCACTTGAACGTACTTGAAAGATTTTATTGTTTTCTTAATGTTCCTTTCTGCGTGTTATTTTCGTTCTGCATAGAATCTGCAACTTCTTTCAAATAACATTCGATCGTACACTCGTGCTCAGCTTCTTCTTCAAGCATTACACGAAACTGCTTCTGTTATTTATCAAAGGGTTTTCGTTTTTAGTAAACATATATGACGCCATTTGAAAGAAAATGCATTGATTTTCCTTAAAAATGGCTCGTTTTTTAAAAAGAATTCTTCTGATTTATTTTTCTATCTACAATCACAAATTTTACAGACCTTGATTTTTACAACTTTAAATAAAATCAAGTCACGTTCATTTACGCCTAACAAGGCAAGTTCAAAGTAAAACTCTTATGTAAAATAAATATTAATTACACTGAAAGTTTTACTAATGTAGTAAAGAATATAATTATTTCTTTTTTCTTTAAGCTTGTCTTACTTTTTTAACACGTTGACTACCAACCTACGAGATAACTCGTAATAGGTGATTTTGTTGAGACCAAATTACAAGTTGTCTCGTTGTTGCTGACTTTTTTTCATTTTTCAATATATTTATAGAAAGTTAGTAATATTTTACTTAATAAAATGTTTTGTACAATATGTTGTAATTAAATTAAACTATCGTCTGGAGATCCATTAACTACAAACAGCGCTGGAAGTCAACGTGTCGGCAGTCAACGTTTTATCTCTTCTTAGCACTATTTGACTAGTTACATTTCATTATTTTATTCATAAGAGACGATATATCATAAAATGAAAATTTAAAAAATATATATTTTATTTCATTTATTGTTATTATTTTACTTTTCTTTTACTTCTACTTTTCTTACACAGAACAAAAGCATAGAAGTGTCAACTTTTTGCTTCCTTTTTTAAGTTATAGTAATGCCGACACATTCTTCATTTAGATAAAAAATTACTTGAATAACATTTTGAAAGTTTTTGATTAGCTTATTCTAAATGTAGCATTAAGAGGGAAAAAAACAAATTAGAATTAAAGTTTAAATTCAAAGCCAAATTTAAAGTACTAATAGCAGATTCCAGGAATCTTTCAAATTAACCATTAGTGAAATATCTATGAATAGTAATTTCTCTGATTATATAGTAGCGTGGGCAATTTGCAAAGTAGAACATCATTTTTGGAGAGAAATTAGATCTATTGGCTGTTTTTTATACTACTGTTTTAGAAAGTCGGTAAATTCCTAAATATCTGTGACCAAACTTTAGCTAATAATTTGCTTTTTCAAAAATGGTAAATCGACCTTTTTTTAGATTTTGATCCATAGAATGCATTGAAAAATAACACGCTATATTATATTTTTGTTTTTATTGCAAATTACAGTTGAGCTTGTCTCAGAAATCAAATAATTTAATATCATTGCTCTTTAACATTTTAAATTCTTTGATTGTCTCAAGTTATGAATATTGCAGTTTCTTAAAATCTAATATGAGATAATGAGATGCGATCGTTGCGATGAAATATGGAAGAATCTCAAAATTAAATGTCATAAACATTTGAGAGAAATGTATCGTGCTTGAGTAAAAATGTAAATATTTAGACAAAACCACACATCTTTATTTCTTATTATTATTTTAGAGTGATATGTCTTATCATCGGTCTCAACAGTTAAGCTTCCACGGCTGTTTTTTTGGTGTCACTTATTTATTTAATTGTCTTACGATCTCTTGCATAAATGTCATTTATGTTATTTACTTATTCAATCAATGAAGACCGAATAAATAATGAATCTACAATTCGAAACAAACAACATAAAAAATAATGGGAGAAACTACCGTTGATGTCCCTCTTGCGAATCCCTCTCCCCCTCGTTTTGCCAAAATGATTTGAGATTACTCCCCTGCAGTTTTCGAAAGAAACGACGTTCTGCTCAGTGATCAAACAATATTGAACATAAACATCTATGCTTCTGTGGTACTTCCTTGTGTTTCCTCTAGCTATGTGACAATTCATATTTAGTATTTTTTGAAGCGCAGCGCTTATCTGTGTTTGAATTAATTTCCATAATCGAAATTTCATGGGGTTATTTGATATGTTACTTAGGCTCATAAAACTTGTACTCTCAAGGCTAAAAAGAAAAATGAAAAATCATGCGCAGTCTTATGCAGCTAGACAGCATAGTTGCTGCATTTAAAGCAAGATCCTGTTACGTTTAAAGAAGGTGGGGTTATGCATACTTTAAGAGCGACACACCCACGACAGAACGTGGTGTTTTTCTACTCCTTTTTTTTCCCTTCGACTCATTGAGCAAATCTAGCAGGCAATTAAATTTAAAGCAAGTTGCCTTCGACTAGATTTTGCAAAATAAAACAACAAAAGAACCACTCTTTCTAATGCCTTTGTTTCGTTTCTGCTAAGAAACTATTGATGCTATCTAAGAAAGATTTTAATATTATTCGTGATACATTTTATGACATAAAAACTTATAATTTACAATTATATCATTGAATTAGGCCGAATAATTCAATTTGATTTATTTGATCTATGTTCAATTACATTCTTCCTTCAATTTAGAAAATACTAAAAAGAAAAAGCTTCTGAAAAACACTTTAGTAAAAGCTATATATCACGTACACAGTACTATCTTTCACTAGTCAACTCGGATACTATGCATAGAAAAATATTGCCAGAAACCTAACTTCCAATAATTCAGCTTGACATACATGCAGTTCAGTTTAAACTTCTTAGTCTTAGTAATGTCACTACACTGTAGAAAAAATCTCCTGAAAATAACGAGAAAAGTACGGCAGCAGAGTTGCCGGAAATATTCCGTTTCTGATAATATTTTCCGGAGATTGGATAGAAGTTCCATTTGTTTTTTCTCCGTTAATCTAAATCAGGTTATGAAAATACAGCAACCGTAAAACGGAAAAGTTCCGTTCTCGTATTTTCAGGACGTGATATTTCCGTTTTTGGAAGGAAAAACCATATATTGAAGCACTACTGTTCTTCCATTAAAATCAGTCAAAAAACACTCTGAAAATTGAGGTTTTTTAACAGTGTGTGTCCCAATTACATTGAGATGAGTAATTAACGCTGAAGGAAGCAGCTCCTAAAAATGTTGCCCCGTGAAGGCAGAAGTCCGATTTTCGTCGCTTCCGATAGATGGTATCAACAATCTATTTCTACCACCACAATTAAGCATAGTACTTAAGGGGAGGGAAAGTCTCCAATTCACTGGACCTATGGTAACAGTTCCACTGTTAAAAGAAAAATCCCGTAAAATATACGGCTTTAACCTGCAGCTGGGTTGGTTGTGGAAAACCGTAAAAGTTACGAGTAAATCTGTAGTACGGCTTTTTACCGTAGGGGAATATCTTTACGTTAAAAAATAGTGTGCGATTACATATTTACTTCGTAACTTTTACGGTTTTCCACAACCAACCCAGCTGCCGGTTTAAAACCGTAAATTTTAAGAGATTTCTTTTTACAGTGTGGCGACCGACACTAAGCAACCTACGGCCATTTAACCCTTCATCTACTGACGGTATTATAAGTACCATTCTTTATAAATTCCATCCAGCAACCATTTTTACCAATATTCTGATGGTACTTTGCAGGAACACTCCTTGAATTTCACATTTTCAGTACACATATCAGCAAAGGTTCTATGAAGAGTATCTTAGCGAGGAAAGGCATATAGTTTTGAAACCGATGCTGTATTTTGAACTGCCATTTTGTTCAGATTGCTCCTCTTTTTAGGATTTCGCTCCAGAAAAGCGGTAAAATTCACGAATTCAGTCACTGATTATTTTTTAATGTGTTAGTTAAGAACTTAAACTATTTGACGAAATATTTTGATTACAAAGTATATGTAATTAATTTCAGAGTACAAATACTTTTAGGCACTTATTAGTTGTTAAGAAATAAATTCTTATAGACTGAGCATTTTATTTGTGTAAATCCCTTAATTTTTAGTGTAAATACCCAGACAAACTATTTATGTAAAAAAAAAAAATACTGCAGCTCATACTGCAGTAGATAAAGGGTTAAACTTCTTAGAGGATCACAAATGAAAAAGATATCTTTTGGGGACTTACGTGGTGTTCTTAGAACCCTACGCATAGTATAATTCCTGATTTTGCAGATACATCATGCAATAATAGTGAACGTTATTTTTTTAATTTTTGATGTAAAGAAAGATTTGTGTAATATCAGAATCATTGAAACTAACAAAGTGCAACTGAAATAAGATATAATGATGAAACAACTTAAACGTTTGTGTTCATTTCAGATTTCATCTGTATAGTTAATCTAACTTCAGATCAAAAGCAACATAAACATATATTAAGTCTCAAAAGTAGTGCGAACATTTCAAAAGTATGAACTACCAAACCTTGTGAGTTAATAACATTTCATGACTCAAAAATTTCTTATTTAATAAAAACTCTCGGTAATAACATGTGAAAATATCAACAATTTAACTTTCTCTCAAGTCCAGAAACTTTCCTATAAAAATTTCGTCACGTTTTTCCATCATAATATCATCATAGTTCTTTGCAAATGTAATCTTTTGCATAAAAAGCAGCGAAGTGTCATTAAAAACTTCGATCTTTACATAATAAAGCTATTGTCTTGAGAGAAAGAAGCCTCTGAATTTCCGCCTAACTTAACTAGGCCTCGGAAATTCTTTCAATCGAAGTTCCCTGAATAATCATCAAAATGCCATTACAAAATGGCAAAATTCTGTTTACGTACGCCTTAAATAAATGCTTGCGCCCCGAACCAATCAATTCTTCATTGTATTGTAAAATGAAGAAACTTTGTTTTCCCAGAATAATTTCTTCCACTGGTGAGCCAATCAATTCGCAACTGTTTGCTTTCGAGCTATTGTTCTAGAAAGTTTTAGGTCAAACAAATTTAAGTGCTTCGAGATTAAAAGTTAAAGAAAATTCTTTAAAGGAATGCATTTAGAATGCCAATAAAAATTCATTGATGAAGAATGCATTAGTAATTTAAATTTACTAAATTAGTTCTTTTATTTCTAGAAGTTTTCCGCAGGATAGTTGTTTGAGTAAATTTAAATAGCTCAGCCAAATATAATTTAATAATACGATTTAATTCTTTTGTTAAAGGAACTTTATTTGCTAAGTTATCCTAGCTAGCAAAATCTTATAGTCTTATCTTTCTCGTTTGCAGTAAATTATTTGATTATTTTCATACACGAATGTAATAAAAAGACCAAATACCTTTAGGTTTATGGTCCTTTTTTATGTTCCTTGGTTTAAAGCAAACTTATTTATTAGAAGGAATATTACCTAAGTGTTTCAAAACGATAACAAATAATTTGACTGGAATTAACCAAATCTACATTTTCTTTTTCTTTTTTGTTATATGTGATTTCTTTGTTCTAAATACTGTTTTCTTTTTAATTTGGTCAACAATTTGCTATTCAAGTAGTTCATCAGTTAAAGATTAATTATTTCTTCAACATTTTAAAGAAATATATTTTCTATTAACTAATCAACGCGCATTAGCAACAAAAAAATCAACATGTAATTTTAAAGTAAAAGCACGATTGGATGTTTTAAGAACGTAGAACCAAAAATAACTAACCTGTATTTTAGAAATCGAGCTGTAGTGTAATATTGTAGGATCGAATGAATTTTAAATGAATATTTGCCATTTCAAAGTAATGAGTCGTTGTAATTTCATTGTAAATGAAGTTTCTTTGAACACTTTAAGATGCTTTCTACGAAGCGAATTTTATGCAGTCAAATTTGTTAACATTCCTAAAACATTTCACGAGTACCAAAAACTACAAAACCGAGTTTCTTTAACAAATTTTTCTGGTTAACTTTTTCCTAGCAATTTTTTTTTCCTTCACAAAATACGGAAAACTAGGCAATGAACAGTTCTGTGCGCCATTTAAGTGACTAAACATTAATTAATCATAAAACGGATGTCATCAATCACTTTCAATGTGTAAACTACAGTATTTTCCGCTACTGAAGAAGTTGAAGTATTTAAACATTTCCTACAATCTTGTTACTATGTTATATATCTTTAAAAACTACTTTTTTATCTAATTTAATCCATGTAAATCGTGTGCTTAGAACATTACGAAAATCACTTTTGTTAAAACAAAAGAGATACCACAGTTATACAAGAAGTAATTATTGCAGCAACTCTCTACCATTTATTTACATGTAATAAGCACTACAAAACTCTTATTCTACGCTGAGGTTAGTTATTTTGTCTGTCAACGTGTAATGAAGTACTTGCACGATAAAATCTATTCTAATAATGTACACCATTCAATGAGAAGTTGCAAAATAACCAACGACTACATAATAATATACTTGTTTAAATTCCGGAACAAAGATTCTTTCCCCAAATGTTTAAAACTTGGTTAATATTTCATTGTGATCTGCAACCGGAGAGGCTGCACAAATGTGTGAGAAGATACAGATTGAGATTAATAACGTGGAGCTTGATATTTTGACGTCATACACTATAAGTCATCCGCCACTCTTTCTATGGCATGCATACCCGGAGTATCGAATTGAAATGAATTGCAATGCTTTATACAATATTTAATCCACTGCAACTTTAACACTACCACATATGCTGGGATTTCAGGATTGAATTTAATGACAGTACCAGTACAATGAACAGAAGTGCAGGAAATGCAATTTATTTTCGGATAACAGTCGAACTACCTTTGGGAAATCCTTCTATTCAAATGGGCGTGCGTCTATTTCTCAGAAGCATTGCCAACAAAGTTAGAGGGATGCAGACACCATGAGTAAATGCCTTGTGTACTGGACATTCATAAAAAGAAATTTTATAATTAAATAATACTTTAAACTTCCAGTTCCAATGATCATTTGTCAATTTTGTCAATCACATGCACTAGTCTTTGTGACATGACGACATAAATGGATACTTGGGTCTCGACGGTAGAGTGGTCCAGGACCGTGCGGTAGATTTTGTCAATAAGTCTTCCAAATGCCGCCCCTCAAGCTTTTTTTTTCCAGTAACCCCTAATTTTTCAATAAAATAAAGCCTTTTTGCATAAATATAAAATGCAACAAAATAATGTTATCAACTACAAAAAATTGGTCAATTCTTCAACCAAAGAGAAAAAGAGCGCATGAAATAACATGGAGCCTTTGATCTAACCTTGCAATAAATGTTGTTACTAAACCTCTTTCGGTATAGAAGAGAGTAGACTGATTTAGTTCTGGAAGAATTTATTGCATGTTTCTTTATTAATGGGAATTGAAAATATAGTAATTATGCGTACACTTAACTTGGTTAAATATTTGCGTCAGAATCATGAATTTTAAAAATGAATGAAACTTAATTAAAATCCTTTAGTGGTGAGTATCTACAAGTTTCTGCTTCCTTCATTGCCACAATTATTTATTCTCACAACTTAAATATCCACTTTTTCATTAATAATGACTTAAACTTGAATTATAAAGACCCTATGATCATTTCCCTCAACAGCCACTGTTATGCTTGATTGAAAGTTACATTTAATCCTCTCCACCAGATACGAAAATATGAATACTTTCAGATCAAATATGTAATTATGCATAGTGAATTATCGCCGTAAAAGTTGTTCGGCTCTTTAATCTGATATATTATTTCACGCAGTGTGACTCTTGTCACTTCAGTTAGGAGGATGTGAACATATATTGTACTAATCTCCATATCGATATTTCAAGACAAATGGTTACGTTAAATACGAAATTTCACTGTTATTACAATACGAATAATAGATCTCCTAGAATTCAAAATGACAGCGAATCCCTTTATTCATGAGCAGCAATCAAACGGATTGTTTATGATCAGTGAGGATAGACAGATATTAAGTGAGACTACGCCTCGATTAGCAAACTGGAAGGGCAAATGACGCTGTAGAAGCAATTGTTCAAGCAGATTCAGTTAGTTTTATCAGATATAAATTCCAAATATAACCTTCTGTCAAATATATTTAAACTACTCCTTATATCATTGTCAGTAACACAATAGTTTAAGAGTGATTTCACACCAATGGTGATAAAGACAATATTCCTGTCTTTTCCCATCTGCGCAAGCGCAGAGCATATTTTTGAAGGCAAGAAAATGCTGGGAGCTTGCGTAGATAAGAAAAGACAAAAAGCATGTCTTTTCGTTTGCGCAAACGCAGAGCATATTTTTGAAGACAAAAAAAAAAATGCTGGGAGCTTGCGTAGATGAGAAAAGACAAAAAACATGTCTTCTCATTTGCGCAAAGGCAGAGCATATTTTTGAAGGGAAAAATATGCCTTGCGCTTGCGCAGATGAGAAAAGACAAATTTCTTTTGTCTTTGTCGCCTTTTATGTGAAAGCACCCTAAGGGTCAAGTTGAAGGCCCACATTGTTCCAATTTTGAGGTCCAAGAAGCTAATCTAATTTTATCGCATCACATTTTTCCAAACTTAAGCATTTACTTAACATGGATAATTATTAAATTATTTTTGTTCTTTATAAATAGAGATGAATTAATAATTTAGTTCATAAAACGCATTTATTCTACCTTGCTGAATTTGAATTTGGAAATTACATGCTTCACATCTTGTTTCATGCAATTATAAACGTGACTCCGTTCTCGAAAGTTGAGGATTGCCAATTTGTATAAAGATTCTTGTTTCAGCAGTTATTATTAATTTTCTGAATCTCCAGTAGAAACGAATAATTTCTGGATAAAGCAATTACGCAGTCCTTATTCTGCAGCTTTTAATTTTCATTAGATGCATCGCCATTAATGGCAACCCAACGACTATTCGTCATGTTCGAACTCGGAAAGGAATTCCTACGTTCTGTGCTAGGAATGTAGGGAACGTTTTCATCCTAAGGGCCCTAGCCTGCTTGACGCGGGACCGTCTGTTCGAGAAAGGGTGGATCCGAATGTTTGTATGACAGGTGTGGATGGAGAACTTCTCAAATGGTTTCTTTTCTTTTTCTTTTGCAATTTTCATCTTACTTTTATGCAGGTGATTTGCATTTTCCATGCGAAGATTGCTGTCCTTCCAAATAAGATCGGTTTGTGATGGAAGGAAAATTAATTTGAGAGAAAAAGAAACGTAAGCTTGTGAAAACTCGCAAGTTTGAAGTCTTTCATTAGTTTAGAATCGTTACCGAGTTATAGTATCAGTAATTTTTTATTCGAGTGCGTGCTTTAAACGCGAACTTAATAAATCTATTGGAGGAATTAATTCTATACTACGGTTTCATATTGGAATATTAAGGTCTTCTAAACTTTTTAATTTATTTAGTACTTTTAATGTGTAACTTTCGATGATAAATATATTATCTTCAAGATCTTTTTTTAAAATATTTTTTGGAGTAGAATTTTTTGTTTTGTTTCTTTATTCCATTTGTAAAGGGTGTTTCAAATAATTTCTGACTCGTTTAAGTAAAATGTAAGAAAAAAGAAAGAATAAAGAATGAATACTTAATCTAGTATATTTAAAGAAAGCAGCCGTTTCATATATGCGTTGAAGCTTCTTTCTTTATTGCAAAATGTTTGGGGAAAAAATATTGTCTTACACCTGTTGCTTGCGTAAATTCTATTTTCTTTAAAACAGAACTGTCGAACCTTCTTCATGGAATATCGGTTAAGAGAATATCCCACTTAATATAATAAATTTTCAATGTACCAAACTATATTGTTCCTGTGATCTCGGATAATGGAATATCCCGCTTGTTAGAATAATTTCTCCTGGAAAATTGGCTATTCTATTAAGCGGTTCGACTTTATGTAGTATTACCTTAGTAAGTATATGTATGTATATAATATTATGTTGTTCATTAAATGAACAAACCATGACGAATTTCAGATTTCAAAGTGATTGTAAGATTTTAGTACATTTTTAATACGTTATCATAAAATTCAAGTGTAATTTTTATTTAGTCATTATTAATTTGAGAAATATTCTGAATTGTTTTTTTTTTCCCTTTTTGATACTAGGTGTATACATTTTTTCTTTATGTTTTCATAGTGCTGTAATGCTTAGCTACGTGTTTGATTAGTCTAATGCCATTTTACTTTCAATTATGTGTTTTTCATCTCTTTTTACTTGACATTAAATGGAAGTCAGGGTTTATGTTATAATTTATAAAACATATTAGAATTATTACAAATGGAACTGATTGGAAAAATAAAGTGATATGTATGTATATGAAGAATAAATAATGTGGAATGTAATGAAAGATAACTACCAGCACGCGCACCCCCCGCCCCACAATAATAAAAGAAATAGGTATCAAAGCTGAATGTACATACTAAAAAATCCTTTAAATTTCGTCAGTAAAATTTCACTTTTTTCTCTTTAGCGATTATAGAGTCAGAAAAAATTCAACTTTCATTTCTACCAGTTACTGTCACGATAAAAAAAAAACATTTTAAAATATTATTTTGTAGTTTAAGTGTACTTTTAACAGCCTTAATCTCCTAATTAAGTTAATTAACGTGCAAATTAGAGAGCAATTTTCGAAACGGTATTTTGTTGCGGGTAGCATAAAATTAATGACTTTTGCAAGCAGGCAATCGTTCTAATACCTTCATTCCAACAATTCCTAAAGTTTATAAATTTTCTCGAGAGGCGGAGAATTATTTTTTCTGTGATTCTCATTCAGCGTAATTTTTAGAAAATAAGTTGTTTCTTAAACTTTGCGTTGAGTTACCTTTTAGCGGTTGATTTTGAAACATTAGGGGAATCGCTTTCTCAGCATTTAATAATTTGTTCGCGCTCACGATTTCTCTTCCCAGACGTAAACCATTTAAATGTTTTACCGTAAATATCCGAGACAAAAGTAATTCAATGGCGAAATATTTCAAACACCTTTTTGCTTTCCCCTCCATAAATTTGAAATATCAAATTTTCGTTCTCAACGTGAAACGAGAAACTTCTTCTTTTTCAGGCAATCATTATTATCCATTAAATCTGAATGTACGTTACCATTACGTTAATTACATGGGTAGGAAAAATGATCTCTGTTGCTAAATTTGGACATCGTATTTTTACATTGCATGTAAAACGAAATGTTTCTGGTAACATTAAATTATTTTTCACGGTTTGTAAGTCTTTAAAATTCTGAGATTTTTTTTTTAAATCATTTTTGGTGAAAAAATGACTGTACACTAAAAGTTTTGCGTTTAGTTTCCACCACTTTTGGTGTTACTGAAAACGATTTTTGGTGTTCAGCTGGTGAAACGTTGCAAATTATTTCTTTTTGATGTACCTTATTTTTTTAACCGACTTCACAAAGGAAGGAGGTTATACATTCGTATTGTATGTATGTCGTTTTTTTTTTTTTTTTTTTTTTTTTTTTTTGTCCATTTATAACTTCGCACCGGATGAACCGATTTTCATGATTTTTTTTAAATCGATCGAGGGTGGTTTCCCATAGGTCCGGTACCTTCGTTTGACGATATTCGATAATTTGAAAAAAAGCTAGGAGCAGAAATAGGGTCATTTTTTTAGTCTTTCATCCATAACTTTTGACTAAATGAACCGATTTTGAAGACTTTTTCTTTAATAGATTGAGGGCCGTCTAACTCAAATATTGCACATCAAATTGACTACAATTGTTTTTCAGAAAAAAACGTTACGGGTGAAAAATAAGTATATTATTTTTTTTTAATTGGAAAGGCATGACTTGATTTTTCTTTGTTGGGAAAACTATTAATAAATATAAAAGTCATTGTTCAAAAACTTTGTTGCCACTGTGCTATAATATTAAAAGCAGTTACAGCAAAAGTTTGACAGAAGGCTTCTCTGAGGCAAAAATTAAATCCAATCAGTTTGTTTGCTGAAATCGACTTCAAAACGGAGTTTCTCATACCAATGATTAGTTTTTAGTGTCATTCATTCAAAGAGGGTTTGCCCTTTGATATGGATTTTTTTTAAATAGAGTATTTATATAGAAAATGTATATACACTAAAAAGAACAAAATAAAATAATTTTTATAAAAAAATAGAACCGACTTCAAATCATAAATTGCGCCAAAAAGTGGAAAATAAATTCATTTTTTAAACAACATCGATGTGACTTTTAAACATAGTTTTAGAATTCGGTGCAAAATTATGAGTCTAATTACCTTTACACCAATTGCTACTTCATATTGGAACTGTTGCTCATTCTGGGAAAAATATATATTTGTAATTTATGCTGGATTACAAAAGATTTCATCTATCCTAATTTTGCACCGACTTCTAAAACTATGTTTAAAAGTCACATCGATGTTGTTTAAAAAATGAATTTATTTTTCACTTTTTTGCGCAATTTATGATTTGAAGTCGGTTCTATTTTTTTATAAAAATTATTTTATTCTTTATTTGTCTGTCTAAAAATACAGGGTGTTATAATTAAACTTTCCCTATTCAGGGCATCCTATATCTAAAACCGTTCAACGGATTGACACCAAAACTGGTATGTGGACTATACACGAGATGCGCTCAAGAATCATGAAGAAAAAAAGCTCTAAAAATGGCCGATAGGGGCGCTGTTTAGCCTTATAACAGGGTAGGAGGTGACCAGTAAGGAATAAAAATAATAATATCAACATATACTGTACACTTTTTCGTCCATATCTATCATCGTGCCTTTTAAAATGAAAGTAAAGAAAGCTATAACAGTTCATCTGTATAGAAGAAAAAAAAAAAAAAAACAAATTTAGGTTAACATGAAATGAATATTTTTCTCCTTTCATAAATACTGATATTATTTTTATGCCGTAATGTCATTTTCTACGTTAAAACCCTCTTATAGGGCTAAACAGCGCCCCTAGCGGCCATTTTTAGAACTTTTGTTTTTCTTCGTGATTCCTTGAGCGCATCTCGTGTATATCCCACATACCAATTTTGGTGTCAATCCGTTGAACGGTTTTAGCTGTAGGATGCCCTGAATAGGGGAAGTTTAATTATAACCACCCGGTATATGGACGGTATAACGTTTCTTAGCACATTAAATTTGTTAACTCCATTACGTATAGAAATTTCATTGCGATTGCTCATTTCTATAAAAATAGGATAAATGAGCAATCGTAATGAATTTTGACAGACATTTTAAAAAAATTAAAAGGCATAAAAAAATAACAATTTTCAACTTTACACCAATTGAAGACCCAAAAATGGGGTTCAGTAACACTAAAACTTTTTACAGTGTTGTTAAAATAAATGTTGCCGCTTATTTTTTAGGGGTTATTACAAAACTTTAGTAGGGTTATCAACGAAAGTTTTGGCAGGTTTGCTCGAAATTGGCGCTTTGTTAATGTTTTTACAGCTGCTTCTTATTAAAATCTCAGGGGTTTTTTTTCTGGAGAACAGCTTATTATATCGCACATTTGCTCTTAAACTTTCAGACACGATTATTCTTTATCTGAGGTCTTAGAAATGCTGTTAGGTAGAAAATAGCAGTTTCCATGTAGTCTTCTGTTTTCCCGTTTTTGCAGCTTTGGCTGAAAATTTGACGTTGTCTTTAGACATTGTTTTCCTAAAACCCATGTTGCATTTTTTCTGACCTCTTCATTTCTTCGACATTATCAGAACTTCTCTTTACACATATTTTGCTTAATACTAACAGCAGTTGGTGAACAGTTTTTTTTTTTTAATACTCAACATAACTTCTATGTTGATACTCGCCTTATGGCAAAGTCGATACGGTGAGAGAAGCAACAAGCAATATACTCAAAGTTTTGGCATGCATAAATAATAAAAAAAATATTTTTAGTACGTAAATATTAATTTCCTTTCAGCAATGTAGGCTTTTGTTTTTGGACGGAGATGCATTATAAGATGCTCAGCTTACTTGTTCAGAATATTTTGAGTTAGGAGGGGTCTAGGGCAAAAATTAAAAAAAAAAAAACAGATAGTTTCAACGTTGCTCCATTCTGTATGAAATTTTAATTCGTCAGTGTACATTTTAAGTAACCCAAGCGACAGTTTTTACTTGTGGCTTTATTTTAAGACCGTCTTTATTTTAAAGACCATCGTCTTTATTTTAAGAACTAAATATTTTTTTTTTCAAATGACGCTTTTTTGAATTGAAAATTTTTTGACTGAACAATGCGCAGAGCGAAAGTTGATTTTTCATCCGCATAATGAATTGTCTATAAATAAATTTCAAAGTTGCTCCATTCTGTATGTTATTTCAACTTGTCGGTGTACGTTTTACGCAGCCGAAACGACAGATTTTATTTGCAGTTGATTAAAATATTTTTAAATGGAAAGTAGTTGTTGATTTTTACCAAGTCGTCAACAAACATCAGGAAAGAAATCATATTAAAATATCTTATACAATTTACAATTTCAAAACATTTCCAATCGAAGCTGGGTTAACCTCTACAGACCCCAGAACTAAGCACGAACAATTTTGACGCTTTTTTTTTTTCGGTTCTCTGATTTAAAAAATGATTGCAAAATAAAATAACTAAAAAAAGAACTTTTTTACATTTTAATTAATAATTAGTTTAAATAATAATTAATGCCTAATTTCCACGTTTAAAACGAAGTAAACTATCTGTTGATTAGTTTCAAAAACAATTGGGTGTTTTAGCTTTCAAATTGCACAAACAGTAGTTAATAAACAGTATTTAAAAATGTACCCAATTGGGTACACTTGGAATAAAGAGGTTAAATGGCAATAAAATATTTTAAATTGAAACCACTTTTCTCTCCCGCTTCAAACATTTTTTATTACATGAAGTGTGTTTTCATAGAATTTCCATATTATGTAAAGTTTGCTAACATCTTGAAGAAAGCGACATCAAAAATTTTTCATACGAAATGCGAAAGAAGTTATTACTCGGAGACACTTCTGCTGCCATGTTATTTTTGCGAATAAGAGCCTTTCGGAGAGCAAGGAAAATAAACTGCGCGTTGAGTCCTTGCACGGAAAGGCGTTTTTTAGCATCAATCAGTCTTCTTAATAACCGACACCAAAACGATTTTCACCCGCAGCCGAAGTGAGAAATGGGCAGGGAAAAAAATGCTCCCCCACATCGTGAAACTGTTAAGGAAACGAACTTCATAAATCTCGTCGCCTTTATATGAGGCCATTTTCGTCAGCTATGAAGTGTCCACCGCTTTTGAAAAATCCATTTACTCGATGTCGCTAAAAAATAAATTCGCGAACAGGTATCCCCTCCATACCCGCTTTCCTTTTCTTCCATGTGAGGCGGTGAAAAACATAATGGTGTAAGTCAATTTTTTTTTGAAAATGTAGTTAATTCAATTTTCTATAAAATGGGATGTCATCTATCTTTATTTACAGGAAACTAAAAAATACTTCCATAATGTATCAACAGATGGCACCATTAGTATTTTCTTATTAAATACCGTAATGAAAAATACCGTTTTCTCAAAATATTAATCGCTTGACCGTAAAGCTTGGAGATTTGAACTTTTATTTTATTCTTTTATGGCTTAAAATGATTTATTAATCAATTATATCACTCAATTATTTATTAATCATTATATAACTCAATCATATTTACCTTCAGAACCAATATGTTTCTCACCACCTAATCTAGTGAATTGATTCGTGCAGTAATCTGCTCATGAACTGTTTAAATGTGTATCACAACAAAAGGTACAACGTCTTCTGTTCACTACCGTAACTAGCCAAGTTCTTACTTCGCATAGGGTTCACAACTGCAGTTACAGATTTCGTGATCAGATTATCGTAAATTGAATATTTTAATAGATTCGTCAAACTTTCAAACGTCATTTAACGTAATTAAACATTTTTAGGCACGAATGGCAAAAGCATCACTCAGTATGGGTTTTCATCAGATCCATAAATAGTATATAAAATATTTATGTCATTCACTATGAACTAAACATTTCTCTGTGGTTTTACAAATTTCATTAAGCACCGGCAACAATACTTCAAACAAAAATCTATGATGCAAATTAAAAATTTGTGCACACGCTAGGTAGATTCAGAATGGTAAGATTAAAACATTTGAAATCAAAGTCCCTTACAATAAAATGAAATGAACGTACCTAAAAATAAAATGGAACGAAAGCACCTGGAAACAAATGACTCCAACAGGAAGTAAGTTCCCAAACCGATACAATAAGAGATAGGAAAGCGATGAGGCAGTTTATGGATGCCGGGGACGAACTTATCTCATTATCCATTTATCGGTATTTCTGAGTCTCAGAAATAATTAGCTAAGCCTCTTTAGCCTTCCATAATGAGTGGGATATAGTCATTAACGATAATAGTAGAGTAGAAGTGACTTGGAAATTACGTTCTCCCTCTGACAGCCTAGTGCGGGCGCACTCAATACCAGCTGCCTCTCCGGCACCTTAATCCATTTATTAGGGAGGCTTCAGATCATCCATAACTCCCCCTCGGCGCACATTTTGCAATGGAATAACCTCTTGCGTCTTAATAAGTTTAGTTTGAGACTTTGGTAAGGACTTCAGTTGAGACTTTGGTTTTTATTGCGTTATATAATCTTCTTATACTTTCCTCCTCATGTTGCCAAACAAGATGATCAAATATCTGTCCGAAAGTTGTAACTAAGTTTCAGCATTGTGAGGAACGATTTTTAAAATATCTTAAAATTTTAGCCACATCATGAAAATGGCTCAATGAAAATTTAGAGTAAAAGGTAACATTCCAAAATAAGGTGCAAAATGTTTTGACATTTGCAAGCTTTCGTATGCAATTGGTCCACTGGAAAAACGACCTAAGACACATACTACTTTTTGAAAATTGTTTGTTTTATTCAATTATTTTATAACATAAATGTTAATTTTAACTATACGAGCCTACTTTTCCGTAACACCCAAAATCAAATTTATAATACATAATTTTTAATAAAACATAAAGCAAATTTCAAAAAGTAGTATGTGACTTAGGTCGTTTTTCCAGTGGACCTTTCAATTTTCATTGCAGTTGGTTGCATAATAACATATTACTCTCTTCTCTGCAGCTGAGGCAAAGCTAATCATTTTGAATAAACGAGTTCTGCTTTTGTCTACTTTCTCGTGAAAACTAAAAACAAAATCTTATCTAAAACAAAATTATCAACTAATGGCATTGAAAATAAAATGCAATAAATAGTTTCTTTTAAATCGATTTTCCTCAAGTAATTATATTTTCCAGCCGCGCTATTTCTGAAATGCTAGGATTTAGTTTATGAACTCCGTATTACATATTTCTCTATTTATTAATATTTTTAAGAACATTTCCAAAACATATATTTATACACAAGAACATTCAAATTGTGTCGCGTTTTCATAATAATCTATGTAAGTAATTTTGGCAATGTTTACATTTTTAGGTGTCTTAAATAAATATGAGTAATAAATATTTACTCAAAGAGACAAGTTGCTACTGATATTTTTTTCTTGCATAAATGTGTTTGCATTCTTTAACGATTTGAGTCTATCATAGAGATATTAGCAAAACTATTTTCAAACTAAACTTTCTATTTTTATTGACTTCTGAAGGGGGTTTTCCGTCTTTTACAGCGTTATGACAGTTAAAAAAAACTCCTAATTCATTCGCCTTCGTAACTCTTCTAAAGTATTCGAAATAAAACTATTATGCATTTAAGTTGTTAATAAGAAATATTTTACTTTCAGCTAATGTTCCAAATAGTGTGAGTAATTGATATTTTAATTATAAGCATATAATAACACACACACACAAAACTCATATTTATAAGCACCTCTTTTTTTCGCTTGATACGTGATATGCGCATCAATCTATTTAACGATAGACGATGATTTTTTTTAAATTCATTTTATCGATAGATTAGTTAAATGATAAAGTATTGATATACTATGAGATGAGTAGGCAACCAGGAATCAAACTCTGGCAAAAGCATTTTAAAATATTGAGCACAACGTAGCGTTCAATGCATCAAAATTTATGAAAGCAGTTCTCGTTTCGTAAAGTGTAGATACTTTTTGCTGGTAGCTAACATTTTTTTCGATGGCGAAGTCTTCGAATCCTAAAATGTGTTAAATGTCCCATATCATCCTTATCCATCTATGTTTGTTCTGAAACATCAAAACTTTAAGCAATCTTATAAGTTTCCTTTCACATTTGAAAATACCTCATGATGTTTGATGTTTTGTTACACTTTTTTTTTAAAACTGTTTAGTGTCGTGTTAGGATATAGAAACTAATGATGTGTGGTGCTGTCTTCAAAGAGTAATGTTGCAATATATGCGATTTTGAACGTAATGATCTCTTATGATATTAGGAACAACATTTATTGTTTCAAATAAACGTAAAGCATACATTTACAATAAAGGGGTCATTCATAAATGATGTCACGCTGGAGGGTGGGGGGTTCAATAAATTTTGACATTTTGTGACAAGGGGAGAGCGATATCAAGAAGTGTGACATTACACATTTTGGTTTCTGTAAAAACATTTGAAATCAGCAAATTAAATTTATTTTTAAAGTTTCTTTTATTTTCATAATTTTATTTTAAAGTTTCATTGATCTTATTGTATCATAAACAGCGATGCTGATTGAGGTTTAAATTGACTTTTTGTTAAAAGTTTAAAAGGAAAATTTCTTAGTCATTTACATTTAAGATAAAAATGCGCGGGTCACAATATATTTTACTATACTATACAAATTATCCTGTGTGTTGTAAACTCTAACCTCATCTTATACAAATTAAGCACATATGTAACATTATTATGCTCACAAATGTCAGTAAAAGTTCAAAAATAAAATTAGTAACATGATCTATAACGCAGTGTTTTGTTACGGAACTGCAAGTACATATACTTATGTAACATAGCATGACATGTGACAAAGGGGGAGGTAGGGGGTATGATGAAGTGTGACATTTTGTGACTTGATCATATATATTTTTAAAATGTGTGACATCATTTATGAACGTCCCCAAATCTGTGTGAGACATAGGTGCGAATATTTAATGCAAGCAGTTTTAAATGGTAATTTTTCTCCTTAAGTTAGTCTTTTTTTCCCCATTGTTATTTATCAGTACTAGAAATGAAGAAGAAGCAAGAAAAGGAGGGGGGGGGGTGTATGTGGAGGTTATTATTAACTTTTCAATTATCAGTCAAGTGAAAGTTTTCTTTTTAAAATATGTATATATTTTATTCTCTTTCTGTATGTCCTATTTGAAATTTATATTCTTTGGAAGAAGACAAAAAGACGCTAAAAATCAATCATAGCAGAGTGAACTTAAAAATTGCACTTTTCTTACAGCACAAATGAGCATTAAAATGCAGACACCTAGCTCCACTATTCCTAAATATATGTCTGCATTTTAATGCTCATTTGTGCTATAAACAACGTGCAATTTTTAAGTTGAATTGTGCACAAAGTTCCTATATTATTATTTCATAGCAAAGGGTTCTTATCTAACTCGACTTTCAGTAAAAGGATAAACGAAATGCTATCGTTTATAAAAGCTGTTCCTTTATCTGCAGTTTTAGTATTTTACTGCTATTTTCATCTTTTTTAAAATTTTCTAGTTAAAGTTGCAAGCTAGTATTTCGATAGTTCCGATTCATAAGCAGAAAACTAAAAACTGCCGTATTTTTCTCAATGAGAATGTACAACTCATTCAGGAAAGTCGTCATTAAAAAATACGCTTCAGCTGAGTTAAAATATTACAAATATGTTTAATCACATAAACACGCATGAAATGCTAGCAAAATTCGAAACTCTGATAAATATTTAAAGTAAATGAACTTCTTATGGAAGCTACAGTGTTAAAAACGGCATTTTGGTCAAAACTCACTGATCCTAGACCGATGTACCTAAAGAGTTCCAAACTAGCAAGAATAATCATTTACGAAAGAATTTTTTTTTCTTACAATGATGTCTCACTTTTCATGGGTTCCGTTCGTCATTTTGATGAACCATACATCTTAATGAAAAGAGCTGAAAACTTTTAATTAAAGATGCACTTAAAACTTTGAGCCCTATTTTACGTGCATAAACCGTCACTATACTTGAAAAGCTAAGTACTGTTTAATGTAAAATTGCTAGAACTGAGATTGAAGCCATTACTTTTAACATTTAACCGTCCTGATACTCAATCTAAACTTTAGTTTCCAAAAACAAAAATCCTTAGCTTTTACTTTTATTAACTTACCTTACGCATGGTAAAAACAAATTTACACGATAAAATTTTAAAATTTTATCCGAAATTTCGGCACCTCAGAATATTATTGCCAACAAAGTGTACAAGTATTCAAAAATAGTAAAACCGAATTCTTCACTGAATGTTCTAAAACCTTTCCATTTGAATCACTCATTACACACTTGCGACATAAATAGAAAAGTAAACAATAAAAATAAAGAAATTCCTAATAATAATAATAAAAAAAATAATAACAAAATGAAAGCATATAAAGAGAGAAAGAAGAGCAGAAGAAAATAACAAAAAACAAGTAACAGTTAATATTTTCCCCAACACTCATTCCTTTTTTGGTTTTTTGTTTATTATTCTCCAAAGAAAGGATAATTTCTGGAATTAAATATAAATCTTCATACTCTACACTTCACCGCTTCAAAAAAAAAAAAAAAAAAAACAGAACATTTTATCTGCAAAATAGAAAGCAACGTAAATCCCATACCTAATCAAGCTTGAAATGTTTTAATGAAGACTTTTTTGTCATGCAATCAATGATTTCCAATAATCAGTGCGAGTCCTTGTGTTCGAAGAGACTTGATATGTAATAATTCTAAACTAAATGCTTTCAAAATATCCCTCTGCATAAGACAATGTAATTTGATAATTCTGAAACACTTTTTTAATTATTTTCATAAATATACGGGGATGTAATGTAAAAAATATGAACTTTTGAAAGTGTTTTGTCCATGCTTAAAAATATTTTGAAGCGTGCAATTAATTTATTTTCAGCAAGCATATTTTCCCCAACAAAAACTTCATTTTAAAAATATGTCATGAATGCTCCTTTGTATTTTAAAGGAATCAAGTTAATCCTTATGTATGAATGGCTGCTGCAGCAGATACCGCTATAAACTAGAATTCCAAATGCAAACACAGCGCAATCTCACATTGTCCCTTGCTTGAGTGAACGCCAGATTATCCTCCTAGCAAACCATTGAAACCATTCACTCGATTCATTCGGGCCTCAAAGGATGATATCTCCGGTAGACATACATCTATTCAATGTTGACAGTCTGTAATACACTGCGAGACCTTTGACACAAATCTTTCATACGAGCAATAGTTCCACTGATGCAAGTTTCACCAGCAATCAAATGACACAATGTATGCCTTTTCGAACAAGAGGTAACTTCTGCCTTTTTGGTAAAACTTGCAATCGGACAAAACAGTGACGAACTATTCAACCTATTCACTGCATTTACGAGACGTTAACAATAGTGAACACGATTTTTCTCTTATTAAATCTAGAAGTTAGGTAATTTTTAATTAGTAAATGCTTCTCATAAAAATTACCTGCAAAAAAAATTATTAATTTAAAAAGGAATTATAGTACTGAATAAATACGCATATTTAGAATATATTTTATCCTCTAAAGTGTTTCTCTATATACACATTTTTCTGATTACGGTTACGTGTGAAGATTTTTCCAGACAGAACAATTCCATTTTATACCCATTTTCGTGAGTTGCTATAGAAATAACTTGTCTGTGCGGCGAACTCTGTTGTATGAAATAAGACAGACTTGTTTTCGCATTCATGTAATTTCATTGAGAGGATATTTATTTATTTAGATATTCTTTCTTTGGAAGAACGGTTTGCAGAAAACGACTATTTCTTAATCATGAAAAAGGGAGTGGTAAATTGGATGTTTTGGTGTTCTTTAAACTGAAAAAGTTGAATGATGTGCTTGAATTTTAGTGTGACATCGCAAAAACAGATATAATTAACTTTCGTCATTACTGTATTAAGGTTTTTATTTATTCATTAATTTATTGATTTATTCTACAAAAAACATTAAGAACTAAAATCTCCATTATGCTTTTTATTACTGGATATTTTTCACACTTTTAATTTTCATTATGTGATGCTTGATGCGAGATGCATTGAGACTCTTAATTAACACTTTTTTAATTGCACATTATTGTAGCTATTTTTAGTTTGCTCACTGTTAACAATCCGTCGGGTGCGCTCCAAATTTTGCACCATCGGGCGCGCTGTATCTCACAGATACATTTCGTAATATCAATGCGTAAATTTAATTATGAAAGTTTTTTTTAAATGTTTGTTTTTGGTACCAGGCTTCACCTCCCTTACAATCGAACCCTTATCTCTCCTTTATTTCAATACAAAATACAATGAAAATATTAAATTACAACGCAAATACTTACTAGCAAAAAGAAATGTAAATTAACAAAATATATGCGTAGCTAGGGTTTTCAGCGCCCGGGGACAAGTGAAGATTTTGCGCCCCCTGTGCCCCTGAAGCCCTAGGGGCGCCTCTAAAGGGAATTGAAAAAACTTTTATGCTTCCTAAATGATAAAGCTCTAAAAAGCAGCCCTTTTAACTTTCATTTTTATTAGCGACCATTCCCTTCTAAGGAAAAAATGGGACACTTTGGCTTAGCAAAATTATTTGTCTGATCTGCCACGCACTCCTGTGCTACATTGGTCATTCCCGATATGATTTGCGGTGCTCCCACTTTTTTGTCGAACATATTCACACCTCTTCGGTTCAAATAATTTTCTTTTCGCATTTAAAAATAAAATAAATTAACATTAATTTGGCGCCCCTTGACGCTGCGCCCGGGGACAGCTGTCCCTCCTTGCCCCCCCCCCCCTAGCTACGCCTCTGCGTACACTAGGTGTTTATATATAATTATATTAAGTGAAAATATTCTTATATGAAATATGAACTATTCAAATAATTTTAGGAAATGAAAAAAATAATTCCACTCCGATACATTTGGTTCATCAATTGCACTTTAAAAAAAAAACATCACGGTATGTTCTAAGCAAAAACCTTTACTGCATTTTAGGCACTTATATTGCGTTTACCTAGCTTTTTTGTTCAATGACATTCCATGAAATCTCCTTTGTAGTTATCACTTTCATCGAAAATTTCTACATCTAAATCTTAATTTTCATCAAAAGAAAATTTTTTTTATGAATGTTTCCAGATTTTTCTGATCATTTAAATCCAGAAAGCGTTTTTTATTCATTTTCAAAGCAAAATAAACGCAAAAATTAATAAAATTAGTATAACAAACGGAAAACGTCATCGGTCGCGCTGTATCCCACAGATACAAACCACAAATGACCCCCCCAAAAGCGGGGGAAAAAACCCCCCGACACCTTCTCCCACAACATTCTAGAAAATCTAGTGACCGGAAGGGCAGATATTGCTCTGGTCAAGGTCGTGACATTCCTCCTTCAATTTAAAAGAAAGTAATTTCAAAGCTTTGTATCTATGAGATACAGCGCGACCGACGGAGTGTTAAATGTTTATCCGAATTTTCGCAGTTTGGGAGCAATCAAAACTTATAATATGGAAGCATTCGCTTAAAACACAAAAGCATGATTTTTTTGTTTTTAAAAAAGGCTTTTGTCAATTTTTAGAACCAAAAATTTGACGAAAACATAATGATGAAAATTACTTTTTTCTCTCAATCTGGAAATGTAACCAGCCCTCTATGTATTCAAAAAAACTGTCATGTTGTTATGGATTATGGTATGAAAGAGGCGTAAAAGACCAAGATTGTATGCGTTAACTTTAAAGTAAAGAGTTCAACGTGCAGTTGCAAAAGAATCAATGAATTATGCCAAATAAAATCCATTTATAATAAAAATAAAAAATAAACGCCCCAAATGTATGGCTTCAGTCAAAAAATCATCCATGAGTTTTTATTGCTTCAATTTTCTCTAAAATTTTGGTTCAAAATTTCTGTTCTGATTTAATCTGATAGGACAAGGATAAATACAAATATGAAAGATGCTAGCTTAAGTATGAAATGATGACGGAGCAACTTTTAAAAAAACTTAAGTATTAGAAATACAGAAATAACTCAGTTAAAATTAATTTGTTATTTCTTCTCGACCATTGAATTTAACTTATTGGTGAAATTATATGTGAAATACTACAATGCATCGAATAATGTTCAATGTATCTATTCGAGTAATATTTGAATTATGTTTCCATCGAATGGCAACTATGAGACATAAATCTCGTTCCATATCCAAAGCATAGGGAGGGCACCTTAATCCTATATATGTATAAGGCGATTGTTACGGTTTCCAAATTGTCCTATAATGACTACATTATTGGTGCACGCAAGGAACGGGATCGATTGAACCTGTGATCGTATTCTCAAACATCGCCACAACATCTTGCAGTAAAAATTCAATTCAAGAGAAGACTTACAGCAATTCTTTTGTTGTAAAATATTACGTTATTTATTGAGTTGAGTGATTTTCAAATATTTAGCTTTCATGTTGATTACGCTTCCTTTTCATGTAGTTCTTTGTCGAAAACTTTCTTATATTAATTGACATAAGTAATAATAACTAATAATGAGCAGTATTCATGGAAGATATGTGCTTTTTTTTATAAACTATACTTCATGAATGCCATTCCTCATTGGGGTGAATAAAAGTTTTTCACATCAGCTTTTAATAGTTGCCTTTTGTGCAACACTTAACTTTATTTGACAGCGCACGGCTGTCACAAAGTTTTGATACTGTTCTTAAACAAAATTTCATGGGTATAATATGCAAACTTTGCATCATTTTTATTGCATACATTTTAATGCTAAGAAAAAATTTAAACTTGTTATTACATTATTACCCCCAAAAAGTTAGACCACATACGTTAACAATTCTAAGGAAGCGCTGAAGCTTTCAGAAAAAAAAAAAAATGCTTATTTTTAATTTGTTATATGTGAATGCTTAACAAAAAAGAAATCTGAATTTCTGCTAAATCTTACATAAAAAGTGTGCAGAAGCAAATATTTTACATAAAAGGAGTGAGTGCAAATAAAAACAGATATAAAATTTCCGATACTATTCTCACAAATTGAGCGTCATAAAAAGCTTCGTCTGTAGTCTTTGAGAGGGCGCTGCAGCTTTTTGTAAAAAAAGAAAATTTTTTTCTATTTTTTTCCCCAAAAACTTGCAGCTCCCTCTGAAAATTTGAAAATGTCTATGTTTCCCGTCAGATTTTTTTGTAGAATAACTCAATGTGTTCCTAATACATAACTATTTCTCATCAGTTATAAATAGTAAAATTAGTTAAAAACATTTATGTTCATGACATAGATCTATGCAATTTCAGTGGAAAACGGTATGAAATTCTTACAACTGCAGCGCCCTTTCAAGATAATTTAAAAGTAATTTTCCAACTTCCCATAACTGCATTAATTAAATTTTAAATTTATGCCAAATGATACCTAGAACTAACTTAGAACAGTTGTTTGACCATCGTGGGAACATTAAATATTATAGTTAATAGCAAAAGAAAGATGCTCAACAAACATCTGTACAATCTTGCAGTGAAAAATATTTTCTCATTGATAAATATTTTAACACAACTATCTTTTGAAATCTCTGCGATAGGAACCACAACAGTGCGCAAGCGCCACCATGGTAAACGGAAATTAACAGAAGTATTAATCAGGAATTAACATTAATGGAAATAAAAGTTTGTCTATGTTTTTCATATGAACACGAAGCCAGTTTTTCAGCAAAATATATGTTTAAATTGCTTAGATAAGTATAAGTTCTCAGTTATACAAGGCACAATATTTCATTAAATGTCGATGAATCCTTAATGGTGCTGTAACTTTAAAAAACAGGAGCTTTGAGACGGCTACTTTTGTTTTGAAAAGAATAAAAATTTTGAGGCTCGGTATGTTAGCGACAACAATTTCAATCGCTAATAGAGTTTCCTCCTATTCATTGTGAATGGGAGGGGCAGCTGCTTAACATACTTAAATGATTTTCTGGTAGATGGATAGACGCTGCGTCTAGTGTCCGCGTTTAATTTCATTGCTAACGGTACGGCACACGCAAGAAACGGACGTTATTCAAGTAGCTGCTTTTGTATTTCCCCCCGCTTTTTGTCCAAGATTAAGGCTTTATTGACGGTTTTATTACGTGATAATGCATCGTTAAAGTGAACACACAGATTAAGTATTTCCCACAAATCTATAAAAGTAAAACAAAATAATAAAATGTCAAAAAATCCTTACTGTTAAGCGTTTTAAACAGGTTTTATTTTTCTTTCCCACCACAAAACAACGTATTTGAAGTGTTTTTGTTTTTTTTTTCTCCCTAAAGAAATTGGCAGCTTTAGAGAATAAAATGTTTTTGCTTCCCAAAAAACTGCATTGAAGTACACTTTTTTGCGGGAGACTTTCTTTGCTGGAGAATTACTTATTATAAACTGCTGATTAGTAAAAACATTGCACTTTTAACTGTTTTTACCCATGCCGGTATGCTTAAATGCCAGTATGCACACTGGCATTTTGTTTGTAGGTCCCAATATATATTTTAAATAGAAGGGCAGTTTTTACAAACTATTTCTTTACCACGAAACAGTTCCCTTTATTGCTTTTCTTTTATTCAAATTATGTAGAAAAAAATCCAACTTAATACAGTAAACGAACCAAAGTTTTTATACATGAGAGGTAGATTCTAAAGAAACATTGTTTCATATAAAGTTCGTTCTGCTATGAAATAGAAAATAAGAACTGATTCTAAAATGTTATGAGAGCTTTACTTTCAGTTGGAAAAAATCCACTTCACACAGTTTGATGCATGTGGTAAATTCTAACATTTTTTTTTATTGCAAGAGCACTTGATTGTGCATCATTGAGATTGGAGCCCAGAAACGACATAAATGCAACAGCTGAGCAATACAATAAATGCAACAAAAATTATAAAAATGAACTGCATAAACATGAGAAAAATCAGTCGCTGGAAGTAAATTGCATCAGTTAGTTCCCTAGCCCGCCAATATCGACTATATAAGTTTTCTTCGTTCAATGACGGACAGCTCAGCAAATGATCTTTGTCCATCTGAAAGTTCTGATTGCACAAAGGGCTCATAGGACTGCTGTATTTACCAATGGTGTATAAATGTTTAGCTAAGCAGTCATGTCCAGTCTCCAGACGAAAATTAATTCTAACATTGTTCAATAAACACGATAATAAACATTTTCGAAGCCATTAAAACGTATAATGCAAGCTTTTCTTTTACTTACAGTATATTTACCCGCAATGTGAAAAAGCAAGATTCAACTAATACATGAAGTCTATAAAAATTAGACTGTAAAAAATTCTAGTTGAACTTTTCGCCAAAAAAATGGAAACTATTGTGAAATTTGCTGCATATAACATTTGGTACTAAATTTAATTATTATAGTGGTGTAGTTTCACCATGAATGTAAAACTAGGAATCATTTTAATGATTAAACTTTAATAGCAAATGTAGGTTTCAGCTAAAGTTTACCATTTTTTTCTTCTTTTTTGGTGAAGGGTTGATCTAGAATTTTTTGCAGTGTAGATGCTTTTCAAACAAATGGTTGCACCGAAAACCTAAAAGCAAGACACTTTTAGAATGTATATTACCAGAAAAATATCTACAGCAAACAAAAAGTAATAATAAACGTATCAAAATTAAGCACATGGACTTTTATAATTGAAAAGCCTAATTCTGCTCTTATCGTGTTATTATTTCACTTTTGAGAGAATTTCTACGTCAGTTGCTCGTCTTCTGTCTTGTAGACGTAATTTGCTGCTTTTCGAAGCTCTCAGAGTTACTGTATTTTGTCGAAAGTCAAAATCATAGAAAGCTAACTATTGCGTTGAAAGATGCAAGTGATGACATTTCGGATTTTTAATATTTACGACTACAGTTTCCTCTTTGAACTCTTGTACCGCAAAAGATCTTACTCATACTGTATATGAATCACTCATAGCGAATGTGAAGATAAGCCTTGAGTATTTCGTACGTGGTTATTTATTGTGACACATCCAGGGAAAGCTGGAGGAAACTTTGCTATCACGAAAGTCTTTTACAGTTAACATGTTTAAAAAATGTATTATGATTTATTGTAAACTTAATCGATAAAGCAATTTAATTTTTTGTAAGGAATTTAAAAGTCAAAAACATGTAAATAAAATACAAACAACTAACGCAACCGCTTCTTCGATAAAAATAATATTCAATCAGTTCATTCGAATTTTCATCGTTCAAGGATTCAACCTTTGAAACTTGAGCAGATAGGGAACTTCGATTTATTGGTTTCTTTTTTTTCCCTTGGGATTTTACTTTATTCATTTACTTGTGTAAAAATATAAAATTTTCAACATTCACGGTTGGCTCGATAAGTGGGCGAGTGTACAGAATATTCCAACAAAATCCATAGCTAAAAATCAAAATTATATTTTAAATTGAAATTTTAATTGCATTTCAAAATGTTCCTCGTATTTCAATTTTTTGACATTTTTGGGGACTCCAGCTTAATGAAATAACATAATACTAGAAAAAAAATTCGCATCGCTATAGAAATCTGTTAGGGCGTTTTTTTTTGCATAATAGTTTTTTTTTTTTTTAATATATAAATATTTTTCTATTTAATATTTTACATTACTTAAGCACTTAAAGAAAGTTAGTAGTGTTATTATATTTTCTTAATATATTTCAATTAAGTAATATGTACACATTTTTGTTTAACTGCGTGAAAAATAACCAAAATCTCACATTAAAAATAATAATAGTAAAAAAATCAATACAAGAAATAAATGAAAGAAATAAACAAAAATAAATCATGATTTTAAGATTTCTTAACTTAGATTTTGTGAAATCTTGTAGCTAAATTATTTGGCGCTCTTGTTCATCCTCTTTCTCCCTTTAAATATAATGCTTTGTAAAATACAATTGGTCTGTATAATCGCTATAGTAATAGTTAAAGGTATACATTCGGAGCAAAAATCACAATAGCAAAACTGAAACGAAATTATTAATACGAAAGTTATATGTTATGTTTTTTATTTGTTATACATTTTGCGTATATTTTAAATATATATATATATAGTTTTCGTGTATTTTTACTTGAGGTTATCTTACCTTAAGAGTAATCAAGCTCCATTTATCATTACTCTAATCAGGCTGCTAAATTTATTATTACAGAATATTCCCACAACACCAAATTTTTTTTTTTTTTTTTTTTTTACGCTTAAGACTAATTTTTTTAAATTACTCTCACTCCTAAAATTTATGTCTTTTATTTTTTACTCTTAATATTAATTTTAGCCTCATTAGAGTAATAATAAATTTAGCATTGGCTTCATCTTGCTCAAAAATTTTTGCCTTTTTTTATAAAAAAAATATTCATTAACACTGCATTAAAAATGCAATGAATTGCAGCCATATTTTCCTTCAGCACTATGTAAACAATTACTTCTCTGCTGAATATAAATTTTACGAAAACCGAAAAGCAAAACAAAAAATATGCAAACTGTGTCTTTACTTATTTTTTCCTTTCTTCAAAGTGTTCATTCATCTTAGGGCTAGCCCCAAATAGGCATGTTGCATTTGACACAAATCTCACTTTAAAGCAAATTTTTTCCTTATTAAAACGTTTTCAAACGGTTAATTTGCAGTAATCGACTTGGATTACGATACTTCTTCCCTTCACTTCAAACTGTCTATCATCTTCATGACGTCATGAGCGAGAAATCGAAATCTAAGGGGAATGAAGCATTAATTCCTCGTTAATCTGTAGGCAGTCAGTTGCTCTGTCCTGCAAATCGATATGCAACTAATGTTCGTTTCTTGTCCTCCGCAGTCCTTGAAAATTCTCATTAAGGAAGAAACTTTCTCGTCAGGAGCTTTTCGCTACCGAAACGAATGATGAGTGATATTTATCTTCTTTTGTGACGGGAAACCGTTCGTCAAGAGCGATGAAGGCACCTTTAGCGTGTTGAAAAAAGTTTCTTCTCAGCCTGGGAAAAATGTCAACTTTTTCATAATTACTTATCAATTTTTCCACATTTAAAACTGTTTTGAATATAATGAAATCATTGCATTCTCAAGATGGCAACGATAGTGTATTTATTTTTTAATTCATTCAGTTTTAATTAGTTGCACTCTTTTGATTAATATGTGGTTATCAATTGGAAACCATTTCACGTACTTTCTACGGAAAACAGTATGAATTTGTTTTATTTGAATAGTAAGATCTATATTCTGTTTCAAGTTGATGTTTTTAAACTTTTAACTTCTATTCTTCTACTCCGGAATGCAAACTTGCCAATTCTTTAAAATAGTATTCCATGAATTGTTACTTTTGTGGCTAGCTAAACGCGTACCTTAAATACGATGCGTCGAAAGTTAGTTTTTGACACCCAATGCTTAATAACTATTTAGTTGAGGATGTAGAAATATGTAGATCTTCTTAGAGTAAATGTAAAGGCAAATAATTTTCCATAATTCTTTGAAACCAGAAAGGTATAAAGACTGCAAGATATTCTGGAAAATACCAAAATCGAATAAAAGTTTTCAATGTCCCAATAAAAGATGTGTGACCATCGTTCTGGTACATGAAAAAAAGATCAATTATCAGTTAATTTGCCCAAAAGATAAGCATTTTTCCCCCCTAATACCGAGCAATTTTATTCAGTCGCATTCATTTCCGGTAAACTGATTATTATTTTCTTTTATCTCTAAAATTAGTGAAAGCAGAAAAACATACGATAAACCATAAAAAATGCATGTTTTTCAGTTTACTCTTATTTTCTGAAACAGCTGATATAATATTTAACGATTTTAGTGTACAATAACGAGCATACGCACGTCGTACTACTGTTTTTTTAATTAACTCTCTCTTTCATTGAGACACTAATGGATGATTTTCTTGAGGTACGTTATATTGCCATTAAAGGTAGATCATTGTTTCTTTTCCTATGTTCAAAAGAAGAAAAAGTATTCTAAAATGCAGGAATTAAGTTTCCAGAAAGCAAAAATGCATTTAAAAACATTGCAGACACCAGTATTAAAATTAGCTGTTTCAAAAAAATCACCAAAATTATGATTCTGCAGTCCAACGATATCAAATGATAGATAAAAGTAAAAGAAAAAAAACGTACATAAACACAAACATTTTATATATACTTTTCTCCACCAGACCCCTACCTGTTAGCCGAGGCCTTAGGATTGCTTACGCACGGGGAGAGGTAGTGGGGTCTACGGATTTTACATGCACATATCCCCAAGTATACATGGTGGTCTTCAGTGGGTATCGAACGCGCGACCTTCCAGGTGGAAGTCCGATGTGCTAACCACTAGGCTACCACGGCCCCATTTTATATATACTAGAAATTTATATACCTGTGTTTTTATGAAAAAATAGCACTAGCGCTATGTTTTTAATAATTATTCTTCCAAAGGTATAACTCCTAGAAGAAATGTATCTATATTTGTTGCTTATGCATGCATTTAATCTTAATAATTGATCAAAAGAAATTAATTATGCAAGAATGATTTCAAGTAAGTTTAAAGACTCCACTTTATGTTATTCTTGAACAAGCTTGCTATTTTTTTTTTTTCCCGTTAAGAGCGATTGCCAAAATTTTTGCATTATGATTACAATCGAATGCAAATTGGAGTTATAAGCAAAATATGCAACACAGAAAACCAGCTTTCAGCTGTTATAGAAGCTTGTAGAAAGTTAATGGCCTTAAGATTACTAAATTTTTTTTCCGGATTTTCTGAAAATATACAAATACATTTTTTCCCATTTCTTCTAAAACATAAAAGGAAAATAAGAAAAAAAATAATAAAATATCTTAGGCGACAAATACATTATTCACATAAGTTATTTAAGCAGCATTTGGAGATGATTTGGTGAAAATTGTCGCTTTATCGCCAATATTTTGAAAAGTAAATTTTTTTATGAACATTTGTCGTTAGGAATCATTCATAAATGATGTCACGCATTGGGAGATTGTGACAAAATGTGACAAGGGGAAGGGTAAAAAAAGTGTGACATCATGCATTATGCAACATAGCGTGACATGTGGCAAATTGGGAAGGGGGGTCCGCAGAAGTATGAAATATTGTGACACAGGGGGGGGGTCAAATATATGGGAAAAAAGCGTAACATCATTTATGAACGGCCCTTTACAAGGTTTAGATATAAAAACAATTCCGTTCCATCTATCATTTTATACATATGTTTATAGCACATTCGAGCTAGATAATTTAAAATCAACATTACATTTCTGAAATCCTCTTCAAAATTATTTTAAAAACTATTTTGCATGAAAAATAATTTTAAAAATTTCAATATTTTTTCGGACAAAAAAAAGGTTTTAGGACCTTTTGAGGATTTTCATTATGAAAAACTACGAAATTTCTCTGAGAATAGAGTTGATTTAAGCTGCTTTGCCATCATTTATTTCAAACTAGCTTAGCAACAGAATGCCTAAGGATTTGTGCTAGGGAATGATTTGTGAACCGATGGAATTGAATGATATCCTCTTGAAATCTCCTTATTACTCTTGAAACTCACGGTTTAGTAAGGAGGCCAGGAGTTATCTAAAGCTATCCCTAAGGGACATAATAGACAATCCGTTTTCCTCTTTTACTGAAACATATCTGATTATCTCAAAATCGCTCTTTCGACATTAAGGATTTTGAAAAATTTCGGATAAGAAAGGTATGACATCCCTTACAAGTTCTTAGAACTAATTTCAAAGGAGAATTTTCTGCTAACTTTACACTGAATATCAAGAAAATGTTGTGTGTACGTTACACAAGATTTCCTACATGCATGTGTTCAGTCTACATATAAAGATTACTATACATTTCTTGATATTCCGTTAAATGTATGGTAAGTTTTAAAAATATTATAAAATACCAGTAATTTTCTTTTTATTTGGCTTCTGAAAACCGCGAATAATTTTTATTGTAATGATGTTCGCAATTTGAATAAATGGTGAAGATGTTCCATGTTTGTTAAAGACTAATGAATTGAAGAGGAAAAACGCAAATAAGCTTCCGAACAAAAGAAACAAAAAGTTCAGAAAAAGCTTTTACTGCATCGCTATGAAGTCTCATATCGATTAAGGATATCTATTTTGTCATAGAAATTGTTTACGTCATACATGTGTTTTTTTTTTTTTTTTTACATCACTTTTTTAACAACTGCACAACTACCGTAAACACATACAATCACAAAATGTAAAGGCAATCTATGTTCTTGTTGTTGAAATTTTCAAAGATCTGCAGCACATCTTTGACTGAAGATTAATTACCTTAAAGTTCAAAGTCTTATAGTGTGTTGCTCTTAATAAAAGTTTCACATAACTGGAAATTGATACGACTGATGTAAGGTTTGACTTTCAAGAAAAATATTTTATGTAAAAAATTTTTAACTTTTCACATCACAATGGATATTTTATGTAAACAATCCTTGTATTATTTTACAAGCAAATTTTAGGAAATGCTCGTACTAGGTACAGCTTTTTTACAATGTTTTTGTATAAGGATGTAAGTTTCAAAATGAAACTTATTTCAAATTTCAACAAGAGAAAAAAGATCCCCATCTATATTTCTTGATTAAACATTTTTAGTGCTGCAATTATTGTTGTTTACATAAGTGTTTTAATAAGGGAATTTCAGTCCTTATTTTTTCAAAAATGTATACGGAAGTAATATTTAAAGTTTAGTGATCACTTACCTCACACAATTCTTAAGTTCTCCCGCTGCAATCTCCTTTTTCATTAAAGTTGAATGAACATATGTTTATGAAACTGAATGAGTGATTTTAAAACAAGGAAGTATAGGTACAAACAAAATATTTTAATAAATCGGTAGATAAAGAAATCATTCTATTATCATTTATCAGTCTTTATATTCGTCACTTTATTCATAACAGTTTTCAGCAATTTTAAACTGTTAAGAAGTTAACTGTGACTTTACTGGAAAGCAAAATTATTAAGTCGATTGACTATACTGTTAAGAAAAACGTATGAAGTAAACTGACTTTACTGTTGACAAAAACTTATAAAGTAAATTGTTACTTAACTGTTACGAAGAGCTGTTAATAAGTAAACTGACTGTTGAGAAAAGTTATGGTGCAAACTTTTATTTACTCTAAGGAAAACGGTACTGTTACCTGTGATAAAAACTTACGGAAGTAAATCGTTCCTTAATGCTAAGAATTTTAATAAGTAAATTTCCTGTTAAGAAGAATTATAATAAGTCAACGGACTGTTAAGAAGAACTTTAATAAGTAAACTGACTGTTAAGAAAAACTTACGAAGTAAACTTATTTTCATTGCCTAGTTAATCACATGAATGTATTTCTATAACAGTTTTAGCTTTAATGGTTGATAAATTCGAGATGCACGTTTTCAGAGCTTACAATAAACAGCATCTGAAATCTCCTCTATTTGAGAAGGTAATGAAACTCGTCATACTGTTGATTTCCAAGATGGGAGAGTATGGAAATCAATCTCAGGACCAACTCCAATACCCCATAAAAGAAAATCTCCAACCAAAATTGACTTCAACGCGTCATTTACGTGAGGTGACTATTGCTTGTGCCCACGAATCGATCTGTTGGCTTGAAGACATTAATGATCTTTAGTGTCTTCTCGAAATGAACTTTAGAAATTCGCACTAAGGATAGTCACAAGTATTGCTGTGGGAAATTGAAAATGCAGCGAACTTTCTGGTTTCATCACCGAATTTTCTGCAACTCTAATTCGTCAACTGTTTTTTTTTAAATTAGTCTCTGCCGCAGAAATAACATCCGATCTGCTGTTAACTTGAGAATAGTGCAAATAATAAAAGATATTATTATAATTACATTAATAATTGTAATTTATTGTTAATATTATGTTTGTTATTATTTACAGTATTATTCTAAATGTAGTATTACAGTAATGATTATTCAAAAAAAGTTACATATTTACTCAGGCAATGAATAAACATAAGCATTTATTATTGCAACTGTAATATTATATGCAGGATGCATTTGAATAGTTTTAATTGTAGTCCGTAGGGTTTAATTTTCTGGCATGGGTATTGTAAGCAACGTTAATGACAAGTTTCAAGAGACAAATGATTTGTAAACGGATCGCAAACCGGAGTCAAGTTTGAGTTCTCATTTTATACTCCAAATTACTGTTCATTTGATCGCCACCCATTGCAAGTCCAGGAAATAGATGTGGAAAAGGGCATCTATTCATAACTATTATCAAAAGAGAGCGCACATCTGACATAAAAAGGGTTTTGAGGATATTACCGCTAATTGTGTGTTTTTCGGTTCCATTAAAATAAAGTGCTGTATTTTTAGAAACTTGGGAGCTCTTTGTAAAACTGTATAAACTCTACTATAATCAGAAGTTATTGCGCATTTTAATTGGGATATTTTTGTAGTCTCAAAATTCATGACTAACAGTGTTTCTTAAAATGGTCTATATCACGCTGGCCTAAAATGCAATTACACTGCAAGAACTCTTTACGATTTTATTATTTGTACTGACGAAATGAAGATTCTTATCATTTATAAAAGGAATATTGTATATTAAGTCCCGCAATGGACCAGAAAGCTCGGCTCCCTCAGAACACCGAAAGTGAAGCAACATCGACTTAGGTCAGTGTTTGGGAGGGTGACAACCTTTCGTGGCTGGTTCCTGTAGGGCCATGTACGCTAAAGGGAGCTAGTGCACGTTAAATAGGTCGTGTCCCCACTGTCCTCCAAGTGAAACGATACCTCTGGAGGAGCCAATCCCAGGTGACGGTCTCTCATATGGGAGCTGGTTCAAAAAATTTAGAGACTTTACAAAGGGGAGGAAATCGGACTCCTGCCTAGAAAGGCCTCGTTAGACTCAGGAGTAGAGTACCCATTCTTCCTCGCCATGCGCGAGGACACAACAACGACAACAACAGCAACAGCAGCAGCAATAACAACAACAACAACATTGTATATTAAAATGTTTGTGGTGAAGAAAAAGTTCTCAAACACGCCTGAAACAAAATATCGTTTTATTTATAAATTCGTTTATATTTTTGTAATGCAGTTCGACCAAGGAATTTTGACATTTGGACGCTTCTGCGCATGGCAGAAAAGAACGCGTCCATTCGAGTTTTAGGGAAGCTCGTTTTGCAGGTACGTTCATTAGCATGCGAATCAGAAAGTTTCCTTCTGTGTTTGTTGAAAGCAATTATTTAATATCACCAAATTTATAAACTGGCATATAGTATCAGCTCGGAAGAAATAAAGAATACTAAACGAACGAGAACAAAAACGGAACATTCCTTATACCAGCAGTTCCTTCCTTGAACATGAATGGACTCGTCTTGGCACTCTGCCAGGCAGATCATTTTGATTGATGGCAGGACTGTACTTTTGTTTTTTTCTTTTCATGTATTGCTAAACCTAATGTAAAGATTTTCCCCTATAACATCCATATATATATTTCACTTAACGTGGACCAGTTACAATTAAATTTTGCGGTACGATACTATACTGTTAACATGCGGAAAACAAACTGTGGCAGAATGATATTTAAATGTTTATTTAATGATTAGCACATAAAAGTAACAATGTTTGTATTTATTATCTTAACTTAAGGACTTAAAAAAAAATTAGCTATCTTTTCTTAAGCCATTAGAATTTTAAAGCTTTTTTTTACGATTTCAAAATGATTAATTTAAGATTCTTTGGATTGGGAATCAATATGTTTATCCTTTGTTTATATCGAGCGATCTGTTGAGCCTTCCGAATTTTAGTGAGTTTTTACGATTTTTATTGCTCGAATATATTTTGCGGGGAATCAGCTAGTTGCTTTAAAAAATTCTTAGAGGTAAAGAGGTACATTTAAAAAATATATTAGTTTTCTCTCCAAGTATTCTTTAAAATAGTGCTTTCCTAACTTCCAAGAGTTATTAGCTTATCAAATCACTTCATTCTCGGTGTTACTTCTTCTACCAACAATTTTTTATTCCTCTCCAAAATCTAAGCAAGGAAAACATTCCTTTCGAAAGTGCTACAAACTGCAGAGCCATTTTCCAACACATCTCCCATCCATAATGTAAATTGCTCAACCGATACCCCCATCAGAAAAATGGACTTCGCAATGCGTTCTTCATCACATGCGTCCCCCATTAATTTGCTGCGGTCATTTGCTTTCGCCGGCAACCAATGAGTAAATCAGCGAGCATTAATGGACAGCGAGCTCTTCCACTTTTTGCTGCTCTAGGTAACTCATTAAGGCAGAGTAAGACGAAGGGAAATCTTCATTTCGAAGTAGGAGATTAGTCGTAAGTTTCTCTCCCTTGTGTCTCCTACCCGAAAGTTTTAGGGAATTTTAAAAAAAATCTGTATTTCGGAATATTTTGCAATTTATAGAAATTTGGTAAGATTCTGAATTAAATCAAAAATAAATGCTATCTTTCACCATTAGCATTAAACAGAAAATATTGTTCATATTCAGTTTTCATGCGTTGATAACTTTAAGAATAGTTTTATATATATAAATATCTATATATATATGTATTGAAGACAAAAGGATATCTTCATTTCAAAGTAGAAAATAAGTCGTAAGTTTATCTATTGTATATCTTATCTGAAAGCTTTTGGGAATTAAAAATAATTCTCTATTTCAGAAGGGTTTTTCAGTTTATACAAATTTTTAGAGATTCTTCATTATACATTTTCTATCACCATTTTCATTAATTAAACAATATTTGAATAATTCAGTGGCATTCTGAAAACAATCTTCCCATAATACAGTTACAAAAAAATCTTAATGTATGTAATTTTTCAACAAAAAAATTCCAATTAATGCGCAACTTAACTTTGTTGTAGCACAAATTGGAATTTTCGGTTTACAAGAATTTCGGTGTTTTTTACAATGCGAAAACAATTTTAGTTAGTATTGCAGTATAACGTGACTTCATTTGACATGTCTTGATACGTTTGATAATTTTGGCACAAATAAAGAAGCTATTTTCTTTTTTTAAAAGCATATTTCAAAAATGAACATAATCGCATTGTGTTCGTGTTTAAGACGTTATGTAGACTAATTTGAATATGGCAGAAATCTAGGCTACAAAATTCAGTGTTTTTGGTTAATTTAGGTTGAAGTATCATAAGAAATTGTCTTGTGTGGTTATCATTTATAATGCGTATTCTCTTCATGTCAAGTTGATAAGTTGAACAAGATGAATTATGAAAACAAAACTGGACTGGGAAAAATAAAAGGTCGCACTTCAAAATGAACCATAATTTAGATGGTGTTAATGCTCTAAGTATTGGTAAAAAATTTAAAACGTTGTCTGAAACACTACATTGTATCTGTTTCTAGATAAAGTCTGAAATCTAGTATCATGATAGCTCAATATTTTTATTGTTGCTTCATGAACAACTCGGCGAATAAGATAATTTGTGATTGTCAACAACGTTGATAGAAAAGTGATTATGACAAATCTATTAAAATTATATCAATGACGATAATCTGTTTATTCCTTGTTTTGAGTAAATTATATTTTTCATCTGATAAAAATTTTAAAAGTTCTTTAAAAAATCGAAGCAGTGGAGCACAACACATTTCTGTGCCCCTGACTCCTCTCCAGTTTCGAGAAAAATCTTGTTGTTTCTGCTCTGCACACTCCACTCCACATCCTTCTTTTTTTTTTCATTTCTTTCGGAAGAATTTGCCTCTATTGATCAATTACGAAAACTATTTGGTTTTACAAGCTTTGCTTTTTCCGTTCTAAGCATCTTTTTTTTTCCTCTCCATACTCCCCATAAATATCCGAAATCCTTCAACTAACAATCACTTTAGAAAAATTAACAAAGCGAGACGTCTCTTTTCGCATTAATTCCTCATTAATTTGCGGTTGTTATTTGCTTTCTTGGGAGCCTGTGCTTTAAGTAGGTGAGCCTTAATGGAAACTGGATTTTCTTTCTTTTATTTCGTATCTTTCCTTAAGGCTGAGTAAGGTTGGAAGGAAACCCCACATTTCGGAGCAAACGATCCGTCGTTGTCATTGACCATGACAGGAAGCAACTTCGATTGAAGTAGAAATCTCTAATTTGTTCTTTATCTCAATAAATCTGCAATATTTCTTGTTTCCTATCTGTTTAATGATGTAGTTTACTCTATTAGTATACAATAGTGAGTAAATAATTTTAAAGTTTATTTGTTGCTTAAAATTTTAGTTTGTGATGAATGATTTATCAGTGCTCATAATGAGCCTATAACAGCTTAACTGATAACGTTAAAATGGCTGAATAATAACGATGAATTCACATCAAGTACAGCAGCAACAAGCAACAAGGACGCAACCTTTTAGGGCTCAACATAACTTACAAACCACCACACCCTTTCATTGAATGATTTCGGTTTTTATTGTGTCATTATTGTTTTTATGTATTATTGTTTTTATTTGTGTCAAATTGTTTTTTTAAAAGTTTAAAAGAAATTCAAGAAAGAAAGCTCCTTCTGCTACTAATTGCAAATTTTGCTTTGCCTTTACGTAAAAGCTGAGGAGGAAATCCATATTACAAGTATTTATCACTTCACAGAACGTATAATACTCTGAATAAAATATTGGGTTATATATAAATCAAAACTTCTGTTTCATACTGCCTCGTATAAATCAGTTTTCATGTTATTCTAAGTCAATTGTTGATGAGAAGACTCTTCAAACTTGTCTTCTCAGAATCTATGACATGGAAAACGATAATTGGTAATCTAAATCCTATGCCAAAATACTGAAAGGAAATTATAAAATTTCAAACAGTCTCATCATTAAGAAATGATTTATAATAGTGACATTTTTAAAGACTTTGGCTCTTTGATAAAATACCACCCTATTAATTTAGACAAAAATAACAATAAATAACCCAAATCATGAAATCGAAATTCCCATCTGAAAAGTCAACTAAACAATGCATCCTACACGGTCTTACTCCTCATTAATTTGCAGAGGAAATTTGAGCTTTGCTGAGCGAGGGATTTTCAAGGGATAATTTTAATAGGAATTCATTCTGTTCGCCATTAATATTTGAATCCTTCATTAAAATAGAATAATGACAGAAATATTTCCATCTCAAATTTCTTTGTGCCTTTCTTTCTCTTTTCTTCCAAAATCGTAAGACAAAATATGAAAAATGAAACTACATTTGGGCTGGCACAAAGTGACTTTTGACCAAACGGATAACTACTAATTGAGCAGCATATTTGTTTTTTAAGCATCGGTTATGATGGTAATCCTGAAATAAAATCATGAATTTTTATTTTATTAGGTATTTGAAAAATATATTTTCTATCAGTTATACCATCGCCTCCCTCATTACAGATAATGGGAGGCATTAAGGTTTAACTCTTCCTACTAGGTATCGCCTCGTGTATTCGATATTGTCATTGACTGGATCATTATCTGTAGTTACCAAATCATTTGGATAATACATCCAACACCAAAGCTTTCCTAGTGCCTCTACATTTAAGGCCATAACTTATTGTTCCCATAAAGAAGCGCTAAAAGGCGGCTCGTTTCCTTCGAACACATGTCTGGCACTTAACTAACATTTAGACTAAGCTAACGTGCTTTCTTCTTCGTTTTGCGCGCGACCGAGGGATTAGAGATCACGTCAGGCCGACCTTTCAGTTTTCTTCGATAGGCTTCGTCCAACATCTTTTGTCTTATCTGCTAAGACGAAGGTAAATGCTTGCTGATCAGCTGTTCATCTGCTAGAAAACGCACCCCCATTACCACTTAACAGAGATTGGTTTTTCAGGTCGCTCAGGTTAATCCATCTCCAATATAAAAATGATCTTCCTAAATCAAAAGAAGTCTTAATATTTTTCTTTGTTTAGTTTAATTACTGGGTAACTCGTACTGGAATCTACTTTCGGAAACAGTAAGTTTTCTCAATGCATGAACATATTTTAGCGTTGACATCTTCAAATTTAAATCTTCCCAAAATTAAGTGTTTTGTTCCAGTCTAGAAGTTGAAGAATGGATAACGTCAGAAAGGACTTTTAAACGTTATATTCTCTCTTAATTTTTATCCGCAAGGAACTTACTCTTAGATATCTCTCATTAGACGCATAGAAAATATTGATTATTGTTTTTCCTATCCAGTGTCGGCTATCAAAAAAAAAAAGAAAAAAAAAACAAACAAACAAAAAGAAAAGAGTATCTTTACGCTCTTAGTTCTTAACTTCCATTTCCTATATACCTTACGCAACGAAAATCCTAACTAACTGATATGTTTCTAATGCCTGTACTTATGTATTCATATTTACCGTAAATACTTCCTAAGTGAAATCAATAGCCATCCTCGCCGAGTTTTCAGTTGTAGCTTGTACCACGACGCAAAAGGAGATTTCAAAACGCTTTTAATAAAAACATCACCATTGACGTCATGTTCATTACCTCATTATGGATTTTGTACTTAAAAGCGGACTTACTTTATTGTTGATCTTGAATCGAAATGTTTTTCTTTTGATGTTCGCTTTTCATCATTATCTTTTAGTAATTAGAGTTTGAAATGGCTTTTTTAGCTGCGTTTTTACATTCCATTCAAAATTTCCTTGATTAGGAAAGTTCTTCAGTCATTAAATTTAAAAGTAATCAGCAAAAATCTCCTAAATCTTTCTTTTAATGTTTGCATTTTTGCGCTTATTCTACATAATTAAGATTAGAAACAGTACTGCAGAAAAATTCTGGGAAATCGCACTTTACTGTTATAACTTGTACCAACGTTTTGGAATGAATATAAGACAAATGATCAAAAAATACTTTGTGCTGAAATATGAGTACAAGGTAAAATCAACGTAAAATGCACAAATTGTCAGAACAGCTAACGCAAATTGCTATTTCGAGGCTGCGATAGAGTCTCTTCGTCAGTGCAAAAAAGAAGTGCTCAACACACAATTAGAAAGTTGTGGCAAGAACCAGAAAGACAGCCGGTATTTATACTGGCTTTCTGGTTACTTCCTAGTTGTGTGTTGAGCACTTCATTTTTACACAGCGATAGAGATTCTATTGTAGCCTCGAAATGGCTATTTGCGTTATTTGTACTGATAAAGTTTTTTAATGGTATTTCTAAAATGTCACTTACTACTTTATTATAAATTGATGAGCACTGAATTTGCAACACCAAAGAGGAAAAATTTTGCAATTGACCATCATTCGTCATGATGGTCATTGCAAAAGGAAATGCTTTTTCAGTATCTTAACAGTACTTATAAACTTTACTGAAGGTCCTAACTACTAAGAAAACAAATATTTTATAGAAGACAAGTCAGTTTACTTAATTTTACATATTTACGTTCAAAAAAATTTTCGTGTTCTTATTTTAAGATATATGATATTTATTAGTTCATTTCTATTTTTTTATTTGCTCTTTCCGTCAAGAAATTATTATCAAATAAATGCACTGTCTCACAAATTCATATGAAAAACTGTTGAAACCGACTGAATATGAAACATTATCATATACGTCCATCATTAAAAAAATAACGAAATTGCTTCCTACGTAACTGATTACAATTATATATTTGTAAATGCCATTGCAAACATACAGCAAGAAGTTTCTATTTTTGAATTGTCTTAACGAAGCGTAAAAACGCTGTCGCTACTCATGAATTTTTGTGAACATTACAATTTTTCCTATTTTTCATATAAATTTTATGGGATATGAATATGTTATTCCAGATAGTTTATTTATTAAGTGGTAATTTATCTGTATACTTTCGTTTTCAAGCACCTTAAAATGGCTATGAATTAGGATTGTTCCACTTTTAAATATTTTAGAAACATCTTCTAAGAAATCTTTCTCAAAAGATTTTAGATATTCTTTTCCTATCATTTTTGTATGTTTTCGATAACTTAGCAGTTTACATATGCCTTCAATTAATGCCTCGAAACAACGTGCTTTAACCACTTTAAAGATGTTAAAAACAATGGACTGAGGTTGGTTGAAGAAAGTGTCTTTTTTCTCATTAATTTTTCATAAAACACAAAAGATGGGGGGGGGGGGGGGTGTTGATACTACGATACTAAAAATGATTTTTAAAGCTTAACTTTCAGCGTTCAAAGAAAACATCCCTCTCACCTCCAGAAAAACTTCCATTTAAAAAGAAACCTTTCGAAAAACATTTAAAATACTGAAAGAATGAAGTTCGAAGAGAACTCACACCAGATGAAAATTTACCCTTATATTTTGTTCAGTTAACTCCCAACGAGCGCCTCCTCGGAATTTAATTCCGATAAAGGCATTCTAGATTATCTTGCTCCAGGAATAATTCTCAGCATGAAATTCGAAAGTTCGTTTAACTCTTTTCTCGGTGTCAAAAAACAAACGAATCGTAAATTCGAGAAATTGGTTTGCCGGAATATTGAAGAATTTTCCATTGTTTGGACTGAAGATAGGAACTTCTTTAAAGTTTGAAGAGAATTTTAGTTTCGCTTAAATTAGTTTGAAATTGAATTAAAATCCTTGGAATAAAATTTATGGGAAGGCATGGAACAATACTCCCTTTATGTGCGGCCGATATACAATTAGAGGAATCGATTCTGCAATAGAAAATTTAATTCTAATCAGGGCTTCCATTTATATTAGTTTGAACGTTATTCTCACTCCACTAATTCTAAGAATAATTTTACCCAGCTGTGATCAAGATAATTGCATATTAAAAACATATTTAGCCACTAATTTTTACTCATATTCTTGTCTGTCTCAACAATCACCTTTTCGCCTCTATTTTCCCCTAAAATTGACAACGTTGAATTGCATATAGTAGTTTTAAATAGAACATATAGTCTCGTGATAGTGCAATATTTTAACCAAAATATGTGAAAAAATTGTTTTCGTACATAGAAATAAAGTGAACTAAACAGCCGAAGTGGCAGATGTGCTGTATTTCCAAGCCCATAAGACACGTATCTTTACTTTAAAATATACCCTAAAATAAATCTACACCTTGTGGATCAAAGATATAACTTCATCCTTCAAGACGCAAACTGATTCGCTAAAAATCATGTCATAAGATATTTTACAGTATCAGGTACATGAAACTGTTCCCGACGCTACAGTTTTTGTAATTTTGTTTTGAACCTAATCTTATCTGAACTAAAATCAGGAATGGTTCTGATTTCATCAATGTTGAGCAACGCTTGACTTACTTAATTGTTGTTTTTGCATGTAGTAACTCTTGTGGCATTGCAAGCGAAGTTTTAAACGTTTAGTTTGACTAATATACGAGAAACCCTACGGGCAGTTAACATCACAAACACCAAAGTAATTCAGATGATAGATATGAGCTCTAAGAACAGAGAACGTAAATTAAGAAGTGAGAATATGACCTGGTGTTAATACCAGGTACCTCTTATCTGCTATTGAATAAATCTGGCAAATTATTCTGCTGACCATTTATGATCGCTCTTTGAGCTTTCAATATGAAATTTAACTTATGTTTAATAATATTTTAAACTCCAGTTAGAATGGAATGTGAAAATCTGTCCAATAGTTTTAGTTATAAAAATTTAAAGAAATTTTAAGAAAAAATTAAAGAAATTTAAATTAAAAAATAAGTATTTAGTTATTTCCAGTATATAGTTTGCAGTTGATTTGCATATTAGTTATTAAAGTATCTTGTTCCAAAGGGTGACTAGGACTGAATATCTCTGGATGTGGTCTTCCATACATTGATGTATAAGTTTCTCCATCCAATTCCCCAGATGTAGTTTTTTTACTTCTAGTAAAACTTCAATAACAAGGGATTGAAATAAAATAAGAACACTAATCTCAACAATTTCTCCCTAACTTCACTTTGCTTATACTATGCAATTCATCATACTTGATAAAAGCTGAAAATCTTTGCGTTACACAGTAAAAAATAATTGAAACACCGTTACAACACACAAATTATGAGAAAACTGCAGACACGCGTTTCGAGGTTGCAAGGAAGTCCTTTATCAATACAAAAGAACGAGCTTCTCGATGAGAAGCATCCTTCATCCTCTAGGATCCCATTCTGTTGCATTGTGCATTGAGAATTGGGTTCCTCGCATCCTCAAAACATATCTGTATTTTTTTTTTTTTTTTTTTTTTTGCATAATTTGTGCGTTTTTACGTTGTTTCAATTATTTTTCATTATTCTTGGAAAAATAATACTTTCTTTTTTTTTGGGGGGGGGGGGAATAAATCATCCTTTGATGTGCAGTTAGGAATTTAAATAGGAGAAGCTGATCTTACATTATGCCTAAACATCTATTGGCACGTAAAATTGAAATGAATTTTAAATCAAGACTAAAAAATATTTTTTACGGTATAAAAACCTAGCCTAAAAAACTTACGCTCACTAAATGAAGCGTCAAAAAGAAAAAAAAAACTTTAATTGAAGGTAGTATAGTTTTTCTAAAATTATTGAGCGTATTTGTTTTAAATATATAAAATAAATCGTGTCGTTTCAAATTTTATTACATTATGTAAAGAAATGAAATATAGCTAAGAACAATCGAGTTTTATCTAATATAATGTTGAAAAATTATTTCTCTCATCTGTCATTACTGAAATAGTTTTATTCATTAAGACACCAAAAGTATTTTGATTTTTTACTTAAATACAATTTTCCGTATAAAATGAAAAGAATGGAGTAAGAAACTAACCTTTTTAATAGTTTTTAACCATTCGCGAGCAAGCATTATGTTATCGTAGGCATCTGTATGTTTAATAAAGTTCGATTTGTGAATAAACAGTATACTATTTTTTAGATCACAATCCAGTGTAGTTGGTAGATGGTCTCGGGCCCGCTCCCGGTGTGAGAAAGAGATTGCACACTCCCACACTAATGAGTAACGCATTTGAAGAAAAGTGCAATCGGTAGAGTACCGCAGTATATATGAAAACTGCAAGGCTGCGAGCTAGGATCGTCATGGCTTTAGGTTGTAACTGTACTTGCTTGAAATGTTAGAAAATCTTCCACTTTTTAAAAGCAGCACTGGTAAAGCAGAACACAAAAAAATACGCCATCGAATTCGATTGCAAACATTACATGAAAATGTCTCAGAAAATATATCGATACCTTCATTCTAATACCACGTATTTGAAAATATCAAGATTTACAGGAGAGGGGAAAAACCACCTGTTTTGCGAAGATGTATATTGATACGAGTTTTTGCTTAAATTAAAATAACTCTGCGAATAGCATTTTCTGTAACAAGGTATTGGAATGAATAAGTAGAGCGCTGTAAGCTTAATAATAATCCCTCAACACCTGAATCTCCCCAAAAATTCTCATACGTGGTATTAGAATGAAGGTATTGATATATCGTATGAGGTATTCTGGAAGGAGATGCGTGGATTTAATTTTCAAATGGTCCATAGGTCAAATTGAGTTTTAAGCTCAAAACCCAACTCAATATTTTGCATTGCCTTTCAAGGAAATCTAAATTAAAAAGTATATCAGTAGGAAAACTTGGGTCGTTTTACCACACTGTTAGAAATTTCATCATGAAATTACGGTTAAATAGCCGGCAGCAGTCCGTCCATCTAATTAACCGTTAAATTTACGGTTTGGAACATTTTGTATCTTTATGGGTTCTAAACCATTTGCAATCAGCTTGGTTAAAAAGCCGTAAATACAAAAGATTACGGTTTTATATTAGTAGCACTTATGATAACACACTGCAACTATGGTAAATAATTATATGCGTAGCATCTTCGAGCCGTAGAAACCATTCATGGCTATTGTATTGTGGCGGACGACGAGGTGCGAGGACACGGTGGAGTAGAAGACTTTGAGAAGTTTTTTTTTATTCTGAGAAAGATAAAAATACAATATCAAAAAATAATTATATGGGATATGTTTCCACTACCAGTTTTTATGACTATTACTATCTTCATCTTCTCTTCATTTCCCCCCTTCAGATAAAAAGGAACTATACAATATTATTCGATGGGATTCTAATCTTCACACTTCTTCGATCCACAACCAAGATGGAAGCCCGATTCTTATTGACTACCATCCATGTTGACTACGAGACCTAGGTGGCGCTCGTAAATTATGGTTAGTTAAGGGGACACGGGACCTTGAAATCATCAAATTTTCGAAATTTTTTTTTTTCATTGAAAGTATGAAGAAAATAATTGTCTATCTTGTGGTGTAAAATTTTTTTCGATACGATGATTTTTAACGATTTTATGACGTTTTTTCGAAAAAGTGGGCGGGGCTTGGGAGTGAGAGTTTTGACACTTTCACAGCTGTCAAGTTTGTTTACCTTCTGATTCTCTCGTATTTTTCTGAATTTTCCCCTCAGATTTTCGAATTTAATATTAAAAATATTTTAATTATTATATTTGAACAGTTTGGCAACACTGCGTTAACTTTGACCGTGTTTCTTTGAACATTTTCGCATTTGTTTATGTTTATTTTTTGCCTAGTTTGCTATCATTTTCGAACTCGCATTAGATACTCCTTTTGTTGATTTTTTTTCTCGTTATATTGTTACATTTTGTTTTTTTATTGTTACATCATTGTTTTTTGCTGTTATCTTATCGTATTTTCGTTTTCCTTTTGTTTTTACTGTTGTTTTCAAAAATTTATTTTGGAAACTCAAACTATGGATTCCATCAATTCACGATGGCACAAGCCGAGGCCACACTCAACTAAGAGAAGAAAAAGTGCTATAGCAAATGCAAAAAAACGATGGAATAAAACAGCTGTTGCTTCTACAGTTTCAGCTGATGATACTGGGATATCTGACCTGAATGATTCCAGGACTGTGAAAAAATTAAAACTTTTCTCTGATATCTCAAACACTTGTGATGTGCCTTCATCTACCGCAACTTTATTTTATGATGAAATGTGGTCCCCTCTGCTAAAAGAACTCAAATGTTCTTCCTGTGAATCTCATAGTTTGAATGTAAAGAAAACAAACACAGAATATGGTTTAGCTGCAAAACTAAACATTTTCTGCGACTCCTGCAAAAAAGAGTATAGCAGTGTATTCTCCAGTCCACGTGAAGAAAACAGTAAAAAATTTGCAGTAAATAAAGATGCTGTTTCTGCTTTTCTCAGCTTTGGAAAAGGACATGCCGCACTGGAGAAATTTTCGGGACATATGGGCCTCAACGCAATGGACCGAAAGACATTCGATTCATATGTCTCACATTTGGCGGAGGAAAATGTAGCTTTTAAGGCTGATGTTTTGCAAAAATGCCGCGAAAAGGTGAGGGAGGAACATAAAAAAATTAGTGAAAGCGAGGAAAGTCCTGAAGAAGTTATTAACATTGGGGTGTCGTTCGATGGAACCTGGCAGAAGCGTGGGCATAGCTCCTTGTATGGCATTGGCTGTGTCATTGACATTATGACTGGCATTGTGCTGGACTTTGAAATTGTTTCAAAATACTGTCACCTATGTGAAGTAACAAAAAAGGAACTTGATGAGAGTTCGCCAGAATATCAAATATGGCATGAAGCACACAAGACATCTGGTTTATGTGAGAAAAATTATGATGGCTCATCGAACGCGATGGAAATGTATGCAGCAGAAATTTTGTGGCGTCGATCCATTAAAGTATGCAATATGCGTTATACGGTTCTGCTTTCTGATGGCGATTCAAAAACCTTTTCACATTTGAAGCAATTGAATGTATATGAAGGTTATGAAATTGAAAAAGAAGAGTGTGTAAACCACGTTGCAAAGAGACTTGGTACAGCGCTTCGAAATAAAGTGAAAGAACACAAAGTTAGAGGAGAAACATTGGGAGGCAAGCGTAAAGGACATCTCACTGATGCATTGATATCAAGGCTCACAAATTATTATCGAAAAGCGATAACTTCTAATGCTCCTGATATCGATGCAATGAAAACCTCCATTTTTGCTTCACTTTACCATTGCTCATCGACAGATACCAAGCCCAAGCATTTCAAATGTCCACAAGGTGAAAGTTCTTGGTGCTTTTACAACCGAGCTAAAGCTCTTGGTCAAAAAGCTCCGAGTCATTCCAAAATGAAAGCTCCTCTCAATGATGAAATAGTCTCCAAAATCTTGCCTGTTTATCAGAGATTAGCTTGTGATGATTTGTTGAAGCGCTGTACCTCTGGGCAAACCCAAAATGCAAATGAAAGTTTGCATAGTGTTATCTGGCAGCTGTGCTCGAAAGATGTGTTTGTGTCAAAACGACGATTAGATATAGCAGCGACAAATGCCATAAGCCAATACAACATGGGAAGTGTTGCAGCCGCGTGCTTAAAAAATGATGCAGCCTATTTGAAAGTTGCAGAGAAAATTGATATTCGTCGCATCAATCAGAGTGTCAGACGACAGTCTTGTGTGTATAAGAAGGCTGCCAAACAAAAGAAATACAGTAAAAAAACTGCTGATAAAAAAATTAAAAAAACTGAAGGGGAAACATATAGTGCTGGGGCATTCTAATGCATGGAACATTTATATCTTTGAGCATTTCTGGAAAATATATTGCTTGTTTGTAAGCAGTGCAATGACAAAAAGAGTGTTATTCAGAACTTTTTACGAGCTTATAACTTTATTGAAACACACAATGGAATTCCTTCACTAAATGTTCAATAAGAATTCTGTAATTTCTTTTTACTGATAATAATACAATAGTTACAAAAAAAACATATAAATAATGCTGTTATGTGCTTTTTAAGGATGCTATCAAACTCTAAGTAATATTTAGTGCCATTTGCCCAAAATGAAATTTTTTTTCTCGATAAAACTTTGTACCCTTTTCTTCGCTACTTTAAAACCTGCACCTGCATTTCTTAATAATTTATCTAATATTTTTTTCGCTGTTTCATATAAGAATTTTAAATAAATTTTGGCACTACTTTTTGTGAAGCTATCCTTAAAAACAATTGTTAGAAGCTAATATCCTAGACACGTAATCAAATTTGCCGAAATCTTTGAGAATTGCTTTTTCATAGTAAAAATAAAGAATTATGCACCTGTTCTAATAATAATATAATAGTATTGACTATAAGAAGCATGTAAATAATATTATTATGCGTTTTAAGGATATCTTTACTCTTCGAGCCATATTTAGTACATTTATACAAAAAAATGCCTTTTTCTCCGTAATTTTTTTTTTTTGTTATTTTCCAACTTTAACTTGAAGGCCGCGTCTGAATTTTTGAGTAATCAACCTACAACTTTTTGCATAGTTTTATATGACTATTAGAATTATTTTTTCGCATTACTTTTTATGAAACATGTATAAGGATTTTTTTAATACTGGTTTCATTGTAGTGAGAACCAAAGAATTTTGAAAAAAATATGGTCGAAACTAAAAAAAAAAAAAATCCCAGAAACTATTAAAATTAAACTGTTACAGTTTGCCAATAAGGGTTTACATTGTCATTATGTGTCCCCATGCAAATTTTTGTGCTGTTTGGTTGAAATTCCAGACGCGAGGCTCAATTTTTATGTTTTTCATATTTTTCATATTTCGCTATAATTTTGCAGTTTTTTTAGTCAAAATTATTTCTAATGAGCTTAAAATTTAAAATTTAGCATAAATACACAAAAGTAATTGTAACAAAAGTCTAAGTTAAGTATAAAATTTAAAAAAATAAAATTTCATTTTAAAGGTCCCGTGTCCCCTTAAACGTTCTGTAGGAGAAAAAGAGAATAAACGATTTTTTTCACAATCAGCGGTTTGAGTACCATATTTTAAATGGTAATTCGGCTGTTGTAATTAAATATGGTAATATAACATTTAAATAAATTGTTATATTGCTATTTTTTCACGAAAAGTTTTAACAGTGCAGGAAAGCGAGTAAAAAATTATTGCATCGCTTTCAATGACATAAAAAAGTAAAACAGACAGATGTAACTGACTGTTGCCTATTTGAAAACGTATTTACTTTTTGAGTAATGATGAGATCAAATCAAAATATATTGTAATATGGCAAAAAGATAAATTTGGAAACTGAACAAAAGTTTTAATATTAAGTACATCACCTTTGCGCTACTCTCATTTAAGTATTTTTTAATTACAATGCTGCTCCGGAATATGATTACGATTCCAGTGCTTGCTATTCATATTACATCAATTCCGATCAATAACATATATGAATCGTAATTCATTTCTTTTTATTCCCCTTGCTCGTCAGGCAGTAGGACATCGGGCGTGTACCTGCAGTCCCATTCTCTCGTTTTATCGTCTGACGTATTAAAAATATGTAAATCTGCCTTACAAATGCTTAATATGTTCCACGCGTTATCGTTCCCAGTACATGGGTCTGAAGTGAGCTGAAGTGGATTGATGATGTGAGGCCATCATTAAAGATACATTGACTAACTTACGCCAAAAATGACACGCCTACTATCAGAAACTACTTCAAACGAGATTGCATGTCACGAACCCCTTCAGCTCATTAGAACGTCTCGTCATCTGATCTGAATATATCTCGTTTCTGCTGGAAGAAATTAGTACAGCATGCAATTAAAAGGTCAGTGCTCCCATCTTGTTTCAAATTGGAAGTATTCTTTCTCGTTATATTTTCTATCTCGATTCTCTAATCGAAAATTTTACGTAATGTTTTCTACATAACTTCCCGTTTTATTAATATACATATGTTTTCGAATACACGAGTATATATATATATATATATATATATATACATAGCTAACTGGCAATAATAGTGGTACATATTGGAAAACGTTTTGAAACATAAATATTATTCCGTTGGTGATTCCGATCGGACATTTCTGAAAATTTTAAAATACCTGCTCTGAAAATCAGAAAAGAAAAAAAATCGATTTTCTGATATATTTTTTAAATTTATAAATGCTAAGATTTCCTTTATAAATAATGTGTGGTTTTCTTTCTAACTTGAGGCAAACAAACTATTTAGACTTTGAAAAAAGTTAGAACAATCTTTTTGGAAAAAATCAACTTCTAGTATTATATTACAGAGCGTGCATTTAATCACTTGCTTTTTTTAAAGCTTATATATATAAATACTGTGCGTGTGTGGGAGGGGTTGTTCAGTGTTCACCTATTTATATAATTGCTTTCAATTCGTGGTGCATACTTTTCCCGAAAAATATGTGTTAATTTCCTTTTTTATTCCCCTTTTTTACTGAGAAGGGAATCATCCGTGAATTATTTCTTCAAACCTTGAAATGTAATGCTCGTTTTTGCCACAATATTGGCACTGGTGAGTGGTAAACAGTTAAACATGGTATAATCATTGCTTCTGTAGGTTTTAAATTTCCCAATTTAGAAGATGAAGATACATATTTTCTTCCCTCCCTCCGTACAATCTTCAATTATACACTATTAGTTTAGACTGAAAAAAAGAGAGTAATCATAATATATTATATATTTTGAAAACATTGTAGGTGCCTAACTTCAAAGCTTGATTTTCTAATACAATTTTGAGATGTGTTTTGCCGCCATTATTGCAGTGTACGATACATAGGATCCTAAATCCGAATTTACTTTAGTTTTATAGATTTTCCCCCTCCCCCGAATCTATATTAACTTCAAAACTAAATTAATTTCTTAAAAATATTTTTTCCGTCATCCATGATGTACTTAGGGACCGTTCATACTTAATGTCACGCTTTTTTCCCATATATTGGACCCCTTTGTCTCAAAATGTCCGACTTCAACGGACCCCCTCCCCCTTGTCACATATCACGCTATGTTGCATAGACTTGATGTCACACTTCTTGTTACCCCCCACCCCTTGTCACAGTTTCACGAAACCCCCTCCCCTTATGAATAATCCCTTATTAACGTGAAATTTTTTGCCACTTTTCTCTGTTTATCATCTTTTTTGCATTATAAAACTATTATTTACTTTCAACCACAAATGTGCTATTATTTTACTGAGCTATTTTTTTTTTTTTTTTTTGTTGGCAGTAAGTAACTTTTCCTCTGTACTGTGTGTGTCAAGTACTCGCTTGAAATGATATGTCGTTCGCATTTTTTACTCTAATAGTTACATTTCATGGAAACATGTTTCACCGTTCATTTCACTTAACAGTACTTTAAAGGTGATCCTTTCTTGCCCAAAAGAAATCGCTTTCCTTCAAGACAGCTAGTTTGTTGTGTACAATAAAAAGATGTTTTATAGTGTCAGCTGTAAATGAAAGCTGGCTCTTAAATAATTCAACATACACGCTGCCTTGAAGAAAATTGACCATTTAAAAGAAAAGGTTTAAAAATTACTTTTAACTGTTGAGTGCATCCTAAATTCTTATAGAATCGCTGCTAAGAAAGTAAAATGTAACGAGTAAAAACAAATTACCTTTGTGAAATCGATATGAAACAATATTTTAAAGTTTGTCTGCGTTAAATTTTCATATCATTTCATTTTTATTCCTGCACGTGCTAATGATATTACTAATACTGAAAATAAAAAAATAATTTAAAAAAAAGAAAGAAAATAAAAAGAAACCTGAAGACAAAAAATGTTTTATAAGATGGTTTTAAAAGTATATTTTGCTACTTTTATTTTGATTTTTGAATTATGTTTCTACGTCTCGGTTATTTAAAAATACATCAAAGCAACACATTTACATGTAAGGCGTAAATGTCATTCGCGAAAAAAAAATGTTTTTAAATTAACTAAAATGTTTCTAAATAAAATATAACGGTAAAAATTTAGGGGAGTTATCTGTGATTGCCATAAGCCTCAATCCAAAATTCAACGAAAAGTAGAACTGAAACAAAAAAATAATTTAAAGGAGTATTCTTCCTTCTGATGCATATACCTCATGGATGCATTTTCTAAGTTGTATTTATATATTTATTTTAGATATTACTATTTTTATACTCTTCATTTTATTATTTATGCATTTATTTATTCATCCGAACATATTCTTTTTCTATTTTGTGAGTCTTATATTTTTGAAATAAAGCATGAAATCCAGGATATAAATATTAAGTCAAAATTGAAGCATTTTGGGCATTTTGGTCGTCTTTGTTTCAAAAACATAATTTCTTTTTATTGATAATAGATCAATGCATATATATATATAAGAAAAATAATAATGTACCTAAAGGTAATAAATTTTATTAATTCATTTCTAAAATCTATTTCAAACTTTTTACAAAAATATTAATGAAATTGAATTTTTCAAAACGAAATTGATTTTTTTTATAACTATCAGTAATTGGATTATTTCCAATGAAGTATTTCGTCTAAAATTTTACACATGTTAATAGGACTTAGATGAATACTTCAAATTCAATTTCTAAATTGTAGGATTTATCACGCAATCAAAAACTTCTCTGCTTTCAAAATAATTTAACAAAAAAAATCCCTATTTAAGTAAAACTCTTTGCAAGAATATTTTGCGCGTCAAATGTGTTTTACCTGCCTTTAAAGCGAGATTGGAGAGATTGAAATTTAAAAACTCTCCTTCAGTGAGATTTTATAAATTTCTATCACGAACTCGTTTACAGTTGCCGCCTTCTGAGCTTAGGACATTAAATTCCCCTTTTCAAAAACATGTTATGCAAATTTTCCGCCACAAATTTTTAAGGTGGCTGTGCACAAGAAATATTGCCCCATTAGGAAATACTAAAAAACAATTTTACTGAAAGAAAAAGAAAAAATCAATCATTACGAAGGGAAGGAAAGAAAAAGACAGAAAGAAAATGAAAAAAAAAAGAAGAAGAAAAAAAAACATACTTAGAATAAAATAATCGAAGTAAGTGTATCTAAGTATTGAATAAACAGTTTTTACTGGAAATAAGTTGTTTATTAATGAAATGAAAAGTTCCGAGAAAAATCTGCAGATGTGTAAACTTGACGTGTAAACGCTGAATATGTACGCCATTTTTAATGAATCCACAATATTTTTTTTCCTTTATTCCAAAATACAATCATATAATTTATGACTGAACATACGTGAAATGACCGTATTGAGGCAGAAAAATAAAGTGGAAAGTGCAATTTTTATTTTGAATTTACCATTCAATTTTCCTTCCTAGTCGTTCCTATAATTGCATTTTGAGGACAATGTAAACTGCTGGCAAAATGAATAAATTGCTGGTTTTTTTTCCCCTGGGTGCATGGAATGAAATATCGTAAAGCGATTGAAATTAAAAATCTTTTAAATTTTTAATACTTTTAAAAAGCATTCATTGACAAATATTTTATAAAATGATTTTTCCTTATTTTGAACATAAATTCATTCTTAAATTAAAAGAAGAAATGAAAAAAAAAGCATACTATATTGCTTTTGTATTGCATTGAAAAGCAGAAAAAAATATTTGTGTTTGTTAGAAAATTCAAATGTCATACATTTTGAGCTAAAAGTTCATGTGCAGAACATGCAGCAGTCAAGTTAGTCAAAGCGTTAAAAAAACAAAAGTAATGAATAAATAAAGGAATTTGTTGAGCAGCTCAGAAATTTAGAACTACCCGTTTGTTGGTAAACTTATTATATATTTGCAAGAGGTTTTTTTTATATAAATTGCTTCCACGAAGCGATTTTCAAAACGCTAAAAAAGTATTTTAATCAACTTTACTTTTTGGAGATAATCTTTAAAATGTTCAATTAAAAACAAAAGTGGTTTTAGGAAGGAATTATACATACAATATTATTTTTAACATTTTTAAAAATTAAATAATTTTGTGAAGCTTATGAAAACTGTAAAACAGAATTTTAATACCCTATGAATTTGTAAAAAAATACGAAGTTCCGTCTAGAACTATACGTGTCTACTTTTCCGTATGCATCAACATCAAATTTATAATCTAGCTTTATCTCTCTTTCTCTTGCTCTTTATCATTGAGCTTTGTTCTTATTTGCTTCAAATAAACCTTTTTCAACGGTTAATAGTGTTTCATTTACTCATTTATTCATTCATTCACTCTTTTATTCATTCTTTCACTCAATCATTCATTCAGAAATATCCTTAAAAAAGATTTTAAAATAATCATGGGGAAATAGGCTTGTTTCGTTCTGGATGAACTCGGTATCTGTACATCCAAACAAATCCGTCTGTTAGATCAGGATTTATATAGGATTGATATTTCCCTCTAAGAACTAGTTTTAAATTTTTTGAACTGTTCAAAATTTAACAAAAAATTTTCAATTTAAAGAACATTCCACGTCGAGAACTCTTTCCAATAAGCTTGTTCATAGGAACTTTAATTCTAAGTCTAAGGTTTATATAATTTGATTCATATTTCCCCATAGGCGCTAATGTAAAAATATTTTAAACTGCTCAAAATTGTTCAAATCAAAAAGTAAAATATAGAGATGAGATGTCCTCTGCCAAGATCTTTCGAATGCAAAAAAATCGAATCGGACGATACATACACAAACTATTGGGGAGGGGGCAGACAGCCAGACCGACCGGCCGATCAACAGACGCACATCTTCCCCGTCTCCAAAACCCAGCTTTTAAATTTTTTATCTTTCAATCTTTTATTTAATTACTTCACTTTTTTTTTCTTACTTTTCTTTATTTTTTACAATATTTTTGCGATACGTTAAGCTTTCTTTCATACTTTTTATTTTTTTACTTTAACAGGAAAGTAGGCTAGAAAACCTTTAAGAAACCGAAAAGATATTACATTAGACTTCCATGGCACTTTCAAAATTTGCATCTGAACGTTCCACATCATAATTTATTTCAACATACTCCACATTTACCTTTAAGTTATCGCACAGAATTGCTTATAAGGTTTTTACTTTAGCAAAGCTGTTTTCATTTTTTCAATAAAAATGACAAAGTGCTGTCATCTCTTTTGTCAACAGTTCGTTTTTAAAATGTGTTGGAGCACTTATTACTTTTTCTCATAAATTTTTTTTGCACTATTCTTTTAAGTGGCTTTAAGCATTTTCTTGTTTTCCGCTAAAAGTTTTTGAACCAACTCGGAAGCTATTTTGGCTCGTCAATCTTCGTCTCCTAACTGGAAGCATTTCTTCACTCTCCCTTGAATAAATAAATTCTCTATTCATTTTATTCGAGAAAGAATTTTTGTTAGGTTTCTAGTATCTTCACTTTCTTTTTAGTGGTACTTCAGTTTTTTTTGTCCGAAATAATGTTTGGAGTATGTCATATTCATTCCTTTGAATTTCTCTTAAGGGGACACAGTACCTTTGAAATTAAAGTTTTCTTTCTTTTTTTTTTTTTTTTTTTTCACTGTAGTTTAACTTAATTTATCATTGCTTATCGATATTTTGGCGGCTAAATTTTAAATATTAAACCAATAAAAATTATTTTTCATTAAAAAATATTTCAAAATTATTTAAAAGTATGAAAAATATGAAAACACTAAAAATGAGACTTGCGTCTGATATTTCGTGCAAACTGCATAAAAATTGGTAAAGAGATATATGACAATAATGTAAACACTTTCTGGCAAACAGTTGCAGTTTAATCTTATAAGTTTTTGAAAAACAATTTTTTTTTTTAAACTTCCACCATCCTTTTCCAAAAAAATTTTCTTTCTCGCTACAGCTAAACCAGTACATTTTTTAAAACTAATTGCTTCACAAAAGGTAATGCCATTAAGTATTTGTAATACACTTAAGAATGTCACTAAATGTTAACTGTAAGAAGTTAAAGTAGTAAGTACAAAATTATAAAACTTAGATTCATCTAGTAAAACTTCACATAAATAATGTAAAACACCTTAACTTACGAAAACAAAATAGTTTTTCATTTGCAAAATGTCAAAAATTAACCCGAAAAAGTAAAAATCCTAAGTAAAAACTGCATAAACTTGGAATGACAATGTAAAACTGCAAAATAAAAAGTTTGAAAGTTTAAAAGTAAATCCACTTGGGGGACTGAAACAAAAACTGTAAAACATAAAAGTTAAATCATACAAATTTAAATTACTACAAATGTTTACACAAAAGTTCAGACGTAACCCATTAACACCTACTGGGAAATCCTATATAAATCCTGTTCTATCAGACAGATTTACTTGGAACTAACTATATTAGAAGATGTTATGACAAAGAATGTGTACAAATCGAAGTTCATCCAGAACTAAACGAGCTTATGTTATCGCGCAACTTTTTGATCTGGATTTTTAAGAAAGATTATCAATTTGATATTGGTGTATACGGCAAAATAGGCTCGTATAGTTCTGGATGGAACCTGTTGTTATTAATTAATTGTATTCTGTGGCTGCGTTCTGAAAAGGCTGCCATGCAACCGAACGTAATTAAGACGAATGTGGTTCGTTAAACATTCTACTCCTCCTATCAGCCTCATCTTTGATAACGCTATTGCGCTGTAAGCAGCTATCTCACATTTGCTTTAGAAAGTAATTTCGAAATTCAAAGTTTCCATTCCTCTTGTTCATTAATGCGGTCATTAAAGTTTCTACATCAATAAATGTTTCGGGGGAAGGCGGTTCATGAGGGTATAATTTGAAGGGGAAATTCAAGGAGGAATCAACCATTTAACGGTAATCTTCTGAGGTCATTCGTTATGACAAGAACGCCATCTTTCCCGAGTGTTTTAATTGGGTCGATTTAGAACTAGCAAAGAATTTGGTCATATTGAGTTATCTCGTTCGAGAGACACATTATTTACCACGGATCTGGGGCGGAGCGTGGAGACTAAAGCAAGACGGAGTAATTGAGTAACGAAATTTTATTGGAAATTGGAGCGGACCCAGAGCAAAGAAATTTATTATGTTGCTCTGCTCCGGTTTTTTATTTCGTTTGCATTGTTGAATTTAATTCAAAGTATTTCAAGTTATAAAGGAAATTACGATTTTTATATTATAAAATATCAGTTAATGGTCAGTTCTAGTGAATATCAGCGGTCTGGAGCAGCCCCACGTTTTTGAACTGCTTCGCTTCATGGGTGATTCTGATAAATTAAAAAAGAAGAAAAAGAAAGAAAAAAGGAGAGAAAAAAAAAGTGTTCCTATTTTTTTTAAATTTACGAAATTTTTTTTTAAATGACGAATAATATCTTCTTTACTTTCTAGTTTGGAATGAACAATTTATTTTATACTTTAAAAAAACAATACAGTTTCAGAATAAAAATGACTTCCTTTATTAATATTACAGTACTTTCATTTAAACACTTGATTTTTCTTTTTTCTTTTTCTTTCTTTTTTTTTTGTTTTTGAGTTTATATATTCATATGTAAGGTGGATGTTCATTTAATTATATAATTTCTATATTAAATTTGTGGTGACCTCGTTTCCCAATTGTTTCGCCGTTTCCCCTCGTTTTCGAAAATTGACCTCGTTTTCCACAATTTTTGTGTGATGTTCAGAATTTTTTTTTTACTGAGAATCACACATGCTCCAGCTCCGATCCTCGACTTCTAAGTATTTGCTCCAACACTGCCCCGTGCTTTGAATGGTTTGAGCAATAATCAAATTATATGTCGCTTTTACTTATGTTAGTTTATCATTAAGTATATATGAGAGAAAAAACTAAAGCTATTTATAGATTACTTATTTATCAATAAATATAATGTTTTATATACACTGTTGGCGAAAATATTATACACCCAAATAAATGTGGAAAATCTCCCGTATTTATTTCTAAGTGTTTTCTAAAATATTAAAATACATCATAACTTTCTTTAAAATTATTTTTGATTCCTTTATTCATTTCAATAATAAGTTTTCTTTAATTTAAACCAGGCACACTTTTAACAGAGCCGAAATTCCAGTTAAACCGTCCGTTAAAAGCTGAAATGTAACTCGCAGAATTGTGATTAAAAATAGTCGTTAAATTATTCAAATTATCTTATTTCTTCCTTGAGTCACCGAAGAAACACAAAAATAATTTTCACTGTCTGATGAATTAATAATCTATAGAATTAACAGTGTCGAACCTATAAATACACATAAAAACATTAAATCGAAGAGATTCCGATTTATATAAATATGAAATTATCAAGAATTTATTGTGAAAGAGCAAACATTCAAAATGTCATTTTTATACCCAGTTTACCCCTGAATATGCTATTTTATTCATATTTTGTTCCCCCAAGAAAAGGTTGTAACACCTTAATTGTTTATACGTTTTTAAAAACTGTTGGATTTTAGCACATTTACCACATTTTTATTTCCGTTCGAAAATCAGAACATTTTAATACATTTTAAACTAAAAATTGTGTAATGTTAATATACTTAGTAGTTAAGAAGCAATCTTTGTAAAAGAAAATCTCATTTGTTAGTATTTGCTTTCAAGACTAGCAAAGACGATTATTAATGAGTTTTCATTATTTCGTCTTAGGTGTCACTAATTGTTTTCCATGTGCATGCATTTATAAATAAAATTACTCCTCTTAACTACTAGAAAGACGACGACTATTTACAATTTACACTCTTTTGTTATTTCATTTCGCTTTTACCTAGATTTCCGTTTTCCTATGGTTCTCGTATTAGCTCTCATTTTTGCATCTGGCACTTAAGCGAAGGAAAACAAAAGCGGTTAAAGAAAAAATTTTAATTACACTTCCAACCGCGTTAAATAAACACACCTTTTCTCCTAAATAAACTGTCGCGCTCGAAGTAATTATTTTTCGCTTTTCTAATGTGATGAAAACAGTACATTAATTTTCTTTCTTTAACGCGCAAAGCTTAACTATTCTAGGAGCCTTCTAAGGTCTTTTTCGTAATTTGTATTCAATTTCGTAAAACCTATTTGACTTTATTAATTTTCCACAAAATATAATAATTTATAATACTTTAATATTATTTTTAAAAATGTTTTAAGTTACACGGTTTTATTTTTAAAAACATTTCGCCATGATTTGAGCATTTTAAAATTCAAAACATCGTTGCATTATCATTGTCCAAATATTCCAAAAGTAGCTATCGATGCCATTCGACAAATATTAATTCTGATAATTATCTCAGAGCAAAAAAAAATAATTTTTTTCCTTAATTAACGTTATAATAAATTACAAAATGGATGGAATATTGTATTGTCATCGAAGATAAGCTTGTGTGCAAAGTTTGAAGATAATTTATGCAGTGATAGTGGTCGAAAATCGCGTAACAAATTTCCGTGACAAGTTAAATAAAGCCGTGTAAAAAGGAAACTGAATGAAGGAATTCGAAGCTTCGACTTGTTTTCGCATTTTTATTCCATATTAAGCATTTCTGTATTTCCAAATTTTAAGTTATTTTATGTTGATCTGACACCGAATAATTTCTCGTACTTCTTGGAGATTATTTCCTAAGAAAAAAACAAAAAAAAAAAATCAGAACAAAAATTCCCAGTAACAAAAGATGAAAGAAACTTTTAATAAGAGCTTAAGAAAAAAAACATTACTTACGTCATACCTGCGCAAGTGCTCGGAACAAGTTTTGAGAAAATAAAAGAACAGAAGCGAAAACTATTTTCAGAACTACTGGTCAAAAAGAAGAGCGAAATCAAAGGATGATAATAGGAGAAAGTTTTCAGAGAGAGTATTTTTAATTTAGACTTTAAAAGTGGCAGTTGCGAATGAGAAAGATATTTGCGGGGGAAGAGTGGATGGAATGCGAAAGATTTGTTCCTTTTTAACTAAAAAAAAAAGGTTGTGTGATAAATGAGATTGCGTGGGTTGTTTCTGCTTACTGGCGGTTCTGCTCGAAGCCGACAATGACCTTTGTGACTTTAAGCAAAGCACGATTTGTTTTGACGGGGATTAGCAGTCGTCTTTCGAGTATGCTTAATCTTCGTAGCGTAGGCTTGGGGGAAATATTAATACTACTACAATGACACCGCTTTTGAGTTTCTTTTCTTCATTCCGGCAAAGTTTTTTTTCGATTTGAATTGAGGTCAGGGTAATTTAAACAACAAGCCAAAAGCAACAGTTTTTCGGCTACAGTGCGTTGTCCAGCAATCGGTGGAAAATCTTCATTATGTGAAGAAGTAGTATATACTTGAAGGTAATTTTAAAACGAGGTCAGACAGCTGCAGATATCGCACAGATCTTCAAGGACTTTAAATTGTATTTCTGCTTATAATTATGACGCGAAATGTCATTAGATTGTGTGTAACTGTAATTTTATCTACTGTTGATAATCGATCTTGAAAGTATTGTTTTAAATCTCAACTACGCAATACTTGCATCTTAAAGCTAAATTAGTTTAACGACTTCAAGATTTTCTCAATGGAAAAAGTGAATGTAATGAAATTGAGATTCGTCTTTTTGGTCCTATTTCGCTATGCCTTTTTAATTACCAGGCAAGATTCTTCGTATATTTTGATGGGCCAACCGTGAATATAACTTTCTGATTCCTATTTCAGTACACTTATTTAAATTAAAATGTAAAAAAAAAACTGTACACAGATCTTTTGATTTTTCAACTCTCGTTTATTCCAATTTTTTAGCCTAAACAAGCAAGTATATGATAAATATCAATTCTTCATTGATTTTTGGTTTCATCATACGTACACTGCAAAAAATTTGCGTTTGGTTGCCACTATTTTTGGTTACAGAACAAGATTTTTGGTGTTTAGTTGGTGTAAATTTGAAAATTATTCATTTTTGAGAAACATAAAAAAGGAAACAATTTGCGTGTCTGTCTAAAAAATATAGACAGTATAACGTTTCTTAGCAAATGAAATTTGTTAATTCCGTTACGAATCGAAATTTCTTTGCGTTTTCCCAAAGGAAAATTGAATAAATGAGCAATCCTAATAAATTGTTGATGCGTAGATGAGTTAAGGAACATTTTATGCTAAAAAACATTCTGCTGTCTGTATTTTTTCAGACAGACATTTTAAAAAAAAAATTAAAATATATCAAAAGATGAATAATTTAACTTTATTTCAACTGAATATCAAAAATCGTTTGGCGTTACAGAATTTTTTTTTTTACAAAAATTTTTACAGTGTGGGACTACTTCATAAATGTACTTTTGTGTAGTATGTTCGGGGCCTTGGCCAGAATTTCAAAACGGGAGGGGTTCATAAATGCTTTCTCTCATTCATTTTAGTATTAAAGAAATAAATTGTGAAGCAAGTGTCCATTTATTTTAGCACACTGTTTTTAATATTTTTGTTATCGTTCACCATGCCATTTTTTTTAAATTGGAAAACTGCACATATATTGCTTTGTAATTCGAATTAATCTTGATATTATTTAATAACAACTGAATCTGCTGCTGAAAAAAAATATTCAACGTTTTGAGCAATAAATAAAATATGCAAAGCAAGAGTTACAAATTAAGGACAAAATGTGAACTAACTCTTAAAATATTTTATACATTTCCATCTGTTTTCTTTTTTTTTTTTTTTTTTTTTTTTTTTGTGTGTGTGTGTGTGTAATTAGTGATTCTGAGGAAATAGAATAAAACATAGGGTCATCAAAGACATTTCAGGTAATCAGTACATTTTCCGTTTTATATAAAAACGTTTCATATTCTTTGCAGATAAATTAAATCCTGTTTTTTTCCTTTTTTAAAAATCGACCATGGTGATATCAATATTATTTTTAATACATCAGTTTATTTAAAATTTTTTAAATTTTAAATTTTTTCGTTTAAAAAATAGTACTCTAAAAGTATTTTTTTAGTGAAATCATTAAATCGGGAGAGAAAATGATTTTTTAACCTCATTTTTTTTATTTAATTCCCAAACTCTTTCCAGCGTCCAGATATTAAATAAGTCATTCAGGTGAAATAAAGTCGTAAATATCGAAATATGATGGTCTATAAAATAAAAGTATTTGCCCTCATATAAAGAATATCTTTTTTCACTAATGTGCTCGAGTACCTATAAAATTTCTCTAAGAACTCCGTAAATAAACGTCTCGAAGAATTTACGAACCACTGAGGAATTGCAAAAGTGTTTGGCAAAGAAAACGAAAGTAAAAAAGAAGGCGCTTCGCAAAAACAAATAAGCAAACCATAACGAAATAGAAGGAGGCCATTAAAACACTTCAGAGCCATTAGAAAGAAAATAAAACTCGGCTATGCTCCGAACCTAGAGCTCAAGTTATTCGAAATAAAATTAAATTAAAGCCGTAAATTCATACGTAGAGCATTTGTATCTAGGAAGATATAAAGCGGCAGTAGTCTACCTGTAATGGGCTGCGTTAAAAAGGCAATTTGATGGGAGAACATTTAACGAATAAAAACCACAAGTGAGTATTCCCTTTATCGGATGCGAGTTTCTGTATTTTTTTTTTATTATTATTATGATTAAATATTTCATAGTTAAAGTTGAACATTCCTTGTTGGGCAAGGCATTAAATAAGGTCGCAAAATGTTTATCATTTTTAGTAGATCATGACTTGTACACACAAATTATTTTAATGGTGCTTTTATCTGCTCTTAGGTTGATTAGTTTTATTTATTACCCAGAGCGTTCTTTGGAGAATCGTAGCTTTCAGGAAGGTCCTTTAAATGATTTACATTTTGTCAAAATAGGGCTCACGCGATGTTCTTTAAATGTTTAAAGTGGTACAAATAAATGAGGAGAAAATTACCAGAATGTAGCATTTTAGTTTTCTGTAATTATTTGTACAAACCAGGGAAAAAGAAGAAACAAAATACAGCAGAAGCACTATTGCAATCATGTAGTTAGAACAATAATGGACAGATGATAATTCTAAATTTTCTGGTGTGCAATTTATTGCTACTCGAATTTTTGCTGTGTACATATAGGGGTACTTTGGTACATCAAGCGTGATATACTTAAGTACTTATTAGTTCGTGTTAGAATGACCGAATGCAAATGGGTTGTAAGGTTGTAAGTCCTACCAAGCAATCTCAACTATGAATTCTATGCCACGGTGATAGAATATTATTTGCGAATTATGGGTGCTAAAAAAATAATACGGGATAATTAAATCATAATGAGTAAAATATGCAGATGAAAAATTATTAAAAATTAGGCGCACTTTATCAAATTATCTTTCTAATTAAAAAAAACAGAAGATAGGGCGAAAATTCGCCACTATATTTAATAATTGGGCCAGCCAGAACGTCCCTTGTACATTGCTGCACCTGATCTACAAATGTTAAGATTCAGGACAGCGTAAGCAAGCAAACACGAGCACTGGTTGACATTCACCCGGGGGCATCTATTTCTAACAGTAAGCGCAGTTTAACAAAATTTAACCCTTTGAGGAAAAACATTTGTTGACCAAGAACTTGTGTAGAAGATGTTGTTCAAGCAGTTTTGCTAAAAACTGTCAATACGCTAACTTTAAATTTGTTTCTTAAATACATGAATACTAAATGGAACTGCGCACATATGCCTAAACATTTATCCAAACTCTAGAAATGGTAGGGTTTTGTAATTTCTGTTGTTTTTATGAAAATTACAACGAGCATGTTAAACGCTAAGACTGAATTTTTGGGAATACAAAAACAGTTTAAAAAAGATCGTTACAAAAACAAACCACACAATAGGGAAGTTTCGACCCATTCAAGTTTCCTATTTTGACAACTAAATATGCTTAAGACAATTAAAAAACTTTAAAATTCAACAATGCCAGACTCAGAAACGAGTGATTTATAATACATTTTTAAAAATCTCTCGCGCAATAACGAGGTGGAGCTTAACGTGATAGTCCCCTGACGTCACCTATATATGTTTCACAGTAAACTTTCCGTTACTCTTAACTAGTTTGCTTCCTTCTCATCGTTACTTTATAGTTACATTGAAATTATCACTTCATTATGGAGTCACTTCATTAGGAATTGGAAATGGTTAATCAAGCAACGTGCCAAAAGTTACATCATTATTTCATTTTATCCAATTTTATAAAGCGAAATTCGTACTCGACGACTTTTATCGCTTGCGAACACTTTAGGGAAAAGCCTGATACAGTTGAAACTTATTCTACGAGTCCTCTTTGGCGGACATCCCCGGAACCCAAACACCCGGGGTGTCGCTGCTTTTGTAGCCAAGTTATTGTGTCCCCACAGAATGGTGACGTTTTTCCTTAAGGTGTGACGCACATGCGCGGAAAACTGCTTTTGCGCGGCTTACTGAGTTTGAAATTTAAAAAAAAATAAATACTTATCAAAGAACGAATTTTTTTTCAGAGATGCTAATTATAGGCGTTATTCAATCAAATAAAAATAAAACCAAAAAATCGAAAATTTCCCTATTCCAAAATTTTATTAAGACAAGGTATTTTCTTGATTTATTTGCACCCGCTTTCATCACAGTGAAACACAAATATGGGAACCATCCCGTCGTCCTTGTGTTGTCACCCATTTGACTTACATGCCCCCAGGATATTTTGACAAAATTGCCATGTAAAACTTCGAACGCATTTTAAAAGCATCCATTCCAGAAGCAAAAAAATAGAAAAATCCTCCGAATAGGAATCGACAAAGTGAAGCCGCTCTTTTATCTCCCAGAAAAATCTGCTATCAGCAGCCATGTGTTGAACAAGCTACCGTGGAAGGTTGAAGAGCAAAATCGTGGCCAGTTAACCAATGGCGCTGTCTGTTCTGACCGTCTATTAACCTAGTTTTCGTTATTCCCTTTTAGCTTACAAGGGTAGGAGAGTTATAAAGGGGAACTGCATGTGAAAGGTCAAGCTCTAACTGTTTTTCCCCCGAAAAAGAGTATTCTTATCGTACTTTTCGATAAAGTATTCTGAGAAAATCGCGTCAGAGAGATGTTTTTCCAAAAGTTTTCAGAGATCTGTCAAGTGAGGATCATTTCACCATGATATTTTCGCAAATATTTAGCTTCCAATGCGAAATTTTATGTACGTACGAGAAAATATAAATCTTTCAGTTCGAGAGATATTGAGAGATAATGATGCGTTTTGATCTTTCTATTATTTGGAAGTTTATTGCATATTATATAGTTCATAAGTTATTTAATAATAGAAACTTGATCGCATTAGACTTTTAAAAGAGCTACTTAAAATCTCTATGTAGAGTGTTTGAAAACTTTTGTGGCTTATTCGCTTTGTGATTGATGACAAAGAGTCACCTGGTTCATTGGTATTGCTTGCAATATTTTATCCTTTCTTTTTAATTCATTGCAAACCATTGTATTTCACGTTACGGTTACCGCCAATGGGCACATAAAGTTAGTACACTTGTTTTAAAACAATAATTACTTGTTAATTCGAATTTAAGAAAACCCAGTTGGGCTACCAACTTTGTTTACTTTTTAATTTTTTTGTTTAAGGCTGCATCACTGAAACATAAGGATTTACCTTAAAACATTGATTACGATCTTTTATTTTTATTTATTTATTCATTTATTTATTTGCATTATTTAGTTAAAATCTAGGCATGCGGTACTAAACCTTCTTATATTTTTTCAAAAAAATCGTAGGTTTCTTCTGATACAAGTTTTAAAAATTTATAACGAACCCGACAAGTAATCGGAAGATTATTCCATCACAATTTCATATTCCAATAGGCTTTCTGCTCTAATTACATATCTGCTCTAAGCAAGAATTCAAGATTTTTGAAAAACTCTGCTTTCTACGTTTAAATCCTTAATAGAATAAATAAGAAAACTTTTATCGCGCAAGCATAGACATTTTGCCTTTGTATTTATCTGTATTTAAACATGTTTTTTTCTCAATTTTTCAGAGATGTTAAGCGTTTGAAGCGATTTGGATTAAAACTGAGAAAGGTCTATTTTTAACTAACATATCCAGTTGAAATTCTTTAGCTAAATATAGTCTAATAATAACAGTTGTGTCGGAGATAAAGCTATACACATTTGCTATTTTTATCTTTTTCCAACATTTTGCATTATGCTTCTGAGTAATATGAAGCATAAAATAAGATAAGTAATGCGATTTAGAAATTAAAATTTCAGTGAAGAATATTGCAAAACAACTAAAAGCATAACATTAAAATATTCTTAACTCAATATATTCCAAACTCAAAAAGAAATGTATCAAATTACATTGTTAAGCAAAACAGAACCAGGATTAAAAATTTTCTTGTTCGGTGGGTGTAAACAGTAATTGCGGAGAAGTACAAGAATCAACAAATTGAAGAAACAGTAAGTAATAAGATTTTCTTAGCTTGGATTATAAAAATCAGGACTTAACTACAGCAGAATGTCTTTTGACGTCTTAATTTGATCCTATTAAGGAAACATTCATCGCAATTTACGACGGATCGGGAAATTGCACTTAGCAACTAAGACCCCGTGCTTTGTCTTAATAAGATATAAAAGAATCACAAAGAGACGCATTTTTGAATAATTGCGAAGGTATTTCTCGTATTTCTAAAAATAACACTTCCAGGCATTCGGTTACGAACGCGAAAATTTAATAAGATAGTTTGTGTTTTAGCAACTGATTATTATAATTCAGACTGTATCTTAATTTATGTATCTATTCATTGCTTTATTTCAATTTTTTTTTCTTTATTATGTTGTTGCTAAGACTTATGTTGTTGCAGACAGTTACGATCAATATTCTATATATATATATTGGGTGAACATTTTCTTGCAGTAAAATTTTCTCCAAAAAAGCCAAGAAAAGTGATAAAATAACCGAAAGCTTGAAACATCGTAAAAATTTAAATTTACTAAAAGCAAGTGATAAAATTGACTGGCTAAATATTTAAAAACAAAACATGCGAAAGTAGATCTATGAAACAGAAGGAAATATGTCTATCGCTTTGTCCCTGACACCATATGCTCTTTTCACTTAATATTTCTTAAAGAAATTATCTGATTTAGCAAAAAAAAAAAATGTTGGTTCGGTACTTAAAGGGCCCTTTCTTTCCAGAACAAAAAAGAAACATCGAGATTGTGCCAAAAATTTAACAGCAATTTTTGGGCGTTTTTTTTATGGCACTGACATTTGGCCAGTATGGGATGTTGGCTGCTTTAGGCAATTAGGTGTCTGCAACCATTTCGCGAAGTAAGTGTGTTTCTGAATGATAATTGCGATGAAGAGCTCCTTAAGGGGAAGACGCCTTTTATGTAGGAATCATAATCACGAACGTGGTCCCTGCTTCACCGTATTGTCTAGGAGAAAATCAGGAAACGTCCCAGTAGTCAACATGAAAGGCCGTGGTAGCCTAGTGGTTAGAGCGTCGGACTTCCACATGGAAGGTCGCGCGTTCGATACCCGCTGAAGACCCACCATGTACACTTGGGGATACGTGCATGTAAAAGCAGTGGCCCCACTACCTCGCCCCGTGCGCAAGCAATCCTAAGGCATCGGGTAACAGGTAGGGTCTGGTGGAGAAAAGTAGTCAACATGATGAGCACTTTGGGCAACGTGCCACAAAAGTCACTCTTCTTGAACGTTTCAAGGAATCAGGCACTTGCTGATTCAGAGCCAAATCCACTCTGGTATCAGTCGGACTTTTTCTGTTTAGAAAAAGTTAAAAAGCACGTCGTGACAAAATTTGCCATATTTTTCTTATATACCAAGCTAATGGGGAAATTAAGTAGCCTTTGGGTTTTTATCCGACTTCACAAAGGAAGGAGGTTATACATTCGTACTTTTTATGTCTTTTTTTTTTTTTTTTTTGCCCACTCAGAACTTCTCACTGGATGAACAGATTTTCGTATTTTTTTTATTAACCGACTTCACAAAGAAAGGAGGTTATACATTTTGTACTGTATGTATGTAGTTTTTTTCCCTTTTTTTGTTTGTCCACTTAGAACTTCTCACCGGATGAACCGATTTTCATGATTTGGTTTTAATCGATCGGGGGTGGTTTTCCATAGGTCCCGTACCCTTCCCTTTGGTCCCCCGTTCAATAATTAGAAAAAAAGTTATGGGCAGAAAGATAGTCATTTCTTTGTTTTCTTATCCATAACTTTTGACTAGATGAATCGATTTTGATGATTTTTTCTTCAATCGATAGAGGATCATCTAACTCAAATATCGCATATCCATTTGACTACATTTGTGTTTTAGAAAAAACGTTACGGATGAAAAATAAGTATTTTTTATTTTAATTGGAAAGGCTTGGCTTGATTTTTCTTTGTTGGGAAAACTATTAATGAATATAAAAGTCATTGTTAGAGAAGCTTTTGTGGCCATTAAGCTGTAACATTAAAAGCAATTATTGCAAGAGTTTGACTGAAGGCTTCTCTGAGGCAAAAGTTAAATCCAATCAGTTTGTTTACTAAGATCGACTTCAAAACGGAAGTGGTTTTTAGTGCCATACATTTAAAGAAGGTTTTCTCCTTGATATGGATATTTTTAAAAATAGAGTATCTATATAAAAAAAAATATGTACACTAAAAAGAATAAAAATTTTTTTTTTTTTTTAAGTAGAACCGACTTCAAATTATAAATTGCGCTAAAAAGTGAAAAATAAATTAATTCTTTAAACAACATTGATGTGACTTTTAAACATAATTTTAGAAGTCGGTGCAAAATTATGAGTCTAATTGCCATTACACCATGTGCTACTTCATACTAGAACTGTTGCTAATTCTGGGCCATTTATTCATGGTTACAAGGGATTTTATCTATAATAATTTTGCACCGACTTCTAAAATTACGTTTAAAGGTCACATCAATGTTGTTTAAAGAACTAATTTATTTTTCACTTTTTAACGCAATTTATAATTTGAAGTCGGTTCTATCTTTTAAATAAAATATTTTTTTAAAAAAAACTTCGGGTATGTAAAAATAGAACTGATCAGAATGAAACAACTAAAACATTTCTGCATTAAAAAATACAACTCAAATAATAGCAACTGTGTTTTAATGCGTACTTTGTGGTTTCAGGTTCAAGTCCGTGGAGTGAATGGAGCCCGTGCAGCGGCAGCTGCGGAGGCGGAATCCAGCAGAGAAGGCGACAGTGTGATGGCAGCACGAGATGCTCGAACGAAGAAGGGCAACAAAGGACTTGTAATATGTTCCCATGCACAAGTTAGTTGCTTTTATATATTTACGCCTTCAAGTTATTAGTGAAATTTATTTCATTAACGCTTATCAAGGGAGCTTAAAAATTGGGACGTAGCAGTGGACATGCAGTCTTAGAGACCGCGCTTTGTTCCAACTTAAAAGAAAACATTTAATCGAAATTTCTCTCAGATGTTCTTTGAACTTTTATCTTTCAGAAAAGAAAAAAAATATTGTTTGCATTTTATATCGAGAAAAACAGCATCAGATAAAACTTCGTCTGAACCTGAGAATTTCTGATAAAAATTTTACATCCGAACAAATTTCTGGAAATTAATGAGAAAACTCGTTCTTTTTTATAATTGATTGTCAAATTTTCATGAAAATTGGCACAAAATTACTTCAGAGCATAAAACACTTCAAAGCGGTCCTCCAGATTCCTCTAAAATTTGATTTAATTCCACTTTGTGCAATTTTCATGAAAATTCATCAATATGGAGATGAAGAAATACATTTATTTTTTTATAATATTTGAAAGTCTGATTTTTCCTGAAGAATAAGATATTTCTTGAAGCTTCTACGCTAATTACAACAAGACTGTTTTTAGGTAACACGAATTCAAAGCTCAGCTTGGTCCCTTTGAGCACAAACAATTTTTCGGCAGATGCCAAATTGAATGATTTACCTCACTTTTGATTATACTTGAGTTTAAATTAGTTTCTCCAGAAATTAAAAAAAAAAAAAAAAAATCACAGACATTTCTTTGTTTCCAAGTGGAAAGTGGTTTTCCTACTGAATTAATTTATTACTGTAAGTAATGAAGCAGTTTAGTAATACTCCCTCACCTCCAAAAATGAGTAATTTCTCTCAAATGAGACTTTTTTAAGCTCGTATTTGGATCATTCTTGAGAAAATTCATTCGTTCAGCGCAAAATAAACATAACAAAAAGAACGGAAACCAGCATTTGCTTTCTCGTTTAATGTTCATTTTTACCTTCACTGTATGTTAATAGCAAATTCCTATCGATTGGCTCCTGTCGTGTTCACAAGAAGAGTTGTTTTTCTTTCCGGAAATTTAAGGAAAGTTGAACACTGCAGCGTATGTTTTTTTGCGAGATTTACTGCCTCGGCTTTTGAGTTTGAGGTTTTTACGCAATGTAAGGCAGGACGGAAAAAAATAATTTTTAAAAAAGGAAAAGGAAGAAAATCTTTGGTTTTAACTACGAAGTGTAAATATGCGTAATATATAGAGGGAAAGTACCGAAACCGACATAGGTACGGTAAACCGATGTACCAGTGATCTTCTACCATAATGTGTTCCACTCTGTCGAAGAGAATTTTTCCCATTTTTTTCTACAGGTAAAATGAACATAATACTAACCGATTCCCAGTTTGTATTGGTGTGTAAAAATGTGAGGTTGGTTTTGGCTGAAATTTTTGCTCTGCTATTTTCCAGAGCTTTTGTAAGAATTCGGATGTCAAATTTATTTCACTACACTATTCTGTTGCTGAAATATTGAACTTTTTAACTCACTACAACTTGTATCTTCCCAATTACTAATGATTGCTTGTGACACAACTGTGAAGGGGGGGATACAGAAATATGATGTTCTATGAGCTAACCCACCTGAGAATAACATAGAAAAGTAATGGGTTTAATATATCTCTTGTGAGGATTGGCATACACAGAATCTGCTGGTGTTGAGAAAGCCATTTATGTTTGATTATTGTTAGTAAATCAAATTTAATTATTGTGAATTTTCTTTTTTCGTAAATATTGGCTTTTTCCAATATAACAGATCCTATAGTCTTATATCTCAGAAATTTAACTTTTGAAATGTAAAAATAATTGTTGATGGGGGGATCAGTTTGATATAATTATAAGTTACTGGTTTTAATGTCTAGCTGAGTCTTTGGGTAATTTTTCATGGTTTTGAGGTCTCATTTCTCACAGCGTACATTTGCTCTAAACAAATGCAAATTTACAAAATATATACAACTGTTTTTTTCAAAAAGTTGGCATATATTTTGGCAAAAAGCACATTCTAACTTACATACCCGCATAAACTTATTGATTTCGGACTTCAGATTTAGGTTTAGAGTCAAAAAACTAAATGGTATGACGGTTTTGATACTTTTCCTCTCGAATTTTACAGCGGCGAAAAAAAACAACCATGTAGATTTTTTCCTTGTTGCTCAAATCAGAAGTTTCTTTTTTCTTGAAAGAATTTTGTATCACTTCGTTTGTATCGAAAAACTTTAGTTATCGTAATGTAAAGCAGAGCTTTATTTCTTTACCAGTGAATGATATAGCCAAATCCCCTCCACATCGTGGAGATGCTTATATGAAATTATATCTGCATATTTCCTTTACAGAACGCGATTTTGGTAGTTAAACATATCTTGATAACATAGAATCTTATAGTCTCAGTATAGACAAAATATGGAAGCAAATTGGAAAGTTGCATGTGCTGCAGTGGAATAATGTATTCTACTCCATCATACGTACAGATGCATCAATGAATGCAGTTCATTTAATTATAATAAAATATTAGTATGACAACTTTTATAGCTAAATCGCTCTTATTAGAATACTTCCTTTTGTTAAAAGTTTATGAAAAAATATAAACTCTTTATTGTAAGGAATTTCCATCAAATAATTCCGAAATATGTACGATTTTATGACAACAAATCTGACTCATGAGCCTCCCAGTGAGTTCCATTTTCTGTTGTTTTATGTATATAACGTTGAAGCTTCGACCATCTCGAAATTTATTTCGCTTTCAATAACAAATGCTTGAGAAAATATATACACGTTCCAGGAATCGGAGCTTAATAAAAAGCATTTATATGTATAACAGTTGAATTTACAAATTTTGGGACCCATTATTATGTTTATCCTCCTGAGACCTGGCATCCAATAAAATGGATGTTTTGCATTTTCTCCCTGTTGTGACAGATTTTATTTTAGTAAGCAAGACCTGGACTGGAATTATAAAGGAGGAATAGGAAATCACTTTTTAACTTTGAGAATTTGGAAACGGCAGTTTATTTGTTTACAATATGGCAAAGAACACGAGTAAAGTGAAAATTCGGTGCTCTCGGCGGTTGTTTTAATTTTCACATTATTTTTTCTTTTTTAATATTGTTCTAGGATTTTTATACGAGTTTGATCTCTTTTCTTAAATTATAAGTAATGAATAATTTTTTTTTTTTGTATCTATTTTTTTGTAAGTATCGCATAGTTCTACTGAAGTTCTCACCTCACCAAACTTTCAAATGGATGTGCTCCCCAGAAAAATTTTAAAATTCAAGTTCATTAATTTTTTGAAAAACATCACTTTTAATGCCCAATTGTTCAGAAAAACTAATAGTTGAGAGAATATGTGTATTTTATTTTGCTCGGATCTCAGGAGGTTATAAGGATGTTTTACAAGATAGAGATTCAAAACTTTTACTACTTTTAGAAAGACTTTCCGCTTATATACATCATTTCTCATTACATGTCCCAAAAAATGTTCTAACATTTATCATAATTATGTAGTTATTTTTCTGAACATGTTATCGCATTTAAAACATTGACATGAATTATAGTTCCGTGATACTTCAGCCCGGAATAAGTTAACATTCATTAAGAGAAGAAATTTCGTAATTCTGAAGTGTAATTCAAAGTGTAGTAGTTCAAAGTATAGTAGTTCAAAGTGTAATTCAAAGTGTAGTAGTTCCATTCAAAGTGTAGTAGTTCAAAGTGTAATTCAAAGTGTAGTAGTTCAAAGTGTAATTCAAAGTGTAGTAGTTCAAAGTGTAGTAGTTCAAAGTATAGTAGTTCAAAGTGTAATTCAAATTGTAGTAGTTCAAAGTGTAGTAATTCAAAGTGTTTTGTATTAGGACATGAAGATGAGACTGAATATTCTAAAGGACCTATTTCCCCTTAAATTACGATAACTTGAAAATCAAAAGCAAGAAACTCGTGTGAATTATTAAAGTACAAAAACAACATTAGAAGCACAAATAGCAAAACATTCCACACACGTGTTTTGGTGTTACAAGGAACTCCTTTTTCAAGGAAAAGGATGCAAGCTTATAGAACTGCAGAGAAATCTCTGTTAATGCATTCTGTGTACTATTACAGTATATAGCAATTTCTCGCAGAAAAATCTCCATAACTATACATAATTAATTTTTTTTGTTAAGTTTCCCATTAAAAACGCTTCATTTTTAAATAAAAATATTTAAGGCAACTAATTTATCATTTTTAAATATTAATAATAGTGAATGCTTCTTAATCAATGGCCATTCATAAAAAAACATTCATACATATTGCATGCATAAAAACAATTTTATACATGCAAGTAATTAAATTAAAAGTGCAAACACGGCAATTTAATTCTAAAACTTTAGTTGTATCAACAGCGATAAAATTAGAAGTGATGTTTACCACTAAGTTACCACGAAAAAAGCATTTGAGGATTTTCATTCTCACAAAATTGTTTTAAATGACGTAAATTTTAAGGCAATTATACCATGGTCTATTTTACAAGCAAGAATACTTCACGCTTCACAGAATCTTTTCCTCCTAGAAATTTTTCTTTTAATCTCGCTCTATCTTCTTAGAGGACTATATTAGATCTATTCATAACCAAATATTCACGCACTAAATGAAGTAACCTGACACTCTTAATCGCCGAAACCTTTAAAAGTACCCTCCATTACAAAACAGAAATTATGCATAGGAAATTATGAGCAACGTTTTCTAAGTTATTGTCACGTGCTGTTAAAGAGAGTTTGATGTTGTTGACGAAACCACATGATACTCAAGTCACAAGTCACCCAAGTTCCGGTGAAGTCATTTCTTTCATGAGTCAAAATGTGATGACAACATTTCTGTGATGATTACCATACGTGGAAAATTAAGGAGCATAAAGAAATCTGAGAACATTGATATTTTAATAACAGGTATTGATGCATCAGTCACATAGAATTTTGTCAGTTAAATTAGGTATCAGTGGAATGTTTTCCTCAGCATGATTTCTTTTCTTTTTGTATTTGCATATACGATTGAGTAGGAAAGTAGGGATTTCCTACCAAAAACGAAGCACGGAAAGGGAATCTTTTAATTAATATCATACTTTTTTATTGTTGGTTTTTAGATAATGTATATGTGTCGTACAATATTTGAAGTTTTAAATTTTCTTTTCCTTTTTGAAAATTTCAAAAAAAAAAATAATAATAATAATTAATTTTGAAGGTCTTTTTAAATTAGAACAAAGATGCTTGCACGTAATAATTGGCAAAATTTATTGAAAGTGTATTATCTTTCACATTATTAAAGCATGTATTATATATTTTTTACACACCTGTGCTTTAAAGTTTTTATTTTTTATTTATTTATTTGTCGTTTCTCGCCAGTCTTCGCGATTTTCCGATCAGAAGAGATAATCCTAGTTTTCGCTAGAATTTTCTGGATTCTGGATTGTTCATGTTACATAATCCGAGATGTTATGCGCGGGGCTTTGGTCATACGACATTACCGTTGGTTTTACGGTGATGTTTGAACTTCGTGTGCTTTTTTTTTTTTTTTTTTTTTGTGCTCTTAGAGTCTCTGTACATACTGTAAATAACTTGTAAATTAATTAATTACTCTGTGTGCTCAAGAAGTTAGTCGTCTGGTTTAAAATCCGACGAACCCGCAATTTGTTCTGGATGTCTGTATAAGTGTTTTTTGAAATAGTATTAAAATTTTAGTAAACTCTTTAAAATGAGTTGTTGTTGCTTGACTTCGCTGATCAGACGAGAACCTTCTTTTTTCATTAAAAATGAGTTATTTATTTAAACATAAACATTCATTGACGCTTTTTTACCCAAAAGGTTTTTAAAAACTTATTAGCATAATGCATAATAATGCGTCTGTAGTGTTCATTTATCATCTTAGAAAAACGCGGGTTTTTTAAAATTATTTTTATTTGACTCATTTCAGTTTTTAAAATGCAACATTTTAAGATTTAATGTTTGTCGTTTTGTATTTTTTACTTCACTCACTGAATAACGCAATTTTTTGGAGGCATTGATACTTTAAATGCTTCATTTAGCTTTTAACGGATTCTAAATTGCCGGAATATTAATATTTCTCGCCTTTTAACAGTACCTGCATTTGCGCTTTTTCCATATTTCAGACTCAAAAAATTCTTATCAAATAGGAGAAAACCCCGCTTTAATTCATTCGTCAAAACCCAAAGAGAAATGTTCAACTCTTATCGCTCGTGTATCAGAATTTAATGAAATCACTTGCGATATTCATCACAAAATTTTAAAAATTTAAACGCATTTAGTTTAAAGACCACTCTCGCACGCTTTTAAAAATTAATGGTTTCCGCAGCGTCTCCAAAGGATTGGTTGTGATTGCTATAATCTTCAGTAGAGACGCATCTATTGAATTATTAATCGCTTGTCTTCCCAATATTTCTTAACTCGTCTGAATTAGAAAAGGAATTTATTTCGCATTTTGCTTGCAAGAAACTTCCATTTTTAGAAAATCTTGAAGCTATTTTCATATTAGAAAGCTGATAAGCGAGAGTGTTTGGAAATCAGGCCTTTTCGAATAATTTTCGAAGCTTAGAAACTGAAAGATTTTGATGGCGATCTGATTATTTAATGCCAAATGTACATATTGAAGTTTGAGATTTAAAGAAATATAATATTAAATCGCCAAAAATGTTTTAAGTTACATGGTTTTATTTAAATTCAAAACATCGTTGCATTATCCAAACAAAACTAATGTTGCCAAACGGCAAATGATAATGCTGATAATTTCCTCAGAGCCAAAATTATTAATTTTTTTTCCTAATTAACATTATAATAAATTATAAAATGGATGGATTATTGTATTGTCATCGAAGATAAGCTTGTGTGCAAAATTTGAAGATAATTTATGCAGTAATAGTGGTCGAAAACCGCCTTACAAAATTCCGCCACAAGTCAAGTTCAATAAAACCATGTAATTAAATAGGCGTTTTATAAACTTATAGTCTCTTTCGTAATTTAATAAACTCTTTAACTTAAAATCTTCTTGTTATTAGTGCCTAGAAATATATTTTAAAACATTTAAATTTGATTTTAAGGCGCAATATTTTGTTTAACTATAAGGCTGTTTTATATTAATGAAATCTGTATCAGTTTACCACTTGCTGTGCAACTCTTTCATGGTCAACTTGGACAGATGGTGAACGAATCAAGGATGGGGATTATTATTTTGTCATTTATTACTCTATGTATTCATTCTTTTTATCTAATTAAAATACTCTGAAGTATAGCTTCATGTATCAACATTATTTTCCGTTCCTTACAAAAACGTCAACTTAGACAGGTGGTCGGGGTATATGTAAATGATATCCTGATATGGCCTTTGTTTATGGGCGAACTTTTAACTTAGTATATATACTTCGTATGCGTTAAATTATAAAATTTCACAATTTCAAGAACTTTTTAATAGAGAAGTAAAACAAAATTTTTTAAAAAGGAGGAAGAAGGAGGAACGAAAAGAAAGAAAAATTTTCGCTTTTTCATAATTTAAAGGATGAGCATCTTCATGCATTCAACGGAGGCAATTCATCGCGTCACGTGATAATGATGATCGCTGATTTGTTTACCAAATTTTTAATTGAGTTCTACGTGCAGTTCACGAAGCAAAATTATCTAACTTAAAATTAGACTAGTTTCATAGCTTTTTCTGATTATAAACCAAGTAATTTACCTTTAATTTATTCATTATAAAAGAAATTTATTAATTATTACAACAGTTATAGTGTTTTATTTAGTGTTAATTTCATATAACGTAGAACTTTATTTAGTCCTAGTTTTTAATTAGATTAGTTTAAGTTCATAAAGGAAGTTTTAATTAGAAACAATTTAGGCTTTATAGGCTCCTTGGCTAATTCTATTGTTGGTAAACCGTTGTATGTAACGGATTTTACCAATTGTTTCATAAGGGAATAAGCCGAGCAGTTTCCGGCACTAACTGGAAATAATAGCGTGATTACTAAAGTAGAAAGAGGCTCATTATTATTCAATGTAAAATTCATTTCTAAAATCTGTTTCCTCGAACCGTCAGAAAACATTGCATTTTTTTGACATATCGGCTACTGTCAAAGCTGAAATGAAAAAGAAAGAAGCTTACTCACCAAAAGTTAGGGTTTCAACCGAATGCAAGGCAACTTTTTGTCATTGTTTATTTATCGTAATTTATTTTGACATTTTTTTGTTTTATAGATTTCAATGCTTATGAAGCTCAAGTTCTTGACATTCGTAACATTCATTTGAAATAGATGACCCATATGCAACACAGTATGACATCTTTTAAAACTCAATAAAATATTCAAACAAAAACGTACTGTTTAACAAGCGAACTCGAAGTAAAACGATACTACAGCTTCCTTTGTTTACATCGCTTACATCGCTATCACGTGACCTATGACGCTGTATGAATTGCCTCCATTGTCATTATTTAATATTGATTAGCCTTACATTACAATTCCAAAACCCATCCCCCATCTTTTACATTACAGTTCCAAACCCTAAATTTCTAATAACATCTGAATAATGCAATAACTACTTTAAAGACCCGAAGTGATTAAACCATTTCATGTACATGTTCGGTATGAATTCTCCTTATATTCTTCCATTTAACAATCGAAAGCTTTTTTCCTTCCTTTTTTTCATAGAATTTGTATTACTTTTTCTTTCGCCTAGATTTTTTTCTCCCAGATGCCCAAATATTATCATGTCCGATGCATGTTTAGCCAAACCATTGCTATGCGGCGTCTTACTAAGCGAAGAAATTACGAAAGCAAAAAAGTATAGAAACAATTACAAAGTGAATAGAGCGCACTTTTAGAGCAGGGTTTACAAAAAAAAAAAGTATAAAATGATAAGGCTAATCAAAAATGGACAAATAAAAAAATACGATGAATTCGTTTCATTTAATTTTTTTAACTTAATTTTATTCATTTATTTATTGTTTATTGTTTTTTCTTACACTTGGTGAAAATGTTTTTAACTATTTCGTACATTTTTTCGGATCAATATGTTCTTTACATTTATTATATTAGCTTAATGGCAAGTGATTCAGAAAGATAGTCTCTTCCCTTGACCATTTTAATCCAATGTGTTAATATAAAGGTATTATAATGTTTTACTACCCCAAATTTCATATCTGAACTAGACAAACATAAGCATGAATGTCTAGCACTAAGTACAGTAAGTATACTTAGTGAAAAATTATCTTTTAATAAATTAAAACTGAAATCTCAAGAAATAATAATTAAACGGTAGCATTTGATTTTTCTTTAAAATTAGGAATTCAAGCAGTAGATTTATGAAGGAGAAATCCATTTGTCTAATTAAAAATATTCTTTGTGTAACAAATCTTCTTGAATAATTTTATGCTTTATGCAGTGATACAATTATATGGTTTGTAATAGTATTGTTTTAAATATTTGAAATGTTGCGCTTAAAAGTACAAATCCATTGTTTAAAATATGCAAATTGTAATCAGAAAATGAAAGAATTCAATTTTGAACACTATTTCTAAAACAATTAAATTTATGCAACTGAGCTTTTTGAAACATAAAGCCTTTGTTGTACTAGTTAATGTACAAATAAACTATATGAAATGCAGTTTCCCTGCTGGGAGGCTGGCGTGAGAGAGCTAATTTATCCTATTTGAAAGAGAAAAAAATCATTTAAATATTAATTACAAAGTAAAAACTACTTTTGCACATCGTTGCTCAAAATCGGAAACTATTTTTTGTGAATAACAAATTACATTCTTTTAGATGATTCGGATTCTGTAAAAAATATTACTTTTTAAAGAAGTTTATAGGAGGTGAATAAAGCACTTTGTCATATTCGTGTGGAATTAGAGGCAAGACACATAAGTCGGTTTTGTCACAACAAATGTAATAACAATATATGGAAAACTTTGGTTTATCCTTTTCAAAAGAACTGAACTGAACTGAAGATTCAACATTTTCGAAATATTCTCTGAAATATAAACCAATATGAAATCATTCCGATCCTAACGACAATACGGAAGCATGACCTTTGAATTATTCTTGAAAATAACAATAAAAAAATTTATAACTGTTAAACTTAAATCTTGTTTATTTTTATTTTTTCTTTTTTTTTCCTTGCTCACAAATAAAATTCATAAAGCACTCTTAATGCTCATAAGGAGTTTATTAATAATTAATAACTTTTGAAGTTCGCTAAAAAAAACATGTAAATCGTTACCAGCTACAAAAAAATCTCACACCTAGCATTTTCGTACTTGAAGAAGATTTATCATATTTTAAAATTTTATCAATAATAGCTTCATCAAAATAATAAAAAAACTTTGTGCATAAGTAAAATAAAAAATAATTGCATGTACTTAAATCACAAATGAGCATTAAAATGCTGACATGTGTTTCATATGTCAGGATTTTTTACATAACTTTATCGTCATATGAGTTTAGAATGCTTTTCATTTCAATTTAAAATTCTTTGAGCATACTTTAATTGATCTTCGACAATTTTGATAATTGAACATTTGTAAGCGTATCATTTACTACATTTGTTTCACATGTTTCAATTCTGATATTTTACTGTAAGTTGTAACTAAAATGATGCGTTTACGCATAACTATTAAGTAGTAAATCTTTCAAAAGATGTCTGGATAATATTATCGACATGAAAAAAGAAAAAAAAATCTTCACTAGCTTCTTATTCACCATTTTTACCTTTTGATGAATTTTAAATCTTTCAACGATTTTTTAGTATAACACTTACTTTCCTTGCAGGCGAGATCTCTTTCTGTCGTCATCTATAAGATCAGTGCTATAGAAAGGGAGGAATTACCTCTTTAAATTCATCTCTATTCTTGGAGTGTCATTAGCCATTTGGCTGCTTTTCTTATTATAAATGCTATATAGATGGACACTGAATGAATGCACAACATTTTAATTTCCAGGTCACGCTCTGGTAATGAATCTTTCGAACACCATTACGCTCGAGTATCAATCTTAAGGAAGAATAGGGGATCTCAAATATACATTTGACGATCGGGGACCTCACTTAGAATCTATAAAAAGTTAGACTAATTATAGAGAGTTGCAGCGAAAAAATGCTATTTTTAACACGATTTCTGTAAGCGTCTTTTTGATAAAAGAATCTGAGTGAAATAATATTCTTCGTTACAATTGTGTCTTTCAAAGAAATTGTTTATGTTCTAATCCTTGTCAAGAGAATTTTTTTGATTTTCACCTAATTGACATGGAAGTCTATTGAAAAGAAACTCGGATGATTCTTTAAGAAGTTAAATTTCTATAAAATTTTCATAAGATGCATATTTGAGGCTTATGAGCAACTGCTTATAGTTGTTTTAGTTTAACTAAATAGCACAACTGTGATTTGTTACAATCTATTTGACAATTTGTATCAGACTCTAACAAACTACAATTCAAAAATTGTTACAATTCAAAAATTGTAAACCAACAGAAGGAACACAAAATCCGATAAAGTTACTCAACATTGCAAATGTTTCTATTATTAACTAAAACATGGAGCGTACAAATCATGATATACAGTAAAACCTGTTTTTGTGCGGTCCTTTTTTATGCGATTTTGTTTTTGTGCGATTGGTTTTGTGCGATTTTATTTTTGTGCGATTTTTTTTCGTGCGATTTATTTTTATGCGGTATATGAATCTTAGCGGGTTAGCCCCAGTTTAATGTTTCCTATCAATGTACATACACATATTTAAAAATGACAACTAATTATAATTTTTATTTATACAGTAAGCCCATGGTAAGTGCCCATTTGCTTACTGTATAGATAAAAATTATAGGAAAAAGCTTTGATATTTTCGGCGAAAATGACCTTGACGAGATGATTGAGGACCAAACTATCGATGATAGTGACATTATCAATAGTTTGATAGATTATGAAAATGGACAAGAAGAACCGGAATCTATTACAGCAGATAAAATTATGCAGGGATCGAGATTTCTAAAAAAATGGAAACGCCAGTAGCGGATTTAGGCTTAGGCCCGTGAGGCCCGGGCCTAGGGCGGCAAATTTTGAAGGGCGCCAAAATTAAAAATCGATTGGGTTTTCTGTAAACTGTAAGACTAAATTTTTAAAGTTTATTTTATTGCGCGCTCTTACTATCTAAACATAGTACGATTTTGAGGATAGAATTTCTTTATTGAAATAATTAATCAGGCTAGTACTAAACTCTGAAGTATCTAACAAAAAGATTTTAAAAAACATTTTTTTAATACTAGCATATTATTTATTTACGAAATTAGATTTTGTTTTCATATTTTTCATTCAAAATTTAATTGTAACATTTGGTTGCTCTTTATTATAAAACAAAACATTAATTCACCATGAGAAATTATACAAGCGTCAGTTGACTCATACAATAAATTTTTTATTTTTCAATTTTTTGTAAAAATGAAATTTTGTAAAAAAAAATAAATGTTTAATTTATACCTGAATTAGATTTCTTCTTATTATTTTATAAAACACACGCATATATGTATATATATATATACTGTTACGAAAGGAAAAGGGCGCCATATCATCTTGGGCCTAGGGCGCCCTCAAACCTAAATCCGCTACTGGGAAACGCATTTTCTTACCAATGCGGAAAGACGCTTAAAATTCCAAAAAGAAATGAGATTATGCATGTCTCACTATCATGACGTTTACAAGCAATTGACCAGTCGATCGTCGTCATAAAAACTGATCACTGACTTCATGGTACCAAAAAAGAAATCAATTGAACTCCTATCTTCAGGCGACGAAAGCGATTTTCAACCAATTCGTCACAAGAAGATGCGCGTTTTGGATTACGACGAGTAGGAGCAGACTATTTAATGTATAATGTGAAAACTTCCCCATGTATATGTGCAATAAAGAGTTAAATATTTTTACAATTTCTTTAGGTCCAATTTAATTATTTTATTTAATTGAAAGCATTATCTCATCTATTTCATAAATCATTGATGTATTTTCTAAGTCCGACTTTTTTTATGCGGTCTCTATCCACCGCATAAAAAAAGTTTTAGATAGTATATCGTACAAAGTTATTTATTATATGTAAGAATTTATAAAATTTCCGAATATTTTTTTGTGCGATTTCTTTTATGCGGTCCCTATCCACCGCACAAAAACAGGTTTTATTGTATATATATATATATATATACATCTATACATGTATTTTACATATACGCTTACAATGTTTAAAAAAATCATTTTTTCGCTGGAACTCTTTATAATTTGTCTAACCTTTATTGATTCTAAATGCAGTCTACGATTGTCAAATGCACCTTTGATATCCCCTACTTAAGACTGATACTCGAGCGTAATATATATATATATATTGAGAGAGAGAAGGGGGAGGTAGATAAAATATACTATTTTAATTGCATTATTTGGTTTTAGAAATATTTGTGTGTATGTGTGATCGTGTTTATCCAATTCTGTGTTTTGATAACGCTTTCAGAACGAAGAGATTCACTTTCTATAGGCATTCACTTTGTACTAGTTCTAATTTAAACACTTTATTGAATTCCATTGTAACACTGTTTACCATACGAGTTTGTTAACAAGTGAGAGAATCTATCTTTCTGAGATAATTCAAGAGCGTTGCTGTCTATTTATTGTTCGTAAAAGACATTAACTAAACTTGAGCTGAAATCACAAATATTTAAGTCATTACCAATGCACTCATGTTCAACCCTCTGAGATGTGTTCCATTTCAAAGAATTCATTATTAAAGCGAAACATTCCTTATTTGCACATCCTTGTGTTCCATATGAGTCTTTACCAGCTCCCATTGTCATATTGCATGACTTAGGAGAAGTCTCTTTGTACACATCAAGGACCACATTAATATCTGTCCTTCTAAATTACGATTGTTGTTTTGGATTTGAGGGAATCCTTTGCCGCTGCGGTGGATTTTGTATCGTTTTTCATGGAATAATATCTCAGAAAATATTGCGTTTAGGAAATTGCTTACTTAATTATATGCCCCATTTAACCACATTCTCGACAGTGCTAAGAGTCCAATTTTCTTTATGGATGCGGAATAGTTAATTGAAAATAATCAACTTTAAATGGATATAATGTGAATGGATATAATAGTAACATCATGCAGAAAATATCCAGCAAATTTTAATTTTCTCATTTTAAGGTTATCATACAGGTTTTTTATTTTTTATCTTTTTGTAAAAATGGATCATTTTTAAAATCTATGGAACAATATACAAGCAAGAAATTTAAAACTCTAAAAGCAGTTATAACATTTGAGCTCGAATTATACGTATTTTCATTTGGTCTCGGACAAACTCTTTTCCAAAATTATATTAATTCTGAGACAATGAGAGTTGTTAAGCCTCTAGTTAAGTTTGCGTGACACGATCTTCACAGTTGATTTCATGCATTCTTGTGTAAAATTTATGCCTCTGCTTAAAACTAAAATTCTGTTGAGTCTCATCGCTTCAAGTCCACAAGCAGATTTAATGATAGCTTAATTAGCTGAACTAAACATAAGCATTTCAATCAATTAGACTTCCTCTATTGTTGCTAGTTTAAACTTTCACCAATATTCCAATTCTCTTCAACTATAAGTATTTTGTTATTACTGGCAGGCATATTAGCTTCTTTTGGTTTAGCTACATTCCAGAAGTGTATCCGGAATTCTTCCTCATCACAAAATGTCATGCCATATTTAACACTTGCATTCCAAACATTATTAAGGGAATATTCTTAAACGCACGTTCTGAATAAAGCATTGCTTGTCTTCGGCAAAATGACATTTTTTAAACCGAAACTCAGTTTCTAGAAAACAGTTCCTCCCCATTTTCAGAATCTCAGGTATTTCAGTTTTCTCCTTAATTACTGTGTTCTTGTGGAATGTTTCCTCGGACATTACTCTATGAAAGTATTCGAGTGAAAAGTGTAAACTTAAAACTAAGTAGTACATACAAAATACGTCGCTCTTTATTTTTCATTAAAACATTCCTGGAATTAATTTTCATGAATTCTATATTTCATCCTATACTAGCATGTTCTAAAACTTCAGTGGTAGTAAAAAAAATAGGACAATAAATTTTTGTGAAACGGTTCTTTTGGATTTTCAGGTAAAAAGCGTTGAGCTTCGTCAGAAGTTAATGTTGAATGTGTTTTCACTATAGAAGTAGTTACTGTGATCAAGTCAAAAATTTACAACAACATCCATGTTTTCTGTACCAAGGAATTTGTCGGCCGAATCTTTCGTACATTTGATTAAAAGTTGTATTGGATTAAATTTCCTTGCTCCAAAAAGACCGTTTAAAAATTACCAGATACGGATATGTATTTTTTTAAACTCTTCAAATGACATTAAAGGTGATAGAAAAAATATATATATATACACATGTGTGTGTGTGTTTAATGTAATATAGACATTTTCTTTACGTCAATCAAAAGAGTTTTAACTTTAACAAAGATGTTAGAAAAAGTGAAAGATTCATACTTTGCCGCAACAACTTTTTTCTTTGTTCTGCGTCGCAAACCCATATTTTTAATTTAAATTATTCTAAAAGAAATCTTATATTTTAAATTTAGAAACTATCATTGAAAATTAATAAAGTTAGTAAGCGCAAATAATTTTTAAACGTAATGTTTATTATGGAAGTAAAATTACCGTCACTAATGTTTTGGACAGTTAAGTGCTCTTTCAGTTTGAGTACTTAAATATTTACTCTTCAATTCTTTTCTTTTCCTATTTTTAGTCGCGATATAGAACGTTTTTCTCTTGTTGGTTGAATTGTTATTCATCTCCAAAGTAATTTTTAATTGTTAGATTTATTTCTTCGCGTAATTAGTATCTATCGTTTTTAAATAATTTCCGCCTCTGAAATCGGGAAGTTCTTTTTTATTTCTATATTTAACAAGATCTAGTAAATAAGTAAAGTAAACCGTTGTCAAGGGGGTAAGAGTTGATGGGATTTTTTTTTTCAGCCTAAGTATAGTTTTTCGTACAAAGTTGTAAACATTTACCAAATAAATATGAATAGTAAGCGTAAACAAGAGCAGAAGATAAGGATTTATTTATGACAATCCCAATGAAGCTGATTTTTAAAAAGTATCGAAAAGCTTTTGAAACTGTAGAAGCTTACTTTTGCTTTTAGAAGGAGCAAAACGTGTTAGAACAGATAAAACTGTTTACAAAATTAATTTCAATTTGGCGTTGCTTTATATGAAGTTTATCTTTTAAAATAAAAACATTCAGTGGAACATATCTATTTTTTTAATTCTCTATTTAAAACAAAGGATTGCTTCTGATATTCCTTGCCTCCATTTGTCTGATTTTATTTTGCTTTCTTTGTTGCAATATTTTCAAATGTTTGAAATATATGTGGTACAATTAATAGTTTGTTGGAATATAGTTGCGTTAATCCGAAAATAGTATAGGAGAACAGTAATAAAAACTTTATTAAGTAGTATTTGCATTGTGATAATAATTAAGAAAGAAAAGAAATAAAAATATGATATGAAAGTCTCTGTTTTATGGAAAATAGCTTTTAGTAGATAAAACATTGCAATCTGAAAAATAGCGTTACGTTTATTAAACTATAAAAAATTTAAAAACTCGTAAGTCGTTCAATGAAGTAGTTTTCACATAATTGTAGATTTATTATTTAACTGTAGATGAAGAGTAATATAATAAAATTCCGATTGTGCAATTTCCTTACATTTATTAATACAGATTAAAATTTTAAAAAAGATTAAATTTCAATATTTTTCCGAAAACTAAAAGTTAATATTTTACACGTCAGACAACTATTAAGGGTTCCTGTATTTTAAACGTAAGTTACATAAGACAAAAACTCTTGCAAGCTCTGCAAATTTCATAAAATGGCCATTATACCTTCCAAACTTTCGTTTTGTGATCAGAAGAATGAATCTCTTTGTTTATCTCCTTATACCTGCAGGATATTTGCTACTTCATAACGGCCGTTCTACTTACCTAAGTAAAAAGTACATAATGCATCACAGCAAGTAAAGGTATGAACAATTTCCCGCATGCAATGCAAAAATATAAAAATTCCATGCATCAATGTCTAGACACCACAGAGCAAAAATTTGTATTGCAAAAAAAAAAAAGAAACAGGAATGTGTTTTGAAAACTTATGAAGTTTTTTTTAACCCGTACAACTAAAAATGATCTATACCGAAAATTGCAATTTTTATATGCAACCTGCCTGTTGTTAATAAAAGTTTTACTAAAAATTTAGTTTCCTTTTTCTTTATTAAATATTTGTCAGAAAGATTTAATAATGCAGCAGAGTCCTGCAAATTCGACACTCGATAACCCAGCAGTCCGAATAACTTGGCCATACTAGGGCAGGGTGAAAAAGCCAATGCGCAGACCTTTAAAAAAAGCATCTATTTTGTGCAAAGTCGATCAGTTACTTTTCATTATAGACAGTTGTATGCCTTTATAAAGTATGTTTCTAAAGTATATCATATCAGATAAGGTGCTGTACACTGCTTATTCATTAATTTCATGTAGTACTTCATGAAGTGTCTATGCCTCCGTGAAGTACTACACTGTCGTAGTAATTCATGAAGGTTCTATGCCTTCGTGAAGTACTACACTGTTGTGTAGTTCATGAAGGATCTATATCTTCGTTGAAGTACTACACTGTTGTAGTACTTCATGAAGGATCGATGTCTTCGTGAATTACTACACTGTTGTAGTACTTCATGAAGGATATATGCCTTCGGGAAGTACTACACTGTGAAAAATTCTAGTTCAACCTTTCACCAAGAAAATGGAAAAAATCGTGAAATTTAGCTGTAACCAACATTTGGTACTAAGTTGAGCCACTATAATAGTGTAGTTTCACCATGTATGTAAAACTAGGGACCATTATAATGGTTCAACTTCAGTACCAAATGTTGGTTGCAGCTAAATTTCACCATATTTTTCGTTTTCTTTTTTGGTGAAAGGTTGAACTAGAATTTTGTGCAGTGTACTTTTCTCTTGTTTGAGGGTATTTGGGTAGTTTCTTCTGTGTTGTATTCTCAAGAAAACATTACACACAAGTAGATTATTGTATTTTCTTAGAAAATATTCGTACTTATTCTTTTTAACATCATTCCCAATAGCCCGACAGTTTTTCAAACTCGGCCACCCTTCGGTCCTCATTAAGATGAGTCTTCGTCTTGACACTACTGTATCACAATATATTATATAACTCCTTCAAAAATATCGAATCTTTGTATAATTCACACATACTCGAAACACTCTTGGGCGACATTTCCTCAAGAACACAAAGCTTTGGTTTCTATAGTAACGCAAAGCCAATCTGAAGAACTAATTACCACTCCTTAATTAATTTAGCATGATTTCAAGGAGCAGTCATTAAAGTTCCATCGCTCCATAAACTTTAAAAGTAATTAATATAATTACGAGTCTCTTGAAACAAACACGGCTTAATTTACGGGCAAAAAATTAAGAACTTTGCTCGTAAAACTTAATGCAGCATTACATGGTGAGAAGGGGAAATGTTGCGAAAAAGTAAATAAACAAATTAGGTTTTTTTCCCCATTAGCAAACTTTAAATCAGGTAAACTTTGTTTAACTTTCATAAAAAGCCAATTTTTTATTCAGTCTCGAAAAACTGATGCATGTTTGATTAAAAATATTTTTAATCCATAGACTTCAGGAAGACTGGTGATCTTTTAGCATTCATTCTGTGATATTTGTTTTTTCTTTCCATGCTTCAACAAATTAATAACTGAAACGGCATGCCGAATTTATTTTCGCTGTTACTTGAACTTTATTGTTTGGAAAACGATAATAGGGGTATTGGGCTGCAACAACCATTTTGATTAAAAGTCTTTGTTAGAGTTTTGGTCAAAGAGTCACGTACCGAATTCTTTTCAGGGAAAACGATTGTTACTATATTTACTCCATGTTGATACGCATCATTAAATTTCACAATTATAAGTAAAAACATTAAATGTTAGTGCTTTCGGAAACAAAAACGAAGTTGTTTCAGCAACGTAAACTTTGGAAATTCGATGCGCTTTGTGTTTTATTCTGGTAGAAGTAAATCGTGCCAAGTTAGTTGGAAATATAATTGTAATATATGTTTACTTTAGAGTTGAATTATTTTGAAATTTTCTGCGTCTGATATATTTTTTAATTCTTTAAAATTGGCCACCATTATGTTGCATAATTTAATCTTTAATGTGGACAAAACTTGTTTGACAGTGTGTACTGATAAGGTCTTATTATCATTCAGACTGAAGTAAAAAAACCTTCAGACTAAAATTGTATTAAAAAATTCAGATGTTTTGCAGTCGTGTCCTCTTAACGAGTCAAAAATCAAGAGAAAAAAATATCGAGCAAGTCATAGCGCTTTTGTCGACAACCTTATATTTTTCTTCTAGTTCTTGACGACAAAACCCTTGCAACACTTTTCAAAAAGATCCCCGTTTTTTGTATTTCTTTTTTTAATACTGAAATTACTACTTGAATTTCTAAGATAATTATTCGTGTAAAGTGTTAATATTTTGTTGTACGTTTAATTTAACCTTGTATTACTCAAATCATAATAATAGTAACAGTATTTTAATCAGTCTCATCATATAAGTTATATTCCAATAAGTATTAGTTGATACATTATTTTATATCTATATACCGATAGATGCACCTGTAAATAAATTCAACGTAAGTAAGTCGTAAGTTCCGTTAATTCATCTTAAAATAAAATTTAATTAGTGTGGATCCATACATTTTACATTTATCGTCCCGTAGTAAAACAGAAAAAGAAGGATACATTTTTTATTAAAATCTATATATCTACTGAATAGGGAAAAAATGTTAATATAATTCATGTGTATAACTTCATTGCATTAATCCAATAAACAAATGCTCTTGTACACAATCTTCTACATTGATTCCCGAATCCAATCCGCTCCGCTCAAATTTAACGAAGGCAATCGGTTTAATTGCCTAAGCTGAATTTTTTAAGTTTCAATGTTTAAAATCAAAAATTTAAATAATATATTTACAAATGTCGGTTTAGAAAGACAACAATTCTTTAGCCCTAAGTCCACGATATACTTTCTCGTGCAGTATCGTCGAATCCTACATCCATCAGCATTCACCCACGGCTTCGGGAAGCGTTTTATAAATAGTCAAAAAGTGATTTTAGAGATACTACACTACTCATGGTATTGTTGGTGTGAGAAATCACGCCGACAATACCATGATGTCAGACGTTATATTTCTAATTTTGACTATTTCTATTATTTTCTGTATTTTAGAATCTTTGCATTCTAAGCTCATATACTGTTGCATTTATTCCATCGAAGAATTAAACCGAAAATGAGTTTGACATGAATTTTACAAACACCTAAGAAATAATTTGATCGACTCCTTCGTTTATTATTGCAAAAATCACCTTTCTGGAAGAATCATCTCAGATTAAAATAAAAATAATTAATTAAATTACATAAAAAATAAATAAACTATCGCTTTTTGACATGGAAAATCTTTTATTGAATATAAATATTGCCTTTTTAAAATGTACGAGGGTTATTCTAAAAGGAAAAAAGATTTTTTTTCCTCTCTCTTGACATGCTCATTCATGATAATGAAAAAAACACTTTTTTTACATCATACTTTACATCTTACCTAGTTTTGACGCGAAAAAATTCGACTAAGCATTAAAGTGTTAACTTCTGCTCTATCTTGTATGATTGTAAGCTTATTGTTGTTATTCACTTGTTGTAAAAATATGTCATTCGCACATATACTAAGTAATGATTGGGTACAATATTAAACTTAATGTTTCTAGGCGTGTTGAATATCTTGGAGGCAGCTGACTTCCACCGTTCTCCTCTTCGGCCACCAGGGCGTCCTACTGCCTACCGCTTACTGGCCAGTGGCTCTTGGCGCTCTAGGGAAGAAGAGTTAGTCTTCCCCAGAACTTTCCCTTGGGAATTCTCTCTGCTGGTCACCGTCCATCTCAAGCCAGCCTCATCAGGGGGGTTTCTGCTACGTGTTCTACATTCAGGAACACTACAGGTGAGTTCTGACCCCTTTTAAAACTAGCAATGCATAAAAATATACTTTTTAATCAGAAAATTCTCTTTGAAAAAAATAATTTGTATTGTCGAATTTGGTTTCAGACAAGAATTCCCACTGAAACACTGCAATTTTTTTTCTTGGGTCTACCCCTGTGTGACAGTTCAAAAGAGCATTATCGGGAGTGTGATAAAAATTAGTTTATTTCATAAAGACTATGAATAATGGAGAAATGTTGTTACCAAAATATAGAAACTTTTCCTTTCTGCAAAGATGGTCAACGGGTCGATGGCGTAGCAATTTCTGGTATATCAGCGTAAATTATTGGACGACCTTTCTTACAGTACTGCGGCTTCCTTGTGCAACTAAAGGCACCATAATTGTTTGTGTCTTAATTTTCATTTATGTGTATTTTAATAACTTTGCCAAAAAAAAAATTTTTTAAAAGAAACTCAAATAAAGTTTCGAAGGTGGTTTGGACATTGCTTGTACACAAAATCAACTTATTAACGAACATGTTGGACACCCCTGCTGTAGAAAATTAGACAAATGGATAACATAATGAATTCTGGCGGGAAAAAGATTCATTCCTTTGTAACTTAAAAAAAAAAAGATTGTTTTTTTTTGCAAACTTTTCACACGTGTATGTAGTTTTAATAATGCAGGCATTATGTAGTCGTGGTAAGGAGTGGGTCTCGTACTCCCAAGTTCGCAGAAAAAAAGATTGTTTTTTTTTTTTGCAAACTTTTCACACGTGTATGTAGTTTTAATAATGCATTCATTATGTAGTCGTGGTAAGGAGTGGGCCTCGTACTCCCAAGTTCGCAGGTTCGAACCTGCCATGTCGGTGGATTTTCAAGCTGCAGAAAACCATCATATGATCGTCCATGTCCTATGATTATGCAGCATGTAAAAGTTCCTGAGGTCCTATTTGGTCTGGACACTCCTCCACAGAATTAAATCCCTAATGCAATTTCGCATCAACAGAGCCCAGGTACTCCAACTTTCAGGTGAAGAAACTAGGGGTTGAAAATTCACTTGTGGCGATGGTACCAGACCCCTTATGTTGCTGCTGAAAGATTTGGTATAAATTCCCAGGAAGCGAACTAGGTCTGCACTTGGCAGAAGCCCATTAGAAATAAAAAAAGGTTTCAATTGCAAATTAGCGCGTTACTTCAATCGATTTCTCGCATATTTATAAAAAGTAATTATTTTTACTAATCTTGGTAAATGAATAACAAGAACTTTTTTTCTGATATTTCCAATTCTTTCCAGTCAATAAAAAGCACATTACGTGCACGTCATTAAAAAATTCAACTAATTATCAGTTGTCAAGGGCGGATCTAGAAAATCTTCAAGGGGGGGGGGGGGCGATTTTGGAAATCTCGGGGTTCAATGTAAGGAAAGGATGGATGGAGGAGATTCTTCATTCCTTTTCAACAGTCCCTCCCCCCCCCCCTTTTTTTTTTTCAAACAGCAGGAACAACAAAAAAGAAAATGCTAGTGTTGTGATATTTAAAATTTTACCGACACATTTTTTCAATGCATATACGTTTATTCAAAGCCCGTATAAAAGGAACACAAGCTGCCGTTTTTTTGCTTTCGGAAATCTGTCTATAATTTTGCAACGTCCAATGTAATATCTTTATAGGTATGCAATAACGCTAATCCAGTGAATCTATCATCACTCATTCTGCTTCTTAGCCAAGTTTTAACCCAGTTAGGATTTCCTTCAAGCTTTCTCAAGAACAATGTAGGCTTGTAAATACATTTTCTAAATTTGAGTTGATATGTCTAAATTACAAAATAATAGCAATTATTAGTAATATATTTTCTAAAATTTTTAAAATGTAATAATAAATATGTACTGAAAACCCATCAACGCCTACGTGCAATTTATGTAAACATCTGTAATTATGAATGTTCAATGAAATTTTTCAGACTCCAGGTTTTAGCGTAAATGCTGCAGGAATTTACACCACGTGCTAAGGCTTGGCTAGCTGTCACCAGTTGATAGGTAGAAGAAAAGAGCAGGGAATCTCTTTCCCATTATTCCGAGGATTAGCAACTCAGCAATACTAAAGGACAAAGGGACAGGGGGAAAGCATAGAACTTGAAACTGGGCTATTAGGCTGGGATTCCAAGAACATAAAAACATGGCTGGTCCAGGGGCACAAAGAGTAAAAACTCACTTATTAGGAGTGTCGATGCCCTCCACGGGGATGGGTCAGTTGCCCTCAAGATAACGCAAAAGGGTCGAGTTAACCTCACCACCTAAATTCTAAGCGACAGAGTTGCCCTCAATCCCCCTCTGGGACCGCTATCTAGGAATATGGGATACCTGCATAATGAATAACAGGTTACTGCTGGATTTAAAATGAGAATGCTGTAAAGTACATTCAAGAATGTCACATGAAAAAGTAACCGAAGTATTCAGTGAGTAACTTGATTAATTGATTATTTTTTTCTCCTCTTTGTATATAATAATATTTGTATAATATTAATAAAACTCCCATGTTTAGTTGTTCATTTAATCAATTGAAATAGTATAATGTCGTATAGTACACCAACATGTTATATCTGAAGAAATAGAGCTGCTAGGGTAAACGTAATGCCATATTTGAATTCAGGGCATTAAGTTCATACAAAATCAGCTCCAAAATTCTTGGCACCAAACTCAATTTTGACCAGTGTTATTTTTCTTCCGTTTATTACAGTACTTTAAAATAATAATAATTATTACTAGTAAAACGGGTACTTAAAGCATTATAAAGAGGTTTAACAAAACAACCCCTTTTTTTGGTCAGAGAAAGAGCCTCTCTTATAGGTATGATAAAGAAATTAGCTTCCCCCCACCCCCACATGAGAGGTGGAGTGGCGAGTGCAACTGACCCTCGCCAGTTTACTGATAAGAAATACTTTGAGGGCAACTGACCCTTTTGCTTTGATTGACAGGTGAGTGGGGAGTGCAACTGACCCTCGCCCGTATCCACTTGAACCGGCCCAAGGGAGGGCGATCGCCCCATCGCCCCCCCCCCCCCTAGATCCGCCGTTGTCAGTTGTAAACAATCTTATTCTTGAACAAATTTACTGAGTAGTAGTTTTTTCAGGAAGCATCGAAGCAAGTCATAATTACTTATATAGTTTAACATTTAATCGCTACAAAATTTTGGAGAAAAATAAACTGCCGCGTGAAGTAATAACAATTTACATTTGCACGTTACCCAGCTAGAAAAAGTGTACACTTTTTTTGCACAACAGTATACATTGCACACAATTTGTACACAAAAAGTGAATAATTTTTGAGTACTTTAAAAAGTATACATTTTTTGCGCAAATTTTAGGTACTTTTTATGCACACCAAAAAGTGCATATTCTGCGTTTATAAAACTTTGCGCATTTTTTGCACAAAATATTTGTAATATTATATTTGTTTGCGAAAATTGTGCATTTTTTTATCTTACCTATAACACAAGTCTGGTTCAATTCTTCAAAAACTTCAATTTTTTTTTCCAAACTGATGGATTTCTTTCTTTGTATCACATAATTAACTACTACTTGGTTTATTATGTATATACATTCATCAGGGTATGAGAAAATCTCTAAATTTTTACATGAACTATCGCTCATGAGAAATTTTATAACCGAATGAAAAAAAAATTTAACTTACTTTTGCATGTTATTTAGGGCTCAATCAAGGCTTTAAAAATACTAGTACACATTTTGTGCATACAACACTTGCAATTGTATGTGCTTGCAAAAATTGTGTATGTGTGAAATGCCCAAAAAAGTCTACTTTTCAATTCAATACAAAAAACAATAATAATCTTTATTAATACTTCCCCATTGATGCTCATTAAGACTATGAGAAGATCGAATTTCACCCCCCAAAAAAAAGTAGTTTTTCTTAATTGATAACATACATTATCACTTTTTATGTTACATTCGGATAATTCAATAGCTTATAATAATGGGGGAAAAAAGTAGGTAGTCATCTCGTTAGCCCATTAATATCTAATAAATTTCTTCAATGATGTAGATCAGGGGTCTCCAAACTTTCCAGCCTTAGGGCCATATTGATTACTCCAGTAAATTCCAAGGGCCAAAACCATATTATCATTAATTGTTGCCGGTGGTAAAAAGTTGAATCAGTCCACTAGTGGTGTAAAATATGATTACTTTTTTGCCAGATGCCATTAGCGACGGGGAAGCTGATGTATTTTCTGTATCGTATGGGTATCCGTTATAATGGGGTACCCGCATCGTATCGCCATAGTAATCATTGATTACAAAAGTAATGAAATACACAAGTAATCATTGATTACTTTTTTCTTCAGTAATCGTTACTTCGGTTCCTAACGAGTACTCAAGTAACGAATGAGTATTTTTTTACATGAAAAAAAAAGTCCGAAAAAGTACGCCACGTTTAAAAAAGGCTGCAAATCGAACTAAAGTCCGCAAAACGGCAACACTGCATATTATTAATTTTCCTGTCATTATCTGTAATTTCTAGATTAGTCGTAGAGTACGAGCGAGCCATGAGGAGTAACGTGACAGGACATCTGGTGGACACAAGCAGAAATAGGTAGTACCTTCTATCCCTAACAGATGGCGCTAATAGCACTTACAGAATAATCTCGTTAGTTCGATAAAGTTCTGGTGTCTTCCACTCACTTCTAGATGGCAGTAAGTGAAATATATAAGAAGGCTAGTGGCGCAACCACAAGTCAGTTCCTATGACACTGCTGTGAAATAAAATAGTGCGTACCTCCTTAAAACGTGTTTGTGCGTGTTTAAGTTTAAGACATCTTTGTAACAATATTTTTATTTGAATTGTTGCTTTTGCGTGTGATTTAGTAGAATGGAAAAGAAGCGAAAAATTGATAGTGAAAATTCAAAGATCAGTGGAACATTCAGTATTTCGTAATTGAGTCCAGTAACAAGGCGCTATGTTTGATTTGCAATGAAAGCATAGCCGTTCTCAAAGAATATAACATTAAACGTCATTATGAAGCAAAACATTTTCAAAATTACTCAAAATATACAGGAAGTTTGCGGACAGAAAAATTCGAAGCTATGAAGCGCGGATTGAAATCGCAGAAATCTTTATTTACAAAACTCAAAACTGAACAAGAGGCTGCAACTCGTGCCAGCTTTCGTGTGGCTCTTGAAATTGCAAAACGTGGAAAACCATTCACCGATGGAGAAATGGTCAAAGAATGCATAATCGCAGTAGCCGAAGAAATGTGCCCTGAAAAGGTAAATTTATTAAAAACTGTCAGTATGTCAGCAAACACTGTGGCTCGAAGGGTAGAAGACATCGCTGAAAATATATCCTCTCAACTGTTCAACAAAAATGGACATGTTGAGTGGTTTTCTTTGGCCTTGGATGAGTCAACGGATGTGTCAGATACTGCTCAGGTGTTGATTTATATTCGAGGAGTAGATAAAAGCTATGAAGTGCATGAAGAACTTCTTGATATGTATAGTATTCATGGCACAACTACTGGTTCAGATATTTTTAAAGGAGTTGAAATGGCCATTAAGCAAAAGAACCTTCGATGGAAAAACTTGAAATGTATTACAACTGATGGAGGCAAAAACATGAGTGGGAAAGATAAAGGAGTGGTCGCTCTTGTGTCAAAGGCTGTAGAAAATGACGGTGGTTCAAAACCAATAGTCTTACATTGTAATCATTCATCAACAGTCTTTGTGCGGAAAATGTTTGGATATGTCTGAAGTTCTGAAACCAGTCATATCAACTGTTAATTTTATCAGATCTTTTGGGCTGAATCACCGACAATTCGTACAATTTATTAAAGAGATTGGAGAAAATGACTTACCTTATCATACTGCCGTACGTTGGCTTAGTTGTGGGAAAGTCCTTCAGCGCTTTTTTGAACTTCGAGCAGTGATCGAATTTTTTTTGAATGAAAAGCATCGCCCTCTTACTGAATTGCAAAACAACGCATGGCTGTGGAAGTTAGCATTCTATGTTGATTTGACAAAACATGTGAACGAACTGAATTTGAGATTGCAAGGAGAAAACCAGCATCTTCCTGATTTATACAATAATATCAAATCATTCCGGAAGAAATTGATACTGTTTCAATCACAACTACGAAGTAAATGTTTTTCACATTTTAAAACATGTGAAATATTTAGCCACACCACTGAGACCGAGTTTCCTATCGATTTTGCAATCGAAACTTTGAGTGCTTTGAAAATAAATTTTGATACTCGTTTCTCGGACTTTGATGCCATTGCGAATCAAATTAAGATTTTTCAGAATCCTTTTGATACTGACATTGAAACCCTAGCCCCGGAACTTCAAATGGAAATGATTGATCTACAGTGCAGTGATATAATTAAGAACAAATATCAAAACTTATCTTTGTTGGAATTTTATAAGTGTCTTCCACTGACACAATTTGATAATTTGCATAAATTTGCTCGTGGGCTGTTTTCTGTTTTTGGTACTACTTATTTGTGTGAGAAGACCTTTTCCAAAATGAAGTACACAAAAAATGTTTACAGATCTAAATTAACTGATGAGCATCTTAAATCTCTTTTAATAATTGGTACAAGTAAAATTAGTCCACAACTACAAACTATTGTCAGTGGAAAATCTCAATTACATAAATCTCATTAGTATTTCATATGTCGTTATGCTTGTTATAAGTTATATTTTCATTTAAAATGTATAAAATGTTAGTTGGATTCATTTCAATAATTTGTTAGTTAGTAAATAATAACCTACAACAATGTTATGAGTAGTTAGCCCATGACCATATCAATGTAGATGTCATATTAATAATTATTCAACATAAAAAATAGATTACTTCAGTAAACTTAATTTAATTTGCTATAAAAAATAAATATGTTCTCTAGAAGGAGTTTTCTTTCAAGTATGCTAGCTCTCCGCGGGCCGGACAAAATCTGTCCGCGGGCCGGATGTGGCCCTCGGGCCGTAGTTTGGAGACCCCTGATGTAGATTATATTGAAATAATACATTTTAAATTTGCACTTTTTCAATAGAGATTTTTTTAATGCTGTTTAAAATATATATTATGCTCAAATCGAGAAAAAAAGACAGAAAGAAAAAAGATATGACCGAATAACTGCATTAAAAAGATATTATTTTATTTGAATTATGTGATTTTATATCATTTTGTCCAATAATCATTAAATTGTCAGATGGTCCATTATCAGTAACGTAATAAAACTTTAGACAAATCTCCTATATTATTATCCTTTTTCTTTAGATACTTTGTTGAATGTCACACTGAACAATAAAAACTACTTAATTTACAACAACTATCATAGCTTAGAATTCTTCATCTTCATTGCTCCCTAGCGCAACTAATACAAGATAATCCACCTCCGTAAATACATAACATAGCGTAACTTCTTCCGCAAGTGGCAGAGTCTGTGGCGCAGTGGTTCGAGCGTTGGATTGGTAAACGAAAGGTTGTCAGTTCTAACCCAGATCCTGTTTCATTCATTCACACGCTAGGGAAGGTTACTCAGACGACACATAGATGGCGCCACAAATTTTTACTATGCATGATTGCTGTGCACTTTTTATGCAAAATTCAGTCTGCACTTTTTATACACAATTTAGTTTGCACATTTTATGCACAATCAGAGGTGCCAAATACGCTCACATTTTGTGCACTTTTTCTAGCTGGGTAATGAGTAAGAATCCTTTTTTTTTTTTTTTTAATATAAATAGTCTTTTTAAAATCTACGAAGGTCATTCTAGAAGTAAAGAACTTTTTTTTTTTTTGTCTAGACATGCTCATTCATAATAATGAAAAAAAAAAAAAAATTTTTTTTACATTAAACAAATGGGTAACTTTTTTGACATCTTACCTAGTTCTCTACGCAGTAGTCATTGAGACTGAAACGTTTTTCACAGCGCTCTACCAGTTTTTCTATACCTTCTGCAAACTCACTTGCCGTCATGTTTTCGAACCAGTTTCACTCTCAATTCGTCATTTTCTTAGGGGTTTTTACCTGAAAAATCCTTCCGCCTAAAAAGTTGGGGTTGACAAAGTAATCATTCGGGGCCTATAAGGCACGTCCAAAGATTATCCAGTTAGTTGCTGCAACAAATCCTTTATGAACTGCCTTGACGAATACTTGGCATCTAGTGAGTATGCAGAAGGCATAGGAAAACTGGTGCTACGCTTTGATAAATACTTCAATCTGATTGACGACTTCGCAGAAAAATAGGTAAGATTTTAAAGTATGTAGTGAAAACGTTTTAATTCACTACCTTTTAACAAACAGGTCTAGAGAGAAAAAAAACGTTCTTTACTTTTAGACTGACCCTCGTATTCATTCTTTTTAAAGATGCCTCAACCACTTTATTATGAAACATCTACAGTTTGCTTGCTTGATCTCTTTCGATTATATATTCTTCAAAAAATTCATTTATCCCTTACATTTTTATGATTTATAAAGATTTCAACTATTAAAATTTAGCAGTCCTTAACAAAGATTTCATATAGCTTTAAAAATGTAGGATTTTGTTTTTCACCAAAACCCAAAATAAATTGCAAGCAAAATCCCAATGAGAAAAAAAATTGCTGTTTTATAATTCTTAAAGCGCAAAACATTTTTAAAATAAAGAGAGAAGGATTATAATACAAATTTATTATTTATTATTATTTGTAGTGAGTAAAGAAGATTATATGAACTAAGTCGCTGCATTACTTTTAAAAGAAACAGGGAAAAAGGTGTTATTAAAGAAAATTTAGTTAAGAGAAAATTAAAATATTCGTTCCAGCGTTTCTTTCTTTAATTAATGCTCTGCAGCTCCAAAGTGATGTTTTTAATGTTATTAATCTCCGAAACAAGTTTATTTCATTACTGATATTAATGAAAACTTGTTATTAGTTTTGACGCCTCATCCGGAGAAAGAAAATTAAAATCGAGTTTAATAAAGTAACAATTTTTCTTTTTTAATTATTTCTTTATATTTCAATTACGGTCTGAGATATGAGATATTGGCAATCTGAAAGAATGTTTTCTGCAGAGCATTCATTGTAGGGATTTGTGTAGGCATTTTCATTTTGCGTTTAAATAACGAATGATTTAATTGTTTTTTATTAAAAATTTGGCATTTTAGTTCTTTAGATTAATTAAGTTCTTGAAGATTATAAAATAAAAGTCAGTTTTTACAAAGATACAAAGATTACTTTTGTCAATTTATGGTATACGCTGCAACATTATAAGTACAATTCACAAAAATAACAATTCACTGTAAATAAAATGAATTTTTTGAATGACTAATTGTTCAGTAGAAAAGTGCTTTTGCATTTTTTTTATAAAAAAACATTCAAATGTGCTTATATGAAGTTCAACTGTTGACTTTTGTGTCTAATAAAGTTTTGAGCAAGTGTATTTAATCCCTCCCCTCGCTTTTTATTTTAAATTTTAAGTTTTTGTAATGTAAAACTAATGTTTTTTAATGGTTCTTTTCCAACTGAAATGTTATATCTCAATTCAATGCAAGAGATATACAACTGAAAAAAAAGTAAAAACGCATGTAGAAGAGAAAGCAGAACTAAATGTCGACTTACTGAGTTCGTCTTAATAAATTCGTCTAACGTCGTTCATGAAATGACCTGTCTTTATCTGGTATACTTTTAACGTGTTTGGCGGTAATTCAAATTATCGATGGAACTGAATTACGAGATAATTCCATAATTCTTGCCTGAAATTGTACACACCTTTAAAAAAATAATTCCCACATTAGATTTTATCACTCGGAAACGTTTTAAAGCTTAGATAAATGTGAATTAAAAGGAAAACGAAATTTCAAGATTATGGTTCAGCACTTCTCCGGAAAAAGTAGTAATTTTTTATTTGGGCTCTGTTACATTGGACGTGTGACAGAGAATTTTATACTCTCATCATTTTGACGTACATACTTCCTCTATAAAAGCCGATAATATTTGTAAAACTTTGTGATTGTTTTAACGTGTTTTCAAATTCCCCTAACGAACAAACCATAACAGCAAATTACAAGCACAACTCGAAGAAAACAGATTGCCGTTTTTTGATTATGTGAGCTCCTCCAATGGCGTAATCAGTTTTTCTTGTGGGTTCTGGTTCAAGAAAAATACTTATATGTATACAAATATATCCTGTCAGAGGCCGCATCGTGGCAAGGAGGTGTTTCGGAGAGGGGTGGGTGAAATACGTCTGGAGTGCGTACTTCTGGTAGGGTCACCCAAGTTGTGAAGAACGTTTCATTATTCCCAGCTAACACTAACAGGTAAGGATCTACAAAAGGTTTCTACCCATGCGTGCTCCAGTCCCTCAGACCAACAGAAGCTGCACTTTCCCTCATCCATTTATCCATATTGCTGACCGTGAGAATTGATGCCGCATTGCCAGTCTCGCAGAATATTCAGCGCCATCTACTCATTTCTTGCAGTTTCTTCGACTTACAATGGTTGTCATTTAATCTAACTCTTAGACAGCTGTCGACTTCTTGAGTGTCAGCAACGTGATAGATCTTGTCCGACTTCTGTTGGAATAAGATTAAAAACAACAACAACATAAAAATATCCAGGCAGGGTACAATTTAGGGGAAAACGTTTTATTGAAGACATTGCTATAAAACATTTAAAGTTCTTCTAAATACGATCCATTATCGCCGGCACACTTCTGCTACCAACTTTTCCACGTCTCGCAGGCTCGTTGATAGGTAGTTTCCGGACCGTTCTTCAGAGTACGCATGCAACTTTCTTTGAGAGCATCAATGAGCCCACGGTGTCATCCTTTCAGAGAGGTTTTTTCTGGGGAACAGGAAAATGTCCACTGGTGTCAAATCCGATGATTGGGGTGACCATTGTGATACAGTGTTTGATCAAGAAGCTAGTTACCAGACAAGTGCCTTGGTTTATTGTCTTCATGCAATTATTAATTGGCGGCAAAGTGTGGCTTCACCCACTTGACCTTTGTTTGTAATATTACGAGCACTTCCACGTAAGAAATACTCTGTTCAAAGTTTCAGAGTTCGTTACATTTTGTAGTTTGCTCCAAGTCCACAGTGAGACCTGCACGGATGTTCTCAAGCGGCTGACGTCAGGTGTGTTGAGAAGCTAAGACCCGCAATTATATTGAGCAGGCTCCATGCACGTGCGCTGTAAGTTACAGCCCTGGGAGTCATTCATAAATGACGTCACGCTTTTTTCACAAATATCTGATCACCCTCCCCCCTTTGTCACAATATGTCACACTTCAGTGGACCATTCCTCCCCCCCCCCCTTTGTCACGCCAAATGTTGCATAATGCATGATGTCTCACTTCTAGTTACCCCCTCCCCTCCCCTTGTCACACTTTGTCACAATTTCACGAATCCCCCCTCCCCCCCTCGAAGCGTGACAGAATGATCTCCTGTCAGAAAAAATATTGTTTCCGATGCTTTTTATGCATAACATGTATAAAGATTGTGGGGAATATCTCCTGGCCATGAATTCTAGGGGTGTCCTAAATCATATCCTTCCTTCTGGTTGTGCTCAGGGCTCTCGAAATTGCTTTAATAAAAGTATAAATGTATTTGAATTTTTTAAAAAATGAATTATGTACACGTATTTAATTAGTTATGTGTAATGCGTTTTTCGCCATTTCACCATTAAGTACGTTTTTCTTTTCTTCTGGACAGGTTGGGCTTTATATTAGTGATACTCTTACTTTAGTGTTGTCAGACAAGGATAATGTGCGAGTGAGTTTTGTTAAGCCACTGTCTGACGACCATTGGCACCAACTTGCTTTCAGTGTCCGTCGCAACACTGTCTCCTTCTACCTGAACTGTGAATTCAGCGGCAAGCTTCCACTGCCCGGCAAGATCCGGCCATTTGGTGGTCAGCCAGCGACCGTTATCGTCGGGAGTACCGGCCCTCAAGAACTAGATGCCTTCCAGGTAGGTCAATATTTCTTTTTGCTTTCAAGAATGGGTGGGTTAGTTTTTATCCTAATGCTAGTTTCTTACCAATTGCAATGGCGACGGAATTTTTGTTAAGTCTTCCTAGGCCTCCATTGGTTCTTCATAATTTAGTTGCAAAACCGTTGTGCTCCGTCATTGGGTGTTTTTTATTTCATCATTAAAAAATTACTTTCACCTTGAGGGAACGTAATTTACTGATTTCCCCATGGTATAAGCAGAAGCAGGGTAGCTTTCGATGTTAATTCAAAGCCATAAGAACTGTGCAGCAATGTAACAACACAGACGCCATCTTGTGTTTGTCGAGGATAGTGTGCAATCTCTTCGAAATGTAACAAAACAGACAAGTGGTTCAATATCCTGAAAAGTAATCATAATTATTTAACGAGAAGTTGAAAACTAATCATTTTGCTCTTTTCCATAGAGAGACATTCTTCTTAGAATAAATAAAAACTCAGTTCATCGATTACACTTTGATATTTTTCGTTCACTAGTATGTAATATTTTATTGAAAGTGCAATTCTTAAAGTTATCAATGTGTGCATCTCTATCAAAATATATTTTAGTACCTTAAGTGCTTGGAACTACATGCATTAAACAGCAGTAAAATCACTACGACATACATTTTTCCATTCCCAATTTTACTGTTTGTAACATTAAGTGCAGCTTAATATCTCATTCATAGCTTCAACTAATAAATTACGTGTTCCAAAAACAAAATTTGTGCACTAAATTCCGGAGCAGAATACCTCTTCTCGTTTCGAATAAACCTAATTTCCTCATTAAATGGCTCAGAAATCCACTCAAGAGTCGATATTCAAATTAAATAAGCATTAAACTCGACAGTGAGGACCCCAACAACATATCACTCTCGACCGCCATCTCTTTTATATCCGGCAATGACGATGCCCAAGAAACGCCTCGCTCCTCAGAATGGCAAAAGCGAATTATTCACTTTAATGGCCAGACTCGGGATTGTTAAATTAAATTAAAGCGAAGATTCCCTTAAACATCCGCATTTGCGCATTCCTGAGGCTCCATGTTCCACGCATTGCCTCATAATCCGAATGATGGCTTAAATGAATTATGACCGCGTTTCAAGAAATGGTGCGTGCCATTAGACCGTCGTAAAACTCTTTCGGTACATCCTGCCACCCGTTCGCGTCTGGGCCCACCGGATAATTGCTTGTCATTTTCCCCTCTTCAACTTCTCCAAATGTCATTTACCACGCCGGTACGGAAAAAAGTTTCACCGAAAAGTATCATTTTTTAACAACCTCGCGACACATGCCTCCGAGGTTGCGAAAGGTCACTGTCAGAGCAATTATGCTTTCAACTGAATCTTGCAGCCGGTGGGGGAAGCAAAAAAAGAAGGCCGCTGTGGAATTAGATTTCTTATCATGGATACAGCTGTGTTGATCATAAAGTTCTCTCCGCTTGCAACAGACGGCTTGTCGCCCTATTTTCGAAGAAGGGGGACGTTGTCAAATTAGGAACCATACATCAGAGTCATTCTTTTTTCGCCCGCGATTCTTATTTAGGTTTCGAAGCGAGATATTTTGCGATCATTGCGTAAGGCGACTTGGCAAGCAGCTGAGCCGGAACCGGTACGGTTACCGTTAATATAAACGAGCTTCTGTGCTCTGATTTTCTCGGGCAATATTTTAAGTGATTTATTTTTTAATTGTAAGTGTTGGAAAGGATTTGATGTCTGAGATAACTGCTCCAGATATTCAATATTTGTTGACAGCAGTGAAAGATTCGTCTGAAAGAGAAAGAAGAACTAATAATTAAAGAAAATGCCGTAAGTAGAAAGTAGATGCATAAAGCGTGCACTTAAACGTATGAGTTCATAATAATTTCTGCAATTAATAAAATATCCGGAAACTTGAAACATGGCATTAAAAAGTTTTATCTTACGGTATTGGCGAAAAAAAAATATTAATATGTTTACAACTGGAATATAATGTCGTGCATTTTGACCGTACTTTTCTACTTCACAAAATATCGATATAAGAATTCATGACTATATACATACTTTGAAAAGAAATTTTATTTACATTTTCTAATGTCCACAAGTTACGAGTAATTAGGTGGTAACATGTTTCACGATGATTCATACCAAAATGGTTCAACACTTCTAGCTCAATTCCCTCAAATGTTGGAATTTCGCCAGAAATAGCAAAACAGCCCATGTACTGATCTTTGTCATTTCCTTCTTACATTCAAAACAATTACCTTAAGCCTACATTTGAACATTCAATGAGGCTGTGAGTCAAAAAAGAGGGGAAGATCATTTGTAGAACAGCTAGTTTCCCTCACACAGACAAAACAAAATTACTAAGTTCATTAAAAATATCATGAGTACGTCAGCTCTGTTCTGGTAGTTAATACGGATATGAATATCTTTTGCTTCCAGTTTAAACTGCATTGTTCTTCTAAATTGGCTGATTATTTTCTCTTTTAAACTTATAGCGTCACTGCATTAAGAATAGAAGAGTTTGAAAACTCGCTCGTATTTGTCGTGAAGTTACTCTAGTCTCAAATAATTAGACCTTACTGTTGATGAATTAATATGTGTCGTTGGTTTACATAATGAAATGATTAACTGTAAATTCTAATTCACTGCAGTATTCCCTCAGTGCAAACTTCTAATTCACATGAACAGTGTACACGAGCTCACAAGGGAAAAAAATGATTGAAGAAAAGATCTTAATTTAGTTAAAGGGCCACGGGGAAAACGATCATAGTCACAAATCTCTAAATTATCATTAATTTTTAAAGTTTAAACTTCTGGACTTAGGTCACGTTTGCTCGTCAGATTCGTCATCAATAGGTGGGTCGTCTGTACATTTCTTCTTTAAATGATATCGCATACCTATATGCACTGAAAACTCAATTTGGAAAAAATTGGACTTTGATCGACCTCCCCTCGAGCCTTCAATTAAATAATAATAATTTAATTTCAAAGCATAAATGATTTTAAAACAAATAAAACTCCTTTCTCTTTAGAAATTGTAAAGCAAAAAGAAGGATTGCTGCTTTAACCTATTCCATGACGCAAGTAATACACATAAAAAATAATAATACTTATTACTTAAAAGAAATTGGCATAAATCGTAGTAGCAATTTGTTTCTACGAAATTGAGATAGCAATAAATTTAGTGACATTCTTGCCTATAGCAACTTTTTCTCTAGTAACTCCAAAATTGTAACGTGAGCCTAAGAGAATATATTGAGTTAATGCATGAAAACTGCTTGTTTCTCCCACACAGTTTTAAGTATAGAAAACTTATCAAATGACAAAAAATTATTCAAATTTGAAAAATGACAATAAATTGCGAAATTAAAAGCAACAATAAAATCTTATTTCCTTATATATGTGGTGTAATGTTGCAATTTCCATAAAAATATTTATTTATAATTTAATAAAATGAAGATAAATTTAATATTACACTAGAATTATAGTTACTATTACAGTTGAATATAAATAATAGTACTGACGGTTCATCTTAATCAGCGGTACTAAATCTTATTATTCAATTATTAATAAATTTTATTACTAAAAAAAATAGATAAAAAAGAAAGATTACTACGAATAAAATAGACAAACATTATTAAATAACTAAGAAATTAGTAAAATTTGATATGTAACAAATTAAGATAAAATGAGCAAAGGATGTTTTTGGTGCTTTTTATAGATAGAAAGCAGAAAAATACACACATGTATAAATACATTGTTTCTAAAAGGCGAAGGGGGAGTGGGCAATTTTCCTCATCCCACAAATGATGGGCCTAAATACATTTTATCTTAAAATAAAATTATTTTAACCAATCAAAACCAACTTGAAGATTTTTTTAGGATCGGACAAGTTTTATTCATTCCAAATTAACTTGTGAATCAAAATTACGCATTACGCCATTTGAGAAGTTAACAACTGAAAGAAGACTCTAAATTTTATATTTAGTTAGGTGCTTTTCCCTCAAAAGAAGTTGCAACATTGTAGCAAGATAACTATCGATTCTCACGCCGTGCGTTCCGAGATGTTGTCGGAGTTCTCGATCGGAAAAAGTTTATTTACTTAAAAGAAAATAAAACATTCCTCTCCTTAACGACGTGATGAGAACTAGAGTTTATTTATGGAGCAATGAAAAAAAAGAAGAAAATATCGCATAATAACATCAAAAGGAACAGCTCGTATTGAGAGAATGGTATGCGCAAACAATTTTGTGAAGGATGTCTTGAATTATGGCGGTGTTTATTCGAGAAAATACGAGTGCAGAGAGATCGTTTTCGCACTGAAGCCCTCGATTTAAGCGGCTCTTGCATTTTCTTTTTTTATTATTTTTATGATTTATAAACATTTCTTTCCAGATATCGTCCTTGTTGATGATGACTGAACCCATGTCATCGGTATTTTAAGGATGTTTCAGTTACTTGCTATTTTTTTAACACTTGAAAAAGTTCATTTGGATTTTTTTAAGGGGAAGGGAGTTTCCTTTTTGTATGTAAGTAACACTAACAGAATTCTGTAGACATTTTTTAACATTCCATGGATTCGAGATAATGTATTAAGTTTGTAATTTACATATATTCTCAAAAAACAAACCTCAAACCCAATTTCTTCTGTGATGACCTTTCTAGTCCACCCCCTCCCCTGTTAGCTCGAGGCCTTAAGGGCGCCGCCCTCCGGAACGGGGAAGTGAAGTCCGTCGAACGCTCATTACCACTCCGAGGTAGGTTTGCTGGGCCCCAGCCCAGCCTACTTCTGGGATGACCAGTTCGGTTGGACGGAAAATGTTCGTCACCTATTCGTGATTTTCGTGACTTTTTCGTTACTTTCCTGACCGATTTCCAGAATTCGTGACTTTTTGGGGGCTTGCGTGACCTTCGTAACTGCAGGCACCCTGGTCAATTATACGTTCACAATTTAAAAGACAAAAAAGATAATATTTCAATATTTACACTACTTGGTGTTGTTAAAACTGACTTAGTCAAATGATCATGAGATAAGTTTTTTCGCTTCCAAACTATTAATTTTTTTTCTTCCATAAAAATAAATTAAATGGTTTGTTTTCGCTATCAATTATTACTTAAAGTCATTAATATATGATTAAAATTTAAAACAATGCGTTTACAGTTTGTCGCAGCTATGTTCTTTAGTTCTTTTTTCGACCATATGGGACATGATTTTATGATACATGAATCTTTTAAATGAATATATATTTTTGCATAAAATTATCGATGCAAAAATAATACATATTTATTCCATGCAGTGTTTAAAAGTTTAAGTTTAAACAAAAATGATTGAATGCAACCTTTTTTTTTTTTTTTTTCTTCAATGAAAACCCTAAGCCTAATATTAAAATAGATATTGAGTATCAATTACTGCTTCTATATTACAAATTTCTGTGTTGCACTAAAATACCTTCAAATTATCTAATGTTTTTACGTTAGATTTTGTTTTAAGAATATCGTTAATTACACAAGAAATTATATTTAAAGAAGTTCTCTTTTTTTGGAGCTGTGTAGAACAATTAAAACAAGAATGAACAATTATAGAGAAAAGTTGAGAAAGCTAGTGTATCAAATATATAGCTAATTGTTATGTGAATTTTATACTTTGAGTTTAAACCTAAGTTGGATGTCTTAGTGCGAACTTCTAAGGTTGAGTGATAATCATTTATTGTTGTTGGCAACAGTTTCCATGGGCTTTGTACATGATAATTTGTATCGCAAATATACAGCTAATAGTTATGTGAATATTAGTCAAATGTGTTTTAAACTTTAAGGCCATTTGACCGATTTCTAAGAAAATAAAACACACGTTTCAGGGGCGATGGCGAACAAACATTTAAAAACAAACCGTCAAAATTCTAACAGTAAAATTTAATGAACGCCTCTATAATACTCATACAATAAATATATCTGTTAAGTTATCTGTAATGTGTTTATGCGAAAATGGAGCACCTCAAAAACTATTGTCCTCAACAACTTATTGTTGGGCCGTAGCCCTTCAGTATTTGTACAGTTGCGTTGTGTGTGCATTAAATAATGGGAGTTTTTAAAATAATCCAAACCCAATATTATAGAAGAAACATTTATTAATTCTTAAAGTATCAAAAGTTCTTTCGCTCTCCACGGAAAAAAAATAAATTAATAAATTTAAAATTTCAAGTTTATGATTTCTAGAGATTTAAATAAACATAATTAAGAGTTGACGGAAAAGGAGAAATGGGATAAGGGAGCCCAGAGGATTTTACATACCCTTCATGAAAATCGCTGCGGAGGTCTGCATCTTCAGATCTGACATAAGCTGGTTCCCAAGTGAGTCTCCTCTCTTGGGTTCAGGGGCCGTGCTTTTTATATCCGGTGTTGGAATGCAGAGGGTCAGAAATGAGCCGCGGACCTGGCCGTGTGAAAGTCAAGCGGACAGCCGCAATGACCGGAAAGGAACGCAATCTAATACCCTCTTATCTAACCCCTCTGCTCAAACCGGATACAAAACTTTGCACGTGTTTGGGGCTGCTGTTTTCACAGCCCCACATTATTGACCTAAAACCTCAAAAACTATTGTCCTATAAAAGATTTTAGTATTTTCTCACTCTTTAATTGATTCTATTCATAACAAACTTTCTAAGAAAACTTCTGGTCCCAATAATGTGATTTCTAGAAAGAATTTGGTTGTGTTACCATTCTTTCATTCTGTCAGTTTCCATATTGCTAAAATCCTAAAAAGGTTTCAATTTCAAGTCGTTTTTGCTCCTAGTAACAAACTTTCCTTCTCTTCTCTTAAGGATCCTGTCGATCAACTTAACACTTGGGGTATTTACCAAATTAGTTGCCATTGCGGCCTTTCTTACATTGGACAGACAAAACGTGCTCTGAAAATTCGCTTAAATGAGCATAAAGATTATGTGCGAAAGCAAGAGTTAAATAAGTCTAGCATTGCTCAACATTGTTGGAATTCCAACCACTCTTTTGATTTCAATTCTGATAAAATTATTCAAAAATGTTCTTCCCCTTTAGAGCTTGACTTTTGGGAAGCTTATCATATTAACAGGAATAGTTCTAATTTGGTTAATGATTCTTCCTCAACTCCTTATTTTTCACAGGTCTGGCATAAGTTTCTTTAATTTGTTGTTCTTTCTTGGTTTTCTTGTTGTTTTCCTTTTTTGTTTATTTTTCTCCTTCCCCCTCCCCTCCCCCTCCCCTCCCCCTCCTTTACATGTGTACTTTGTTCTGCATTTTGTTTTGGTGTTTCCTGTACTTATTTTTATTTCAATTTTATTCTTTGTATTTTATTTATTATTTTTGCAATTTTCATGTATTCTCACATTTTTATGCTTGCTGTTGTCTTTTTTGCTTTATTTTTTTTAATATTCCTTTTTGCTTCCTGTACTTTCAACTGGATTCGTTTGTTGCTCTCTTATTGGTGTCTTCCTGCTACTTCTACTTCCACTTCACGCTGCCTTTATTCTCATTGGTTTACAGATAATTCTTAGGCTATATAAGCTTTGTTTTTGTTGTTTTGTTTGCTTCATTTGGATGTTTTGCATCTAGAAGCTCCCTGTCGAATTGAAAAAGGGATTCCAAGCAATCCCGAAACATATGTCTGCATTTTATTGCTCATTTGTGCTTTAAATTAACGTGTAATTATATTTTTATTAAAGCACAAATTGTCGAAATAGTAAAGCAAATGTATATTTCGAGGCTACAATGCTGCCTCTTCATCAGTGCAAGAAATGAAAAGTGCTCAACACAACAGCACAAAAGTTGTAAGTGAACGGGCAACAACCAGAGAGGCAACCGATACTTACACCAAATTGGGTCTGATTAGAGATTAACCAATGAGAACAAAGACAAGGATTGAAGAAGATCAATCAGAGGCCAGAAACAGGAAAGGAAGGATAGAAGGAAACAAATACAAAGAAAATAAAAAATACTATAAAAAAACTTTTCCAGATATCAGAAAAAAAACGGAGTACAGGAAAAATCATTGACTAAAGAATGAGATTTTTTCCATCTATAATAAGCTTCCCGAAAATCAAGTTCATAGACCGAAGAACATTTACCGATAATTCTAGCAAAAGAATATTCAAAACATTGATTTCAAAAGTCCAAAAAATGCTGAGCAATAGAAGACCGTGCAAGTTTTTTTTAAGTTTAACATAATTCTCATGTTCTTTCAGACGGTGCTTGAGGGCAATTTTAGTCGGACCTATATAAGGCAGAACACATTTTCAAAAATACTTTAAATATTCCAGTTGCTATGACAATCAATCTGATGCTTCAAATTTGTAAATTTTATCTTAAAAGATTGTTTGAAAAATTGTAAAAGACGTTGTATTATAAGTGAATATAAAAATGTATGCTTTTGCATACTAAAAGGGAATTTATTATGTATTCCCATTTCTGTTTCCAACTGAATGTGGTAAAATTGATAAAAAGCATGATATTCTTTTTAAAATAAAAATTTCAACCCACATTTAGAAGCATAAGTCTTTTTATAAACGTACCGTCACTGTGGTGGTATTTTCTTATTTTAAAAGTAACATAAAAGTGGGTGACACCTGTTCCAGTTTATAAAAAAAAACTGTTCCTATAAATGAAACGTTTTGTCCTTACGTTGAATAAATATATCCAGTTAAAAAAAAAAATTTCTTTCGAAGAACTCCTTCCTCTCTTACAATGTATCAAAGAAATGATACTAAGATAGCTGCCAGATAACTTCCGACAGCTGCAGTGAAAAATTTATTTTCCTCTGAAGAGTTAATTTTGAGCCTCCTACAAAATGTATGTCGCCCTTTAGAAGCTAAATTATTAATACGTGCTAGTTTAAAGAGAATTCGTAAGCCATAAAATGCATATTTTTATTCAAAATAAATGGGAGAATGTATCCCGCATTCTCCAAATAAGATATAATGCACAAAAAAGATATTTTTCTTAAAATAAATATTTAATAAATGTTCAGTACATTTTTCGAAGAAAGAAATCAGTAGTTTTGGAATATTTTCAATAAGACATAAAAATGTTGATAACTGCCTGTACATGTTGTTTTTGAAAGAAATTTCTGCACACATAATATTTTTCTGCATGATAATTTTTTAGAAATTTTTGCTTTTTGTCGGGTTTTTTTTTTTTTTTTTTTTTTTGTGATTGCATTTTTTGTTAGATGGTTGTGTGTGTGTCACATACTTGTTTTTTTATTTGATTGTTTGACTCTTTACAAATATTGAGGAAGGTCCAGGTAAAAGTAATACATCTCTGCAGTAGGATGGTTAGTAAAGTTATGAAATCGACTCGTACGCGTTCAGCTAAAATGTTTCTAAATCTCATTTACTGAAAATAAAAATGGTTTGCACAGCAATAGGGTGGTTAGTGAAATCATGAAATAGATTCATATGCGTGCAGTTATTACTATTATTTATTTTAAATTCCATTTAATGAAAGGAAAACTCGTTTGCTCAGCAATAGAGTGGTTAGTAAAATCATGAAATAGATTTCAGTTAAAATGGTTTGAATCTCATTTACTGAAAATAAAAATAGCTTGCACAGAATGGGAAAGCTAAAGGCATTTACTACATGACTAAGGCGGACAATCAGCATTTGTAGAGTACAAAGAACATATTGTAACGAAAGACAACACTTACACAATGGATTCTTCACTTTCATAATAAAATACTATTTCGCTGTTTTCCCCTTTAATTCTTGTTTTCTCATTGGAATTTATCCAGTTCTGACTGGCGCATGGTCGGTTTAAATACACTGTTCCCTTAGTTGCCCCCATGCCTTTCTTCTTCCTTTACCCTCTTAAAGATGTCCCAGAATATATAAAAATTTTGATAATCACTCCCAACTTATATGTCCGATTCTTTTTCTTTTGGACTAATGGAAAATAAACCTAACGAATCACTTCTCCCTTTGCGGTCGTATGTCTCAACGCTATTTCAGCGTTTTTAACGTAGCAGTTGTATGTCTGATCTTAGCCGTTATAGCAAAAAACTATATTGCTTCTTTATTATACCAAGTTGACAACTGTTTTGACATACATAACATTTCAAAAACTTCTTTTCAAATTATGTTTAAATGTAATCATCCGCTTTTGATTCTATCTAGAAAATGCGTTTTCTTGATAGTAGAAGCTAAAGGAAGTTTCCGATGTAGGAAAGGAAATTTAACTGCAAATAAGAAGTTAGCGATACAAGTGTATTTTGAAATTTAAAGTAACGGCTACGAATATTATCTTGATTTTTCTGTGTCTTTTTAAACATTATATGACACATTATTATATAACTGTTATTCCGTCAGCATTCCGTATCTGTAAAAGTTTTATCCCCAATAGTATAATACATCAGTTTTTTATTAATTGATCCCTTAATTACATTAATAACTTTGTTTTTGATTTAGCAAAGAGCCAGTTTGTTGCGATATCAAAATGAGTGTGTTTCATTAGCATAATCTGCTTGATCTCATTTCGTGAGGCAAAAGATACCGTTGTACCTGAAGGCTTCCAAGACTCGGCTAATGAAGATTTAATTCTGCTCTCTCGCTTTCGAGGCGACAGAATAGCTTCTGTGTGACACAATTACCAGTGACAACTTAATGCTTTAATAGATGCTCTAGACAAGATGTAGGGAAATAAACTGTATTTTACTGGAAAAAATGGAAAGTTGTAAACATTGAGACAGAAAACAACTTGTTTATGAGCTAAATACAATCGACTGAAGAAATTTTGAACACTGAATAAGTGAATTTGTTTAATGGAAATATCCTTCACTCAACAATCGTTAACACATATAAGCAGAAACTAGAAAGAAAGGACGCTAATCAAAATATGTATGTGTACCACGCTTAGTGTAAAATAGGACATTGTTATTTTTTAATTTAAAATGGTATCCCAATTTTAAACACAAATACTGCCCCATTACGCATATGTTTCTTGAAACGTTAGAAGTAATCGCACATTTATAAGCCCAAAATGGACATATCACCAGCACTTTTGGTTTTATAGGCAATATCTGAAGAAGAACCATGCCTTGAGAGTATGTTATAGTAATATTTATCGTACAATACTAGGGGTCGTGCCAGAGGATGTTCAGGTCCGTTTTCGGACCCTTAACAAAATTCCAGTCAATCAAAACGTACCCTTCACAAAATTCCAGTCAATCAAAACGTACCCTTCACGAAATTCCAGTCAATCAAAACGGACCCTTTACAAAATTCCAGTCAATAAAAGCAGACCCTTCACAAATTTCCGAGCTACGAAATCATACTTGTCACAGAATTACTTATTAAGTAATAGGTAATGTAGCCTCGAAATAGCTATTTGCGTTATTTCTTCTGAGAATATATTCATAATTTTTAATCTATATATATAAAATGAAAGTTTGATGAACTTTCGAGTTGGCAACTCCCTTGTGGCTATACGCTCTACAGCAAAATCTACGCAACGTACGATTACAAAAAATGGCACAAAATTCTATCATATCTTGGTGGTTTGCACTTCGAAGCTGTTTTTTTAAAATTCGTCCTATATTCTTTAAATTTAACAATTAAAATATTAACCCTCCAGCATTTTCTTTACTTCACGCGAGTTCTTCAAGAATTGACGCGAGCGAATTGAAGTGAAGGGAGAAGCTAATTTCAGACATTCCGTGGTTCAATTGTAAACAACGTAGTAGTTTGAGCTATGAGGCAATTGTTTAGGGATTAATTGGATCCAAACTCATTTTTGGGTTAAATTTATTGCATATTGGAGAAAATCATTTTATTTCCTGCAAAAATTAAACACAAACAAACTTCAGAAGTTCCAATTATGCATTCGTTCATTCTCAAACAGTTCGGTAATCCGATGAATGCAATTTTTGATTTACGTGGTATGTGTTTCTATTTAGGGTGTAACCACTGCTTAGGCCACTTTTTTTTAATTCTTTTTTTTATATACATGCAGATTTGAACTAATAAATCTTTTCATATTTTAAGGCTTAAGATTGCTCGGTGCGGTCGCCAATGTTTTAACCACTTGATGAGAAATTTACCGATTTTGGAAAGTCTTTACAGATTTGATCGATTGTTTTAATGAAATTTATTTTTTAATGGTTCCTAACGTAAAACAAATCCTTCTTACTAACAAATGATGTTTACTGCATGGGCGATTCTGATCAGAAAATTTTCAAGCTCCTGTTCCGAGTCAAAAAAAAATTATCAAAAAGTTTTTTTTGACAATTAATATCTGCTTTTCTTTCTGCTTTTAGATAAGCAAAATATTTTGTACTGCTTTAAAAAACTTTCAATACAATAATTTTTCCAGAAAAAAAACTTCTGGCATTAATATAAATAGACTTTTCATTCAATTACTTGAAAGATTATTTCTGAGCTTATATAAATATGTGTATGTACTGTTGTGTTGAGAGGGAAAGGGGTATTGTTAACCTAAGTATACAATTTTATACTTAAAATCGTTGACTCATACTTTTTCCGAGAATTTTGTGTGAAGCTCCGATTTTTTTCCCCGCTAAGAATCACCCATGGTTTACTGGAAAGGTGAAAAATTTGATTTTCTTTTTTAGAATGTTGCTGCTAGATTTCGATCATTTCTTGAAATGTTAGGGTATTTTTTTTTGTTCAGCATTATTCTTTTAATTTGCTACCTCCCGTGGATACACACATTCAAAGTAAAATTAGTACGTTGTTATTAAATAAAGAATTTAAAAAATAGTTGAGGTATTTATGCATTTTGATGAATTTTGATCATTTATTGATATGTTCGATATTCTTTTCTTTCAGCATTATTTTTTAAATTAGCCTTTTATTATACAGAAGTGTCAATTGCTTCCGCTCTTTATTGTGTTGAGCCTAGAATGTTCTTGGGCCTGCTTAAGCAATTTATTTCGAATTCAACCGTTATTACTCAATTAAATGACTCGACCAGCCAGTTTAATTCAACTGAGCTGTTCATAAAAATAATAATCATTCATTACAAAAAACAAGTGGCAAACAACTTTCACTCGAGCGGTGAGGAATTTAATTTTTCTTTTGACAGGGCACTGCTTCAGTGATGTTATGGGGGGGGGGGGATGCCTCTCATATGATGCACACATTTAAAATAATATAAGTATGTTTTTTTAAATAAATGATTTTAAAAATAATGAAGATAATTTTGGAAATCCCACAGATGAATGTAAACAGCATTGGGGTCTCTGTGGTTGTTTCGAAACGATTCAATGACAGCCGATTTAATTTCTTCATGCTAGATGTTCGCCTTATTACGAATAATCCTGTTAAAATTTGATGCTCCATTTATTGGAATACTTGCTTTTTTTTTCAAATGCTGCTGGATTTTGATCATTTATTGAAATGTTCGATATTTTTTCTATCGGCATTTTTTTTTTTTTTTTAATTTACCTTTTTTATACAGAATAATAATTTAAGTTTCATATTCATTTTGTGTTGTTTTTGTTGTACGCCTTTGTTTTTTAGAAGGATTTCTAATAATGAATGCTTTTCCTTGGAATAAAAATATTCTTTTTTCCCTATTGGCTTTTTTTTGTTTTGTTTGTTAATTTGCTTTCTATTGGGAAAGTGCATAAAATCAGCTTACAACTTATTTGAAGGAAAGATCCTCAATTTTCAAAACAATGAAAAGCTGTATCGAATTGAATTGAATTACATTTATTTTCCAGTTCGTGTGCTTAGTCTCGGGACTCGCTTATGAACTGTCGTCCAATATGACAGATAGCACAAGACAATACATGAAATATTTTATTACATCACAAAGAGAGGAAATAACAGAAATACACCCAGGGCAAGGTGGGAATCGAACCCACGACCTAGCTGTATCTTTGTAGCGTGAAAACATTGTGTGTGTGTGCACATGTGATGCAGCGTTAAAATTTGTAGTTTAACCCTTATTTTTAACAATTATTTATCAATTTTGCTTTGATTCATAAAAAATGTATTATTATTACTACAATGTTAACTGTAGGGGTCAAGAATTTATTTATCTTTTTGAAAGCACTGTTGGTCACATGTAAACAGGTCCGGAGCAAGTATAAGCGTTGCCATGAAGCAGCAAAATATTCTGTGCTCCTATTTTATGTATTTTGTTGAGAATAGCGATTACAAATATTGTCATTAATCTGTATTTAAATATTAAATTTTCGCAAGAAGGACTTTTATTCAAATGTAATATAAGTATGTTGTTTTAAAAAATAGTTGAAGTATTTAGGCATTTTAATTATGTAAACTTCAAATGTTTGCTTAATATTTTATGATTACTTACATATTCATTATTAGTTCTAAATATTCTAAATAATCTCTTCAAGTGTTTAGTATATATAAAATATACTAAAACTTGATTAGAAACAGGGAAGCCTCCCTCGATACCATGAACAATGCCAAACGTAGAGGAACAAGCTAAGTGTGAGGACTAAGCATGAATCAAAAAGGGGATCATGACCCCTCTTAATGTGACCAAAGGTTGGCTTTATATTAAATTTCTGGAACTTTCACGTCAAAAAGTTTTCTGGAAAAGCTCTCCTCCCTCTTCTCTAAAGGCCCCCAAACATAGCTCAAAAGTGTGTTTTAGGACTTGAATAAAAGCTTACAAATCCCTTTTCCTACCCCTAATTGCACCAAAGGCAGTGTAAATCCAACTTTAGTTACGAAAACGATTTTAGAATGGAACCTAAACACCTCTTCTTTATGAAAATTTCATAAAATGTTGCGCAGAGAGCCGCTGAATCTCCTAATGTTCTTAAGGTAGCCTAAAGTTGTGTCTTGAAGACTTCGAATTTAAAAATTTCTTTCGGAAATGACCAAACTGTCCTCTCTTCCGTCACCAAAGTTAAGAGTAAAATTTCTTCTTAAGAACCTCAATTCCAAAAGATTTCGGGTGGAGACTTTTTGGTCATTCTCCTGTTTCCTAGAAATAGACTAAAAAATTGATTTTCAAATTTCAATGGCAAAAATTTTCTGGCAGTTTGAACCTTCCCCTTATGTTAATAATAAACCTAGCTTAAATAAGTATATGCTTTTAGTATTTCAATTTGTAAGAAATACAGGAAGAGAGCTGGGGGCGTCCACCTTCCACTAACTGCCTCGAACGACAGCCTATGCGAGTAATTTTAGGACTTCAAATTCAACTAATTTTGAGGAAGAGCCCCCTTTCCCCTCCCCTAATCTTACCAAGCATAGTGTAAAATTGAGTTTTTCGAATTTCAATTTAAAAAAACTTCTATGGAAGAACTGTTTCCGTCTTTCTTCCTATTACATAACTAAAGATAATCCAAAATTGTTTTCAGCAACTTCAATATTGAAAACCACTTCAGTTGGAGGGGGCAAGAGGCACGATTTTCAAACACCGCACCCTTGACTGGACTGTAAATCTGCTCTGCCGTCATACAAATATCATTGGTTACAATCAGTATTATGCAGTTAAGTGTTGTATTTGATTGTGGAAGGGAATTTAATACTTTAGTATATTTGGTAACCAAATTACTAACACAATAGTAAATACTAATCTATAATTACTGTTATTTGTTAAGGGAAAAAATCTTGAAATAATTCAGTCAACAATTTTTCTCTTTCTTCATTTTTTGAGATCTAATGAGAATTTTTAATGCGTTAATGTCCACTTGCTTGAAAAATAATGGAAGAAAGTAGGTTGCCAGCATAAAACAAGAAATAACTTGATGCCGCTGCTAAAGTACACATGTTGAGAAATTTGTTCATCTTCAAAAGGTCGTTTCAAGGTATCTTAGATAAAAAGATCTTTTTTGCATTATATGGGACTCTTCTATTATCAAGCAGAGAGTGAACAGTGTCTGTGGGAAAATTTTTAGTTTTAATCTTATACACAGGATATTACATTATCCGCTACCAAAGAAATGTCTATTTGACTTCAGGGGTGACACCCAGCCAGGCGGAGAAAAAAAATGGTACCTTTAAAAGCTCCATAGAATAAAACAAATGCTTTAAATTGGATATTTTTTTTCTCTTTTGAACTGAGGAAAGTGTTTCCTTTAAAAAATATTTTCGCAAGGTTTTTAACCGCTAATCCTAACCATTGTCATCAACAAATACTTTAAATATTATGAGGCTCATGATACAAATGGTGTTTTTATTTTTCAATCTGGCGATTAAAAAAATATATATTCATTATATTTCCTTAAAACTCATACTTCATGCTTACATGATTTTTTTTCTTGGAGGGGGTTCTTTTCCACAGGGTGACAACTATCACTACCCGCCCCGAGTGTCACCCATGCTAGCTACAACACTGCATTCCATACAATTTTCACTATCAACATACTTCACATCAAGCCTCCACTGATTTTTTTTTTATTTCATCAAACTGTCTACATATATATAGTCCAGCATCTCCGCCGCAGCTTTTGCTTTTCTTGGATAGGCTAAGGGAGATCAGAAACTGTTAGATTTTTCAGATGATCTTTACTAAATGGCATTGTCTGATCAATTTATCAATTCTCCATTTAGCCTACTTTAATTTTTAGCAGTTAAAATTTCATATTTAAAATTATATCAATTCATTTCTCTGATTTGATTTCAAAATGTATGTTTATGTATAAAACTACAAAAAACTTAATTTTTAATTTTTGTACCACAATTTACTCTTTTTATTCGTTGAAATAAAGATTTATGAAATAACATTTATATTTTTGAATTCAGACTCAGAAAGAATGTACTGCTATCTATCAGAGTCAGAGTAAAAATAAAACCTATGTAAAAGTTTTGATGTAATAAAGATAAATATAACATATGATACAAATATAGATCAATAAGTATAGGTTATTAGTGATAGATTGAAATAATTTTATACCTAAGTCCAAGTAGATATATTTGTGGAAAAAGACGTAAATAAGTTTAAGACTGAAATAAGTTTTTTATCGGGTCAGAAGTTACTTAAGAAGTCGCCTTAGGTGTCTTGCTTGGGGAAAAAAACAAGTTGCGCCGTAGGCTTCGCTATTCTAACTTTGCACGGGCAACGCCGTTGCGGGTACCGCTAGAATATTCATAAAATAAAAACACTTTCAACAATAACGCTACTAGAAAAGTGCTTCATAAAAGCATAAAGGTACTTGTTTTTCCGTTAAATGATTTCGACAGCAATTTCGGCAAATGGTTTCAAGATTGTTCCGATGTTCGAAATTCGTACAACCCAAACGCCTCAAAGCGTCAATCTCCGGATTTTGCATTACGTCAAACGCAGCCTTGAAAAGTGTCTAGGTTGATTCTCTTAATAAGAAGCAACTCAGAATAATAGATTTATTTTTTGATTAAACCCTGTTTGTATTCCAGATGCTTCGGTTGACCTGCAAGGATTAAGAAACAATTTCGTGATAACAAATTACAGAACAAAGAACTTGTGGGGGAAGAAAAACTAAAAATTTCGTCCGTAACTAAAGGAACCTATTTCCCTGTACACCAATATCGAATTTCTAGCGTCAGCTATGTCTCCCCTTAATTGACTTAGGCTTCAAACTGCTCTTGATAGTCCTTTTTACCATTTTTTATTTTTTTTTAAATGTGTACTTCCTATTTCTTATTTAAAGATTTTTTTTTTTTTTTGGGGGGGGGGCTTTAAAGAGGTTTTAAGATTCTTTGTTTGCATTGTTCTTTAAGTAAAGTTTGTACATAAATAGGTTTTCTATATGATTTTTTTTTCTGGAGAAAGGAAGGGAATGAAATAAAAAATACAAAAATCGTAGTCGTTTGGCTCACATTACTTTGATTGCATTCTTAACACATTATGAGCGGGCGGCAAGTACTAGTACCCTTTCGTGCATTGCCATTTGAAAGCGGGGCTGGTATTTTTACCCGTTTAAAATCACCGCTTTTGAGTCACACAAGGGAAAAAATAATGTTTCATATAATGTATGAATTGGTGTATTTTTAGAGCATTTTTTAACATAGTCAACTTAGTCCGCCACGCAACATAGTTGCGCGTGCTACGTCGCCCGCTCATAATGTATTAAGAATCGCAATGATTCGTTCAATCATTTGATTTTAAGTCAATCAAAATGTATCGAGTTTTAATTTTTTATGAGTTTTCATTTACCCTCATTTAGTAGTTTGTAACTGACATTCACTCATTTCAATTACAAAGAACATATTTTTAATAAACACACACAACGATACACTACGAAAACACATTTTTACAACAGAAAATGGACACGCACGGAGAAGAACAACACTCTTCTACACTTTCTATATCTGACAGAATCCTCACCATTGTTATCTGTAGCGCCAACTATCATTTACCATAGGTGCCATATATTATTTGTTACAGTCTTTCTATTTGTTGCAGTTTTATTATTTGTTAGTCTTTCTATTTGTTGCATTTTCTATTATTTGTTACAATCTTTCTATTTGTTGCATTTTCTATTATTTGTTACAATCTTTCTATTTGTTACAAGTTTTAGTGTAAGCATTCTGTTTGAATTTTACATTGCATATTTCCATGTGTGATATCTGTCTCGTGAGAATAGTTTACAATATAAGTTTATAAAACTACAAAGGCGTAGGCTTTCTAACTTTTTAACTGCCGAACAGATGCCGACGTGTTTTACAGCACTAAAATTTGCCTCGCCCTGTTTTTTAAAGCGGTTATCTTCGAAACCATTTCTTTATATTATAAAAAACAATTTTCAAAAAAAAGTCGGGTTTATTCACTTCGTGATTATTACATATTGGGCCACCTGGTTGATTGCCATTGCTTAAAATATTTTTTGAAATTACTTTTATGTCGTAATAAGGTTTTATATTGCACGTGACGCTAAAGCGGTTTTAAATAATTCCAAATTCACACAAAATTGGAATAGTTTACTAAAATTTTAATGCACATTTTATGCTTTATTTCTGACCATATTTTTAAAAAATAAGCTTGTTTGAAAGTGCGGGCGAAAAAAGTTGCGTGTTTTAAATTCATATATTTTGTGTCATTCTCTTTTACTGAACTTTTGATTTGAATAAAAATTTAGTTAAGATGAGAATGTAACTTCAACAACAAAGGGAAATTTTGTACGCATTGTTCGCAGTCACAATGTCAGTATAACGAATTTAGCAGTATAAAACAAGTGCTTGTAAGCAATGGAAAAGGAACACTGAATGAGGCGTCCGATTTTATATCATTTTTGAAAGTATTTGAATTAATATTATATTGCAACAAAGAAAAAAAAATATCATGACTTCTAAACAAGCGTCAAACGAAGTACGACTTCAAAAATCATTGCAGGTGTTAAGCCTCGTAAATCAGGGAATCTCTTCTCATTGCATCTTCGTTGCCTATAATATATGAGCCCATTGTGCTGCTCCTTCCTTTTTCGCTTCCAAACTTCTCCGAGAGCGAAAGTAACGGAGCCAATAAATACCACCTAATGAAGATTTCTAGCAGCCAGGTTCAATCGGGAGCTCACGAATTCTGATAGAGTTTACTTGTCCGCCCGCAATAAATCAGGGTTTTTCGTGACGTAGCTGTATAATTTGTGCTGTACATCAACCTATGAGAATCAGTGCCTCTGTATTAAATGTACTTCTCTTTTTTTATTATTTCAAATCGTCATTTCACGCAACTACACCATCCAGAACTTGTAATTTGAATAAAAATTTAGTTAAAATAAGAATGTAACTTCAACAACATAAGGAAATTTTGCACACAATATTAGTAGTCACAATGTTCGTAAGACAATTAGTTAATTAAGGCATCCTCCGGCCGAAAAGGTTCATTGCGCGAGAAGTGAATAGAATATTTGAATTACTATGGACATTTTGGCCAGATGCAATGTCGTAAATTTGAAAATCGTTACATAATTTTGTTTTTAAATGAACTTATGTATCGCTAAACAGTCAAAAGGTTTTTAAGTTGCCGAAAAAAAATATTGCAATAAATGTACAATGTACATTTATTTTATTTAATAAAATAACTTTGGTTAAGTTAGTTTTACATCAGTGCTGTTTCACTTAGTGCTTTATTTCATTGAAAATAAAAAACAGAAAAACATGTAACATATTGTACAGTATCAAATTAATATTATTATATAGAAATTATTTTTGAAAAAAAAAATCATAGGTAAAAATTTTGCTTCAATCGAAAAGAAGACTAATATAACCCGTCAGCTTCGTTACAAATGTAATACAAAATCTATCATGTATTTTAGTTCATCCTGTCAGAGAAAATTCAAACATAAATGCAAAATTATACTTGAAATCCTATCAAATCCGGAACTATTTATATGATGCTCCGATTTTTAAATCGAGTGGAACTAGAAAGAAATGCGGAAACTTATAAGTTTCCGCATTTTTTTAATTTAATTTTTTTCTTTGTATTGCATTTCTCAAGAGACGAAATTCTTATTGAAATAAAAACTAAGAATTGGAAAGCCCTACTTCTTTCCATCACATTCTTGTCTCAGGCTTTACAAATTACCGAAGCAAAAAATAGAGTAAATCACAAAAATATTCAAAATGCGTCTTCTTTTGCAAGAGATTTCAAAAACCTATCAAAAATTTTTACGCACTGAGAAACAAATTCTTTTTATTGCTCGTCGATTATTTTCTACTGATAAAGCATATCTGCGAGACTACGACATATGTTTTTGCATAGTGAACGTATTTCTTTTGTTTACATTCACTGTACTTTTTTTTTTTTTTTTTGCTTATTTAAGAAAGTTTTTGCGCACAAAAAAAATCAAGTACTATATAATTATAAATTTATTGTAAATAAATGTTTTTCTTTTGCATGACTATGAGAATAACATTGCATCGCCAATGGTTATGTACTCTCCCGCAGAACATCTGCGGATCGGAAATTAACCATTTTAAAATCGTAAAAAGCGATTTATAAATCGAAAGGCTTAAGAAAAGATCGTTAGATATAAACAAAATAAGGTGTTGCCACTCCAAAAAATCGGAAATTAAAAATTGAGTTATGAATGGAAATACTTTTTAAGAGTTATTAAGGTTTTTACAGTTCGCAAGTTACGATAATAAATACAAATGTTATGTTACTTTTCTAGGCTAATCTTTAAACTAATTTTTAAATATCGTTTTACCATAGTTTGTTTTTGGCATCTTGTCAGTATCGTATCGTACATAAAATTTAACCGTAACTGGTACACGTTAAGTGAAAGGTATATGTAGAGATGATAGAAAAGTACATCTACAAAAATAAATTAGCTTTTGGTTTTTCAACTTCAAGTCTCTACTTCACTTTTTTCGACACCGCATGTAGTTATGAAAATCATTACAAAGCACTGGTCCTGATTACCTGATCAAGTCTTAATAACAAATTTTCACTTTTGATCTCAATCTACTTATTTATTGTACATTAATATTTTATCTTTTACAGTTACAAATTCAACTAGTAAAATACAAAGTATGGAAGTATGTATACTTTTTAACATTTCAAAATGCCCATTTTTCACGTATCTTTACATATCAAGCAAATATTTCAAACTATTTTGTAAAAAATTAATTCTTATGCAGTGTTCTCGCGAAACCTTTCATTATTGCTTGAACCAACAACTACATATCTTCTTATTTTTGAACATTAAATTTATTCATTGCTACATGTCTTCAAAGTCACACACCACAAAATATAATTTTATCATTAAAGAGATAATTATTCTAAATGATTTGGTAAGCCATTATCACGGCAATGCATAAAAAAAGGCTCTGAAAAGTTTAAGCCGCTATCTGCATTCAGGAGTGGAACAATTGCTTCAATTTTTCAACGAACAATCTTAATGAGAATTTTCGGATGCCAAGTCATTTGTGAAAAGTCATTATTTCAGTTTTAATTGAAAAACTTAATGAAAACACTTAATAGGAAATTAAAAGAGTTAATTTTCTCCCTAGGTGGCATTTCTTTTTTCTTAAAATCCCTTTCATTTTCTGAAAAGCTCAAACGATTTCCTATTTTTCACATATGTTTCCAATTTATTTTAAAAATATTTCGTTGCAGTATTTTGTTTTAGATTTTAATGGTTTAATTTAAAGACCAAAAGTATCCTTAAGGTTTTAAACGCAAAGCCTTTTGATTCTTAAGCGTTATTAGTGCATGTAAAATACTTAAAATTTTTCTGAAGTTTTTTAATTTTATTTTTATTTTTGTATTCAAAATGATAGAAATTACAGACTAATATTGACATATGTGCTGTTACATGAGATTGAAATGTAGATTATTCAAATTAATATGATATAAAACAGCAGCTGTAGAAAAATTACCGTGAAAAATATGGTAGAAGAGAATTGGAATCACTATTAGGTCTATTGTTATTACATTTTTGTCTTTCAAAGCCCATACTCTTTTGCGATATGAAATGGATTAAAGAATTTAAACGGAAATAAGATTTAGTGCATGATTTCTATCTCGTGATTCAGTTGGGCGAAATGCAACCTTCATGGAAGTTATCTTTACCTTCGACTCACGATAACTTCATAAAGTGCTCGAAAAATCGTTTTTTTTTTTTTTTTTTTTTTTTTTTTTTTTTTTTTTTTTTTTCCCCGCCAAAAACCGTTTATATTTCAAAATCAAATCAATGCAACGTTATACAGGGTGAGTCACGGGAGACGGATGTTTTTGGAACGTACCATACTCGGCTTGTAGAAGGAGTAGGAATGGGGCATTCAACTGCCCTTAGGCTACCGTTTAGCACCAATTATACTATTGTAGACTGCAGAATAACGCTTATCTAATAGTGCAATACTTTTGCGTTTTTGACATGCGATTATATGTGTATTTATTCCAGAAAATCAGATTTATTTTATTTGGGTATTTATTTATTTTTTTTTTTTTTTTTTTTCCCAGATGCTAAGCATTAACTCGTAACGATACTCCCGAAAAACTGAAATGAAATGTATAAAACTTTTTGCTTTATTAAATCGTTTTATAAATTTTATATAATTTATATGTCAGTGTTACTCAATAGTATCACGCTGTTCTTCACCACACGTCATTGAAAGTTTCAAAATGCAGTAAAAACAGCCAATTCGATGAAGGAAAACCGTTATCTGAAAATTTATTGTCTCTATTCAACCGATTTACCATCCACTGATTTTTCTCTTGCTCTCAACGTTTGCAAACAAAATGTTTTCTGAGCGTTTCTTTTCCTCAAACGAATCGATAGAAATTCTGATATCTATCTGTTCTGGACTCAAGTGAATAGCATGAGTTTGAAGAAAATGTGATTATTCAAATAAAACTGCATTGGTGATGAAGACAAATATGCTAGAAAGGAATGAAACGATTTATTCCCATAGAAACACCTATTTTGCATTATTTTCTACCACGAATTGAACGGTGAGCATAGCTTTCCAAAAATATGTATATACAATGTACGGTCTCTTTAAGATTCTTCCGATTTTTACGGGTATTTCTGATTTAATGAATGAATGAATGATGTATGAACGAATGTGTGGATGAATGAATATGTATTAACCGCTGAAAAATGTGTATTTGGAACAATTAAGAACCAAAGCTCAATAAGAGAGAGATAGCTAGATTATTAATGTGACCTTAGTGGGTATACGAGAAAGTAGGCTCCTATAGTTTTAGAGGGAACTTCTTGTTTATTCAATAAAAAGAGACAATTACTAATGAATGGGATCAGTGTTTGCTTTTTATTTATGACGCGAGAAATAATTTCTTGTGTTTCCTAATTATTTTTCTATAGAACTTGCCCCCACATTTATCCATTTTTACTCAGCAAATGTTTAGATATTGACAAGACTTCTGTCTTTGTAAATGCTTGAAAATATAAGAAAAAAGAAAGTATGAATATTTTAGCTCTTAGTGTGGAACACAAAAAATCTGCTACATTAATATATATTTTATTAACTTTGTTAATAGAAGCATACTTGAAAATATTTTATTACGTTGGCGGTTTAGTAAGTAATGTACTGTCTATTAAATGTTGTCTTAATTCCTAATGCATTTAAATTAAAGAATGCTTTTTTTTTACTCTTTTTCTGAAATACACAAAAAAAATTGTTGTATTATTTTTTTAATGAATGTATTTATTTTACTAGAGGTATACTTGAAAATATCTCTTAAGGTTGCCTACTTAAGAGGTAATGTACTATCGATTAAATGTTTTTTTTTACTTCCTAATACATTTAAGTTCAAGCTCAGTATCGCTACGCTGTACGAAAAATATGATGCATAGTGCCATCTGCTAACTTTCAATTTTTCCCATTTGACGAAGTTATTTCTTGCTATCTTGCAATTATCTTGTATAACGTAAAGCATAAAACTTTAAAATAAAATTAAGAATGTTTTTTCCATGAAGATTTCATTATCTAAGAAAAATGTTGCGCAAGTTCTTTTGAATTCTCCCACGCATCAACAAAAGGACTTCTTTTGAAAAAATAAACAAAAACCTACGTGAAAATTATGAAATGGCGAGAATTTTCGGTCTTTTATTTCTCTTAGAACTTTTATCCTTTTTAAAATTTTAATAAAAATTAGATTATGTATACGTCTTTCGTTATTCTTCTTTTGCTCGCTCTACATAAATTTCTGCAAAATTATAGATTAGTTGAAAAGGTTTCCTTCTACTACACACTGTCCCATGTGGGCTGATCCGAAATCTCGTTTTCTTATTTTGATTTTTTAAGTTCGGTTTATGCTGGAAAAGGAGAAAAATCTTTTAATTTCATTTTTATGGAACGTTTTTTTATATTTCCCAGCTGTGCATGACATTGACGCGGCTGCGTCTATCGCAGGTTAGGCATTTAATGAAATTTCTGAAAATCGGCTCGCAGTGGGCGCATTGCACGTGATTTGAAATGCTTTATGGAAATAGAATTTTTCCGTCCGAATATTTTTTTCATGGTTTAAGAATGATTTCTATAATCGTTTTAGTATTCTCTTTTTCGAATTTCCCTGTGTTTGACACATGAGGTCTTCGAAATTTCAAACCTTCCCCTTCCGCTTTTAAGAACTTTCAGGGGCGGATTTACAAATGAGCCACCTATGGTCTGATCCAAAACCACCACCTACACTATACTGCTTACAAAAGTAATAAAATAAGGGGTGCAAAAGTAATGAGAACCTTTATTAAAATTACATAAAACTATAGGAGAGTGAATAACACCTTCAAGAACACTTAACAATATTTATTAAATCACTAGCACATAGTACATTACAACACAAAGGACTGGACGGAGACACAAATATTCAAGCGGAAGTCTTCCGCGTACATCTGTCTACCTATCGTCTCTCGTCCATTCTGAAGATGCATCGCGTTGTGACGTCACCTTATAACGGGATTGTAGGATTATGGAATAGTTCGATAGAGGATGCGATGGGGATTATGGGATCGTAGGATTTCCACAAGACATAATGAAAAAAGAATGTAAATACTGATATACTGTGTAACACATTTATATATCATATAGATTCCAATTTTTCATAAAATGCTTTCACGATAGATGTTGACACGATAGATGTTTAAAAAACTATTTTATCGTAGATACTAATGTAGTTCAAAAATCTCAAAGGAATAAAAAAAAAAAATAATAAAAAATTTCAAATGGAAAATTCAAAGTTTAATCCGATACAGTCGGCAGGATTTCTAAATCGATACCAACTGGATGAAATGGGTTTAATTCTAAACTGAGTCGGATTTCAACATCTCATATCTGGCGCAAATATTTTGACATTTCATGAATTCTTGATTCCTGAGTAAAACGTTTATAAATATTGAAATCAATTAGTACGTTATCGTTAAATTCTTGAATGGTACTAGAACACTAGAACTACGACATTCCATTGTTCGATAGTTAAATTTTTCGGTAGTTGGGTTTTCGGCACATTCGGGCGCTTTTCTGAATAAATACTTAACTTTTATCTTTGGTCTCGTGCAAAAGTGTTTCTTGAATCTAGACAAGAAATTTTAAAAAATGGAAGTGAACAAGGCAGATCTTTAAAAGTATTCATGTTCACATTTGCGAGTCGATAGATTGATAGATCGTGCCTCTTATTTTACATTGAAATTTCATAGTAGAAATTTGAAAACTGTCCTTTTTTCCTTTAAAACTTCAGGCTTTTTCTTGTCATTTTTTAATGAGACAGGCTAATAACTAAGGAAATAATCTTATGGTATAATGCTAGATTTTTTTCCCTGGATGTTACTATAGTCTTAGAAACAAATTTTTTTAAACAATTTAAATTTTTATCTTTGAACAAAAATCTGAGTGCATGGCATCTAACACATCAACAAAGCTCAGACTGAAATAAATGCGATAAAACAAAGTTTGAAGTGTGTAAACACGAAAAGCGAGTAAAATGTATTATTTAGTCTCCGTATGTATATAAATGAACAAGAAGTCTGGAAATATATAGGTTGTGAGATTGAACCCACTATTGCGTAAATCACAGTACTAAAATGGTTTCCTTAATATGCCGAATGGAATGAAGAGTAGAGCAGCGATTTTCCGAGCCCCGACTAACCGAGTTCCTGGTTAACCGAAGTACATTAGTCCTTGAAAAAAAGCGCTTTTTTTTTTTTTTGCCGGGCCAGCGGTGCTGTCACTGACTGACGTAAATTGCTTTTTATTTTGCTAGTGTTCGTTTACAGTTTATTTTCGTGTGTACTGTACTGTATTGGTTACGTGATGAGTGCTAAACGCACAGGAGCTGTTATGTCTTTGGAGACTAACTTACAAGCTATCAACAGACTCGATAAAGGAGGGGCAATTAAAAAAGTGGCTTCAGATTTAGGTGTGAGGGAATCATAACTTTATAATATGTACAGTAAATGCCTTCTTTCACATCTTTATGCTTTCATTCATTTTACCCGTTTTTACCTACGTTTCCCTCTTGATTTAAACAGAGTCCCTGTTATTCGAGTTTTCGATTATCCATGATATCCTCGGTCCACATTACCTCGGATAATCGAGGTAATCGAGTAACCTCTTTAGGTAAACTTAAGAAATATTTTCAAGTATATCTCTACTAAAATAAATAAATAACTAAGTTCATTAAAAAAATAATACAACAATATTTACTCCTTAACTCCCCACAACCTCTACTTTTCTTCTTCACTCCCAAGCTCGTAACCCTTCAGAACTCGCACCGTAAACAAAACACTCCCACAACAGAAAAAAAAAATTTATCTGGTAATAATATTTAGTAAAAGTAGTATACATAGGTGACAAACTTTGAATAATATTATTATTTTGCATACCATTCGGTGTTTAAAAGAAATAAACATGGATTTTAGTTGAAAATATTTTATTTACCAGCATTTTTTGAAGAAAATAGGTGGTGTGAGAAAAATTCTCGCTCGCGATTTCTCAGGTCACTCTTTTGAGGAGAGTTCTGAAGGGTTAGAAACATTAGAATTACCATAAATTTCCGGATGCCGGGGATAGAGGCGTCACAAGTCAGTAATAATTTTGTAATAATTTTGTTAGATAATAATTTTACCACGTGTGTAAGTTAAATAATAATTTTATTCTACCTGTGTAATAATTTTGTTTTCACGTTTTGGTTTTTCTCCAAAGAGATTGTCTTCTTTCGATATTTCATAGACTAACTGAACATACGTCGAACCGATCTAAAGCCGTTAGAAAATGAACTAAATTAAATTTCATTAAAAGAATGCTACAATTTTTATACTTTTGTTTTAATTATTTAACCATTAGAAATATTCATAGTTATATACGAAATCATTCAAGGTCTTAGAATTTCATGAATGTTTTTAATACATTATTTGGAATAGAAAAAAGACTAAATTACATCAAATTAAAGCTGTAGTTTAGTCTTAGATTCTAACAACTTAGTCTTAGATTCAACCTAGACTCTAAAAGTTTTTCTTTTGTGTTTGCCAGATATGATAATATTCATGTATTTCCCATCCTTTTGATTAAGTTAAGTGCTTCTCGGTATTTTTTTTTTTTGCAGTTCATAATGTACGTGTAGATGTAAAAAGGATTTATATATATTTTTTCAATGAATATCTGCGTTTTCTACACATCAAATGCATTCAAGAAATCTGTTGCACAACTTTACGCTACGGTATCCAAATTTGAGTCTTAAAAAAGCAAATTCTAAACAGCGCCCCAAAAATATTATTTTTTAACTTTTATGCTTCGAATAGTAAAATAAAAGACTTAAAGTTTTCTGAATAAAAAAAATGAGCTGTCAACAAATGCTATGATAAATTTAATTCGCATATTTTTCTGACCGATATTTGTGTGTTGATTGCAAAGGTTCCTTTTTTCCAGATTTATACAAACATTGTCTTTACAGAGATTAGTTCTAGAAAACACGTTGAGTTTTTGTATTTTTTCCCCTTGTAAGTAAATCAAAACGAAAGAATTGCCTAACTCATGAAAAATGTAAAACTTTTCTACTAATAAAATGCACCAACTAGATTACTTTCATTTTCCGCAAAAATTTTATTCAGTTTTCAAACAAAGTTAATCATTGTAACTAGAAAGGAAAAAATTAAAATAATGCGTTTTGTTTTTGCTTTGGCATGGAATACATTTCCCAAAAATTCTTGTTTTCTTTGAGCCACTTGCGTTCGAGTACCATCACAATGACAGATAGGCTCAAGTAATTTTTTCCCACAGCTACTTTCTATCCTTCCTGATTTAAGGCTCTTATTTTTAAAGAGACAAGATATCCTTTATTCAGTACTTCTCAGCTTTTTTTTTCCCGCCAGAATCTTCTCTATAAAATGGCATATAAGAATGCATTTTTTGTGACATTTGTAACAATCGGAGGATTCGTTCTAAAAAGTGGAGTTTTTAATGTAATTCTAATTATAGTTATTGAAAAAAAAATTACACTTTAATTGCTTCTGTCTATCTGGTACGACGTTATTGTCTTGGGATTGTGGAACTGCGATGTTGGTTTTGTCTTTTGAACTTTCATTAAGTTACAAACAAATATGATGCATTCCTCCACCCATGGCCGCCGACAGGGATGTCAGGCATGGCTGATTCATGGGACCTTTGAAAGGGGCCCGGTTCGACATCGGAGTATGTAAAATGCTTTTATTGCTTAGATGCAAGTGTAAGGGGAGGGACTTTGTCACTGACGGCCCTGAGAGCTTGTTCTAACAGACGTATGTCATTAGGGATGCTCACTGCCCTGAGAGCGATGGTGCACCCCATCCTCCAAAAGCCACTGAGCCCCCCCCCCCCCCCCAAAAAGATGAAGTTATGACCGATGTGTTATTAAAAGCGGTAATAAAAAAGTTCCAATGCACTTTTGTATTTCTGTGCTGAACTGAACTAGATTTTTTACTTATACTAAATTTTTTAAATCTACATAAATGGTAATTTTCTTACAGAAAGCTTTGGCCAGGTTCGTCAGGCATGGCTAAATCATGCGCACTGACTTCGGAGGGGGTTCGGTTCGGCATCGGAGTAGTGTGGAGGGTAAAATACTTCTATGCCTAAGGGGCAAGCGTAATGGGGTGTGGGGGTGGCGACGAAACTAAAATGGGGCCCTTTTGATCCTCGATGGCCCTGCCCCCCCCCCCTTCTCTCCCGTTTAGCTTTTTTTTTTTTTTAATAAAAAAAGGTCCTTTCATTTATAGCGAAAATAAGTTTTATCTCCTAACAGAAACATTCTATACCTGCTTCAATTTTTAATAAAATCATTCTACTCCCTGCGAGTTTTTACTAACTTATGCCTGTGATTGTTCAAATTACCCTTACCACAAATGCTAGTCACTTTTAATAATAATATGAGGTACCCATTCTTCCTCTAGAATCTAAAAGTACAGGTTGTAAGTAAGCTCCAATCAAGAGCACCATTTCGGTGTTGAATAAATTCCTTTGCAAAAAACATTTTTAAGCCCATTCTTTTTCTGCAATCCGAAAAAAGAAGGAAACTAATGTTCTTCTCTACCTGCATAGGATGGGTCACACAAAGTTTTCTTCCAAAGAAATGATGTCTTTGGGGATGATTTTCCTCAGACATTATGTACTGAAAAAACCATCAACATGACAGATTAGTTCAGAACTTTATTCGTTTACAATTCCCATTCGAATTCCGTTCGGCTTCCAATCTTTTGGGCTCCCTTTTCATATGAATAAACTTTCAAGTTTAGAAAATTCGCTATCAATTTTTGCTAAGCCCTTTAAAGTTTTGTCACTATCTGCACTGAATACTATAATTATTTTTTTATTTTCATGAGTTCTTTTTCTTTTCTTGTATAATCTATACCATATTGGCTGGGACCTACCTATAAAAAAATAATGTTCCACATCGCTAAAATATCCAACACAACTTTATCAAGCGATCAAAAAATTTTAAAGTGCAAACGAAAATACTTTTCGTTACAATATATTTATTTTTGTAATTCTCAACTTAAAAACAAACAAGAAGTTCCGTCTAGAACTATACGAGCCTACTTTCCCGTATACACCAAATTAAAATTTATAATCTAGCTATCTCTTTCTCCTTAACTTTAGTTCTTAATTATTTCAAATATACCTTTTTCAACGGATAATACATATTCATTCACTCATTCATTCTTTCCTTTATTCAGCCATTCATTCATTCATTCATTCATTCATTTGTTTACTCATTCATGTCTTTATTCATTTATTTACTCATTCATATATTTATTCCCTCATTTATTCATTCTTTTCCTCATTCATTTATTCATTGATTCATTCTTTCACTCCTTCATTTATTTATTAATTTATGCTTTCACTCATTCATTTATTCATTGAGAAATATCCTTAAAAATCCCGATAAAAAATTTTTATAGGAAAATAGGCTCGTTAGTTCTGGGTGAACTTTCTATTTGCACATGTTCTACGTTATAAGAGCTTTCCGATAAAGTTTGTTCCAAGCAAATCGGTCCGTTAGGTCAGGATTTATATAGGATTGAAATTTCCCCGTAAGCGCTATGTTAATTTTTTGAACTGTTCAAAAATGAACAAAAACTGTTCAAATTGATATTTCACGCTGAGAGATTCTTCCAGTAAGCTTGTTCATTGGAACATGGATCTTGTATCCAGAGTTTACATCATTTGCTTCATTTTCGCCCATAGGCGCTAATGTTAAATTTTTTTGAACTGTTCAAAATTCAACAAAAAATTGTTTAAATCAAAAAGTAAAATATGGAAATGAGATGTCCTCGCCGAGATCTTTCGAATGCAAAAAGAATTTTTCGAATCGGACTATTCGTTCAAAAGTTATTAAGGGGGGACTGGCCGACAGACCGACAGACACACATTTTCCCCATCTCAAAACCCTACTTTCAAATTTTTTATTTTTCAATCTTTATTTAATTACTTCACTTTTTTTTACTTTTCTTTATTTTTAACGATATTTTTCCGATACATTAAGCCTTCTTTCATGCTTTATTATTATTTTTTTTACTTTTACGGGAAAGTAGGCTAAAAAGGCATAGCTCTTAATACGCAATTAGATAAAAAATACTTTTAGTTTAGTTAATAGTTCTTTATTTTAGTTTAGTTAATAGTTCTTTATTTTAAGTATCTTTGATTAATAGATCATAAAATAATTCTTTGTTGCTGAGTTATCTTAATTTCATTGCATGTCTTTTTGCTTAAACGTCACCCTGTTAATTCAAACTAAAATATTCTTTATTTATAAGTTACATGATATAAAATGTCCTATCAACGAATACAATACCTATCAAAGCAATACATTCTCTGAGAGAGTGGTAATTTTAAAAAAAGAGGGGGGGGGGGAATCTGCCTTTTTGTTGTTAAATAAACACTGTGCAACAAATTTGAACTTTTTTTTTTGTCCTTTAGATGAAACTATGTGATTGTATATAAACAAAAGGTGCTGAATTCAAATATCCAAACCAAAATTGTCCATCACGTACCGTTTTTGCTGGAGACCCACTTCTCATATTTATACAATTTGGTTATAGAAGAATGTAACTGCGGACTTATTGAAAACACAAACACAAAAAAATTTCTTTGGCCGTTTTATCTTATGGGCTTCTGTTGGTGTGCCCTGATAACAGATTAGCAATATTCAATTCGTATACTTCCATTCTTTTGACCGCTGAAACGCTTTTAAAACACAGAAATATCCTGATGAGACCTTTCCCCATTCTCATCATTAATTACGCCAAGGTTTTGAGAAAAGAAGTTTATATGGGAGTCTAAAAAGTGTATTTTTAATGAAATATAGCAACCTAATAATATAAAAGCATATTATCATGTCACCAACAAGATTTTCGTAATTTTCAGCTTTCTCATTCCCAGGGAAACGTGCGCACACGGATTTAAAGGCCAGCCAGGCAGATTTTTCGGCTTATCACTGTTTGTTTTTATACTCTTCATCATAAAAGGACTTCCTTAAGTTGTGGGCCAATAAAAATCCTTTATTTTAGTTTTGCCTCACTTAATTTTTTTAATTTTTTCCTGAAAAGCAAGAAAGCCACTCCTTCTCTGTCCAGAGCTTTTACAAATATTTCGATAAACCATGTTTAATATACAATTGTAAATCTACAATTTGCCTTTTTTCCACAAGTGGCTGATTTGATATGCTTTTGCAACTCAAAGTTTTGAAATTTCCTTTGTGTTTGCAGAATATGCTACAGGAATGAATAAGAAAACAATGCTTAGATGGATGAACCCTGATAAACAAGCGCCACTCTGCTGAATTGTGCTCATGTCCTAATGCTTGAAACACTACATTCACATTACAGCAGCATACTATTTTTTCTTTCTCCGCAAAATAGTCTACAAAATGTTTTTGTCATCCTGTAAAAGACTCGAAACCTCGAGAAGTAGATAAAGCTGTTGTTGCCAAAAAATGTCGCTAAAGTAACCCAAGTTCATTAAAAAGGTCTCTAGAATGGCAACGATTTCACTGTCAATGAGAAAAATATAGTCAATAAATTACGAAAATATGCCCATTTATCCAGAAAATAAGTAAAAAGCTAAAATGTGAAATTTTGGGAAAATGGTACGTGATAGGCAAAAAAAAATTGCAGATTCGTAATTCTCAGCCAAAAATACATAAGTAACTGACATTTTCATCCAAAGGACATTTTTCGTGTTGCACAGTTTCGTGTTGCACTTAACTTAACCAATTTGAACTTGTGAAAAATGCTTAAACCTTTTTTGTTCATTTAAAAAAGGAATCTTCAAAGACCACATTTAGCCGTACCGTACTTTATCCATAAAATTTGACTTTACATATTTTGCTTTTGTTTCTGTATTTTACTACTGCATTGGTTTACTTTTCTATTTTTCCTGCCGCCAGCAGGAGAGGTGTAGAAAAATGAATGTTGCAACATTTAGCGTCTCAGGGTTTAAAGTGATAGTTAGTGGTACTTTTCTTTTTGCAGCCGCTTTTTTCTTACTTATTAAGACCCAAAAAATGCTTTTTTTTTTTCTCTCTCAAATGCATCGAGCCAAAGTAGTTGAAAGTTGAAAACTCCGTTAATTTTATAAAATCAGAAAATCCATATGGTTGCTTGCATTTCACACGTAACACGTTTCATTCTTAATAAATAAAAGATGTTAAGGAATAGCATATCCTGAATAAGGTGAAATGAACGTTTTCAATGAAAGTTTAGTTCAATTTATAATCAATAGAATTTTTTTATCACCATTTATTCTTATTTTCTTTTTCAATTTTTCTCATTTAAACCTTTTCGTCGTCGTTGATGTTGTTGTTTGTGGTTTTGTGGAGTGTTTCACGATGCACTTTCTTCTTCTTCCTGGTCTTAACCCATCATCACTTCATACAAAGGTTTGATTATGTATGAAATTGTCTGCTTTGTGAGATGTTCAACAAACGAACAAAATTTCGCAAGGCCTCTTTACTTTTGCATGCAATGGCAAAATCAGCATTTGTTGTGTGCGCTATGTTAGATATACCTTCACAAAAAAAAATTGAATTTGTCAGTATAAAATTCATTTATTTGGTATAAAATAAGCTTAAAATTACAATAAAAAATACATTATATTTATTTACAAATGTTGCCCAAGTTTTCTTGTCACCTTGTAGATAAAAAATACTTTTCGTTACAACCTTACCTTTCAGTGACAAATAACAGTAACAATGACCAAGTTATCTATCATCTAAAAAAAATTTCCTCACTTTTCGAGATTCCTTAACGTATCACCTGTCATGCTATGGTATATAGCAATTGGTATTGAAAATCAACTGAGTAGTATTTCATTTCCGACCGAGGCATTCTCCTACGCACTGCCCCTTAATACTCGGCGGGAAAACAAGGGAAAATGTGGCCTTAGAAAAAGAAATGTATTTTTTCTCCCTTTTCTTTCGCCGGCACTCTAAATCAAGAAAGAAAAACAAAAGAATCGGTAGCCGAACGCCCTCCTAGCTAAAGTTCGAGGGGAAGAAAAAAAATGGGTTTTTTGGTCTATCTATCATTTAGATGGTACTCCACCGGAAAGACCCGAGAAAAATAGGAGTCGCAGAAATTCATTCTTTGTGAAAAGCAATTGCTTTTTGCTGTGTGACCGAAAGGAATATGCAGGGTCTATCGATATTTTTTGCCTTTTTTTCCATTAAGAGCACACGAAACTTTGAAATAAGAAGTTTCTTTTATAATTTTTAACTGTAGTTGTACTTAATTTTGAATTAAGTATGTATATTTTGGCTAAATTTTGAATAATGAACGAAAAAAAAAATATTTTTGACTAAGAAATTTTTTTAAATTAGTATATAAAAATATGAAAAACACACGAACACAAAAAAAAGAGTCTTGCGTTGAATTTTTAAGTAATTTATTTACAAATTTTGATAGTTTCGTATGGGTTTCACAAATATTGTTTAGCATCAGTTTTTATAAAGCAATTCGTAAAAAAAAATGTACTGATTTAACTTTCGCAAGAAGCAAAAAGTTTGAAAAAATATACTTAAAGTTAAAAATAAAAATAATCAAAATCTTTTCATATTGAACTGTAATTGTATTTGGCAGAAAGTGTTGACATAATTGGTACATATCTATATGCAAATTTTTATGCAATTCGGATGAAATTTCAGACGCAAGACTCATTTTTTGTGTTCTTCATATCCTTCATCTTTTAAATGATTTTTTTTTTAATTTTTAGTCAAAAATAGTTATCACTTTAACATTAGTCGAAATATACGTAAAATTTAGCCGAAATATACGTAGCTAATGCAAAAAAGAGTCCAACTACAGTTAAAAATTAAAACAAGGAAAATTCTTATTTCAAAGGTCATGTGTCCCCTTAAACTATGTTTCACAAGCGAATGACTACGACACAGTATTACCAAGTAATAAAATAAATCGGTAGTAAACCCATTTCTGCCAAGCGTCACAAAAATGGGCGGTTCTTTGAAATGTTTATGGTTTCCATAATTACGGGCTGACTTTTTTTTTGGGGGGGGGGGGGGGATAAACTTTTCCTAAAATACTTTAATTTAAATTTGAAATGAGAAGTAGAAGCGTATTAGTAAGTAGCATTGTGCAACTAAGAGCTTGGAGGAATTTTTGGCGTGAATTATATGCTATTTCATGATGCCTTAGGAAGAAAAGTAAGTCAATAGTGTTATTTTTTACTTCATCTAAGTAGTTTCTTTTTGAGTTTAGGCACCTTTTGTGACCCATATTTTTCCAAACGTTGTGTATTTTAGTGCAATTTTTCTTTTATTTTGAAGGACCCACAATTGTTGGGACTTTTAATTTTTTTAATGTTTAAAAAATGGAATTATATATTTATATTTTACTATTTTCCCTTTCTATTAATTACTATTTCAAACATTTTTTCATAGCAGGTTTGAGTGAACAAGTTGGGCATTAATATGTTAAATAGGAAAATAGAAAACACCATTAAAATTGTCATGGATTAAAATTGGTACATATCTTACTAAAATCGTAATATTTTCCAATGGTGCAAGCGATGTTTCTACCGATTTGTAAGCAATCTCCAACTTTTGCATTTTTTTATTGTATTTCATTCGACAGCTATAAAATTATTAACTAAAACCACATAACGATCCCTTCGATCTAAGAGAGAAGTATTTAGAGATTCCCACTCGCGGCGGGCAGAAAAATTTACTTGCGTTTTATTTAAAGTGGAAACTGTTGCTATAGAGTACTAGATTGCGAGATGTATAAATACTAGTTAATTCTTCTCATTTTCCAGATTTATTCCTCAGATATTTTGTTTCTGTTAGCATTTTTAAATCAATTTTGAACTTCTATTACTGTTAAAACCGATCGCATGAGTTCACTATACCACATTTCCATCGACGCAATGATGGTTCAATATGCATGCACTATTTAATTTTAAAAGTAAGAACGTTCGTAGTTTGACGAGGTTCATTTTAGCTTAACAGAATTTTAAAAATATATGAATAAATAAGTATTTCTTTTAAAATTAAGTTGTATTTGTTTTCTGTGCTATTAACATGTTCTAAAACGCTTGACCCAATACTGTTACAGCAAACAACGAATAAAAAGATCAACATTGACTCCTGCAGTTTGTATAAAACAAAATGAACAAGCAACTGAATGTTCTTCTTGTACAATTTATTATGTTGTACAATTACAACCATTGAGGGGACAACAATAATTTTATCCGTTTTCAAAATTGAAACAAGGTGATGTTAAATTCTTTGATGGCAAGATTCCAGTGACTTGAGAAATATCCTAATTCGCGACAAACAAGAAAAAAAATCTAATAATACTAATCTACGCTACAACTGTAGTATAATTTTTTAAAGATTGAAGGTGTTACAATTTTATTTAAAAAATACCTCAAAAAATTTTACTTAAAATTGCAACGCCTCTTCCCTAATCCATAGATTAATTAACTTTGTTCAAAATAAGAACGACGTTTTTTTTACTTCAGCAATAAAAATTAAGAAAAATTAACATTTTTTATCTCCCCGAAGTAGAATCGATCACGAGCTTTTTTTCCTTGTAAACTTTAAATTTTTTATGATATGCGACTGCTGGCGATATCTTTGATTACGTTAGGAATTAAGTATTTAATTAGTAAACTGACAAGATTTTAAACAAAAAAAACTATGTGCTATTTTTCTTTTTCCTTGAAAAAAAAGTTTGTTGCGTTTTAGCTCTTTAGTTTAAATGCTAATCTTCTAATTACGAGTATTTTGCTCAGTTGTAAGTGTTAGCGAAAAACAATTACAAGAAATATATCCAAAAATGCAAATTCATTTTGATGCAGTGAAGAAAAATATCTTTTTCCACTCGTGTAATTAGAAAAAAAAGCAAAATAAAAAACATTTTAAAATCATCACTTAATTTAATTGCCAGAAAGTAAATTGTTTTTCGAGTTGCCTTTTTTCTGTAATTCTTGTTTCACATCCGTTGCGCTGCATTAAAATGAATAAATTTTTGTAAAAACCCTCGAACGTGATTTTTTTTTCAGCTCAATATTTTTATTCTCTTTCACGTAGCAAAACATATTTAAATTTTCTAATGCCTTCTATATTTACATATTTTGGATTTTTTTTTTCTTTAATGTATTTTGTAGTTTTTATTCATTTGTTCATTTACATACTTAGAAAAAAAATTCCAACTCAATTTGGTTTCGGATTAAATATTAGCTGTAGCTTTCGTTCCTATAAGAACCCTAAATCATAATCTACTATATTTTAATCTAATATATGCACACACATATGTACATATATATATATATATATACTAGCGGTGCCCGCACGGCGTGCCCGGGCTAAATTTTAAAAACGTCGCCTACCGCGCAGTCCTTGCTAAGAATATAAAAAAAATCGCCTGCGGCATAAAGCCTGCATTGTTTGAAAAACATCGTGTGCCTATTTTTCAAAAAAAAAAAAACATTAGACATTTTCAATGCTTGAAAAAGTAATATAACATGTAGAAGGATCAATTAAGAAAACTTGGGAACAACTCCATCAGTAGGGTCACATTTGTCACCAGAGGGTAATTAAAACTGCCAAATTGTAGCACGGCGTCATTTTTTGCGGTACCTTTTCATCTGGAATGAGTCTTAGTCTTGGCGATGATCTCAGATTGATTGCAAGAATGAAATTGCAATATCATATTTATTTTATTTCCCAGCCATGGTGAACTGTTATCTCGCTAACCGAAAGATAAGTTTTATAATGAAATGAAGCTTTGCTAGCGGTACCATAGAGATGAAATAGTAGGTGATAATATTTATAGTTAAATGATACTGTAAACCCTACCTATAAAACGTATGCACAATTTTGTTAGTATTCTTTATCGCCGGTTTATCACCAACGCCTAATTAAAAAAGTCAAATTAAAGCGTGTCGTCATTCGCCACGTTATTTGAAGTCTAGAATAAACTATACGTCCGTAAAATTTTCGAGGCGATATTTATTTAAATGCTATTGCTAAATCAAGGAAATCGTAAAATCGGGGAGACGGAACTTTTATCTAGTTCAATCTCGAATTTAAAAATTATTGCTAATTTGAGAAAAACTTTAAATCGAAAATATGCTTTATTATTGTTTTATCTTTATTAAACTGAACTATTCTGAAAAATAAGTTTCATATTGAAACCTAGCGGTACCTGCACGGGACTGCTCGTTCTGAATTTTAACCGTACCTAAAAAACGTAAACACAATTTCATTAGTGTGTTCCGATTTATCGCCAATGACTAATTAAAAGGTCAAATTGTAACGTGTCATATTCGCCACGTTATTTGAAATCTAGTACAAACCAAACGTATTCCTATTCTGGCGATATTTAAATGCTATTGTTAAATCAAGGAAATCGTTAAATCGGGGAAACAATACTTTTATCAAGTTCAATCTCGAATTTAAAACCTATTGCTAATTTGAGAAAAACGTTAAATCGAAGGTATGCTTTGTTATTGTTTTTCCGTTGAAAACTAAACTGATGTCTCTCTATTTTGAAAAATAAGTTTTATATTGAAATTAAGCTAACACTATTAACCGGAGTTGAGGAAATTGCTAATTATTATTTTTGGACCAAGGTAAGCCTTAAGAAATCGCACTAAAAAATTTATAACTGGCGTTCTTATTGACTTAGAAACCTAGAACAAATATAATCTTGTGCAGAAAAATTAGCGCTTTCGATCGATATATTACATTAATATGTGCAAGGTTTTTTTCACTCCCATATAGGAATTTATGTGGACAATTGATTAAAATTGGAATAAAAAAAGAACTACCCGTCGGATTTTTTTTCAGAAACCTTCGCAGGAGTGTACTAAACAACTTCCCAAAGTTTCAAGGCGATCGGATGAATGGTGTAGTAATGCATAACACACAAGCACACATACATTCATTTTTATATATATAGATATATATACATATATAAAAAGCGAAGTCTACCACAAAATTTTAGAGACTAGCGCAATTTCTTAAATGGAATAATAAGCTTTCAGCGAGTATCTTAAATAAACGTAAAAAACAAATGATACCTGCTATATATTTTTAATAATGTGATAACTAAACAAATTTAAAAATTGCAAACATGTAAGCAAATGTTTGTAATTGAATACAAAAGCTTAAGCTTAAAAGAATTTTGCTTAAGTTCCTAGTTTAATTATTATAGTTAGGTTTTTCTTTTTTGCTAGTATTACTCTACGTGATGTATATTGAATGTATAACTCCTGTAATATTGAAAGTTTTATACAGATGCATATAAAAAATATAATAACTAAATAATTTTAAAAATTACAAACACGTAAGCAGATGTTTGCAAAAAGCTTAAACGTAAAAGAAGTTATACGTAAGTTCCCAGTTCAGTTATTATATCTGCGTTTTATTCTTTTTTGCTTGTGTAAATCAACGTGGTGCGGATTGAATATATAACACCTGTAATATTGAAAGTTTTTACCAGCTTCGTTTACTATTCCTTTGCATAGAAATTGTCAAAAAAAAAAATCCCTTCACCGCAGGATAGGGTTCAAACTTAATTTTTAAAAAAGCTACATTATGAGAACTGCAAAAAGGTTGGAGTTAAAAACCCACACTACCCCATATTGTACTGTAATTTTTTACAGAGGAAAAGAGGAAAATCTTCAGGTAGAAATTTTGAAATAATTTAAATTTGTTTCACATCAAAATATCAAGTAAAAAACGAAAAAAATAAATTTAAAAGATTTTGTAGATCGATAAATAATTAACGGGATTAAACCATGACACAATGTACGAAACTGCGATGAATAACAGATGTAACAGAGCTAATATGTTTTTGTATTTTCTGCTAAATTGTAGAAGTACAAAATAATAAACCGAATAACAAACTTTCCATTAATGCAACTATTATTCTCCTGAATTACAATTTCGCAAAATAAAACAAAAACAATAAATAATAAAAGTTGCATCTTATTACATCCCTTTTGTTTCAAACCACGTACCAATTACAAGTTCCAGTCTTTAGAATAAGTCCAACCTGTGTCGTTGTATGAACAAAACTGGTCTCTTCACATAACGTTCTTGATTGCTGGGGTAATTTGATATTTCGTTTCAAATCGTATAATACTCTCTCATTAGGATTGAAATTGTAGGTAAAAAACTCAAAAAAATAAATAAATAAATAATAAGTTCCATCATGCCTAAAATATGGCGCTACAGTAATCAAGCGTTGTAACTTGTCTCTTATAACAGTAAAGATGCTTTGATAAATTCATTTGAATTAATCAATGAAAAATACAATTAAAATCTTTAAAATTCTTGACTCATTTCCTAAGAATCTAATCATGTTTATCGCGAATATTTTTTCTAAAATTTAATTTATTTCGCATTAATTAAAAAGAACTCGTTTTAAAACTAATTTTAAAATGTTAGTGATGTTTCTTTATTCCGACGACTCAAAATAACAATCTTCGCTCATCACGAACACAAGACATTTATTGTATACAAAATTATATACAAATGAACATATAGCTTAAGGCACAAGGCACAACACATTGCTACCTCCCTCTTCTCAAGATCACATAACTATCTCCCTCTCTTTACCATCGGTTCCCCAAATCGCCCCTTGCGACGATGCTCTGACGTCATCCAACTACTACTCTGACGTCACAGGGAAAAAATATGCTCTGCACTTGCGCAGATGAAAAAAGACTGGAATATTGCCTTTGTCGCCTTTGGTGTGAAAGCACTCTGAATCTCGATTATAGTAGTCGACCCGTGTCGACTCGATTATACTAGTCGACCCGTGCGTAATTCCGCACTAATTTGGGAGAAAGAACATTATGAAGAAGAATAGAAAAAAGTAAGGCATGTAATTGAACACATCAATACAAATACTTGTTACATTTTTTTTTCCACTATCACTTAGCTATTCAAAATAATAAAATAATCACAATAATAATGATATTTTCTTATTATTAGTATACATAGCATTAAATTACAATAACGAAACTTACTTAAAATATAGTTACTGTTGGTTGGTTAGACTCTACACATTCACAATATAAATGAATCTCTAGATACTAACGATTGAATAAGTTTGACCCACAGACGCAGCCAAAACTGTCAAATTTTCTACACAATAAAAACAGAAGAATGTCTTCTTTGTTTATTTATTAACAGATGCCGCCAGCATACAAAACACCAGTTTGGCATCCATTAAAGGGCATCTTGCTTGATGGTTTTAAATCTCAAATTTAAGAGTAGTGATTTTTAGACCGTGGGTCTATTTTTCGTCATTAGCCGGCCCGATAAGCTTTAAAATGAGAAGTAAATCATGAAATTTGATAGAAAAATAAGGAAGATATCGCGGAGCGACAGAAAAACAGGCTAGAGAAATAGTATATATATATATATAGATAGATAGATAGATTTTCTACATAATAAACTTTCTTCGCAAATAAGGTCACTCATAACTGGCGTAATCAGATCACTTGAAATTCCAATAAAAACAAGTACTTTCATGCTGCCAACTGTAAAATTTTATGACTGTTATTTTTTTAGTACAATTGTGAAATTAAAGGCTTTATTAATATGCCACGACGTCCCCTGTATAAAATGCAGCTTAAGATATAAATTTGATTTCCAAATGTTGACGTTTGCTATATTTTTTCTGCTATGTTTTACAAATAAAAATCAACTATGCTTATCAAAACAAATCTACAGCTTTTTTAGTGCAGTAATTTAATGCTGTTCGTTTTGTTTTAAATCTGGTTCAATCTTTCTGATCAGATCAATTTTTAAAAATCAGGTAAAAAATAATAATATAAAGCTGAACTTAACTCCTTCAATGGCTACATCATAACATTTTCTAATGTAAAAAAAATCGTATATTGTGGTTTTGTAAGGGGCAAAATGCATCTCAAATAAAACACTTCGCACAACTTCATGTACTTAGGTAAGTAGTTAAATTTTTTGATCCTTTAAAGCATTAAGTTTAATTACTAGCACTGTCAATTTAATGTGTTTAAAATACGTTCCATTTGTATTAACGACAGCACACTTTATCTTCATGAATAATTAATTAATAAAATGGTTGTTCGAATTTAATTAAGAAGCTCTTTTTTCCTTTTATGCACAACCAATATCTTTTTCATGACAGAATACTTACATCGAGGAAGGAAAAATTTAAATTAATGAAATGCTTAAGTTCTGTTTCTTGTATGAATAACGAGTTCCAATTAAATTTGTTTTGGAGTGAAACAAATCTGTGTTGTTTTTTCGGGCAAAACTTGTCACTTCGCATAATTATCTTGCTTGTTGCGAATAAATACTTTACGTCGAGAGCTTCTTCTCCCCATTGTTATTTGCAAGTAAAGAAAAAAATTCTACTTTAAGTTTATTTCATTACCAATACGGTACACGCCTTACTTGGTTGGATAATCATGTTATCAGACACTTCAGTGAAATAAAGAAATAATTTATTTCTTGTTAGAAAAACCTAATATATTTTCTTTATGCTATTGTTGCTCCGATTGGAGAGTTTGCGGAGTACTTGTTGAAGCGATTTTTAAAAGAATAAAAGCTTTTTATTTACTACAAACTAGTTTTTTCGCGGTTTTATCTTTTTTTATAGGAATAGAATTAGTTTCTACGTGAAATAAATGAAATATATATTCTAATTATATTTGGAAATGCATTACATTATTTTTTTATAAAGTAATGTAAAACAATTGATAGTTACTTTCGAGGATTAGTTAAAAACAGTTACGAATTTAATAACAAAATATTTATTAACTATAACAAAAAAATTAAACAGGGACAAATAGACATACTTACTCACTTCTTTTCCACGGAATCATCAAATCTATTTAGGAACGCAAGACCAACTTGTTTGAAAAAAAATCATGCTCCAGACCAATGAGTCCGCACTTGGCAGATATTTTCAAATTACTGTCCGAAGACAACCATGTTCCAGATGTTCTTGCAATTTTGGAAAAAACGAGCTCGTAGACTCTGTGTGCCAAATCAGGACTACATAGGGTGCTGGTCAGGACTTCTCACTTCGCTAAACTGAGAAATTGGTGAAAAAGATCAAGTGGGAATTTTCTAGAACTAGTTCTATGTGCAGAAAAGTGTTTCGTCCAAATCGGGTTTAGCAAAGGGGTCATGTGTTCAGTTCAATGCTTCAAGGTAATTATGCGGAAAAGTGTCCAACAAGTATGTATCTTATTATTTTATTCATCTACGGGTAATAAGATTGTTTTTATTGTTTTTGAAACTTTTGAACCTTGTTTGAACTATTGTTTTTGAACTTTTTGAAACCTTGTACATAATGTGCTTTCGGAGTACTTTCTTTTTTCCATTTAACAGCTCGAGTAGTTTCAAAATCAAATGAACTTCACGAGAAGGTTCTATCATCGAATGAACTTGACGTTTTTTTTTTGTTTTTGTTTTTTTTTTTTTTTTTTTGTTTTTTTTTTTTTTTGCAAGAGCACTTGATTGTACATCACTGGCTCCCATGCATCAAAGATTGGAGCTAAAACAAGACATAAATAGAACAGATGAGAAATACAATAAATGCAACAAAAATTATAAAAATGAACTGCATAAACATGAGAAAAATCAGTCGCTGGAAGTCAATTGCATCAGTTCAATAGCCCGCAATATCGACTATATAAGTTTTCTTCGTTCAATGACGGACAGCTCAATCACGACAAATAGTCGCAAGTTCAACCTTCTTTGCCTGTGACATCCCGCCGGGTTTCCAGTGCAAAACACATAAAGTCTCCCTAGCTGTAACAGCAGCAAATAGTAGCTCCAATCTTGCAAGAATTGTTACTAATATAGCACTACCCAGGGGGCACGTTTAGCTTAAAGTATGCTACGGACCGCGAGTAACATTACCCCCCAACTTAACTTCTCACGTGATTTTATGCAAATCTCAATTACGCTCAGCAGTGCTATGCACTAATGCTGCTTACATAACAATTTTAACGATGTTTATAGCTTAACACCTGAGACGAATAAAGTAAATATTTAGTTTTGAATAACAAGTCTCGAAAGCTAACATCTGTTATAATACTGCGTAGAAATATGTTTTCATTCGGCAACAGCTGTCCGAATGCGAATAAGGTGAGCAAGAGTCCTGAATAATGATTTGCTCGCACTGTTTACTGTGATATTAGGTATAAATTCTGTTTTAATTCGCTTACTGTTACCCAAATACAATAAGCATAAAGTCTTTATGCATCGCTAAGGCAACCTTTTTTTTTCCTTAAAATTTTGTAGACATTTAGTTTTAATTGGGCTATTTTAATAGATTCATTTACATTTGGCGATTCTTTTGAGCTATCAAAAGAAAGGATGATCGTGTTTGTCTACACAAAATATTTTCGCTAATGAAAATTTTAGAAATTTCGGAGAAATGCTTCAAAAACTTATTTTTATTCAGCTTTAAAAAGAATATAAAATGTCAAAGAGAGAATTCTTTGCATGACGGCAAAATACAGGCTATTAAATTAGGTCGTCTAGTTGAAAAAGTAAACATAATGGTCTTATTACCAAAGCAGAAAGAACTTCTCATGTTTCTTGGCGTTTCAAGAAACATTTGTAACTGATTATACCAATCGACAATTACAACATCATACGCATTTTCTTTACTCAACAAAGCCTTAGTCTGAGGGAATAAATTTGCCTTGCATTCACAAAACTTAAAACTATGCCACTAGCATGGAATATGCTGAAAAATATTTTTATTCGTCTTGTATTTCAAACTTATCACCAGGGTCTTCTAGAAAGGGTATCAGCTATGTCGAAATCATGGGGCCCGGCATTTCTAAGGGCCCCGATTCGGTATCGGAATAGTGCAAACGGTAAAGTATATATGGCTAAGATATAAGCGTAATGTGGGAGGTAGCCAGTCGACAGGACTGACGTGGAGCCTGCCTTGACTCTCGGCAGCCCTGCTTATCACTAGCATGGTCTTTGAGTGACTCGCATACTCCACCACTTTTTACTCAGAAAACACTGCGAGTTCTGAGAAGAAAGAAGCTCCATACTTATTTGCATCAAGTATAATATTCACAGTTTTCTCAGTAATAAGATCAACAATTTTCGCATATGTTACTATCAAAAATATTATTAACTGAAAAAAAAAGGAGGGCAGACGCTCATTTCATTTTTTTTTTTTTTTTTGTTGCCTGCAGCAGAAAGAAATCTGACCTAGCAGGCTCATCTCCCACAGTATGACACTGCGACTCAATGAGTGCTGTTCCATTATAGTATATATTTATAAAACTTGTAAGTTTGGTTGTTTTGGATTTGTTTAGTGTCCAAGAACTCAACGACGACGAAGAGGTCATTTCCTTTTTTTTCTGCAGTTATGGATTACGGTTCTTCTCAGATAGCAGATTTCTTGCCAAAATTTAAAAACTTACTGGGTGGTTTAAAAAACGTTTGCGGGAACAAAAATTGGAATTATTTAGAAAGTAAAAAAAGGCATACAGAATGACAAAAATCTTTTTTAACGATATTTATGTTATTTTTCTTCTTATTGGAAACCGAACTTAATTTTCAAAAATGCCCCACATAGAAAAAGACAGCTTTTTTGTGTTCATAATGTCCTTCGCTGAATTTATTTAAAGAACGATGTTTTTGCATACCTTCTCTATAATTCAAATAAAGTACATATTAGCAATCATAAAACTCCACAAAATCAATATCGCTGATCAATTAACGTGACGCTAATGACACAAGCGCGTATTGACTGCAAATTCAGCGATCGTTCAAAATCTTTGCTGCACTTTTGTGACAGCTGTTCTAACGTCAATTTCGCTATTTATTTAATCCGTCAAGAGCAGAATGTCTTCACTTCACTTTATTGTTCTATCTACTATAACTATGAACACATTTTGATATCGAGTTTATTATAGGAGAAAATTTGTAAAAAAAAAAAAAAACTGATGAATGATGGTATAATTTTGTACATAAAATACAATATTTTGCAAAAACTGTTAAAATGATTTTGTTCCCAGAAATTACTGCAATTCTTCAAAACATCAGGGCTAAGGAAACTTATTTATTTGAGTCCTTGAATAAACAAAAAATTTCGACCTTTAGAAGTGTTACAAAAATCTAAGCACTGGAAAACAGAAAAGAAAGTAACATTTATTTTACACTTGTTTCTCTTTTTCGATTTGCTTTCCCAACCGCGGAACAGAACTTTTTCCAATGAAAGATGAATTTTCTAAGACTTGTGTTTTTCTTTCGCAGCACCATCCAAGTGACGTAGCTGAACAAATGATAGGTCGAAAACCATTTCTTTCTCCAGATCAAAGTTATCCTCAAATGACGTTTAGCTCAGGATTCCCATATTTTTCTTCTCTGATGTAGAGCTTCGGATGGAAGCAGAAAATAGATTTTTCCCCCTTTCCGTTTTTCTTCCCATTTTTCTCTTTTTTTGTCTGAGTTTGACGCTACATATACGTGACAGAATGATATTAGACATAATGAAATAAATGCTGAGACGTTTCACGATGTTCAATTTGTGTAATGTGACAGTCATGACATTTTGCGATGCGTTTCAAACAGGATAAGGAGGGATGGTTCGCTTCTTCTTTTTTTTTTTTTTTCTGCTTATACTTTTACTGCGTCATTTCTCTTTTCGTTCTTTTTCAGACAAGCATGCTTTAAGCTTCTTATTTTAATATTTATTTGCGGAAAAAAGCCATTTCTTTCTCGCAGTGGAGGCGGATTAGATGTAAATGCAGCTATGGAAAGAGACTTGAAATATGGGAATGGATAACTGATTGTGAAACTGAAATCAGTGTCACACAACGTGCAAAAGAAACTAAATTTTGTTATTTTTTTAGCAGCAGCACTTGATAAGTACATCATTTGCTGGATTACCCTTCGGCAATCGCCCTTAATAAAGCTTCCAAATTGCTGGCCATTCCTGAAGGGTTACTTGAAAGGTGAACAGCATTAAATTTAACACGTTGTAATTGGATGACACCAAATGACGCCACCTTCAAATTTAGACCTAAGACTGCAGGGGAAGGAAATTTTTTCCAGCCTCAGAACTTCAGCTCCCACGGATTTTCCAAGAATGTATCCAAATGTGCATGGTCGATCTTCAGTATGGGTCGGGTATCATATCAAACCCTAGATCCTCCGATCAGAAGGATTGACATCCTCCCACTAGGCTAGCGCGGCCACTGCATGTTATATTACTCCTTAATTTTGCCTTTTGGATGATAGTAATGCTCTCTTCATGTTGTTTCCGCTCACATGCATATGTATGTGCTTTTAGATGGGTGTGCAAATTTTGTGCCCATAAATATAAAAATTCTTTGTTCATGCTCAACAAATAAACATCTACATCATTATTCCAGACGTGTAACTGTTGTGGGTGCTCTTAACCTTGCTTCATCTTTAATGCATGATTGATAAACGTGGCGTTTGTGACACATTTATGTGCCAATTCACTTGCTACCAATATGATGCGATTAATTTTCTCAATATTGTAAATAGTGAACCGATGAAACTTCAACTGTAGTCAACAACTCTTATTTAACAGATAGTTTCGACATTAAAGTTACAAATTTTTAAGAATGTAGAGGGCAACTATTCTGTTAGACAAAACAACGGCAATGTTGGACTGAGAAAACGACGACTGATTGCTTGTAAACGTTTTCCAAACGATACATCGTCGTAGGCGTTGGTGTTATAAGCACTTTTGCCCAATTGAGTTCCATTCAACTAGGATGAAGCACTGTATTAGGTCGGCACATCAAGCATTGTATAAATTAATTTCTTGTGAGTTCATTAATATGAAGACATGACAGAAATAGGTATCGATATCCTCTCTTTTTCAGTTCCTTTTTTTCAGTCCATCTTAAATCTTATGTCTCTCCTCGTATTCCTGTGTAATTCCGAGATTTTAATGAAACTTCATTGTGCATTTTTAATAACTTGCAAAGTTGACAGTGAAACACGTTTGCATGACAGTCTGGTGTTGTATGTAGCTTTCTTTTTTCTATTCTTGAATAAGTAATTGACGTTACCAGAAATAGTTGAATTCCATTCCATTATTAAGGCATAACGTTTTGGACGCAAATTAAAATGATTTTTTCCATTCGCAGAACATTTAGCCGTAAAGTGTAAATTTTCATCAGTGTTTCATAAATGTTTCATGAGTAAATATTCACAGCGAAGTCAAAACTTCAAACGCTTGTTTTTTCATACATCATTAAAGCAAACATCAACATAAATGTATGGAAAATGAACTGTAGAAACCTTGTACTAGGTCAATGAAACATTAGAAAGATAGATCTTTATTTTTTCTGCCAGCTTTTCTAATTGAAATAAATTCAGTAAAATGAAATGCCATTTCTTATTTAAAAATATGCGAAAAAGATGCGTTATAAAGTCATGTTTCTAGAACATTGTTTTTATTTAACTCTTTATTTAAAATTTTGAAAAAATGTTTCACTATTTTCTTTTAAAATAGAACATTTTTCTCAGAAAAATACCGGAGACATATTTTGACTTTTGGCTCAAACATATTTCGCCTTTATTGAAACATAAAAGCAAATAGACCCATGAAATCCTATTTCTACATCTTTCTTCTAAACATATCTTGGAAAATGTTCCGGAAAAATATGAGAAATTGAAGTAGAAAATCTGCTTACTGCTGAATATAGATTTGAAAAGCACTTTTGTTTCATATTGTGGGCTTTGTAAATACTGTTTCTGATAATAATAAAAAAATGTGTGATAAAGCATATATTTTGAAGAGTGCTTTAACGTGTTTTTGTCGTTGTTAAATCTACTGAAACGTTACAGAGACTGAATCTTGAAAACTAAATCCCAGCATCAAATAAGGATGTTGACTTGGCAACTTGAAGTAGAAGGATTTTCCTTTGGGGATACAGAACTTCAAACTCTATTTTAGAGAAACGGCAAAATTTCTGTCACGATTTAACTTGATTTGTTTGCATTTATTTAGTTGCACTGAATATTCGCTAATATCGTAGGATCCGTTGGGGTAATTGTAAATGTAAGATAAATGTAAACAAGCTTCCTGTTTTTGAAATTCTGAAAACTTCACGGTTGGTGAATGATCAATTGCCAACATAGGGAAGATATAGAAAGAGTTTCGTATGTCTCGAAACAATTGGGGAAGCGTCTTGAATTGAAAATGATGTGGTGAAAAAAAATTGTTTAACAACATTTAGTGATCATACATTGTCCCCTCCAGTTCATCTACAAACGCGAAGTAAACGGTTTTAATCATTATTAACCGACTTCACAAAGGAAGGAGGTTATACATTCATATTGTATGTATGTCGTTTTTTTTTTTTTTTTTTTTTTTTTTTTTTTTTTTTTTTTTTTTGTGCACTCATAACTTCTCACCGGATGAACCGATTTTCATGATTCCTTTTTTAATCGATCGAGGGTGGTTTCCCATAGGTCCCGTACCTTCGTTTAACATATTTGATAATTAGAAAAAAAGTTGTAGGCAGAAATGTGGTCATTTTTTAGTTTTACATCCATAAGTTTTGACTAAATGAACCGATTTTGATGACTTTTTCTTTAATAGACAGAGGGCCGTTTAACTCAAATGTAGCACATCAATTAGACTACATTTGTTTTTTAGAAAAAACGTTACGGGTGAAAAATAAGTATTTTTTATTTTAATTGGAAAGGCTTGACTTGATTTTTCTTTGTTGGGAAAACTATTAATAAATATAAAACTCATTGTTAAAAAAGATTTTGTTGCCATTGTGCTATAATAATAGATGCGATGCAATTACAGCAAGATTTTGACTGAAGGCTTCTCTGAGGCAAAAATTAAATCCAATCAGTTTGTTTGCTAAAATCGACTTCTCAAAACGGAATTTTTCATACAAATAATTAGTTTTTAGTGTCATTTATTGATATGGATTTTTTAAAAATAGAGTATTTATATAAAAAATGCATTTACACTAAAAAGAATAAAATAAAATAATTTTTGGAAAAAAATAGAACCGACTTCAAATTATAAATTGCGCTAAAAAGTGAAAAATAAATTCATTCTTAAAACAATATCGATGTGACTTTTAAACATAGTTTAGGAAGTCGGTGCAAAATTATGAGCCTAATTACCATAACACCATGTGCTATTTCATATTGGAACTGTTGCTAATTCTGGGCCATTTATATTTGCAATTGATTCATGATTACAAAAGATTTTATCCATCCTAATTTTGCATCGACTTCTAAAACTATGCTTAAACGTCACATCGATGTTGTTTAAGGAATGAATTTATTTTTCAGTTTTTAGCGCAATTTATAATTTGAAGTCGATTCTATTTTTTTCCAAAAATTATTTTATTATTTATCATATGGAATGTTGCTGAAAACATTTACTTATGAATTTCGTCGTCCCTGTTATTTTTCACGTGAGAGTTGACTCTTTACAATTACCCCACATATTTTGTACTCTGGGTAATCATGAATACTTTGGTTTAGCGTATTTCCAATCTTTTGGGAAGACAATAAATATTAGTTTTTTATGTAACTTATACTTTTGTGTCTCTTTTACATAAAGGTTGTTGATGTTGCTAATGTCTCTTCGAAATCCAAGCTCACCTTGCAAGGTGACCAGAAATTAATAGGAGACAAAGAAAGCGCCTTCCGTTTATTAATGAGCTCAGCTAGGGTGAAAGTGCAACTTGTGGCTCTGAGGGCCTCCCTTGAACAAGCTCTCAGATGAGAGGAGGTCAACTAGTAGAGGCCTTATCTCAAAAGTAGAGAACATTTGGAGCCACTACTGATTTCACATGCACCAGCTCTCATTAGTGTACAGGCTCCCAAAGCAATCAGTCGCGAGTGGTGGTCCCCCTTCCAAGGATTGACCACGGTCAGTGCAGCTTCACTTTTGATGTTCTGTTGTATCGACCTCAACCGACTGTTCCTCTGAGGAACACATGTTACACAAAAATCGAATAACGCGTCAAGTTTATGTAAGATATTCCTCATTAGTTGATCTCAGAGGATCCAAAAATAACTCAGAGGACCACATGCGGCCCGTGGTCGCATATTAAGGACCATTTCTCCAAAACTCCTTAAGCTTCTAAGCAAACTGTGTATTCCACGGTTTTTTGCATCAACCTCATTGTAAAATAAATTCCTGTTTACATTTACCACAGAGGCACTGGGGTAAATGTAAACACCGAGTTATTCGCTAACAAATAGTTACATCGCCAAAATTTTTGTACACATTTATTTACAAAGAGGAAAGTATTCTATGCAATGTTCGCAATTTTTTCTCTCAATTCATTCCAAAGGTAGGGAAGGATCAAAAGTTAAAACATTGAAAAAGCGTTTACAATTACCCCAACTGACCCGAATATTTGTTTTGAGGAAAAATGAACTTTTGAAATCTTAACAGCAAAAACACAATTCATGCTACAATGTCTTTTTCTTGCTGTTAGATATGAGGACAACGTGTTATATAGGGAGTACGCACAAAAAAATAAATTGATACTTGTAATGCTTTAAATAAAGATGATGTGCAATTGATGCAACTTATTTATAGCACAGATATCTTTCATATACTGGTTTCGGGGTTAAAGCAGTTGCTACCCGCATTCAATCGTTGATGTAACTTAAACAAATTTTATCGTGCGCACATTTTTACGTGCATTCAAGTTATAGAAAAAGTTGAAAAGATGCAAAAGGTGTTTAATTTTACACAATGATGTGATACTCATGCTTAAAATAAATTTAAGACGCAATCGAATTTTATGAAAATTATTGTATCGTGTATAACCTTATTTCTAAAAAAATTTAAATTATTTCCAACTTACGTTTTATGAGAAGATAAATCAAGCAATTACTAAACGCCGTTGCCAAATGTTAATGTATCTCCTCCTGCTATTATTCAAGACCTTGTCTTACTTGAGATGTAGACTAGATCCTAATTAACACATTCAATTTACCTGACAGCCTATTTCACAAAACTCTAGACATCAGCAAACCCTTTCCTCCTGAGCACTCTCTTATTAGGCATCGAGCTGCGAAACCGACCCCCTCCCCCTCCCCCCCATTCTCGTCTGAATGACCCTCAGCAGTATTTCAGAGGCCACAAGTGCTGTTTCACCCATCGTCTAAATATTAATCAAGCTCTGAGTGATGCCCGAGGCGTTGTTTTCCATCAGAGCCTGCGAATTGACTTGTTTCAAGTTCGTTGGGAGTTTGAATCAACCGCATTTGCCGATGAGTGGACACGGACAGTGCATAAGGTCGATATGTGTTGCGTTAGCAGTCTTCCTGTGGGTTGTTAATTCATTTGCGAATAGCCTGATAAATTTTCTGTTTTAATTTATGCGAGCATTTAAGCAACTTACATGCGATTCATTGTGTTAAGCTTAATTAAAATCAATTAACTCAAAAGTCTCACTTTCTCTTTACACGGTTTTACTTAACTTGATTTGTCACGGAAATTTCTTACGCGGTTTTTGACCGCTATTACTGCATAAATTATCTTCAAACTACAATATTCCATCCATATTAAAATTTCTTATAGCGTTAATTAGGGGAAAAAATGAATCCTTTTGGCTCTGAGGAAATTATCGGAGTTATTATTTGTCGAACGGCAACGATAGCATTGTTTGGAATGCTTGGATATTGCAACGAAATTTTGAATTTCAAAATACTCAAATCATGGCGAGAAAAGAAAACTGAGACGCTAAATAAAACCGTGTAACTTAAAACATTTTTATGCATTTATTGTAATTTACTTAGGGCCAAGACCATACGACCAATTAGAAAGAAATATAGTGCAAAATACGACATAAGATGCATTGTAAAGGACAGTATGATTAATTGTTATCAAATTCAATTTTTCTGTTTTTTTCCTCCGATTTTAATTACACACAAATTCTCTAGTTCGGAATGAAAAAAGTACTAGCAGAAATTCACATTTTTGTCACACTTAAAATCGGATAAAAGAACAGCCCAAAACGATCTTAATTGAAAATTTTTATTAGAACACCTGGAATAATAATTTCCAACAAAACAACAAGGCTTATGTAGATTAGTAAACAGTACACCTAATCAAGATTATTAATCCACGAAAATAAATTAACGAAAAAGGTTACTACATTCAATTATTGAGTAATTATTTTAGCTTAAAAATGTTCTCACAGCTAATATAAAGTGTCGTCTTTTTTTGTTGTAGAAATTTTAGTGAAGCTGCAAATGTAAACGAAATATAGAGAGAGTAATACTAATATTTAAAGATATTATACGATTTATTAAAATTAAAACTTCACTGAAAGGTTAGGGAAAATACCTTGTATCAAAAATAAAATACTCCATGGGTAAAAAGCTTCTGACATTTAAAAAGGGTGTTTTGCTTAAAGCATGATGAGAAAATAATTTAAAATCAAAGGGAGGGAAACTTATTCTTGTCATTTTTTAGCAATAATTGTCTATTTAACATCCTTTAAAAGCTGTTCGTACTTATATTAATAACTAATGATTTCATTTGCAAGAAAACGCTATTGATTTTATCTTTAAATGATATTATAGTGAACTTTTTGCTCAAGGCTGATGGAATGCTATTCTTTCTGCTTGGGTGTACCACAGAACTAAAATAATACAAATGAAACCGCAATCCAGCAACCCATTTTTATTCTGCTTCAAACATCTCATAGCCCAAAAAGAAATTCCGCTGCCAGTAATGAATCCCAACTATTATCGTCATTGATGTTTTATTTTAGATATAAAACCCTTCTTGCATATGTGAACTAGAACATTATACGGAATGAAAACGTTCCCACACATATTTTGGATCAAATTTAGTCACAGTTTGAATGTGTGGCTTCGTACCACTGTGACAGAGCTTTAAAAATCTTTAGTTAAGTCAAGTAAAAAGCTTAAGTAATTGTAATTTGCTGTTATGCGTTCAGCAATTTCAACAACCATATGCAACATTTCACCATAATGAAGTTACCACAAAAGAAAATTTAAATTTAAAGCCTTTGTAATTTGAACAATTTTTAGTAAAATTTTGAGCAATTCGAAAAATCTTAACATCAGCACCGATGAGCAAATTATGTAAACTCTGGGTGTAAGATACAAGTTATTATGGACAAGCTTATTGGAAGAAGCTCATGGCTTGAAATATTTTTTGATTTCAAGAATTTTTGTTCATTTTTGAAAAGTTCAAAAATAAATTGAAATAGCACCCACCGGGAAATTTTAATCCTATATAGATCCTGATAGAACAGACAAATTTGCTTGTAACAAACTTTATAGGAAAGATGTTAGCCCATAGAACATGCACCGATACGAAGTTCAACCAGAATAAACGAGCTTATTTTCTTATGAAATTCTTTTATCGGGATTTTTAAGAATATTTTCGAATGAACGGATGATAAAATGAATGAGTGAAAGAAGGAATGAATAAATAAGTACATAAATAAGTGAGTAAATAAATGAATGAGTAAACGAATGAATGAGCGAGTGAATGAATATTTATTAACCGTTGAAAAAGGAATATTTGAAGTAAGTAAGAACTAACTGAGAAGGAGAGAGAGAGCTAGATTATAAATTTAAAGTTAGGTGTATACGGAAAAATAGGCTCGTATATTTTTGGACGGAACTTCTTGTTCAATAAGAATTTGTATCATAATAAAAATATACTAGCCGATCTCCCGCTGAACATCTGCGGGCTGTAAGTTCAATAATTAAACTTCAGAATGATCACTCGATGTAAACAAACTAAGGTGTTGCCACTCCAACGAATCGGAAATTAAAAATTGAGCTATGAATGGAAATACTTTTTAAGAAATAGAAATAAATGTGTTAAAGTCCGTAAATTACGATAATAAGCACAAATATTATGCTACTTTTCCACGCTAATCATTAAACAAATTTTTAAGTATAGTTTTATCATAGTTTGATTTTTACATTCAGTATCGTATCGTACCGCAAAATTTTTTCGTATCCACACGTTAAGTGAAATATATGTATAGATGGCGAGTAAGCTCCGTGATGGCCACAACATACTAATTTTAGTTTCACGTTATGTGATTTTAAACTGCCATTTTTCATTTAAAACATTTCTTTAAAAGAAAGACTTCACTCCTTAATTAAGCCTTTCTTTGCGTGATTGAAACTCTTGGTTTCTACCATTTACCATTTATTTTGCAATTGAGCAGGTACACAAAAATTAGAAATTACTTTCTTTCGTAGCTAATAGATAATGATAGTTTTGCATACATTTAAATAGAAACGATGCCCCAGAAAGTAAAAGATGAACTTTTTTTTTACTTATAATCAATAAACGTCAGATATTTTGTGAAAACAGCTTGCAATAATGGAATTATTCAAGAAAATCCAAATAGAAGATAAATCTGATAAATAAAATTAAGACATTCTTATCTCAAGATACTGTATGTTCGTTTGAGATACGTTTGACTTGTTTTAAATAAATTCCTTTATCTTTATAAAAAAATTTGTCGATCGGAAAGTTACGAGATTGCAAAATTTTCATCCTTAATGCAGTTATAAATGAATAAAGGAAGAGATTTTTCCGTTAATTGCAAAAATAAAAATGATTCCTCCAATTTCTTAAAAGCAATTTAACGTAATGTTCAATCAAGTGACATGCAATTATTTCTGAGGTATATTATTTTCTTATTTCATGGCATATTAAATCTGTTGGTAATTTAGTTTGTCCCGAGTATCTTTAGAGTAAAATTACCTCTCAACTTATCCATCTGCATTTGAATTTACTTTAGTCAGCTTACCTACATTGAGATCAATCATCCTTAAAATTAACCACTGCGAAATTGTTCTCAAAATAACTTGTCACAAATAATAGATTGTGGGAGTATGTTTCAATTATTTATTTATGTGGCGATGTTTTTTTCCGCCAAATCAGTTACTCCAGTGATGAAGTCAAAATGCTTAATTTAAAAATATTTAAACACCGCCAAAGGCGATCCAAAATGATATAGTAGTATGATTTGGCGAAAAAATATTTAAATATCATCGTCCCCTCCTCCCAAAATACGAAAAGTACATTTATTTGTGTATATTAATCAATTAATTTTTTAGGCGCTAATTATTTTTATATTTTCTCGAGTCTCTGCGACAGCTATAATGAAAAATTAATTTTGAAAAAATTGGATAAATATCACTGTCAATAAATTCTAAGATAAAATTAATGCATACATGTTTCAGAAAACATTTGGGGATATTCAGCAAGCAGAAATTGGCTGCAGACACACTAAGTGCTTGAAGAAGTTGTTATAACTGTTATCAGTGGTGTCTGAATCCTTCAAAAAGTGGCTGCAAACAATTTGCTTACATGTTTACTTATAATTGTCCACCTGAAGTTAAAGAAACTTGCTTTTTAAAACTTAATTCAGTTTCTCATTTTCAAATTGGAAACGTCAGCCCCATAATCACTAAAAACCTTCTTTTTTTTTTATGTTAGGGTGGAAGAATCTATTCCTAGGGACTGCTCACGAACCGTGGGCCACAGAGTGACAGATTTCATAAAATTAAGGGGCTACTTGATCTCCTAAAATCAATTACTATTAATATAGACGAACACTTGAACAATACATTAAAATCTGCACAGAAAATAAATAACACCAATAACTTTTGGGAAGTTGCCGTAACAAACATGAGTTTTATTTTTTTTAGATGAAAATAGTAACCTATTTTCAAGAAGAAATCGATGAGTTGAAATCGATGAACACTTGAAAAATCACTCATATGAAAATACCTATAGAGAAATACCACTGACCCGACCCCCCCCCCCCCCAAAGTAGCCAATTCAGCCCTAATCTAACAGCCACGTGATTGAAGTCAGAAGCTGACAACCTAAAAGTTGCCCAAACGCTCAGTGTATTTTTTTCTTTAACCTATGCTTTAAACACTTTCATGTTGGCGGCCTAAAGTAGCCCTAAGGTTCAGTCAAATTCAATTCAGGTCTGAGATGACGATGAAGCGTTTTAAAATCATTCATCTTATCTGATACAGCGATTACTGCATATAATGTATCAAAAGTTCATGTTCCACTCAAATAATACGATTCTAAACAATTTTTTTCTTGACTAAATATTTAGTAAATATACAGATGCTTCTAGTAGAAATCTACGGAAGAAAAGACAAATGAAATGTTTTTAAAATATTTTTAAAGCTTTCAACTCGCTAAGGAGATAGTGTGATGACTTGAAAATCGATGTCTTACACAGCTTGATGGAAAGAGCAGAAAATATCGTACCATCTATTGGCTTTTTGAAATTCCTTTAACTCCCCTAAAAAGCTTCCTGTTATTCGAAGTAAATTCAATAGAATATTTTCAACTCTCTGAGTATATTTCCTTTCTTCGTTGTTCAGCTTTCCAGATTCAAGCGGTAAACTCTTGATGTTGCATCAAAAAAAAGGTTTTTATAACGTTTCAGAAACTTTTGAGAAATCTTGAGTTTTTCAATTCAGAAACAACTTTGCATCCATTCAGAGTAGACAATCTTTGAGTGTATACCCACTACTTTTCCAAGTTAAAAAATATTTGCCATAAAATGGGGAAGTATAGTTAATTTATCCTTATAGTAAAGTGATTAAATACAAAATAGTTTTATTACATCAATTAAATCTGCGGTATTTTCCTGTTGCATTTATCCAATTTTAGTTTGTGTTACACATGTATTTTCTTTTCATCGGAAGTAAAGCCTTTAAAAATACTTTGGGAAATTGTAAATTTTTATGTCGAATAAAATATAGTTTCAATTTGGCAGAGGTTTCACTGAAGTAAACTGATAATTTTCATAAATTACGCCCTTTCCGAGCATAAGTGCTTCACAAATCGAAAATAATACTTTGTTTTGTTGTAAAATAACGTAAAGCACTAGGAATCGATCCAATACTCCTTTGCGGGTTCGTATTACGAAAATGGGCTGTTATAGCCGACAGAAAATAACATAATTTCAGAAATTAAAAAAAAATGCTGCCTATCATGAGCTACTCAATGGCTCCCTCAATAATAATCAATATCAGAAGAGGTTTGCACTTCTCTTATTATTTTTGTAAGTACACAACATGACGTTATATCTCAGAAAATTATGAAAAGTAGAAAAATAGAGAATTGTTTCACTCGGCTCAACATTAAAAATAAGGTCATTTTTTTCTGTTCCCTTGAGAGTAAGACCTGTTCTAAGTATAAAACGTGAATTAATTATTTTTTCTTAAAAACAGTACATCTTGAGACGTGCTGCTTTGTGTATCGCGGCCCACGGTGGTCCTACAACCTACTGAGCCGACGCTGTTCTCGCTTTTTATTATAAATATCATTTCGAAGTAAAGTTCACTTATTGTTCGTTGCTGTCTCTTTCTGTCTGCCGAGTTTCATCACTTTCTGGCCATTCCTTTTTGGTGTGGCATTTTCAATACCTCGTAGTGTGTTGTTTGAACAACTCGTAATATGAAACTTAATGGTGGTATAAATTCGTCGTGTTTTTAAAAAACTTGATTTGGATTTGTAATGTGTAAATTATTACATACAGAATCATAACGCACCATTACCAGTTTTCTTATAAACAAAATAGATAAGACCCCCCTACCCTTCTGTCGACCCCAAGCATAAAGATAAGTAGGTAAAGCGTTATTTAGTCGCACGCCGCCATCTAATCTTAGATATATGAAAAATTGACGCATCATACGTAAGTGGTTGTCCACCCCTTTCTTTTTTAGTGCTGTATTTAAAATTTGTTTCAACTATATGAAAATATTATCATTACATGGTTTTTCGACATCTATTTTCACAGGGTGACATTGAACAGATTACGATAACAGGTAGTCCAGATGCTGCGGAAAACCAGTGTAACTCTACGACTCAGCCTCTGGTAAGGTCCAAAACTCCATTATTATTATTTTGAATTAAAGTAATGACCACGAAACAAATACTTTTAAATCAAATTAGAAGACATTTCTTAAAGCAAATATTAGCATTTAATCGAGGCTGGCAGTGTCGGTGGATTTTCAAGATGCAGAAAATCGTCTGCTCCCATGTCGTATGATTATGCGGTATGTAAAAGATCTCTTGAGTAGACATTTGGCTTGGATGCTCTCGGCTAAACCTAGTGCAATTCGAATCAACAGAATCCGGGTGCGCTCCCTTCAGGTGGAGAAACTGGACGTCAAATTCTTATGCGGCGATGGTACCACACTCATTGTGGTGCCGCTGAAAGATATGGCACCAATCTCTCGGGAACGCACTAGGTCTGCCATTAGCCAACAACGGCCCATTTGAAGTTTTTAAAAAATTTTAGCATTTAAAGGGTACAGCAATTACATAGTTTTGATGTTCGACATGTTTTTTGAATTGACAGCGTTTTAAATATGATATTCCAAATTATTGTTACATTTAGGTAGCTCAGATGATGTGAAAAATAAGTAGAGATGGTCTCAAGAAAGTAAGCGTAACGTGAAAAATATTTCTTTAGGCATTGCTCTTTTTATTGAGGGTGTATAGCACAACAAACGCAAGGAATAAATGCTGAGAAATTGTTAAAAGTATTAATATAAAAATACAAAATAAAGCAGTATATTTGTATAAACATTCAATACTTACACATACATGTATAATTAATTTTGTTATTGACATTATTGCGACCTTTCTGGCCTGTTCGCAGCATATTCGCACCGCTGACCGTCAAGAGATTCGGTCTCGACCTATTTCCAGCATCCAGAGTGACCAACTGCCACTGCGAGGAGACATCATTGACGACGAGGATTTCAGTTTTGAAGAATCCGGATCGGGTCACAAGACGACGACGCCAGAGGAAGAATATGATGACTACAACGATGAAGACGATGATGTCAAAGCCGACAATTCAAAAGAGAAACCTAAGGTATATTTCAGTTTTTTCGCTGTTTTTTTTTTTTTCTTTTTAATTGTAAAAATATGATGCCTTTCCATTACTTTATTTTAAGCATTGCTGCTTTTGTCGCGTAATTGTATATGTTTTCCGCAGCAACTTATATATTAAATTCTCGTTTGAATCATTTAAGGAAAGCGAACTTAGAAAATTTAGGCCTACTTTTTGCTTTGTGAATTTCTAAAATGCGAAAATTAAATTATCCGTTTGGCATCTACCGTAAATTAGTGATAGAGGAAGCACAGTAGCAAACATTGTACAACTAAAATGCCTTGCACACGGTTTGTAATTACAAAAAGCTCCCATTAATGCCTAACTTTTTATTCAATTAAAACTAATAAAATATTGTTTCGAATAGTGATGACTCTCTCTCTCTCTCTCTTTGAAAGGGGAAAATAGTCTCAAAATTATTTTAAATATGTCAAAAAAACAAAACATCCCAAAAATGGGGCGGAAAGCATTAGACGATAGGATGAGATGTAGTGAAGTGATAATAAAATTCACATTTTTAAACGTACGTGGATAACAAAACAATGTGTTCCAAAACTTCAGGTTTTTTGGTTAATATTTCAAACTACCTTATTAAAAAACATATAGCATTAAACTTTGTACAGAACATAATTGAGGAACATAATTTTGTGACACCTTATTTTGGGGATTTATTTATGACCATTTACCTACGTGGTGGGCTGAAGTAAGTAGAAAATGGAGTAAAGTGGATTTTTATATGCTCTATGACCACTTTACATCACCAGACCCTACATGTTTTATTGAAAATGCATAACTTTTTGGAAATACGTATCTCAAAAAGTGCTCGAGATCAAAGACGAAAGAAAAATTATTCAGATATAGCATAAAATAAAAATCATGGCTTAGCTTTTCTTCCTAAACATCGCGAAATATAATAAAATTAAACCAACTACTTCCCAGTTTGTTAAGGAAAAGACTTCTCAGTTTATAATTGCACAGAGTTTGAAATGGCAAGTGGAAAGAGATTCTTAACATCCATTGGAAGGAAAATTCATTGCGAATAGTTTTAAAACCCAAGAAATTATTTCAGCCCATAATAATAGAAATTGCAGCCATTTTTTAAGCCCCATCTTTGAGACGCTAGGCACAAATGGGCTAATTTTGGCCATGTAGCATGAAGACACACTTACTTCCGCATACTGAAGAAATGACTTCCTCTTTGCTCCCAGAAACATATAAGCAACTTAATACTTTTTTTTTCACGTAACTAATAACCACTTGCACTGGAAACAGAATCGCCAACGAAGTGGTACGTACGTCGTCATGCGATTGTCACAGAAACAAAAACGACGTGCGTGGCACTTTGCATGATTATTAATAAATAAAGTTAATATATATATTTGTTTAATTTTATAATCAATCGACGCTCTATATTCCCTTCAAAAAACCATTAAAAGTCCTAGGTCGGAAATAAATTAGTTTAGAAAATATACGTCTTTTTCCGATTTCTTTAAGGCATCAAACACTGTGTGACGCCTCTCGGCGAGTTATATTGGACCTTTCTGGTACACGCAACGGTGAATTGTTTCGCAGCACAAGTGGTTAAATCCTCGTGAAGGTTTCTATTTTTGAAATACAAATATTTAAATAGCACTTTTGTATATAAGGAAAGAATTTTGTCATAACACCACTCAGTACTCAAATTTTTATTTATATGTACATATATTTTCATTATTATAAACATGTTGTGTCTCGCAGATCTCGTACAATATTGCGAAAAACGAATTAAAAACGGCACATAGCATTTACGGGTTATTCCCAGGAAAACGAAATTTACACTTGTGCATCTGATTTCTACGGTATTTTTTTTTCTTTTTTCTCCTTTCTTTTCTAGTTGTTGTTCATTCCCCTTTTTAACTTTTATGTTTTTAATGTAATATAGCTTCTACGTACAGGATACAAAATGTTACAAACTTAAAAGAAAGGTCTTTTAATGCACCCGTAAGAACATAATTCTCTTGGTTATATTTTCTTGTTTAAACTTGCTCTTTTTATTTTATTGGTTTATTTTTAATAAAGAACTTGATTTCAGTTGACATAATTTGATCAGTTCGCATTTTTATAGGCAGAGCTTTCACATGTAACAAAAAACATGTGACTGAACATTATGTAAAACAGACAATTTTTTTAATAGTCTCGCTCTAGACTATTTATTCTCAACTTGAAGGATGACTGATGAAATATTTTTAACTACTTTCAACTGGCTTTATAGTTTCTAATTATAAAGCAGGAAATAACAATTTTATGTGCATGGGAGAAGATGAAAGTAACTCGGTTATGTTATTCATAAATCTTGACTATTTCCAACATGTTTTTTAAAGCACTACATTTTCAGATACCATTAAAAGCAGAAACACCAGACGATGAAGAAAATAACTCAGATGAGGATGAAGATGACGAAACTGACAACGATGAAGAAGAGAAAGAAGAAACCGATAACGATGAAGAAGAAAAAGAAGAAACCGATAGTGATGAAGAAGAAAAAGAAGAAACTGACAACGATCAAGAAAAGAAAGAGGAAACTGTCTCTTTAATAACAAGTAGCACCACATTTTCTCCTTTTGATGACCAAGAACTGAAAGTACCGGACAAAAAAAATAATGAAGCTGATTATCATTACGACCATATTGATGAAGAAATTGATCAAAATGAAAAAGACTTCGAAGGATCAGGTGCAGGTACTGAGTTTGGTAAGATTTAATTAAGTTTATTATAACAAGAATTTTGAGCATCTTTCATTTCACTTCATACTTATAATGTGAAATTCAGTAATTGAATTTTAAATTTTAAGTTCGATTTTTTAAAGTAAATATTTGAGTTTTTGAGTTATTATCTTAATTTTAAACACTGTGTTAAAACTTAAAAGAAAAAAAAGCAACTACGCATGAATTGATAGCGTACGAAAATAATTTTGTACTTATCTGTTATAACGACGACCTAAATTTCGAAAAAATATCGCCAACTTCACGATTTCAATTTTTGGCTTTTTTTAGCCTACTTTCCCGTAAAAGTAAAAAAATAATAATAAAGCATGAAAGAAGGCTTCATGTATCGTGAAAATATCGTTAAAAATCAAGAAAAATCAAAAATAAGTGAAGTAATTAAATAAAGATTGAAAAATAAAAAATTTGAAAGTAGGGTATTGAGATGGGGAAAAAGTGTGTCTGTCTGTCGGTCTGTCCCCCCCCCCCCCCTAATAACTTTTGAACGAATTGTCCGATTCGAAAAATTCTTTTTGCATTCGAAAGATCTCGGCGAGGACATCTCATTTCCAAATTTTACTTTTTGATTTGAACAATTTTTTGTTCAATTTTGAACAGTTCAAAAATTTTTAACATTAGCGCCTATGGGCGAAAATGAAGCAAACTATGTAAACTCTGGGTGCAAGATCCACGTTCCAATGAACAAGCTTGCTGGAGGAAGCTCTTGGCGTGAAATATTGATTTGAACAGTTTTTGTTCATTTTTGAACAGTTCAAAAAATTAACATAGCGCTTACGGGGAAATTTCAATACTATATAAATCTTTATAAATCCTGTTCTAACGGACCGATTTGCTTGGAACAAACTTTATCGGAAAGATCTTGTAACATAGAACGTGAACAAATCGATAGTTCATCCAGAACTAACAAGCCTATTTTCCTATGAAATGTTTTTATCGGGATTTTTAAGGATATTTCTCAATGAATAAATGAAGGAGTGAAAGAATGAATAAATGACAGAGTGAAAGAATGAATAAATGATAGAGTGAAAGAATGAATCAATGAATGAATAAATGAAAAAATAAATAAATGGGTGAATAAATACATGAATGAGTAAATGAATGAATAAACACATGAATGAGTAAACAAATGAATGAATAAATGAATGACTGAATAAATGAAAGGATGAATGACTGAGTGAATAAATATGCATTATCCGTTGAAAAAGGTATATTTGAAAAAAATAAGAACTAAAGCTAAAGGAGAAAGAGAGAGAAAGATATAGCTAGGTTATAAATTTGAATTTGGTGTATACGGGAAAGTAGGCTCGTATAGTTCTAGACTGAACTTCTTGTTATATGTTTAGGTTTATGCACTTGAATGAATTTAAAATCAGGCAATTTTTTTCTTGCCGCTCTTTGGTCTCAGTTAAAGTGGACAAGTACCAAGAATCCATATATATATTTTACTTAACGTGGACCAGTTACGATTAAGCTCTACGGTACGATACGATATATTTATATTTATACCTCAATTTTTAATTTCGGATTATTTGGAATGGCAACACTTTAATTTATTTATACCCATCCGTCTTTTCTTAAGCCTTTCAAATTTTAATTTGTTTTCTAAGTATTTTCATTCATAACTCAATTTTTAATTTCCGATTTGTTTGAGTGGCAACACCTAATTTCGTTGATATAAACAAAATTAGGTGTTTAAGGCAAGGCGCTTCGATCGCAAGCCTTAACAATATATAGAACTAAAGCTCAGAAAGAAAAGTGTTTGTTTATATGATTCTCAAGTTGAACATATAGCCCGCAGATGTTCTGAGGGGATCAGCTAGTTTAATATTAAAAAAGTACTATGTTCCCAATATTAAAACTGTAGAAGTATTTTTGAACGAATAATAACGAGCCATTACGAATAATGTGGAGTTTTATTTTACCTATACATGCAGAATATTTTTAAAGAGTTTTCAACGAAATGTAAGCCTTTACTGCAAAAGCATACTTTCAAGCCTGATGCATTAATATATCGCTTCAAGGATAATGCTTTCATTTCGAGATTATTTCATTCTGCAAGTATTCCAAATTGTTTGCTCTGTGCTACAAAATGTGAAAGGAAGTGAATTACCGCCTTCTACGCCTTTATAATTTTAATGGGAAGGCATTTGTTTACCTACCGTAAACAAACTCAGTTACCTGAAAGAAATTCTCAGGAATGTGAAAGCATTCCTCTGGCAGGCGAATACATTATTCCGGCGGTGATAATATAATCTGACTTGCAGAATTCCTCTGTGTAAAGCGATGAAATTATAAATATTCAGTAGAAAAAAAAAATATTTTTTAATCAGAAAGTGAATATGCGGTATATCGCTGCAAAAAAAAAGCCGATATTTTTTAAAATAATAAATTTTTAAGTCTCAGCAATTGCAGAACACTTGATTCATTTTTTTCCCAATATGTTTACCTATAAATCTTTTTTCGCTTACAGTTTTTACTTCTTGTGCATAGAAAACAATTTTTGTATATATTAAATTTAATTGTTTTCAGTAGCAGATCGCAACTAGTTCTTAAAACTGCTTCAAATTTTCATTTAAATGTCTTATATATTTAAACGAGCAATTCTTGTATATGTATATATATTATATTGAGTTATCGAAAACGGCTCTAAGAGTTTGGACCAAATTTTGTATTTAGGTCAGGTTTAGTTTTTTAAGATCACCTATGTAGGTGTTTTTCCCGAAAAAACGTGATTTTGCACAAAAAAAACCGTTTTTTTTTTAAACGCAATTGCGGTACTGGTAACAATGAAAAAGCATCATCCGCTACAGATATTTTATTCCAATGGAGATCGCTATACACTGAGTGACAACACTTATTTTTAATTTACCTTTAGGTGATTGAAATTTGTTGTTGTTACCATTTGGGAAATTTAAAATGCCTTAGGAAACCCATTGAAAAAAAGAGCTTTAATAATCCTGCGCGTAATTTGAATGCATCAAAAGGTCTATGAAATGGTGTAAGATTTATTGTGACAAGTCGAAATAATAACAAACTGATAACTAAGGACATATGCATGCACCTGTATTCACTTCTTGGGTACAACTTTAGTGTTGTGGCATGTTAGCGACAATTTTTTTTGGAGAAGAAATTGTTGGTTACAATTGCAATTAGTTGTTTCGTGTTTGATGTGTGGAGCTTTAGTTTGTTATATATTTGGTAAGTTCTGGATATATCACTCTTTTGGTGACCTCTTTCGTAGCCAATCAAAATAAACTGCCGACCGGTCCCTATACTAAAGCTGTCTCTTTGGCATGGCAGTATACACATCTCAAGGTCAAATTTTCGAATTTGTTGGAGTGGATTTAAGATCATCAGTTTTTATTCATGGCATATTGTTCGTAGAATTTTAAAGAGTAAAGCGCCCAACTACGTTGAAAGTACTCCTCCCAAATGAAACTCATCGACATACCCGCAACATAGTATGAAGAAAGTATTACGTTAAAACCCAACTTGGTGAAATTGGATTTAGGTTCAAAAACGTATAACTAATGATAGGTTAACTGTAAAGTAAAACGGTATTTAGAAATCAAGTGTTACATTAAGGGCATTCACATGGTTTTTTTTTTACTCAAATGAAGTTTAAAGTTAATGTGTAGGTAGTATTGCAAATTATTTATATACAATATATATAATGCAAAATACATTGTCTAAATAGGTACCTAATCTATCTAATATTATATCAATTGATCAGAATAGGTAAACTTCCTTTCTAACAACGTAAAATATTAACGTTTAAATAACTCGTATAACTAAAAAAATATTTATATGCGAGTCGCTTAAAGTCGCTCCACGCGAATGTCTATGGTGGAGGGTTCAGCAGTAGAAGTCGTACGGCTGAAATGATGATGATGAAACATTAGTAAACACTTCAATTTTTCAAATTTAACTAAATGAGTAGCTTTTTCGTAAAAAACAAAAAATCCCCGAGCAAAGCTCGGTCACCCAGGTACTCATAATTTAAATTTGGTTTTGGTTAATATATATATATATATATATATATGGTCATCAATTAGAATTCACTGCGTAAAATACGAAATTAAATGTAATACATAATGAAAAATTTCTTGGGCTAAAAATGAGACACTCCGAGTTAGTCAGCCATCATACATGATACAACAACAAGTAAGGTATCGATAGTAATCGATAAAAGATCTTGTTAAAATTATTAAAATGAAATATTACAATGAACTGAACACCAATTTTTAAATTCTGCAGGAAATGCCCTATTTTTCAGAAAAAAATTAATTCACCGTGCAAAAATTAGTGCCAACCATTGTATTCTGACCCTGAACAAAAAAGAATAAGGAAAACTTCTTTAATTGACTTTCTCTGTGAGTCACGGAAAAGCCAGAAATAATGCATAAAATTAGTAACTGGGCCATTATGTGACTTTACTTACACCATAGTAACTATACTTACACCCAAGAACACAACACCTTGTTCTTTTGAGTTACGCAGCGTTTTTAAAAACGTTGTAAAAGGGAAAATTCACAAATATTGAGTTATTAAAATGTATTTTTTATTTTGAACATTAGTTACATAAAGCTTTTCTAATATCGCCATTTGATTTAAGGAACTTTACGGCCCCGAAAGCTGAAACAAAACGAATTTTTAGGCACAGCATAAGAAATCATATTGAATATTTTGGATGTTCATGTAAAAACCTCCACCAGTTAAATTTTTCACAAAATATAAGATTGTTTCAGAAAATTTTTTTATTAATTTCTTAATTTATGATGAAATATAATCTAATATTTTAACCATCGTTTTAAAATGATTGTAATGAAATTTTAATGCACGTATTTGGGATTGCTATCGGAACGATAACCGTTCTTAGCTGAACGAATTTGGTACTACGAATTCATACTACTGTTCCGAAACATGTGTGTTTACTTTTTATTTCAAATTTTCCCTTATTACATCGATTGTAACCTGGCTCAATTCGGTGGGCCAGGATGCAGAAAATCGACAGCGCCCATGTATGATTATGCGGCATGTTAAATATCCCTTGAGTATCTGTTTGGCATGGATACTCTCGGCTAAATTAAATTTCTAGTTCCGTTTGCATCAACAAGAGCTCTGGTGCCGCCATATAGGGGGAAACTGAGCGTCAAAAAATTGCAGCAATGGTACACACTCTTTATAAATTACAAACGAACTTTTACATTTATCGGTGTAAATTACAAAAACGAAAAAATAATTTTTAAATGGAATTTTCTCTAGATTATTCTTTAAAAAACTTGACATTTATTATCGTAGTGAACTAATGTAACTATATGAAATAATTAGTTAGTCTGTGAACTTGTAGGTTTCTTAGTGTTTATCTGTTTGGTTTATTTATACACGACCATGTGACTAACATTTTTTCATTTTTCTTTTTTCCCGCAATTTCAGAATTAGCGTGGTCCGAATGGTCCCCATGCAGTGCAACGTGCAACTGGGGGCGGCGATCTCGTACTTCTTACTGCCTGGACAACGGTCTGAATTTGGAGAGTTGTACTGAAGCAAGTGCCCGCAGGTCCGAAACAGAAGCCTGCTTCCTGGGTCTTTGCCCTACCACACCCTCAACAACCATGTCGACAATGACTACAACCGCCACTGAGCTGATTCTAACTACGAATGTGTCAGGTACTAATTGCATCTTTTCGAACATTAATAATTGCTCTCAATCTTGTCATGCTTTCCTTTAGCTTTTTAGTTTAATACAACACTTTGCACATTTTGAATGATTAGTTAGACCATGGGTACTTGAGCAAAATTTCGCCAAGTGATAAAAATTTATTCAAGTGCAAAAACATAAATACAAAAAGCGCCAAGAAAATTCGCCAAATTGACGAAATTTTTTTAGCGCTTTTTGGTCACCGTGATAATAGACAAGTACTAGGTTTTCTTAAGTTGTATCATTCAACAATGGATTTAAAACTTGTACACGTGATCATATGAACACGTGATATGAATGGTTAACATTCTATATCTGAGGGATATACAATGTTAAACATTTTTATACTAAGAAAAAAAAAGATTTCGAAAGAACAAGTGAAAGCTACGTCAAATTGTATAAGCATAAAAAGTTTCAAAGAACTTTCTCTCAATCAGCAATTATTCTTAATATTATTTCGTTTTCTATTTTGTCTAACTAAATGTTCTGTTAAAATTAATTGCTCATCTGGAAACAAACATATATAAAATTGTTTTCGGTTACGAAATTAACGTACATATATAAAACATTTCAAAACTACTGCTCCAGAAACTGATGTACTGATTTTTCAACTAGTGAACAAATTTTGAAAATAATAGATAAATTTTATAACAAGCTGTTGTTTTATTTTTGAAAAATGAAAAATAAAACCCAAAAACATAGTGTCAATAGGAAAACAAACAGAAGTACGAACACAAATTTTAAATCCTTACTATTGATAAAGTAGTCTGAATTACAATGTACCAAAAAAAAATCTTGAAATTTATATCAAAAATTGTTAGCATACCATTCTCCTCAGTACTTTTTACTGTCTTAATTACCTGCACTTACCGTAGAGAAAAAGTTTTCTGTAAACTTTACTGTAAAATTAACGATAAACTTTTTCTACCGTGATTTTACAGTAAAAAGTACCGGCAACATGTACGCCAGTACTTTTCCCTTAAAAGTTTTCTGAATTTTAGCAGTGTAGATTTAGGCAAACTTTGCTTATGTGCATCGTTTTTCATGGGAACTGCTAATGGTTAAAAAGAAACTTTGCCTAAAGATGCAAAGCAACATATTTGCTGCTAATAATCCTTTATTTTGATTACTCTTTCTTACTAAAAACATACAGTTAAAACTTGATTACTAAATGAGGATCACGGTGCTATCTAAAACATATCATCCTTTCAGTTGCAAACAAGTAGGTTTTGTACTAATTTCAAACCTGTTTCACATTGAAACGGTAGGTAGTTCAGTAAAATTTGTTGCTGCTGTAAATTAGAGCTTTTAGCCATTTTCTAAAGAAGGTTCTAAGAAATCTTGAATAGTACACTATTTCTTAAAACTAAAATAAAATGTTTATCTGTATTATTAAAGCATGAAATATTGGAAATAAATTTTATTCATTATTCATCGAAGAGGATCCCTAAGAAGCGATTAAACTTTTAGCTGTCAAGTTTATTAGATATCATTCAAAAGAAAAAAGTGTAGTCTAAAGAATTGCGAAAATATTTAATTGTATCGATGGGGGGTTCACTAAAATGTCTTTCGATGCATTGCAACATTATGGCACTGCATGAACTTTTTTATGAGCAAAAGGAAAGTTCCAGTTTGAATAGCTATAATAATTTATTGTAATAGATGAAAGAGAATTGCTACTTACGGATTCTAAATTTTCAAATATATGTCTTGATGACAAATTGATTTCATAGTTCATAGAATTGATTTAGCAGTGAACATTTTTACATCCGTTACATTATTTCGTGTTTTGTTGCAACGATAGTCCCGTTGTGAAATAATGTGACGTCGTTATTCTTTACATTATCTCGGACAACTATTCGCATTGTACATTAAAACTATTTCAGTGTGTAACGTTCATCAAAATTAATGCAAAAGTTACAAAAAGTATATTTATATGAAGAGAGTTTGACTTTTTTCTTCAACCATATCTATCATTAACAGTTTCTTTTTATACAAAAAATTTTATTTCCGCAAAAATAGTTTCTGTTGGTTTTGCTCATCAAAGCAGACATTAAAAACTTAAAAATGCGCCTCTCAAATGTTAAATGTTTGTTTAGAAATCTGTCATATGAAATAGAATAAAAACTTATCAGTATTGGAGAATAAAATAATATTCCGTTGAAAATGGAGAAAAACACGAAAATTTACATATATCTTGCTGTATAGATGATGGTTAGTTGAATTTGATAGATTGAGGTTAGAAAACAAATAAAGGAAGAAAAAAATGCATTTCTAAGAATAAACTCAGAATTGTACAATTCTGAGTAAAAAGTACCAGTACTAAACTTTTATTCTGAAGGAAATAAAAATTTTATTTATCAAAAAACTAATTTCTATTTTATTAACTTTTTTTCTCGAAACGTAATGAAAAAAACAAAGAAAGGAAATTAGAGAACAATTAAAAAGAATACAAAAGCAGTGGCAGAAAAAAGGAGTCAACTATTTATAGAAATAGGCTGGAAAACATTAAGATGGGAATGTTCTCACTAATTCTTTAAAAGATGAGTGAGGTTAATTGAAGAATTCTACAGGTACTTGATTGAAGGGAAAACAATACACAAGCAAATGCAATATGATTAATATTTTTGTTTTAATATTATTTCATTTATTGCTCATGTGTCCAATTCAGGATTTTACAAACAATAACACACGCGATTATCCAAACATAAGACATTTATATGAATTTTACATGTACTATACATATTCATGAAGCATTTGAAATTTGTTACCCGCGATTGCAGAAATTATCTCTTTAAAAGAAGTATTTAAACGGTCAAATTCCAGTTCTTATTGTCGAAATCATAAGATTGTAGTTTTACCAGTGGGGTTACATGTATGTAAAATCCGTGGACCCCACTATCTCGCCCCGCGAGCAACCAATCCTAAGGCCTCGGCTAACAGGTGGAGAAAAGTAGTATATACAATCACCAAATAAGTAATATCAAAAATTAAACAAACAAAAAAGGGAGAAAATTTTATGCTACGGAAAAACTTTCTTGTTTCCCTACTGCTTATAATGTTATCCTACTTTTCGAAATGTCAGTTTGATAAATAAAATTTTATGCTACGGAAAAACTTTCTTGTTTCCCTACTGCTTATAATGTTATCCTACTTTTCGAAATGTCAGTTTTAACTATCACAAATAGGAGTTTTTTTTTTTATTGAAGCAATGTGTTATTAATGTGTTTTTCAAAGAAAAAACACTGCTTTAAGTGAAGTGTCTTGATTTTTCTTCTCCTTAATAATTACGAAACCAGAAAGCCTTTCATTCTGCTTTTATCTCCTCTGAGTAAACATGGTTAACGAAATGATCAATAATCCTCAGCTTTGAACTTCCTTCAAGAAATAAGTCTCTTTGGTAGTTTTCATCAATTTTAGCCTCTTTCCTAAAAGGAATGTTCAGAAGCTCTAAACAGTAATGCAAGCTGATGAATGACTTTGCACTTAATCTTTGTCGCTTATCTTTGCTTAATTCTCTGCTGCTCTCAGAGTCATGCAGATTTTCTTCATTTTTGTTTCCTTTCTACGGATTATACGTTCCGAAACGATTTGAATTCTTTCAGCAGTCATTTGAGTTGACACCTGCATCCATCATGTCCGCGCCTCGTCTAGACGTTCTTAGTGTCCATTACTCACGCCTCTCATTCATCTATGTCGAAGGAGGGCTTGAAATTTCTCGTCAAATTACCACACCTGCTCTGGGACACTGGGAAGCCGAATGACGAAAAAAATGTTGAAAGCTACTGTGCATGTACCAAGCACGTCGTGTAGAATGGTAGAGAATGTAAATCAATTAGGCAAAGGAAACATAGAGGAAATTCGATTGCATATGTAAATAGCCCCCAAACGGGACAGTATCATTCCCTCTACTTAGGGCAACACTAAAACCAAGAGCAACAGCATAAAACCAAGAGCAACAGCATAAAACCAAGAGCAACAGCATAAAACCAAGAGTAACAGAATGAAATCAAGAGCAACAGAATAAAACTAAGAACAACGGAATAAAACCAAGAGTAACAGAATAAAACCAATAGCAACAGAATGAAACCAAGAGTGACAGGATAAAAAGAGCAACAATAAAACCAAAAGCAACCGAATAAAACCAATACCAACAGAATAAAACCAAGAGCAACAGAATAAAACCGACAGGAACAGAATGAAACCAACAGCAACAGAATAAAACCAACAGCAACATTATAAAAAGAGAGCAACAATGAAACCAAAAGAGACCGAATGAAACCAAGAGCAACAGAATAAAACCAAGAGTGACAGAATAAAACAAAGATCAACAGAATAAAACCAAGGTCAACAGAGTAAACCAAGATCAACAATAAAACCAGGAGCAACAATAAAATTAAGAGCAAAAATAAAACCCAGAGCAACAATATAACCTATACCAAGAGCAACAATAAAACCAACAGCAACATTATAAAAAGAAGAACAACAGAATAAAACCAAAAGTGACCGAATAAAACCAAGAGTGATAGAATAAAACAAAGATCAACAGAATAAAACCAAGATCAACAGAGTAAACCAAGAGCAACAATAAAACCAAGAGCAACAATAAAACCAAGAGCAACAATAAAACCAAGAGCAACAATAAAACCAAGAGCAACAATAAAACCAAGAGCAACAATAAAACCAAGAGCAACAATAAAGCCAAGAGCAACAATAAAACCAAGAGCAACAATCAAAAGGGAGACAGAGCTGTAAAATAAAGGGAGCAAAGGGAAAGGATGAAATTTCCACTGCTGCAAGAATGAAATTCAATTCACGATCAGCAAGAATAATCAGTAAAAAATATCGTTTAAAGGGCTGTTTAGCCCACAGCAGCGTTTGGCGATTTTTTTTTTTTTTGAGTTCAACAGCTACTTTAAAATAAAACACTTGGCTTCTTTATCCCTCAGAATTAGCGACTTTAATAAAAATCGCCAAGCAGTGGGTTAAACAGCACTTTTTGCCTAAATATCTTCGTTGTTGGTCAACTAATGCGTGAAAAAAGAAAAGAAAAAATAAAGAAAAACAAGCCTGAATCTTTTCCTCGACAGACATAGTATTTCCCAAATCATATCCGTCTCCAACTTCTTTTAAAAAACGTCGTGATGTCTGCTATCATTGTTCCTTAAACCTATATTATTAAAGTTGCATTTTAAACGCAATGATGTTTTTTCTCTTAGAACATCTTTCTTAAATATATTCTGATTTGAAAGACAGAATCGAGTCAGATCTGACGTTTAGAATCTTATGAGCACATATAATACCTTTGTAAAATACAGGACATATTTCATTTTAATCAGAAGTTTTAAATTGCTGTTCATTTTATTGCCAACATGGCCTTCTATAACGGAAGAACGGCTACACCAAAATTTTAGTAAACCAACACCATTGAAGAATTATATGTTTTATGCAAATTTTTACAAACTATACTTCTAATATATATGTTGAACTCAATAATATCTAATTGTAAACGATCGCCCAAAAAATCTTCAAAATATTCCGCACTATGTTTTTCTCTCAATTATAGGATTCGTACTTTCTATATATTTTAATTTTCTGACTCCAATTTCAGTGCCTGTCTTCAAACTTCGATGTAAAGTGAAATGCCAGCACGGTGGTACGTGTTATCCCCCTATCACATGCTACTGTCCAAAAGGTTACTATGGAAGCTTGTGCCAGTACGGTAAGTGGTATGTGATATTCTTTTTTTATTTTATTTTTAAGCTTTCCTTTTCTTTTAATTACTTATCCAAATACTTTAATTACTTGGTAAAGTAATTGTAATTTCATGATTTTGTTTTCTGATTTTTAATTAATAAATTTCTGAGCAACTCGCTTACAGTAATAAATGTAATATTGTAGCTAATAACTTTTCAGAAACCTAAAGCTGTTTATTTTACTGTGACATAATCAAGTAAAAGTTTCTAGAGCGAAATTTATTTATTTAAAAAAATTAATTTAAAAAAAATTCTACTTTTTTCTCCACAATCTCTATGGTTATCTACACATTTTTCAGTGAAATGCTTTTATAAATATAATGCTTGTATGCTTTTATAAAGTAGTTGAGTACGTCAACAAAAAAATACGCCTCCTTTCAAAAAGGAATAATAATGATTATAATAATAGTAATAAAAGCGATATAAATGAACTGTATGATCCAAGTCGTATTATTTTTCATTCGTACTTGAATACCTTAAAGCTTATGTTTCCAAAAACTCAGGTGTTGTTAATTGAAGGACAAAAGATATTCATAATTGCTTTTATTCAGTTTAAAAATTACTCTCTGGAACTATCAAGATCTACGATTGTTGGACGATTGTTTGGAAGCGCACGACGATTTCTAAAATACAACCGAGAAGAAAAAATATCATCAAACAAGCCCAAATATCAAAATCGATTGAAGCATAAAATTGCAAATCATTGTGAATTAGAATTTTAGTTTGATACTCTTTAGATTCTATAACATCTTCTAGCGATATACCAATGTATATAATTACCAATATGCTGGCATGATGGCGTCAGGATAAGGCGCGGAGGTCGTACACCCCAGGTCTGAGGATCAAACCTGGCAGTGTCGGTATATTTTCAAGATGCAGAAAATCAACTCTTGGCGTATGATTGTGCAGCATGCAAAAGATCAATTGAGTACACATTTGGCTTGGATGCTCTTGGCTAAATTAAATTCCTAGTGCAATTTCGCATCAGCAGAGTCCAGGTCCTCGCTCTTTCAGGTCGAGAAACCGGATGTCAAAAATCTCATGCGGCGATGGTACCACACTCATTGTGGTGCCGCTTAAAGAGATGGCACCAATCTCTCGGGAACGCACTAGGTCTGCAATTGGCAAAAGCCAACAACAGCCCATCAGAAATAAATATTACCGATATTTTTAAAGTAATCAGTGTCAAGCTTAGTTGAATGAGAATTTAAGAATAACGTTCGTTTTATATGATATTTCTATGGAATGTTTAAAAGTTAGAAAACCTCTAGTCTACGTAATATTGCAAAGGGCAAGAAAAGTATCCGGAAATTGATCCGCTTGCACCGTCTTTTCAATAACACTTGACTTTCTAAAGAAGATTTGTAAGAAGCTCATAGTAAAGACTTCACTAGCTGTTATTGCTCCTCGAGTTTTTCAATATTCTATAGCTCAGATTTCGTCTTGAAAGGTTCTAGTTTAAAGGCATTCTAGTCGCCAAAAAGTTTAGTTTTAAGTCGAGAAATATTTCAAAAATTGATTTCGAAGCAAATAATTAATTAGTCTTTGAAGAAATTATTCTACTGTTTTATCTCATGAATAAAAGATGGCGAAGCTCGGGGCAAGTTTCCCAACTTTTTATGCACTTTTATTTTTGTAATTTTTATTGTTTCTGATTTTCGGAAAACAGAAAGTCATTCTATACATGAGTAATGAAAACTTTTATATTTTATTTTAATCAAAATATAAAGTTTACTTAATCCAAAAACATAAATTATACATCGCCCTATCTCCCAATACCTTGGAAGAAGTAAGTAGAGTTCTATCCATTACGTTACGAATTTTTTTTAGTAACGTATTTTTTCATGAAAATTACAATTCAAGACGTGAGTTTGCCGGTCATAAAAACATGCAAAAAATATTCGGAAAGCACTACCCTTTTGGGCAGAAAATTAATGTATTTGAAATTTTCAGTCTCGAACTTAAAAGCAGCTATAACTTTTTCTTGTTGTTGCCATTTACCTAACAATATACCCATTATTAATATCAAACAATTTATTTATTCCAAAGCAGTAAAAAATATTAGCTCAAAACTTTCCTCTCTTCTCTCACGATTGACTGTAAACTGCACTCTCTCGCAGATATTTAACGCTGCATATACTTAAATCTTTGACAAATTCATATGAAATAATTAAAAAAGTTTTATTCAATAATAAAAAACAACGTTTTTCTTGTGCACTAAAAAGGTATAAAATACGATCGCAGCGCCGCTACTGAATTTTGGTCGCTGTTTTCGGAACTAATCGCCATATTTTATTTTATTGCAAATACTTCAGAAACTCATCAAATTATAGATAAAAGTGGTAAAATATTATAGATAAAAGTGGTAAAATATTGCATTGTCTTCTGGTTTTGAGCTATATGTAAAGTTTCAGAACAATAGCTTATCGGGAAATGGTCGAAAATTCGATTGCAAAATTCCTCGGACAGACAAGAAAGCGAGTTCAGAAAAACGTTGTAAAAATACTGAAACACGTTATTAGCCGACGGGAATTCTTTATTTAAAAAATATTCATATGTTTTTAGACTTATGAGTGATTTCTCGTCTGAACTATCTTTTCTGTTACCGGAACTTTTGTTTAATGAAGAGCCATTCCATTTCAGCAAAGCAAGTTTGTAAGGTGAACTGCAAAAATGGAGGAACCTGTCATCCACCAGCCACTTGTGCCTGTGCTAAAGGATACATCGGAAACGAATGCCAATACCGTATGTTGTAATTTTGTTAAATATTTTCTCAAAATTAATGCTTTCCTTGAAATAGGTTTTGAGAATTTTGTGTTCGGCAAGGATTTTGTTTTGAATGTTAGACCTATTGCGTAACTTCATACACATTATGCTTCTAAAATAATTCAATATGCATTGCCATTGCCCAGAACATCTGTTCGAGTTGTGAAATTTTTTTTCAACTATGGGGGAGACTCTAATAAGGGCTCAATTTCCTACATACTTATAAACGTTTCTCTTGAGAAAGTTTTACATAATGAAAAGTACAACTGAGTCCCATTAGGCATGATTTTTCAAATATTATGTTTTAATAAAATGTTAATGCTTCTATAAGTATTTTCAATTCATTTTTGGTAATATTAGGAAAACTAATATAAGCTCTAAAGAGCAGAAGTGCAATAAGAACGAGTCGATAGCGAATATGTCCAGAGTTGGACTTAAAAAAATATGGTAGCGTGTGTACTAGAAAACGTATTCATGCAAACCCTTTTCCTTTTAAACCATTTGTGTCTGCTTTATTTTATTTTTTGTTTATTTTGGTTGTAATAGTGAATTTACAGGCGTAATAAAATTTGCTTCTTTTCTAAAATAAATAAAATTAACTAGCATTAATGAATATTCTCTGTGAACAGAGGTAACTCTGTAAATTTTTAACGTGTTTTTGACAACATGTTTAAAATTAGGGCATAGAAAAATACGTCATGAAGCAACGATTTAGTGCGCAATAAATTTTGATAATTGGCAAATTTATGCTTTAAACGGGAAGAGACATGTTTAAATATTTATGTTATACCCAAAATTCATTGTAGAAAATGAACTCTGATAAGAAGTCAAAATTAAACCAGTAGTCTTATTTGACATTTTGCCTCATTTTATGCCCTACTCCATGAATGCATCATAAGAAATGAAAACTACTTATTCTTATAATGAGTTTACACACACAACGTTATTCAATGCTATTTCCCAATTTAAATATTAAACACTCCTTGACTTTTTTTTTTTTTTTTTATGTTATTGTTGAAAAATAAAGAATTTTAATTGATAATATTGGTTAAAATACCAGCTTTTCAAATTACAATAATTGCACAAAATGGAGATATAAATAATTATTTTAGCCAAAAATTGATGTGCAAATGTGATAAATTGCCAAATATAGTTGGTGTAAGAACAGAAAAGTGGTAGCCTAGTGGTTAGGATGTCGGGCTTCCAACCCGAAGATTGGGTGTTCCATACCCGACACGCTGAAGACCCACATGCATACTTTGTTGTTACGTGCGTGTAAAATCCGTGGACCCTGAAGTCCCAAGGCAGTTCCTAAAGTACCGGAAGGTGAAGAATTTCCCTTCCCTTCACTCTTAGGTCAAAAAGGAAGGTGGCGTGTTGGTGGGGGCGCCATCTAGTGTCATCCAAATACATAAAAGTCGTACTTCCACAGTAGTGGTGCTCACCTATAAACGGAAGGCGCTCTCTAACTGGTCGCTCTGCGAAGGGGAGCTTAGATACTAATGCTTGAGACCAACAAAAGTTGATGGTGGCCAGTGGCCGGTAAACCGAAAAAAGTCGCCATTTTGAACCATGTTTCAAACTGATACCCCCCTTCTCCAACCGCGGCTTCATTTTGCATACATATTCCTCAAACTACACTTCGTCACAAAAGTACACAAAGCCCTATTTTTAAAGAAATAATAATAAATTACAAACCTTTTCTACTCGCCAGTTTGGCGACCTACATAACATTTCGTGGTCGCCAAATAAAAATTTATAGTCGCCAATAGCAAGTGGCGACCGTTAGTCTCGACCTTTATTGGATACCTAAGTGGCATTAGAAACAACGCAGACGAACGAGGTCTACTATTTACAGAACTTCTAACACTATCATAATTAGTCCTACATTCATTCATTGTGTAACTATTTGCAATGAAAAGTTTTTGGTTATTATTCTGAAATTTGAAATCTAACAAGTTCTCAACTACTTCGTTCTTTATTTTTTAATTCATTATTCAAAATGAGGGGTGTGTGTGTCCCTTGATGAATCATTTAGTACACAATTCATTTACTGACTGAAAAACTTTTAACTATTGTTCCATGAAGCAGAAAAAACCCTTCGAATATTCACTCCGAATTGTTATAGAAAAAGAGTCGTGAAGTTAGGACACTGTAAGCCTCCCTCCCCCAACCCTTATACACACACTTACACGCTGCGTTGCTTTCAACACACGCGTAAGGCAATTTGTTCTTCAATTGCATCGCATTTGTTACCTAGCGTTTGCAGTTCATCATTTAGCGGCCATGTTTGTCTGAAGCTTTCTCACGAGCATAATGGCGAGCTATTTGAAAAATGATAAGTTTCTAAGAAGTGTTTTTTATTTGCCTTGGAGTGAATGAAAAATGGAGAAAAGTTCCTCCGACTTTTCTGTAAATAAAAGAGAAAAATATCTCCTGGTGGCATCTTCTTAGAAAACCGCTGCTTATATCTTAGTAACAGATGGTGGGATAGTGGTTGAGCTCCTGTTCTATTATAGACAAGAAAAAATTGAGGGATTTTTTTTTTTTTTTTTTCGTTTTTTGGGATAAAGATGAAAGATAGTCCGAAGGCGAAAGAGGAGCCGATACAAAACTTTAAAGTCAACAAAGATGAACTATGCAGCTTTTATTCAAGCATTCTTTGGACCGAAAAGCAGATGTGGTTTATCTCCCGTTATTTATTTTTTGAATTATTTTGGATCTTGGCACTCAAAATTTTTCTTTTTGAGTGCGATTTTGAAATCAGCTCTGCGCTTAATAATTTTTGATTTAAAGATATTCATAAAAAAATATTCGTATTTGGGTTATACGAATATTTCCTCTTACAGAAATACTGCATCATTTGTTTTTTTGTAAGAGGTTGGCATGAGCAAGAAATATAGAAATGAATAACTACATCAAAATATTTGCAGGATGTAGTGAAAAACTTTGTACACCAAAAATTATTATTTGTGTAAATAAATATCAAAGGCAAAAGATGCTCAAATACAAATGTATACCTCATTTTGCCTCACTGGATAAACTTTTCTGTGAGTCTCTTTTCAATATGTTCAGGCTCATGTAAATATAAATAGATTTCTTTTTTTTTTTTTAAATGATGCGTATTACGGAGTTTTATTTCTCTATGGAAGAGCATTGACTATGAATTGGATTTCCGTGATATCTTTCATATCATAGTAAGTGTAATAATATAGTTGGGTTAAAAAAAAATGTGTTTTTTTTTTTTTTTCTTATGCTTGAAGTGAATGGTCTTGAATACAAGCAAAGAAGCTTATATCATGCCGTGCTTTTCAAACAAATATCAAATTAAATAACTATCTTTAAAAATTAAATACATTAGAAGTTGTGTTGTTTTGAATCTAAATATCAATTAAAGATGTTTTTTCAAGAATTCATAATCTGGGAAATTAGAATTATTATTTAAAGATATAATCTAACCATTTTATGTGACCTACACCCTAAATATTCTCTATTTTAATAAAAAGAATATCCTTACATATTCAACGTAAATAAATTTAGATCGTGTGACATTCGAAAAGTACAAACAGAATTTATTGTTGCTCCTGAGAATAATAGGGGGCAGTAGTATAGGCAGGCGTCGAATTCCACCCCCTGGCGATGGACGGTAGCATTTAGCGTCCACTTCCACAATTTTTCCATTGTACTAAAGGGGAGGGAAATTTTCTGCAGTACTCTCCACCCATGGTAACTGTTAGCGACCGACCACGGGACTTTCGGATCCACGGATTTAACTCGCATGCATTCGTTGGGTATTTGGGTTATCCGGTTCTGAGCCCAAAGCTCACACCACTGGGATATCCATGGCAACAAACAGAATTTTTTTGTACAAGGCTTCAATGCAATTATAAACTTGTAACTTTAAAAATCAAGTATAACAAATTTTAGGTTTGAAATACAGTTGTTAATATGCTGATTTAATAAAAAAACATTTTTATTTGAAATGCTTTAATATTATTACTATTATTTCATCAAATCATAATAAAATATTATTCTTCAGTGTCAGATCATACATTTTGCGAAGAATTTATTCAGAATGACCTTGTAATCATTGCCATTCGAGCCATGTCAGATGAGTGGCTTTTTGAAGCCACCATTTCCGATTTTAATAAAATTTTGTATGAAAGACACATATGCCAAAGTAAGTACTACCAATTTTTAGATTTTAGGTCTAAAATTGTGAGAGATACAAGCATGTAAAAAACATCAAAATGTGAAAAAAATGTTTGTCCTTAAAAATAGTGTAACTTGTTTCCTAATTACCGTAGACATAAAATTCAAAACCATTGAAAAGCACAGAGACTAGATCTTTCTAATGATATACTACACAACTTACCTACGACAAATTCGAGTTTTAAGGTCATTCGCAAACTTTTCATCTTTAATATCTCGAGACTTGCGCCCTCAGAAAATTTTGAAAAAAAAAGTTAATGCCATAAATACCACTATCAAAAATTACGCTGCGGCTACAATGGGAAGGTACTGAAAAATTAACAATTATACGGATCGTAACGTACGACATGGAAGACACATAATACAGAGAATAATACACTGCTATATATCGGGAGATATATTGTCCTAGTTTCCCAATTTGTATTTGAAGTAAGTGCACTGATAATTTTAATGCTTCTACACTTCATACGTACTTTCCAACACTAAGCTTTCCAATGGTTCTTGAGATTTCTGTCTACTGCAATTAGGAAAAGAGTAACAGCCATTCGTAAAAACATACTTTATTTTTCTTCTTGCTCCTTTTTATGTTTTTACATGCCTGTATCTCACAATTTTAGACCTAAAAACTAAAAATTGGTTGAAGTATTTACATACCGTGTGTGTCATTGAATATGTGTTCTTCATGCCAAATTTTATTAAGTTCAGAAATGATGAGGTGAAAACGTGTTTGATCTGAAATGAAATTGCTCATTTTGTGAGCGCCTCGTAGTAACATTAATGCCAAAACAGTGAAAATTAACTGCACAATGCATTTTCAATGTACAATGAATACTACACTTTTACGTGCCTGTAGCTATAGCATAAGATACCTGAAAGTTAGTGCTACAAAAATCAGATTTTTATGTAATTGTCAAAAGATGTTTAAATATTGCAAGAGGATATTTTGTGTCAACTTCCCATCTCTATGTATGGAAACATGATTGTATACGTATTTATATTTTTTCATCTACCTAACTGTTTGATAGAAGTTACGGATAATTGTGACGATATTTTGCTGAAGATTGCTTCCATTTTGAAAAAAAATTTCAATATAATTTAGATTATACAATAGAAATGGCATACCTAGGTCCCAAATAAGTTATACGAAATGTTGATCGAAAATTTAAAACGAAAAATTTTGAAATATAATCATTTGTTTGATTTACTTTGAAAAAAACTCTTTACCTCTTCAATTCTATATCTACGTGTCGTAATAAATACTAACTTCCAGTCATTTATTTGGAATCAATCTCTTTTTTCTATTCAATACACGTAAACTCGTTATTGTTCTTTCTCTCCTCTTCCAAATCCAACTTCTCCAATAACCTGCATTAAATCATATCTGCCCTACCAAACATATCACCTCTGCGCACCCAAATTATTCATTGGTCAGTGCTTGTCAGAATCTTTTCCATTACTGTAAAAGCGAAATGGCTGAAAAATGATAACTACCCGGCACCAACACAAAGGCATATTTTTGTTTTTGTTGTGCCCGCCCTGAAAAATGCGGAAAGTTTTCTCTATTTCTTTCCCAAATAATAGTAGGAAAAAAACACATACGGCGGCGTTATTTAAGGAAAGCGCTGATCCTATCAATAAAGTAACAGATGGGACGGTATCCGTTCAATTTCGGTGGCTTTGTGGGAAAGAAGAATTTTTATGATAGGCGCTTTGGGGACAATACTGGAGAGTGAGTTTGCTAGGGAGGAAATCGCGGCTTTCAGATTTGGAGAAAACAGTGATTTATAAATTATTCAATGAAGATATATCTCTCGTTTGAATTTATTTCGTCCAATTGTTTTCGTAACTCACGATGTGCATTTTATATTTTGCAATAGAAATGCTAAAAATATTTAAACTAGAGAAAATGAAAGTTTCTATTAATCATCATACAATATACCTGTAACCTTTCCTTATTTCTTCGTTTGACATAGTAAAAGTACTTGGTGGAAACAGAACCCATTTAATCAAAATTATTTAATGAAGTAATGTAAAAACCGAATTCATTCAAATTTTGTAAGTTTATATTATCAATTTATTGAACATAACTGTCGAAACCTTCGGTCTTTATATAAGTTTTCCATGCGTCCGGGATTACCCTGGTCAGTCCTGGTGTTTTACTGTTGCCCTGGGTAAGTCCTGGGGGCCAGAAATGTCCGGGATTTTAAGGATTTTATGTCAATCAAAGGTTTGCTTTTCAAATTTTAGACTTATCGCGTTTTTTCGTGCGCCAGTATTTCTACTATAATTCAGTTTTCAGTGTTTTTACAGGAACATCTGCTTGAGAAGTTGAGAGAGGTTTTTTGAATTATGGAAAACGTTTGAATTGCAGAAAGGATTAGACATTCAGCACGTACGGTTAAGCATATGCTGAATGTTAAAATTAATTCAGAACTTTCATGTTGTTAATTTTACGGTGAAATTTATATTAAGACCTTTTTATTATTTTTTATTTATTTATTTATTTATTTAGAAAAGGTAGGTGTAACCAAATTAAAAATAAATAATTTGACGTTGCTTTTTAAAGCTAATTTAGTTCGATAAGCTGTGTTCCGATCTGTAACAATATTTAACCGAGCTTGGTTCGTCGTTAAAAAAAAGTTTGACTTTTTTTGTATTAAAAGTGCAAGAAAATGTATTGGGATTTTAATAAATTGTACTACTTAATGTTAAATTTGTACGATCTTTAAATGAATAACCATCCGGGAGCTGTTATGAGCACTGCCACTTAGAAAAGATCTAAATATTTTGCATATTCGATTCCGAATTGTAGGTTTTTTTTTTTTTTTTCAGATAAAATGTTACAGTATAACTTATATAGATATTAATATCATCTAAATATGCCTATCTTTATTTTTTTTCCTTCGAACACCGCTTGTAAAATTTCGTAAAAGCTTCGCAGTTGGCACATAAATTTGTAATTTTCAAAGCACGTTTCTGTTTTAAAATTATATCCTTTCTCATAAAATTCGCTGTTTGCCTAAAATGTCATCACAAACATATTTCGCAATACTTTAAACAAACTAAACGTGTAATGGTGGAATAAATTTTTACGTCATAAATTACTGCATACAGCAGCTGCTCAATTCTCGAAAGAATTTTCTTGGCTACCTATACCATATTCACTTAGTGATGCTACCTCTTCAAATATTTACTGTAATAATGTTTCATAACACTCTCGTCAAGTAAACGTTAACTACTCAAACTGAGGAATATTTATTTACAGTAAGTTTTGTATTTAAATACAGAGATTTCAATAGTAAAACTATACAAAGAGCTAAAATTCTTTTTCCAATTTTACTATCATAGTAATATTTTTGATTAATGTCTATGTTTTTAAAAAGTAATTTCATTAAAAATATTATATTCAAGAAAATTAAGTGTTTAAACTCATTTCTTTTTCACGAAGCTTTTACATGGACTGTCAATAAGCTAATACATATTTTTCAAATGTATCAGTCGTAAATTTAATAGCTTACATTATCAGGCATTATGTACCTGAAATGCTTTATATGGAACGGCTAGTCTTTTAAATATTTTTGAATATTTAACATATAAATTATAACCGTTTATAATTGATGTCTATACATTCCAGCAGGAACACGAACATTGCATAGCAATACTTGAAACATTCCTGTAATAGCCTACTGAGGTATGTTGGGGGAATTTTCATGCATGACGTTTTAGTTTTAAACGTATGAAAAAAAAAATTTGTCAGCAAAGAATATATGGGTTTCTTCATAATTTATAAACAGGCTAGGTTGATGCAATGTAAAATTTGTAAGCTAATAATAGTTTGTTTTTTTTTTAAGGCAAAGAAATAAAAGCATAAATTTTGAAAAATATTGTCTTTTTACTTTATTTTTGCTTCTTATAAACCGGTGTTGATAATGAATTGAAAAGAAAAAAAGAATTAAGGATAATTTGGCAGAGGCTTTGTAACCAAAATAGAACAGCATTAAAGAGTAAAAAATAGTATACAAAAAATAACAATTGTGATTTTAAAAGGCCAAGAAATGTTTAATAATGCTGAATTATTAGTGTCAATGACTTTTTGTTTTTCTTTCTAACTATATGCTGTTTTAATATATAGTTACTTATAATGACAACTTAAATTTTAATTAGTGTTAAGTAGAAAAAATAATAATTGAGGATAATTTGACAGAGATATTTGTAACCAAAATAAAACATCATTAAAATGTAATAAACTGCATGCAGAAAACAACAAATAGTGATTTTAAAAGGCAAAGGAATGTTTGAAAATCCTGAACTATCCATGTCAGTGACGTTTTTGTTTTTCTTTTTAACTAAATTTCTAAAAGTTAGATAAAATGTCAATTTTAATTATAATTTAATTAGTGTTAAGAAGAAAAAATAAGAATTGAGGAGAATTTCACACAGACATTTGTAACGAAAATAAAACCGAAAAAAAATGTAATAAATTGCATACAGAGAATAACAAATAGTGTTTTTAAAAGGCAAAGAAATCTTTAAAAATTCTGAATTATCCGTGTCAATGACGTTTTTGTTTTTTCTTTCTAACTATGTTGTTTTAATACATAGTTACAGAAAAGGACAACTTAAATGTTTGTGTATCCGTCAATTCGTAATGGACATTTAAGTTGCTTAAAAATTTTATAAGAGCATATTGTGGAAGCTGCAAATGTACTCTACTCTGAAAGCAATACTAAATTAAACGAAATAACTAGAAAGAGAGAAAAAAAAAATCACGAAGTAGGGGATGAGAGTAAATCGATCATTTAACGAATCTGTTTTTTTCCTTGAATTTCCATCGTAATCTTTTTATTGAAAGATTCAAGAGAAAAAAAGAACGATGTACTACTTTATTCATTATTATCTCATTTCACAAACGTGACTGACGGTTACAAAAGAGTAAATTCTTTCGGTTTTTTTCCTCCTCACAGTATTTCTTCTCAATAGCTGACGATAATCCTCTTATTGCAAAGAAAATTAAAAAAAAGAAAGAAAATTGGGATCGCAAAGGTCTATTAGTTCTGTATTGATCTCTCATTTCAATGAAAGGCAGCGATTTTCTCGTTTTCATAAAGGAAACGGGGAGAAATCTTTTTTTTTTTTCTTTCTTCCTTTCATTTTGCGAGTGTGGAAGACTACTCAAACAAAAAGATGCATGGCGAAGAAGGTTGAGAAAAATCCCGATATCATTATTAACTTTCTGCTTAGTGCAGAATATTAATAATCTACAGGATATTCCTAATAATGAGACTAGAAGGACATAATTGCTTTCTCTGTTTATCTTACATTACATAACTGCCAGTAATATGATTTGTTTGTTTTACATTTTGAATTAACTGTTTAAAATCCAGCTTGCTGTGTTGAGTATTTTTTAATTTGTCTCCTGTGGAAGAGCAATTGCTTAGCCCTGTTGTAAAATGAATGTTATGGGGTAAATCTTTATTTCATTTTATTTCTGCAAGTTCAGTTGACCATGGATATACCGACAAAAAGATACGACAAAAAGAGTCAAAAGGACCGACAAAAGGAGTCGGTATATCCACAAGGATGTACCGTCCAGAAAGTCCACGGAATTTATGACATTAAAACCGGGGTTACGTTAAAAAGAAGGTTAATTTTTTAGATTGCAACTCAAATTTCATAACGCAATACAATACAACCACTTTACCCGTATTGGGTAACAGTTTTTGTTCAACCAAATTGCTCTGTAGGGGTTAGAGGTAAGTACTCGGGATCTTCACCTGTTTCCATGATTTTGTGATTAGTCTTGAAATCCGTTGCTTCTAGTTAACGAAATGTCGTCCACAATTTCAGATGCATACATACCTTCCCGATGCACTAAATTTTTTGGGATTAAGTTTGTTGAGGTCTACGGTCTAGGACAGGTAATAGACAAGAAGCTGTACAGATTAAATCGAATCATTCTAGCTGCAACTGCTGGTGGTGTCGTGAAGGGAACGATTATAAAACAACTTATGACTTTTTTCTTTAAGCTAAATTCTCAGAACAGGTGTTAAAATCGAGGTTGTTTAACATTTTAATCGGCATGCGGTGGCACCAGCGATTTATTGACGTTATAGCCGATGTGTCAACCATATACGCTACGATTTAACTTTCGGTAGCCGTGCCGCTCTCTACGATATAACGTCCGGTAAGCAGGGTGCGTACGCGGCCTGGAAAACCTTGAAAGTCCTTGAATTCCATAATTTTTTTTCTAGGCCTTGAAAGTCCTGGAAATTTGGAAGAATGTACAAAAATGTCTGGAAAGCCCTTGATTTTCTCATTTTTACTATTTCTTTGCAACTTATCAACAGGAAAATTCACTTTTCTTCAAGTTCCTACCTGCAGACATGTGATTTTTCCGTATTTTGACGGAATTCCGTACTTTTGGTAATTTTAGAAATTAAAAATTTCTCTTCCGCAAAAATTCGTAATTTGGATTTCTTTTTTTCTATTTATTTTTACCCTATGAACCTTTTTAAAAGTAGCCTGCTTACATTCCTCGGACGTTTGACAAATTACGAGTCAAATTTACACATTCGATTCGTTTTTGGCGCTTTTAAGTGTCAATCCTGATTTTTTTTTTCAGCACTTCGAAATTTGATTGCATCGGCTGCGGCAAAACTTCCTAGCTCTCGTTTAATATCGGATTCTTCCCCTTGGACAACAATAAATTTGAGCTTATCATTATTCTTAATCTTTCCTAAGTTTTAGCTTCTGTAAAGGGCTTGAGGAAACGTCATTTTGGCACGCCCACTAAATGTCGCCGATAATCGAGGACTTTTTAGTTTTTAAGTTTTAGTGATACATCTGTTGATTATAATTGTTAAATATTCAGGGCTCCCACGGCTGCGCCAATTGCGCAAAACTGCCAAAACGATTTTTCTGCTACATGCTGCTACAAAATGCGTTTTTACGGAAAATTTGCGCCAAATCGCGATTTTCGGAAAAAAAATCGAAAAATTTTTAGATATTATTTTTTCTCACCTTAAAACCAACATCATTTGTTACATTTTTCCTCTACCCTCTCTTAAGAACATCAAATATGGATGAGAATATTGAGCAGATTGAGCGATGTATCCCACACTTGTAGAAGAAACAGTGAGACGATTTCTAATATTTTGTAGTATCATAGAGAGAAAAATCATTCATCTTATCACTATTTATGTTAAAAATTTTATTTAGTAAGTTTTTCTTAACGTAGATAAAAAGTTTACAATTTCATGGAACGTGGAAAAAAAAACTTAGCGTTTTTCCTCAGTGCACTTTGGGTTTTCTAATGTTTAGGAAATACTAATCAATCTGAAAAATCAATAACGGAACAGATTGCTGCTCCATTATAACAATTCCTTAAAATTCCTTTAGCCTACTTTCCACGAGCAAGCAAAGGAGTGCATACGTTCTGCAATCTTTTTGCATCCGCTACAAAAATCGGATTTTTTTCATTTCAACCATTTATAATGTTTCTTCTGAAAGTAAAAAACAAAAATTATTTTTATTTTAAATAAAAACATTGTTTGAAAATATATATTTGTTCCGAAAGTGTTTAGAGATGGGCTTTCAAACGCTGTAAAATTAAACATTGAATTGTAGCTTTTTCCTTTTCTCAATACCCTTTAAGTTCTGTAATCTATATCATATAACCACAAGCAATTAATAAACAGAAAACATAAATATAAAGAACAAAATAAGTAAAAAAAAATATGGTTAGGTTAGAAAAATCATTAAAAAAAGCATGTATATATAAATGAATCTTTAGCAAACTTGTTAAGCAATATTATTAGAGAAAATAGAAATTTTGGTGTGGATGAACGGTCTCATAAAAGTACTCTTGCTAAAAGTTTCAATTTTTCAATTAGATTTGATAGTAATGAAATTATCATTATAAACATATAATAAAAAGTACATTTTGCTTTTCTATTATGGAACTGAAAAATATAGTTAGCTTCTTGGATTTTCTTGCTGCAAAATTATGAAACTCGGCAATTTTCTTTTGGTGCCATTAATTACATCCAAAGCATCTAAGGGAGTATTTAGGATTGAAATTTAAAGGAATATTTCTTAATCAGAAAAATAATAAATATTACTGCAAGTAGAAAATAGGATAGACTTCAAATATATTTTTTGATAAAATATGAAACTATATTTCATTCATTCAAAATTTTACTGTTACTATAATCACAATGATTATACCTAAATAAAGTACCATTTAAAAAACAAATTTTAATTAATGATAAATAGTTTAAAATAGTTGAACCTTTCATATTAGTTAGTGTTTTCTTATTTTCTTGAAAGAATAGTGTTTTAGCTATTACACAAAAAGGAAGGAATGCAATGATTTTTAAACAGAAGAAAATTATACACTTTCTTCTAGCTATTCTTAACTATTAGAAGAAGAAAAAAACAAGAGAACTTTTTTATTTAATCCGTTTCTTGAGAAAAGTATTGAAAAACACCTTTACAAGGGTTATTGGTTTAATTTGTCTTACTTTTTGAATAGGTTATAAATAATTTCTTAAAATATATAAAAATAATCCAGTTTTTGTAGGATGACTGACGTTCACATTTCCTATGATTTTGAAGACTTGAAACTGCTCTTACCTTTGATGTATGAAAAAAATATTGCTTTAAAACAGCCATTTGATATTTAATAAAGAAAAAAAATCCTCCAAAAATGGTACAAAGTTGATATTTTCGGCTCCTAGACTGATGCAAAAATCGATTTCTTCTGCTCCAAACTGATACAAAAGCCCATTTTTTCTGCTCCAAACTGATACAAAAGCCCATTTCTATCTGCTACATAATCTGATACAAACTCTGTGAGGCCGGTGGGAGCACTGAATATTAGAACCTTATTAAAAATCTGTTTAAAAAAATTTTTTTTGCCAAAAATGTTTCGTTTTTTTAAATTGTTTTTTCTTTTTTAAATTTTAGATCGTCTTTAACATTAGGTCCCCCCTTTCAAACACTCATTTTATATTGTTACAAAATAAATAAATAATATTTTTTTATATTTTAACTCAATATATAAAAACATGTAAAAAAGTTATTTTATTTCATGAAAATTTTTATAGTTATCAAGTATGAAATAGTTATTTCAGTTTAAGAAGTTATTGCTCAGAAACATGTTTATTTCTTTTAAAAATGACATGCCACTTCCACGCCTTATTTTGGTTAGACATAATGCCCCAATCATTTTTTTATATTAAAGTAATGAGTTGACTTGCTTAGTATTTAATCATTCTATTGCAAAGTAATTTATACTTGCAATATAAGACTTTTTAATAAGCTTTTGCACAGGATTATGTCGTGTTTTTTCAGTATTTTTTTTCTCAGTGAGGCACATGTCTGACCTGACAAGCAATTAAGCTATGGCTTGTTACATACACAGCCAATAAAACACATAAATCTAATTAATGTGTGATATGACACATTTTTATAGTATTGAATATGAAGTTATTTTATTACAGTTAGAGTGCTCTAAATTAAATAGTATTAAAGAAATCTTTCTGGCTTGTAATGTAACTTGTATTCGAAGTGGTGCGATTTACTTCATTTGAAACACTTGATTTTGCTATGAAGAGTCCTGGAAAGTGCTTGATTTTTACTCAGAGAATAGTGTACGCACCCTGGGTAAGGCGTTGGCATTGACGTCTGCGAGCGCAAAGCTTTAACAAATACAATAACTGTTAGTGATGAAACATTACCTGAATAACCCATAAAAGTAACTTAACCTGAAGGATTAAATAAATTGAGGTGGATGTGAACGAAAATTAAATGTATTTAAATATTCCCGCTCCCCTCCCATGCATTATAATATTTCCCCCCATGTCGCTGCTATCAGAAAAAACGTTCTTTAAGCACTTACATTCATTAGAATGCAACTGTTCCCGTTTCTTAAAATTCTTTACAAAAAAAAAATTATCTGCTTTTTAGGTAATTTTTAACGACCGGATGAAATAAACTACCTGAAAATAAAAGAGAATGATAACTACAGGCAATCTAAATTTCACTACAAGTATCCCGCATTTGTAATATGTTGCTCTTCAACGTTGGATCGCAGTTTATCTCTACCGAAAGTACAATTTAAAATAATAAAGACAATGTTCTTATGTAAAGAAGAAACACAAGCAGGGAAAAACGAAAGCCCAAAACAACAGTTTAAAATCGAGATAAGATGTGGTAAAAGAAAGTAAAGGGTTAGAAATAATAAAATACCAACGAAATGAAGGTACGAACACATACACATACGATTGTCGACAGAGCACATTGCAATATTTAAAAAAAAACACTACCGACGTGGCGGACACGTCGTTTTTGTTTCTGCGACAAATGCCTATCAATATACACGTCGCTGGCGGATTTGGAATAAAAGCATCTCGACGTGTGCGACACGTCTTTATAGCGCAAGTGGTTAAAAGCGGTGACGTTGGAGAGGATTTGAATTTTAATCTCTGTATATATGTGTATATATATGAAACATCCTAGCTACTGGATGTCACCTTCAATTCACTTCTTCATTTTTAAGTGATAAACGAAAAGTAAAAACAAGACCCAAGAGCCAGTCCACACGTCTTTATTTCACCACATCTCTAGCGAAAGTGTGTGCAACACAAGCTTTTGCCATATGTACAATTTCTTATTGCGCATGACACTTTTTCACTACCTTATATGGTAATGTTAGATGGATAGGGAACTGGAGTATGACGTAATGAACATTCTTGGCCCGTGGTAAAGCTAATGGAATACCGAAATCAAAACGGAAACCTTTAGCTAAATTATAGAACCGTAATTAATATTAATGATTTAAGTTAGATTAATTTTAAATTAATGAAATATTAATTTTCATTGTTACATATATATATATATATATATACATATAAATATGTGTGTGTGCGTGAAAATTAACTTAATGGTACCCAGGGGATACATAATTTTGCAATCAATGTTTGGCTTTCCGTCAATTTTCGTTTTAGTTCAAATTTGGGATGTAAAGACATTTTCATGAATTGCAATGATCATAAACAATGAATAAATAACGAAAATATAATCGTGTTTGTTTTTCCATCAATACAAATTAAAAATATTCATACTTTACTTCTCTCCCCCCCCCCCCCCCCATATTTAAATCTTGTTTTAAGTAAATAAGAAAACGGAGCATTTTTCTTAAATTACTGCTTGTTTGCTGTTAGAAATTTTAAATTTGTTGCTACTGACAAATCCTCTCTTTATGAAAAAAAAATGTTACATCAGACGTAAATTTTACTGTTTCTAACTTTAGAGAACATAAATGAAGCCCGAGAGAGTCTACAAAAATTAGTTCTATTGTGCAAAATTATTTTCGTGTAGTCACCATTGGTAACAACTATTGCTAGTTTTTGGGAACATAATTGGAGCGCGAGAGATTTTACTAGAAATTAGTTCTCTTAATAGTAATCGCTTCGAAATTAGTCGAGAAATTTTAAATTTGTTGCTACTGACAAATGCTCTCTTTAAGAAAAACAGTTGTTACTGCTGACTGATACGGTAGACGTAAATTTTACCTTTTCTAGTTTTAGAGAACATAAATGAAGCCCGGGAGAGTTTACAAGAATTTGTTCCATTGTGCATTTTTATTTTATTTTTTTTTTTGTGTAGTCACCATTGGTAACAACTATAGTTTTCGGGAACATACATGAAGCGCGAGTTACGAGAAATTAATTCCACTGGGAAAAGTTTTATGTAGTCAGAGCATTGGTAACTACATAATGGTTATAGTCACGTAATGTATCCATCCGTAATACAATTAAGCACATGAACAGAAAAAGTCATGAATAAAATAGTTGAATCGTAAGTCAATCTTGTAACTTCCGTTGCAGTCATGCTGGTGGCAAATGCTTTAAACAAATTTCCAGCTAAAACAATTTTGCTGCTGGGAAAGAGTGAGTGACTCAAACTTTCAAACTCTCAGAACATTCTTTTCAAATCCTGCTGGAATTAAGCTCAATAGAAGGAAAAGAATCGATGCCAAGTCTTCTTTGCATAATCCAAAAGATATACCTCTCCGCATCATGCAAATACATTCGGATTACGAGAATACCTGAGGTAGAGCTAGGCCCTTTCTTCTTTTGGAAACTTAAAGTGAACAAAAGCAACTTGAAGTGAGGAGAAATTAGACTATGGAAGGAAATGTTTTACGAAGTACAGATTCACATCTGAAATAGAGTTTCTTTTCAAACAGCATGTGGATCTACTTTTAACCCTAAATGCTATGCAGCATTTTGTTTTCCACGTAAATAGTTTTTTTAAGGGGGGGACTAAACTGAAACTTACGGGATTTACATAAATAAAATAATCAGCCTATAAAAATTTAATTCGTTACAGCTAATATGTTGCACAGAGTGATTCAATTGTGAAATAAATTAATTACATATATTTTTCATTTAAAATGTCTGGTCAAGTCTTGTTCTGAGTTCTTAACTAACGCATTAAAAAATCAGACTTAATTCCTCTTGAATTTTACCACTTTTCTAATTTTTGCTCCACTTTTCTGATTCCTGTTATAGAGAACAATAATCAGAAAAGTGGAGCAATCTGAACAAAGTGGCAAGTCAAAACACAGCATCGGCTATCTTCCCCTTTTCCTCGCTAAAATGTTCTTTATAGAACACTTTCTGAAATGTGTCCTGAAAAAGTGGAATTAAAAAATATTCTGGCAAAGTACCGTCAGAATATTCATAAAAATGGTTACTGTATGGAATTTTAAAGGGAGTGGTAGTTTTAAGTACCGTCAGTACATAAAGGGTTAAGTTAGCTTCCAACTAATCCATTTTAGAAACTACCACGTCATGTCTGGGAATAGTTGTTGCATTTTTAACAGTTGAAATTTATTTCACACTTGAAATTGGCTTACTGTTATAACAGCATACAGATGAATTTTAAAAAATATTCTGGCAAAGTACCGTCAGAATATTCATAAAAATGGTTACTGTATGGAATTTTAAAGGGAGTGGTACTTTTAAGTACCGTCAGTAAATAAAGGGTTAAGTTAGCTTCCAGCTAATCCATTTTAGAAACTACCACGTCATGTCTGGGAATAGTTGTTGCATTTTTAACAGTTGAAATTTATTTCACACTTGAAATTGGCTTACTGTTATAACAGCATACAGATGAATTTTAAAAAATATTCTGGCAAAGTACCGTCAGAATATTCATAAAAATGGTTACTGTATGGAATTTTAAAGGGAGTGGTACTTTTAAGTACCGTCAGTAAATAAAGGGTTAAGTTAGCTTCCAGCTAATCCATTTTAGAAACTACCACGTCATGTCTGGGAATAGTTGTTGCATTTTTAACAGTTGAAATTTATTTCACACTTTAAATTGGCTTACTGTTATAACAGCATACAGATAAATTTTTTAATTAGTATCCAATTATGTCTTTAGTAATGTGCTAGCCTTGCCGCGTCATGTGAGCAAAAAGCTTGTAATCTTTTTAAGTATTTAATCTCATAGAAAAATGCACAAATGAGTAAAGAAAATTGCTTTGATTGCTACTCTTTTATTTATCTTCCAAGAAAGGTTCCTTCCAAATAGAGTTTTTACCAAAATAAGATAGATGTTTTAAAAAAATGATATGTAATGAATTTTAGCTAACGTAAGAGGTATAGGATATTTCTTGAGAAGAAAGTGTTCTTCATATGATCTTCGACAGAAATATCGTCAAGTTATCAGCGACTCTTCTATGCAAACAACATTCTGACATTTCAAAACACCGAAGAAAAGGTTTCTGGTAGCATTAAACTTCTAGCGTGTACACAATTTTAATTATAATTTGTGCCAAGTCTGGTTGTTTCACATCATGGTGCAGTTTAAAAGTGCTTTCCCACCCTAAGGCGACAAAAAAAAACGTCTTTTTTAATTTGCGCTAGCGAGAGCATACTTTTACCTTCAGAAATATACTCTGCGCTTGCGCAGATCAGAAAAGACAAGTTTTTTGTCTTTGTCGCCTTTGGTGGGAAAGCGCCCTTAGACACTGTAAAACATAAGCTGACTTCCACGCCGCCGTTTTTGTGCAGAAAAGATAAGGCACAGTTTCGCACTTTATATACTCGTTTACCACGCGTTATTCTATGTGAATAAAATTGCTAAAGTAAGAATTGTATAACTGTAATTCATCAAAAAATGTTATGAAGTATTAAAAATAGATATCGTTGGGATCATTGTTTATAGAAAACTGCTCATTCGCCATTTTCAATAATAATTCAGCGCTTCATTTTTATATGCTTCTGTAAAACATTTTTCTTTTTCCTTGTATGCCAATTGGTACTGAAGTACTAAAATTAGAAAAAAAATGTTCGAAATAATTATGCTGTAACATTTTCAAATCTATCCAAAGGAAACAAACAAAAATTCAAAAGTTCACAAAGATTTATATTTTGAAGTTTAATGTTGCTACTCGAAATGAAAATCTTATAAGTATTATAAGCCTAGTATTCAAGAAACAGAGTTGGAGCTCTCGCTTTTTTTTTATTAAATTAAAAATTTTGTTATTTTATTGCCGTTCTTAAAGAGTATGTAACTAAAGGAGAAACATTTTTGTTTTTGAGTAATTAGTTTTTTTTAATTAAACCGTACATGACATGTTTCATTATTTTTTCAGCTGTCTGCAAGCCTTATTGCTTGAACGGAGGAATTTGCACCTCTCCGAATAATTGTCGTTGCAAACCAGGATATGTTGGGAAGTCTTGCCAAAAAGGTAAAATTAAACAAAACGAAAATTTAAAAAAAAAAGCAAAAATATTTTGTGTAAAAATAGGTTGAAATTTACTGTTATTTCTTATGGTTTGTGCTGAAAATATAAATAGCTTCGAGTTGCGACTAACAATTAGTACTTAGTTCTGTTCAAAAGCATTTTCACAAAATTTAAACCTTTGCAATAGAGGTAATAAATCGTAATAAATTAATCGTAAAAAGTGTTTTCTCTATACTCATCATATTTTAATGTATAATATTCGAAAAAATGAATAGTTTCTGTTTGCTATTATATCACTTATAGGTTATAAATAAAAAGTTGATTGTAAAATAGCAGTTTTATAAACATCTCGAGTAAATATTCACGCTACCCTATGGCTTAATTTTCTAACTGCTCATTTTTCCTCATTCCGTTGATCGGTTGCTCAACTAACCTCACATATGGGGTAGGTTGAGTCTGTTTGACTTTTTTTTATTAAATGGACTGTAGCTCTTTAACCAGATTTATTAAATAAAAATGTTCGATTAGACTATTAGAGAGAAATAAATTACCTATCTATCAAAATAAATTCCAAGCAATTGTGACGTTTCGTTTAGAAGTTGTGAGTGATCAAGTGAAACATTGCTCAGCTAGCCCCGCTGTACCATACGCCTCTAAAAGTTATACTGAAAATTGGGTATCACATAAGTTGAATAAACGCGGGACTTAAAAATATCCGAAAGATCACGTAAAGTTGTATTAGTATGTATTATATTTGGAATTATCTTCCGATTGAAGTTAGTCGAGTTTAGCAGTAGTAGTAAGTGTTTATGTGAAGAACCTTGTTTTATAAAAAAATAAAATCGAATTGCTAAAATAATATATGTATATTATATATATATATATATATATATATATATATATATATATATATATATATATATATATATATTATTTAAGCAATTCGATTCTATTTTTTTATGATTTATTAAACAAGGTTCTTCACATAAACACTGTTGCATCCCAGCTCATATGTATTAAAAATAAATCTACTATGAGGAAAATTCAAGAAATGCTGTTTAAATAATTCAATTTTTTTGTTAATTTCTATTTCTGAAAAAGTTCATTAAATGGATGCTTTGACATCTGCTAACTAGTAAATGCCTCTAACGACATTATTTTAACCAGTTAATTAAGCTGTGAATTTTTCTTATGACATGATCAGGAACATATCTTTGAAAAGTTATTGTTCCAATTAACTCTTTTTTCCGTAGGAACATTGAATTATGAACACTTTTAGCTATATTACATGTAAATTTCCTTTGCATGCTTATTAAAAATGAAATTTACATTGACAAGAATCACCCAATTACTATTTTAAAACCAGCCAAATGATTTAAAACAAAAACTTTTACTTAAATCATATTAATTTAATGTATTTTAGAATTTATATTCGCCCTTACGAAATAAATGACATTCACAGTACTGCACGAGAGAAAATATTGCCATAATTCTTCAATATATCTTGCTCATTAAATCTTAAGAATGCATCAAATTATGCTTTTCGTGTCAAAAAACATAAAATCACCTTAGAATAAGTTTAAATATTCATTATTTATTTGCATACGTTTAAGTAGCTTTTAATTGTTTATGAAAAGTCTTTGTCTTTGACAGTGCATTTAGGATTGAACTCTGCATTGCTTTTCAAAGAGTATTTTTCTCCCCATCGGTGTTCATGGTTAGGCTGCTTTGACATCAAAAATAATTTATTACTTTCCTCATTCTAAATTTTCTTTAATGCGTAAAGAAGAATCTTATTGTAGTCCTACATTTTATTCGCATTAGTTTTTAAATAAGTCGCCCATACAAACAATTGACTTCTAAATTTACTTATTGTTGCAAGGAAGATACTGAAACTTTTCAACTTTCTCGCCACAGCTGTCTGCAAGCAAGGTTGCAAGAACGGAGGAGAGTGTGTGGCTCCTAATAAGTGTGCTTGCCGATCAGGATTCACTGGAGTTGATTGTGGACAAGGTAATTAATCTTTGATTAATGTTCATAAATTCCCATTATTATAAAAAATTATAATAATCAGTGGAAAAATTTGAGAGGGATCATTGGGTCAGACTCATAACCTATTCGAGACCGAATGCACACCGAGTGTGCAATTGATTACCGAGGCTATACGACGGCCTGCACACCGTGCCTGCAATAACAATAATGTGCAGTGCTGTATGAATGGTCCGTTTTCTAACTATTTTTGAAATAAATGTTTCTAAATTTTTTTACTGGTGTATATTCATTTTACCTTACATGGTGTCAATCCGCTCCTCGCAATAAAAATTTTCCGAGGAGCGAGCTGCACACCCGGTGTACAATGATCTTATTTATCTGAATTCACTTATGAATTGCGTGATTTCCAGAGTAAACATGTTTTTTTATTAAAAATAAACAATATAAAGAAAAAAAATTTCGCTCCTGGGGACCATGTTCGAAAAAAATCCTCGTCTCGAATGGGTTAAACCACACGAACAAAAGACATACGCTAATATGTTAGCTTAACGACCAGCTAGAATAACAAGTCTTAAAACTAACTCATAATGTAACACATTTCCGCCCTTTAACAACGTAAACGCTGAGAAAAAAAAGAAGTTCCGTCTAGAACTATACGGGCCGACTTTCCCGTATACACCGAATTCAAATTTATAATCTAACTATCTCTCTCTCTCTGTCTTTATCGTTTAGCTTTAGTTCTTAATTGCTTCAAATATACCTTTTTCAACGGTTAATACATATTCATTCAATCATTATTTATTAAGTCATTCATGTATTTATTCACTCATTTATTCATTCATTATTTTGCTTATTCATTTAATCATTCATTAATTAAAAAATATTCTTGAAAATCCCGATCAAAAAATTTCATCCGAAAATAGGCTCGTTAGTTCTGGATGAACTTTCTATTTGTACATGTTCTACGTCATAAGAGCTTTCCAATAAAGTTTGTTCCAAGCAAATCGGTCCGTTAGATCAGAAATTATATAGGATTGAAATTTCCCCGTAGGCAGTATGTTAATTTTTTTTTAACTGTTCAAAAATGAACAAAAATTGTTCAAATCAATATTTCACGCCAAGAACTTCTTCCAGTGAGCTTGTTCATGGGAACTTATATCTTGTACCCAGAGTTTACATAATTTGTTTCATTTTCACCCATAGGCGCTAATGTTAAAATTTTTTGCACTGTTCAAAATTCAACAAAAAATTGTTTAAATCAAAAAGTAAAATATGGAAATGAGATGTCCTCGCCGAGATCTTTCGAATGCAAAAAGAATTTTTCCAATCGGACAATTCGTTCAAAAGTTATTAGGGGGGGGGACAGACCGACAGACAGACAGACCGACCGACACCCCCCCCCCCCCCCCACCCCCATCTCAAAACCCTACTTTCAAATTTTTTATTTTTCAATCTTTATTTAATTACTTAACTTATTTTTGACTTTTCTTGGTTTCCAACGATATGTTCACGATACATTAAGCCTTCTTTCATGCTTTATTATTTTTTTTTTTTTTACTTTTACGGGAAAGTAGGCTAAAAAGAGGAATTAAACGAGTTTTTTTTTCCCCCTGCTCCATAGGGCGTTTAAAGTCACGTGTTTACAGAGTTTTCCGTCCTCTAGCGGTCATTTAAATGATGTCACGCTTCGAGGGGTTCAAGAAAGTGTGACAGTTTGTGACAAGGGGAGGGGGTAACAAGAAGTGTGACATCGTACATTTTGATTTCTATAAAAACATTTAAAATCAACAAATTAAACTTATTTTATGCTAATGTAATATAGCGTGAAATGTGACAAAGGGGGGTAGGGGGTATGTTGAAGTGTGACACTTAGTGACAAAGGGGTAAATATATTGAAAAAAAGTGTGATATCATTTAATGAACGGTCCCCTAGTATCTAATTGGCCGTGGATGTACCGAATCTATGGATGTACTCTATGTACCGACGGGACTTCTCACTCCCTTCAGTTTTCTCGCATTTTTATTCGTTTAAACCCAGTCATACTCGTTTGATTATTGAATAGAAGCTGAAGCTTTTTTTCTAGATCACTTGACTGGAAACAAAGGAATGCAACGATGCAAAGTCAAGATGGATGGAAAAGCTAATATTAAAAAAGTTTAATGTTAAACGTCCTATATAAAACTCGGTTATTGCAAGCATAAATTCGACTTAGAAAGGTTTTTTTTCTCTAACTCGAACGTCTTTAAAGTTTTCTTTCCGGAAATAAAGTTTGCAAAATTCTATTGAAATTTTTGTGAAAAAATTGAACTTTCACAAAAAAAGGTTTTAAAAAAATGTAAAAATGTTTGACAGACTTTTTACATTGGCACACAACATGTTGAAATGTTTATAGACTATCTATAGATGTAACATTCATTTTTATGTGACTTGCATTTCGCTCACTTTTTACTTTAAAGTCTGAGTTTGCATTTTTAATATAATATTTGCATTTTGATATTATTTAAACTAACTTCATTCTTTCTTCTAACATACATTTGTTGCATAGTATTATCAAGTTTTCAGATTAAACTCAAAAAGGAGTAAATATTAGTAATTAATTTTTTGTAATTTTTATGTTTTTAAGTTCGTTTGTATTATTCCCAGCTCTCTGTGAACCCGAATGTCAAAATGGAGGTCAATGCGTGAAGCCCTATTTCTGCCACTGCCCTTCTGGAACAAGGGGATCTTTTTGCGAAAAAAGTACGTTTGCTTTTACAATTCATTGTCTTAAGCTTTAAAAAAAACTTATACTGGGACAAAACTTATTTATTATTATTATTATGTTTTTATCTTTATCTCTTTGAACAAGATATGACGCTAGTTTCAGAATCCATTTTTAATGTTTATTTACCTAATTGTTACTTTTTTACGCATATAAAATGTATTTTTGCCCTAGCCCAAAAAATTTATCATTTATGTGAACATAATGTATTTTTTGATTGAGTGAAAATATTTGGGATGTCTTCCAGGTTGATAATCCGATATATATAATAAATATGCGATATTTTGATATTAGTAAATGAGCATGATATTTTTCAATGCTGGGGTGATCCTGCTGATATTTTGTCGATTTTCTAGAACGACGATTGTCCGAAAGCACGAGAGCTCTGGTGCTGCCATCTAGGAAGAGCGCAGTAAACTTAACCAGTGTTCGATATCGTTTAAATGTTTTTTCTTCCATCACAGCAAAATTTAACCACAAAACACTCACCTTTATTTTTTTCACGTAGTAGAATTTTCTATAATTTTTATGAAGCAAAAGTTAACTGAAAGGAGAATGCTGTTTATTTTTGCTATAAGAATCAAAAATTAATTTAAGGATTAATTTGTATGTATGCGTTTTGGGGCTTAACATGGACTTATAAATAATGTAATATAGGACATCATATGGGGAGAGAAAAAATAGCCATTTATATTTACACTTTTTTTGCCCCTGTGCTGAAAATTATAATTTTAATCTAGGTTATTCTGTCATGTTTAGAGTACTTACATGTTAATTGTGCCTTAAAACTGATATTATTTACGTTATTTGTGACCGAAAAAAATATGAGAAAATTTAGTTTTTGTATCATTCCTAAATTTATCATAAAAAAAACTTCTTTACTCCTGTCCCAAATGAAAAATAAAGAACTAGTGAATTTGTAAGTCAAACTGTGCGCTCATATTTGTTCAAAGATGTTTCTGAACTGAAAATTTTACTTAAACTAATTAAAGAAATGACTATGAAAAAGGAAAGAGTTAGTTAACCATTTGAAAGGCTCTGGAAACACTTCTGATAAAATAACGAAATTCAATGGTAACAAATGGGAAATTTGATTTATGAAACAAATTCTGTTTTGATAAAACTTAGTCAAGGTTAAAAATTTGACATACAAAAAAAAAAAACATTGTTAAGCATAATCTTTTGAAACACATAGACATGTATTTTTTTTTTCTGATTTTTATATCTTGGGTGGAAAGTTACATGATTAGCTTTTTTTTTTTTTTTTTTGCAAAACTGCGATATCCTTTCTAAAGAAGAAATACTCTCTTGGAAAAGCTGGAGGATTTCTTATATAAAAAAATACTTTAGAATTATACAGGGTGTTCATTAATTATTGTCTGGGTTTCCGTACCTCATAACTTTCGAATAAAAAATATTACGCAAAAACCGATTACGTATTCGTAAATTATAACTCAAAGAATTTTATTAATGATATTAGAAAGATTAATGAATTTGCACATGGCTGCCCTTCGTGGCTCGTAACACATCGAGACGAAATTCGATTTCCCTCCAAGTGTTCTCCAGCATTTGTGGGGTAACATTTTGGATCGCAGTAACAATTCTGCGCTTCAGTTCATCAATGGAAGACACAGGAATCTGGTACACAATGTTCTTGACAAACCTCCATAGAAAGAAGTCCAGCAGTGTTACCTATATCTGGTGATCTCGGAGGCCATGCGATTGGTCCACCTCTTCCACACCATCTGTCAGGAAAGTTCTCGTCTAAAAAGTTTCTGCAAATGCGCTAGAATCGCATTGTTGCCACGTAAAATTCTTTGAGTTCTAATTTACGAATACGTAATCGGTTTTTGCGTAATATTTTTTAGTCGAAAGTTATGAGGTACGGAACCCCGACAATTTTTAATGAACACCCTACATATACATATACATTTTTTAAGTTTACCCTTTCGGGCATATGTACTTAAAACGTCAGCCTATAACGAATAGAAAAGTGGCGAATAAAAATATATTTCAGATGCAAACCTCCAATAATATTTGCAAGTAGAAAATCTCAGATGTGAGAAAGTGAGAAACGTACTGATGAAAATCCTTTTTTTTTTTTTTTTTTTGTAAATGTTGTTAATTCAGTTTTCCACAATATGGGATGTCTCTACCTTTATTCTCAGTAACCTAAAGAATGCTTCAAAAATTTATCAATACATAGAACTTTTTTTTTTTTTTTTCCCCGTATTCAATGCCGTTACATTAAAACCATATTGCAAAATACCGCTTGACTTACACCCGTTTCTCACAATCTCATGTATTAAATAGAAGCAGCTAACTACTGGATCCATGGTACTGTTGCAGATATTTCGTCATCGTAGTACACAGTGTCAAACTCAGGGCCCGGTTAAGACCGTCGGGGGCCCAGGGCACAACAGTATCTTGGGGCCTCCTATGGCACGAAAAGTAAAATTATTGAGTATAATGTATAAAGTTAAATATTCTATTAATGCTGGGTTCATGCGATTGTGGATAGTTTACCTTGTTTACGCAAATTCTTTTAGCTCGCCATTTAAATGCGTTAAGATCTTTCCATTTTGTAAAAAAATTATCTTTTAACATATTTTCGGAAATCTTTCTTACCATTTGGGGGTCCATAAAATTTGGGGGTGTAAGGCCGCGGCCTAGTTGGCCTGTGCCGTAATCGGGCACTGGCCAGACCTGCATAACATTCTTATTGCTTTTTAAGTTGCTTTCACACCAAAGGCAACGGAGACATTTTGTCTCCGTCGTAACCGACTGTTAGTGTGGTTATGAAACTAACAGCGTTAACATATGCCTTCGATAACGCAATGAACCAATCACTGTCGGCTGGGAGAAAGTCCCTCTTAATGATGAAATAAAAAATGCCAATCAGTCAAACGTGAGGGTGTGGTTATGGAATTAGAACCAATGACATGCTCTGAAAAATTTTGTCTTGTTGCTGTTGCACTCGGTATGAAAGCATCCTTAGTGAAGTTTAAAAAAAAAAAAAAAAAACATTTTGACTTCAATAAAATTCAAGAAATAGTATGTGTAATTTAACGTCTAGTGCTTAAAATCTTGCTCCCGTTTTTCTATTTTTCACAATGAATTGGAGCTTATAAATATTTTTTCGGGTTGCGCCTAGTAAAGAAACATGAATATTATTATTATTATCATTAGTATTATTGTTACTTTTTCCGTTATATTAACATTCTAAAACATACTCTTTAATTCAATGTCAATTGGGAAAAAAATCATACTAAAATAAATACACATTGATATCAATAACAATTACATTTCTAGCTTCTTAACTATTAGCCACTAGTATGAAGTATATTAATATTTATTTTTGGGATAAGTGGAATAAATTTTCCTTGCTTTTCGTAAATTTTGTCTGACGAGTTTAATAAACACGGGTTTTAAGTACACTTCAGATTTTAAAGTTATATTTTGAACAATAACAGGTTATATAATCTAAAGTCAGGAAAAACTCATCGCAGATGTCATTTCTTTTCCAGTTTTATGCAAGCCCGAGTGTCAGAACGGCGGCGTTTGCATCGGGCCGGATCGATGCTCCTGTCCCCGAGGCTACGCTGGATATTATTGCGAGCAAGGTACGTCACTAATTTCTCGCACAAATATTATCTTCTTTCAAAGTATGCATCTTTATCATTTTAAGTGATATTTCTTGCTACTTACTGTATGCATGCACACATGCATACATACATTTTTGCAATATTGTAATTTAACTGGTGCCTTTTTTCCCCTCTTAATGATATATTATTATAAAACGATCTTAAAAATATAATTGATATATTCTTTGCTGAATTTACCAATATTTCGTCGTGGTATGTTTTTCCCTTTACTTGTTCAAAATTCACTTTTACCTCCACCCCCCCCCCCCCTGCCCTCTGTTCGTGTTTTGAGATATTTTATGTGACTAAGCTCCTAAACTCGGGAAATGCTAAAGAGGGTAAGTATTCTACATCTTAAGACTTTTCCAGGTATTTTTCCTCAAATCAAAAACGCATGATGGATATTGAAAAATTAATGAGATAAACTGCTTTAAGCGCTTGAAATTAAATTATTAATGGTTACTCATGCTCAAAAATAAAGATCATGAAAGCCAGTTAGGATTAAGTATCAAAGCAGTTCAAAAGTTACTCAAACCCTGTTTAATACAAATAACGGCGAAGTTCTATACATACACCTGAACCCAACTGTCTTATTTTTCAAATGGTTCCTAGAGAATACAGATTACATGTCTGGTTTGAAAGAATCAACAAGATATTCATGAATATTAATATTCTGCGTATTTGCTGTATGGTGCAAAAACAATCACTACAACGTCTTAGCAGCGGAATGAATATGTATGCTCACTCAGTTTAAAATTACTGGAGAAGTTATCCATTACAGGTTGTATCTCTTTCTTAAAAGCATTCATCAACAAATGCTGTAAGGTAAGAACCTTTATACACAACATATCTTTTAGGAGTTATCTTTAGGATTACCATACGTCGGAGCATGACGTGGGAGAAGTGGTCTGTTTCTCCCCATGTCGGGAGAAAGATCCAGTCACAGGGTGATAAACAATTGGCCTCCGAACTACGTGGGATTTGCAAAGTTAAAACTATTGTTGCGATCCATTAGAAAAAATAGACATGAAAAAATCCTGGATTCATTAGTACATGAGGGCGCCTATGTACACTTGGGGATATGTGCATGTAAAATCCGTGGACCCCACTACCTCGCCCCGTGCGCAAGCAATCCTAAGGCTTCGGCTAACAGGTAAGGGTCTGGTGGAGAAAAGAAAAGTACATGAGGACGCTATTTGTTATCCTTAAAATAAATGATTTATATTCAATCCTTTCATCGTCATTACTGTTTGAAAACATATAAAATATATAAATGTATAAAAAAGCTTGTTTTTCTTATCTGTGCTTTAGTATACTTTTGATTAAATTTTTCATTTGTATGTTAAGTGACTTCACTTATTCAAGTGAAAACAATGTTTTACTAAACTATTCTTTCTCTCTCTCTTTTCTTTTCTTTAGTATACTGTCCAGGAGGTTGTCTGAACGGTGGTAAATGCAGTAAATCAGGAAAATGTTCGTGTCCACTTGGTTACAGTGGTTTACACTGCGAAATAAGGTGAAGTGCCAAAATGTTTTTTAACTCCTATACTCCTTACAAAAAATAGATTTAAAAGAAAAACTAGTTAGAGAACCAAAATAACGTAAAAAGAATCATTTGTGGTACTACTTTGTGAACTTAGCTGGTTGCATGATGTAGAGTAAGCAAATAAATCCTTGGAAATATTTCAACGTATTTTTTAACTCTCTTGAAAACTGGCTGCTCCTGTTTTATTCTTTAGGAATGTAATGAATATTTTGAAATTAAAATCAGTCTTTAAGTTCCAATATTGCCTTTATGTCATTAATTTAATTCTAAGCAAATAAGCTGCATGCAGTTAATTGAATTTGAAACTTTTTCTTTGTCATTGCGTTGTTTAAAAGTATTTCGACTGAAATAATCAGGCGCTAAAAATCCATTCCAGCATTGCTCGAGACTTCAATCTCCACCACAGTTTTCTAAACTGTGAACCTCAATCCCTATCGAATCTCACGTCAATTTTCGTGATTAGTGACTCTCTCGCTATCTATTTACTTTTCCGTCAGGTGGATGTTTTGAAAATTATAACTTTTTTCGGAAAGTAAAAATACCATGAATCAAGGCGAAGTTCCAAAGTCCAGACGACTTCGCTATGCATAAAATGAAGACAATTCGCGGGACAAAAATTTATAATAATTTTAATTTATATTTTTATTTTTATGTTCATCTACTGAATTATGCTATATGCAGCAAAATTCCAATTGAATAAACATGAATAAACCGAATTTTTCAAAACATTTTTTTTCCTATGAAGAAACTCCTATACTTTCAGTTTAAATAAAATCTAAAATAAACGAAGTCCTCCATATTCATAGCTTATAATTGGGAAAAGGAACATTCGTTTTGAGGGACCATTCTATTGTTTTAAAATATCAGAGCGATGATAATGAAGAATGCGCCTTTGATTGCAAAGTAGGCAGTGGTTATAAGCTGAAAAGCGGTGATTGTAATCAAGAATTAAGAGGCGTTCTGGTTGTCTACTGGTGACAACTGTCACCAGGTCCCAAAGAAGTTACGAAATTTGAAATTGCTCACGAAACTTTTCCCTTCAAATCTTTACAAATATTTTTAATCGCTCTGAAAGTGTGCTATTTTTTCGCCTACTGTCCACCACGCGTTATTGTGTAGATCAAAGTTCCGGAAAGAAAGTTCTGGAAAGGTCAAAACAAACCTTTAAAAAATAATATTTTGGTTAATGCTGTCAGTTGCTTGAAGGGTTTGTTTTTACAAGCTTCATTATTTGACAGGTTTGTTTTTACAATCTTTATTATTTGACAGGTTTGTTTTTATTTTTTTTTTTTTTTTTGAGAATCATATAGACATAATTTGGTTTCATTCCGTTATTAATGTGTTTGTGCGCACAATAAACTCTAATTTTACAAAAGTGAATGTATTTTAACTCTTTCCATTTGTTTAAAAAACTTATGGTTTTAGAAAATTTGAACAAATTTAACCCAAAATCTCGTATTTTTTAAAAAATATACTGCTTTAAAAAAAATTACCCTTTATAGCATTAAGGGAAAAAAAGCAACGATGTTAAGCACGAAATTACAATACAAAAAGTACACTCTTGTAGTGTAATTTTGTGTTTGATGTCGTTGTTGATTTATTATTTCTTTTTTGCTTACTTTCTTTGTCGCACAAAGGGTAAACACTTGTTGCTTCACCTTTATAGACATTGATTTCTTGAAAGGTCAGAAAAAGTTTTTAAATGTCACGAAATTATTCTTTAAAGTTAATCTTCATTAACTTCGGTAATAAAATGGTCACGTGACTTTTTTTAGAAATGCTTTTATGTCGACAGCCCAAAAAGCAACTCTAAGGTGCTTCCACACCAAAAGCGACAAAGGCATTTTGTCTCCGTCATAACAGATTGTTGCTATGGTTATCAAACTAACAGTGATGACGTATATCTTCGATAACACAATGAACCAATCACTATCGGCTCACTCTTAATAACGAAATAAAAAATGCAAAACAGTCAATGCGAGGGCGTGGTTATGAAATTAGGCAGAACGAATGACGTGCTCTGAAAAAAAAATGTCTTTGTCTTATGTTGCTGTTGCGTTCAGTGTGAAAGCCCTCTAATGCTCATTCCAGCCTTTTTTTTCTTCTGAGTTTAAACTGATATGATACTATTGGAGTATTTATTGCATTTTGTCGTTTTATAACAGGAAGCCATGCAAATTTGTGGAAGTAAAAGAGCCATACAAGCGGGGCTACAAGCAGAAAGTAGCTACGCAAGTCAAAGTCCCGTGTGGTGCCTGGGGATGGAAAATGTGCACAAAGACCAAGTGAGTGTTTAAATTTGAAAATAAATATGATTTGAGAACATAATGTCTTAATGAAAATCTTTATTTTCTTTCAGTTAACATCCTCCCCCGCCTCCATAAAATTCTCAATTATTTGAAATTGTATGCTGTAATTTTGGACGAAAGAGGGTAAAGGCACCTATCATTGACACACCCACAGCTATCCCATAAAAAACAAAACTTGCTCAAACAATCGTTGAGACACAAAGAAGCATGCATACAGAAACTATATTCGAATATCTTCTAAGCAAAAATCATTATTTCTTTTATAAAGGTTAAACAAAACAAATATTCCAGTTATTCAACGGTTTTTAAAAGCAAGGGGACACTTTTAATATTGAACTCTTTGAGCAGAGTAGTTGCCCACAAAAGATGTGTGTTTGCAGTAGACAGGATTGACTAAAGACTACATTTACAACAAAAGTAAATAATTCTGTTAAGGACTCAACATTAAGTATATTTAAAGTAGCAAGTTTATTTACAGCTGGAAAAACTCATTCGTTAAATAGGAAGTAGTACAGCATAGATTTCTTAATTGAGTTTTCTTTTTTGTTGAAAACTATCTTTTCGGTGTAACACCAACGCTATATTCCTTAATGTTATGATTTAAAGTATTCTATCACAACTTAATACTTCTCATGCCAATCGGAGCTGCTCTAGCCTCTGATAAATTACGTGTCCAATTACGTGTAGGTTTGCCGGGCAGGATGGCTCTTGGACATTTAACATTACGTTGACGTTCGTCGGTTCTGCTTTCGTTGTCCTATTTAATCACGATGAAAGATAATGTGAAACTAAATGAAATCCCCCCTCCCCCCCCCCCCCCATTTTATGTCCCCACCTGTTTGATGTTCAGGGAATATTTACTCACGTATAGGGAACGATGGCAGATGCTCTTTGTGCACATTGTTATTTGAGGGAAGCACGCTGAATGACGTTTATTAGTAAACTGCAGTGCGTTGGAGTTGAGAAAACATCCAAATTAGTTTTGTTTTCATTTAATACCTCAAAATTACAGAATAAGAAGTTTTTAATAATGAAAGGCGGAAAAATCAATATGTTTATTCCTTATTTGCAATTTTAAAATTAGTTCAACTGTTGTTAACGTTCTCTTTTACTTACTTTCAAGATTTTTAGAAATTGGTGGTTTATCTTTAAAATTTGTATTACTAATTCATTGTAGCTTCCCATAAATGCACCAATGTAGGAAAAGTCTAGTTTCTTAAAATAAGATCTAGTTTCTATCAAACAAGTGTCGTTTTTAACAAACAAGTGTTGTTACTATATTGAAATTTTAACATTCTGAAAACTGTTACTGTATTAAAACTTTATTCAAAATAGCGTATGTGATAGTTTGATAATTTCTACACTGGTACTGTATTCAAAAAAGAGAAGGTAATATAACACTCTACTTAAATGAATAAAAATACGAATATGAAAATTAATAAATACGAATAGCAAAAAAATAATGTATAACGCCTAGACTAGTGAAAACGCGTTACTGCAAAAAAAATACTTTTTATCGAAGAATTTCTCTTCATCCAATCAAATTTTAGTTGCCAATAATGCATTCAAAAACTTTTAAATTTTAATTTAAAGAAAAGGCATTAAAATTTTATTTATAACAGTATATGATACTTTGATCATTTCTGCCCTGGTATTGTATTTGTAAAAAAGAATATAATATAACTGGATACTTAAATTAATAGAAATACTACTGGAATTAATATGAATTCCCCCCCCCCTTATGGGGCTGCTGAGTTGTGTTCTCCCCAATTGCGGACCTAGTGCGTTCCCCAGAAATTGGCACCATCTCTTTCAGCGGGGCCACAATAACCTTCGCCGCATGAGAATTTTGACGCTCACTTACCCCTAAATGGCGACCCCTGAGCTTTCGTTGATGCAATATGCACTAGGAATTTAATTGAGCCGAGAGCATCCAAGCCTAATGTCTACTCAAGGGTTCTTTTACATGCCGCATAATCATACGACATGGGCGCAGACGATTTTCTTCATCTTGAAAATCCACCGACTTGGGCCAGGAATATGAAAATTATAAATACGAATATCAAAAAAATATTTCATAACGTCTACACTAGCGAAAATGTGGTACTGAAAAAAAACTGGTTATCAAAGAATTTCTCTGAAAAAGCATCAAATTTCAGTTGCTCATAATACAATTTAAAGCTCTCGAATTACGAATGAGTAGAGGAACAGTATGTATATTATGCCTTTTATGTACTATATATAATATGCCTTTCTGTTATTATTTATCTAATATGCATAGAAATTAATAAATGTATTTTTGTATGTATGTTCACTGTACCACACCAATCGATGGATTGGAATAAAATTTTTAATTTCAAGATTGTTCCGAAAGCAAAAAAAAAAAAAAAAAGATAGAGTCACCTCATTCAAAATAAGCCTATGAATTTAAATATAAACTAGACTGTTAATTTTTTGCTCCCATGTTTTAAGCTTTTTAACATGTATAGGGCAGATATATTTTGTTATTATTACGTAGTGGGAACATCGGGTAATTTCACTCGATTTATTTGCAAAATCAATAACATTTCCGTAGTGGGATTATTTAACAGAATTTTATACGTTGCTTGGTTTTAGGAAACCAGATAAGATTTATTCTTATTGAGACTTCTTCATTTTGCAGAAGAAAGTTAAATATACATTTCTGCAGCTCTTTTCCGATTTTTCTAAAATAATCTCCCAAATCAATACCTCCAGCTCCAAAAAAATCATGAAATCTCTAACTTTGTACTCAGGATTTACATAAGAAGTGATTTTTATCATCTGCTTCGATTTCCTTCTCCGATTTATCTCGAAGAACAGATGTCAGGGAAGCTGTCAAAGGGGCCGGTGGGTTATATTTGATTCGATTTCTATTCCCGGTTTTTGCATATCTACAGTCCGCATATCACAAAGTAAATGAAATCATTTAATTTTGATAAATATACGCAACATCGGAAAGAGTTTAACGCTTGAAAATCCACTTTGTTTAAAACATCTTATTCATAAAAATGGTTCTGGTAAACCAGTTTACAATTTGAATTTACAAATATCTCAACTATAAAAACTTGGATAAAACCGATTGTAAAATAAACAAACTACGTGTACAAAATGCTTGTGGCATTTTGTGGCATCTTTTCCACACGTTCCATCATCAAAATTAAAAAAAGAAGAAGAAAGAAAGAAAAATGCCGGCCCAACCTAACGTGTACAGTACAAAAGTCGTTTCTACTTTTTGGCGAAATTGAGTTACTGCCTCTATCACTTATCTTACCTAAACACAAAGTTTTGTCGTCTTATGTGAATGGGAAATACTACTTTAAAATTTCTTAAAAAGTGGTTTCTGAATTAAGTACACGGAGAAACAAAGCTTCAACCGCCAATACCTCCTCTTGAGCGCAACTTAAGTTGCGGTGACCATGCTTAGCATAATTACAAGTGGCTAATGACGGGTTTCTCTTTCCAGAGTCCACTACGAAATGGTTTACAAGACTTTCTTCAAGACGTCTTACGAGTGCGAAGAGGTGCAACACAGCAAATACCCGAATTACCAGAAGCTAAAGAATGGATGAGGAAGGGAGCGAAGTGGAGCTGTGATCATCGTCACGTCGTCAGAAGTAGCTGTTCATCGCACATTATCTCATGTTCCTCGTCTCTGTCTCCATTCGAATAAAGCGCTGTTTCTCTCCCACTTGCCTTGGCTCTTGTCCATCTTTTTCAAATGCAACATCACCCATTCAATATATCGCGGAGGTCATCATTTATTTTTAATGGGGGATTTCTTTCTAAAAGCTTTGAGATTATGGCAACGTTTGTCAGATTAGCAATAAAGGGCTAGACACCGCAAATAGGCGGAGTTTATGATACATATAATAATCAGGTCGGGATCACGTGCTCTACCTAAAAACACCATCTCTTAAGAAATGGAGCTGGGCTTTAAGTGATCAGTGAACATTTCCCGCCATAGAAAGCAGATAAGACAGAACATTTAGTACGAAGCAGATTGGATGAAAAAAGGTCAACTCTCTTATGCCTCGGCTCCTCGTAAAGCGAAGAGGAAAGCACGGAAGCTCTATCTCGATTTTAAAGTCCTAATGTAGCAGCATGATACATATAGTTTCAGTTTAAAACGCTTATAAATAATTTATAATTTGTTATAATAATTGAATTTCGCCGTTTGGTTAAAAACCGTAAAACATGAAGGAAAAGAAAGGATTTGGAGAGCGGTTCTCCACTTGATGGCTACTGCTAGTTACATCAAATAAGTTTCAGAAAATAGTTTTAGTCAATAGAACAATCACAATTCAAATATTCAAATTTATTTTTTAAAAACATTTTATATTTTAATTTGTAACACTTAATAATTGTAAGAGATGAATTTAAAGTTCAAAGAATTTTATTCATGAAAACGTACTTCCTTTCAAAGAAAAGTAAGATGCAAATTTGCAACGAAACTTTTATCTTCAGTGCGTGGATGCATGTATATTGGCTACAAATATAAATACAAAAGTGACAACCAGCAACAGGCACAGGGCTCAGCTAGGCTGGTAAATACAAATAAGTAAAAACTAATTTGATTATTTTTTTCTCAAATAACTCGATTTTTGAACCTAAGCATATTATCTCCAATGAAATCTTACTTAGTAATGCTTTGCCTTTCGCAAAATCACAATTGTTTTTCTAAGTAAACAACAATGGTAATCCTGAATTCATTGCAATTAAAAGCAAATTCTCTTCATTGATATTTAATCACTATAAAATTATGCTGAACGTTTTTTAAAAAAGGATATCTGACTCTCAAAACTAAACTTTAAAATTTTTCTGCCTTCAAAACTCAAACTGTAATTAGAAATCAGTGATAAATTTTAATTAGTACTTCAAAATATTTTAGGTATAAAGATTCATTTGTAAAAAAGTTGAAGGATTAGGTTTTCTACAGCTCAGTCCTTTATTTTGTTTCGCTCATTCAAATTTTCTCCTACTTTCAAACAATGATTACCATTTTTAAAATTGATACTGATAACAAGAGTTAAGCTCTATAAGTTAAGTAAATGGAATTATCATAAATACATGAGCGCAGAATTATAACAAACTAAGTTATAACACCATTTTGTGACTATTCTAGTTCTTCAGTTAAGCCAAGGCTGAACTCGATCGGAAAACTGGATCGAGTTCAGCCTTGGTTAAGCTTAAAGAAATGAAACAGCCAGTTTAAAATTTTATGCTAGCGACTATTGAAAACATAAGGATTAAGTAAGGGAACTATCATACCTTCATCATGGCGAGCCTTAAAATATTTGCTATAGAGCCATGACAGAAAATGCTATGCAAGCTCATTTTCGGCAACTAAATATACTTACTGCCCATTGGAAAAGAACACGAATGTCATTTGATTTCACCCGTGGTAGTCTAGCTAAAAATGAATCATAGCTAAAAAAATTTAAAATCATAAAAAAAGTTCCTTTAAAGAAATGAACTTCTGCATGAGAATGAAAGTCGAGGTTAGCAATTAACTACGTAAAATAAAAAGACTTTGCGTACATCAAAAGTATTTAACTACTTCCTTTCTGTTTTGCATTGAATGCTGGCAAATAAATAAATTGAAAAAGATGACACCACACATTATACCAATAAAAGACTTTTACTCTCTGTGTTGCCATTTTTAACGATACATTTAAAATAAGCCCTAAGTATTTCGTCTTTTCATTCAAACATATTTTTCTCAATAGCGTCTCTCTCTAGGCTCCAATCGTTCGTCTGTTTGCTCGGATGATCCCAGAAATCTCGGTTTTCCATCATGGCATCTGTTTCCGCAACTGCAATGTCGAGAGCCTGTTTAGGCTGATGGGCCAATTCACGAAGAAGGTACTTCATCAGGCGGGATTGCTGATTCTCTGACCTTTTCCCATGACCTGAAATTCAATGTTTTTCTATAAAGTATAAAACAAGTAAAAAAATTCCGAAATGATAGTGGAGAGGATATCACCACACTAAGAAAAATTTTATCAGAAAAAAGTAAGAGAATGAAAAATAAAATTGTTCTAATAACTACATCATTTGATGCGCTACACCAATGATGTCCAAACGCGGCTCTCAGATTGGGTGTTTCCTCAGGCAAAGAAAATTAAAAAAATATATAAAGCACTCACAGTTGACTAAATTCTATTAACAAAAGATATGAAAAAACATGTAGGTATTATAAAGTTGTTCATGTTGATACATTTGAAAATTAAGCAGAAATGTGGGGCGTACTTCATCGTCTGCAGCGGTGTATAAATTTCGGTGAACAAAAGCGGGGTGAACAAGTTTTAAAAAATCTGTAGTTACGGTAAGAAAAACTGGCAGCAGACTTCAGCCACTAATTATTATGGACTCGCAGGCGCAAGAGTTCATAATATCAATTACATACAATCTAAATTATTTAAGGCATGGGTTAAATACCTGACAGCTACATCATATAAAAATATTTGAACGTAATTAACACACAAATGAGCATTAAAATTCAGACATATGGTTCGGGATTGCTTGGGATCCCTTTTTCAATAGCAATTTTCGCAGTAGTGGAGCTTCTAGATCCAAAAACATCCAAATGAAGGATTTGCAACAACTAGAAGCTCCACTATTGCATTGAAAAATGGATTTCAAGCCATCCCGAAACATAGGTCTGCATTTTAATGTTCATTTCTGATTTCATTACATGCAAATATTTTTTACAGTTCACTTGTGCACGAAGTTCCTTTATTATTATCTGCATCATATGTCTAATGTCTGAAAAAAAAATTGTTTTTTTTTTCAAGACTTATTAAGTGTAACATTTTTAATTACTTATTAAAATTACTGAGGGACTTATTAACTTGACAGGCAATTTTAAGTTTTTCTCAATACCTCTTGAAAATGTTTAAAAAGTATAAGTTATTCCGGACAGTACCGTATTATGGGCTAAATGTGTCACGGCAACTAAATATGTTTTCAACAAACATATTTTGGTTTTCATTTTTAAATTTTCCATAATTTATCTCCTCACCAAAAATGGATTCCTACTCTGCCAAAAAATAAGCGGAGATAAAGGAACAAAGTAGACCTATGGGTAATTAATTTATTCGTACCAGATCAACAATAAATGCTTGGTAAGATTCCCAACATAAAAAGGCACAAAATTGTTTCCAGAGCTCGTAATAAATAAACACAGCATCTAAAGTCAGAACATCAGCGAATTTATATAAGAAAGAAAATCGATAGAAGTTGAAGTAATTAGTGATGGAGAAAGAAAAAAAAACTCTGACTCTAAATCATCCGAAATATTTTGAAGATTTCTTCCAAATGAAGAAAAATAGCTTCCGGCAAATGAAATAAAGACAATCAAGAACTTCCGTGTTTATACAAATGTTGGATTAATTTATGCAGCAATGCTTCAATCATAATACAAGCTAACAAACTAGAAGTGCGAGTTAATTATAATACAGAAGAGCCCTCCAGATATTCTGATAAACAGTCACGATGAAATTAGTATAGAATTCACCGTTCACCTCTCCTTTTCTACCGTATTTGTTTTCATACCGAAACAGAAACAATGTCATTTGTTCTCGTTCCTCTTTTATTATTCGATAAACTTAGAAACATGTTTTAATGTCACTAGTATTTAAATCTAAACACATGACGTGTTTACAAATAAAAGGCAATATGAATTAAAATGGGAGAAAGGAGTTTTGGGGGACAGATGATTCCAAGATACACATTTAATCTAAAACATTTTTCCAGGATTTAATTCCCGTTTCAATCACAACAAAGACTCGTGTTTAGTCAAATAGCTTAGTTTATTTTCTTGATATCATTTTAAATTTAAACTCTGCTCTTTATTTTATAAAAATAAATGTTTAATAGCAAAAGAATAATTTTTATTCGAAAAATCCTGTAAATCCCGTTTGTGGTTAAATATTTGATCAATGATTGCATTACTTTTTAAATTTGTTATCGTTGTAAGAAGCAAATAAAAATTATTTTATTTTTATTTTTTACATACTTATTTTTATTTTTTTACTTACCTATTTTTGTTTTTATTTTATTTTAATTTTTAGTTACTTATTTTTATTTTATTTTTTATTTTTATTTTATATTATTTTTTACAAAAATGTTATTTTACTTTTAAATTTTAAAACGAATACTAATTAACTGGGAGTCTGGTTGATAGCCACTCACTCCTGAAATGCGTGAGTTTTTTTTCCTTGGGAGAATAGCAGAATTATTTTTATCGCCACATAATACATCAGACAAGTGTTCACTCGTTTTTCCGTTCGTTAAAGAAATATTTTCTTAGAATATTTTTCACTGCTTTCACGTGCTTTTATTATATTGCCATTTTCCCAACAATATTATGACTTTCAGAGTAGTTGTATATTTTGAAAGCCATTTTTTTATCATTTCATGAATTATTTAATGCTGAACCATTTGCAAGTTTAGACATATTTTATTGAAATTCATAATTATTTTGCTCATATTTACTCATATTACCACAATTTACTTCAAGAATTAGCACCTCATATAAATTAATTAGTTCGTACCTTTACAAAGTTGTTCAAAACTTTTTTTTCTTTTTGCTGCTGTTGCGGTTGTATTTCGGAACGTGCAGCAGTCGTTTTTCGTTGTCTGTTCAAAAAAAGAATCACTAAGTCAAAAAATGTAGCTGAGAGATTTTGTTAATTTAAACGTTTGAATCGCTTTTTAAAAAAAGTAAAAATTATTAGACAAACTTCTAACTCCTAAGTTAGATTTACTGATGACATTTTTAAATTGTGTAAATAGTTTATATCAAGAAACAATTACTTGGAAATTCGCTGTATTATTCCGTCCAATGTGTTTAGGGGACTTTAGCTTGAACACCGACGATGACACACTTAAGATGGAAAATTTACCCAGTATAACGATACAAAAGTAGCTGTCGCTTTGTTATTATACAGTGTTTTATTATTATTATTGGAAATTATTTTTTAAAATATCTTTCTTATTGGGACACCCTTTATAAATCATGTTCTCGCTTTTCCACGTGTGTGCCAAGAACTTACTGAAACTAAAATGATTTTCGAGCACAAAATGAAGATCATTTAATATAAGCAGCCAATACAAGCACATCAAATCCATGCACTGACTGTGAATTGCTTCATTCCCTTCGTAAAATGAAACGCTTTTGGCATCGAATGTTATCCCTACAGACCAAATCTTTGAAATATTTACATACTATTTCGATAAAAACGATCGATATTCCAATAAGAAAGGTAAAATTAAGCAAATTAATTAGTTTCTCTGCTTTTGAAATTTCATCTGCTTCCTTATCGACCTGCTTATGGATGAATCGAAAAATCTATAAATGGATAAGAGGGAACCGAGTACTTTCATCCCTCTTTGTGTGAGATATTCGCGCCGTAAAGTCTCCATTACTGGGATATGTCCTAAAAGTAATTCTAATTCTGGAAATTAAACAAAATATCTTAGGAAGTGGGATAAAAGTCATAAGCTAACAATGAAAGTTTCGCATCCATTTTTCAATAATTGTGAAATGAATGTGAAGCTTAAAATAAAGCAAATGAAGAAAAGAAAATTCAAAGAATTAAAATCAGAAAATAGAAATTAAGGCCGTTGAATTAACATGGTATCTCATTCTGCTTTATGATGTGTAGGTTTCCTTATCCGGATAATTTTTCTATTCAATAAGGTACTGTAGTGGCACAGCAAAACTTCTCCAAATAGTCACCCCTCTTAAGCGGACAATTTAATTTATCGCCTACAAAGTATTGAGCCTTAAGGTGCATTCCCACCAAAGACGACTAATACAAAAAACATGTCATTTCCGGATCTGCGCAAGCGCAGAACATATTTTCGCCTTCAAAAATAGGCTCTAAGCTTGCGCAGTTGAGAAAAGAATTTTTTTTGTCTTTGTCGCCTTTGGTGTGAAAGCACTCTTAAAAACCCCTCTTTTGCGGACACTCCTCTATTACGGACAAATATGTTTGTCCCACTGTTGTTCGTTATAGAGGGGTTTTACTGTATATCCTTTGAATGTTTTCCGTGAATAGCGTTTCATTTTTTTTTTTTTTTTTTTTAAAGAAACATTAAAAGTTCTTTTCAACTTCAAACCCGTGAAAAGTTACTTTCTATAATAGCAGAATGGAAGATGAATTTAGACCAGAGAACTTTTAGGCATGAAAATAGTACAGAATGTTAAGGCGCTAATTAGAATTAACAAATATTCATAGCTCGGCTCAGATAAGTTGATGTCTGACTTTAAAAGAGGATTTTTCTTTCTTGTGGATTTACCAGTGAAAAGGGAAAGTTATTTTTTCAGAGTTAAGTTACCGTCTCTGGTCGCAGAGTTACCGTATTGGTATCGCGACCTTAACTAAACTCCATTCCATGCCAATAAATTTCGCGAATCTAACAAAAAATGTAGTACATGGCTTGTAAACGTAGTTCTAATATTTAAATTCCCTGAACCAAACCGAGCTTAAATGAAAGAGTATAACCAAAAGTACAGGATGAAAACAAATTATCTGCTACTGGGAAACTCCTTGGTTAAGAAAATATCCTGGAAAGTTTTCCTCTCTTTATTAGAATAAACAAACATCCTTCTCTTAATTTCATTGATTCATATTTACAATTATTAATTAAAAATTAATATTTATGCAAACAAGATAGTGCCATTTTACTTTCACCGTAACTTTTCATTTTCTTTTAACAGTAATGATTATTTTAGGTGAATATGCATATGAATGAATCACAGTATTATGCAAGGTAAATATCCTATGCAAATCTTTTAAAAATTGTCAATAACTATTATATTGAGTACATAAAACATAACTAACATATTGAGCATTTATTTAAAGCTAAAGAATTTTATTCAAATCAAAAGAATTTAACCTAATAATTTTTAAATTTTACCTAATTATTAAAATGAAAAGTATTTACCTCCTAGGCACGAGTGTCCATACTGCTTGCAAAGACTTGCTAGAACATGAAATGTAAATAAAATATTTTATTTTTAAATAGTAATAATTCTCAATAACAGAAAAAATTCGCAGTAAATGTGAAAAAAATAATAATAATGAACCATCTTAACCTTTTGACTACTTCATTTACTACGTCGACTGCATTAGAATTCAAAAATAGCATAAATTTACTGTTTGAAGTTTTTTATGGACAGTTTTCAATCCACAGGTTGAGTTACATGACCCACCATACACACACATGACCCACCATAGCAAATCGACCTAACTTATCACAATCAACGTATCATTTCTATCACAATCATTTTGTACAAATTTTACGCAATCTTGATAACAAAAATTCAAACATGCATAAAATTTTTGATTTTACGATAAGAACATAATGTCCCTTTTGTAGTGAGAAAGTTAATCTACCGTCAAGTGAGCCAACTTTATGCCACAACGTCCTTTTAGACACTAGGACTGCCTAACGGCTGTTGAGGTGCAACTAGAGCTTCGAAGAAATTTTAAGAGTTGTTAAAAAAGTTTCGAAGCTCTATTTAGAACTCGGCATCCAGTTGGTAGCCCTAGTGTCTGAAAAGATGTTGCGGAACAAAGCTGACTTGCTCGCACAAAGTTGGCGCACTTGACGGTAACGTTCAGAATAAAATGTTTTAAATGAAGGAAAAAGTTTAATATTTCGTTACATGATATGGTTTATAGCAGCGTTTCTTAATGTCCTTGATGCGCGCAACCCTTTTTCTGGTCGACTTCTACGGTGGCACCCGTTTTTTTTTCCAGTAGTATGGTGTTAATCAAATATTCTGGAAATGAATTATTTGCAATAAAAATGTCGATTGTATCAGCTAACATTTATTAGATTCAAAAAATGATTCAAAAAATTAACAGTTGAGACTAAAGTTATTTAACCCTCATGGGTCTCTTGGGGTTATATATGACCCCAACGTGATTTCTGTTGAATCTATAGTGTCAATGAATCGTTTGTTTTTAATCGCATTTTGTTACTTTTATTCTTTTGGGTTTTTGTATGAAATAATGGTATTAATTTATTTTATTTTATTTTTCATTAATTTACGTTTTTTGCATACGAGACCTTTTGGGATTAGCGAGAAAATAGAGGACATTCCAACTTTTCTCGAAGAGAACTGGATAGAAAATATAAAGAAAAATATTAAAAGTATTTTAATACACTTGTAAAAAAAAATCATTTTCGTTTCAGGTCAATAACAATTACAAAAAAATCTCCAATTATTTTATGTTTTCCTTTAAAATTAACATATGCTTAATACATAAGCTAAATTTTGCTCTAATTGAGTCTTTTTTTTCTTTTTATCATTAAATAGGGTGTAGATTTTAAAAAATACATGCAACATGCAATAGAATAATACAGTAGCTGAAGGAACTCTTAGTGTCAAAAAATGACCCCAAGGTTCTTTAGTATAACCAAAATGAGAGGAACCCACGAGTGTTAAATGACTTCAAATGTTATATTCAAACAAAGTTTCAAAAGATAGATTCTTAAGGGGTTCGCCAGCGCTCTGACAGGGTGGACACCCCTGTTTAAACATATATGTCAAATGAGGACGGATAGAAGAGTTTTACTATAATTAACTTAGATTTTTTTAAGCAAAAAGAAAAAATCAAAATTTGTCCTTACATAAAACTTAATTTTCATGAAACAGAGATATCATTCCTTTGCGCAAGCATTTCTCGAGATTTTGGTTTTTATGCTTCGTAAAAAGGATGATTCAAGGTATATTCTTTCCTGTGAATTTGCTCCTCGTAGAAGTGCTTTGTGTGTGGATTCGTTAAATAACAGAACATATATCATTGACTGATTTACAATTAAGTGTTGCAGAACTAGTTTCGAAATATGGTAAAATAATAAAAAAAATCAATGGTACAGAAAAAAGATAGACAGTCATGTACATAGGAAGAGAAGATGAATAATGATGGTCTTTTTACAGGGTTATATGCTTCCACTGCAAGGAAGGAAAAAGTCAAAATTTTCCTTTTGTGGAAAACATAAATGCTCTTAACGTTTATAATAAACAGCGATATCATTTTTTTCACAAATATTGGCTCCACAATTAACGTTACGTTGTATACAAAAAACGTTGAATTTATCAAAACAAATCAAAATTTGTAATTTGCAAAGATATCTTGCTCTAATAGTTTTCTATATTGAGTCATTCACGCTAACTCAACTATGTCTAAAACTAATTTTTATCAAAAATGTTAAATAAAAATGGTTTTCGAAACAAATATTTCTCAAAGTTCATAAAACAACAAAAAAAACAACTAAAGAAAATTCTAAACTAAGGGCTGAATGTAGGATTTGAATACTTTACTCAACAAGTAAAGATGTAAATAGAGAAGAAATACGTAAAATAAGCAGAAATCGCGTAGTTTGCAGCACAAACAAAGGTTTAAGAAGTTTTTCTCCTATCATAAGCATTCTCGAGTCTCTGAGTCCATCACTCCAGTTTTGACATATTGTCAATTTAATTTTTGAAATCTTCATAAAAAGTAGAAAAAATCATCTTACCGACCTTAAATCCCACAGTAAATTTCACGCAACATAGAAAGTATGTAATTGAAGGGTCCACTAGAAAAAACAACCTAAGTCGAATACTACTTTATGAACTTTGCTTTATGTTTTATTCATTCATTTTATAACATAAATGTTAATTTTAACTATACGAGCCTACTTTCCCGTAACACCCAAATTCAAATTTATAATACATATATTTATAATGCATAATCTATATGTATATAAATGAGTGTATGTCTGTCTGTCCTTTATGCATTACTACACCATTCATCCGATCGCCTTGAAACTTTAGGAAGTTGTTGAGTACACTCCTACGAAGGTTTCTGAAAAAAAAATCCTACAAGTAGTTCTTTTTTTACTTCAATTTTAAGCAATTGTCCACATAAATTCCCCAATATGGGGGTGAAAAAAACCTTGCACATATTAGCATAATATATCGATAAAAAGCGCTGATTTTTCTGCACAAGAAATTTGTTCGAAGTTTCTAAGTCAATAAGAACGCCAGTTATAAGCTTTTTAGTGCGATTTCTTAAGGCTTACCTTGATCCAAAAATAATAATTAGCAGTTTCCTCAACTCCGAGTGAATAGTGTTAGCTTAATTTCAATATAAAAACTATTTTTCAAAATAGAGAGAATCGTTTAGTTATCCACGGAAAAACAATAATGAAGCATACCTTCGATTTAACGTTTATCTCAAATTAGCAATAGGTTTTTAATTCGAGATTGCACTTGATAAAAGTATTGTTTCCCCAATTTAACGATTTCCTTGATTTAGCAATAACATTTAAATAAATATCGCCAGAAAAGGAATACCGTAGGGTTTATACAAGGTTTCAAATAACGTGGCGAATATGACACGCCACAATTTGACTTTTTAATTAGTTATTGGCGATAAATCGAAACACACTAATAAAATTGTGCTTACTTTTTTCAGGTACGGTTAAAATTCAGCACGAGCAGCGCCGTGCGGGTACCGCTAGTTTATAATAAAACATAAAGCGAAGTTCATCAAGTAGTATGTGACTTAGCTCGTTTTTCCAGTGGATCCTTCAATTGATTTATATCATAAAATAACTAATTGTAAATTCTAATTCATTGCTGTAATCTGTCTTTTGTGTGTGCGCGTCTGGAGTTAGTCATGTTTACCAGAACACATACGACATATAAATTTACAAAGAGAGACTTATTGTATTTATACTAAATTCATGAGATAAAATTCAAATAGTTTCCACGCATATCATCCGCAACGCCAGAAAGAATTAAAGAAGTAACTCACCGGTGGCCAAAGGACAAGCGTGCAAAAGATGAATTCCGAGGACGACAACTACCAGAGTGAGAGAGACCATTTTCGAGGACATAGTCCGCAATGGAAATGAAGACGGGATTTGCCTCATTTAGACTATTTAAGGAGGTCTCCTTAATGAGCGGTGACCACCCTTTAAATCAACCACCGATCGCCAAATGCTAACAAAAGGTGGGTTCTTTTGATACTACGTAGCGATTGGACGACCGATTAATGAGGGGGCTAACTCCATTCTGCAAGCTGTCCGGTTGGAAGACATCCTCTTCTGTCCTGACCTCTCATCTTTGCCTCACAAACTCTAAATTGCTTATTTTCAAGTATTTATTTATTTTGTAGGAAAGAAGGAGGCTAGTTTGATTTTACTTCAAAAATTTTAAACGAAGCAGCTTTCAAAACATACCAGTAGACGGCAGAATAAAACTGAATTTACCAAATGAATAAAAATACCAATAAATGGCGTAAGTAATAGTTAAAAGATTTAAAACTGCTAACCGATTTCAAGGGCAATCAATGCCCTTCGTCAGTACTCATTTTGAATATGCTATGCGAAAATGAACTTTCTTTAATTAAATCTGAATTTATTGGCGACTTATAGCTTAATATTTCTCTAAATGGTTGCAAATCAGCATTCTCGAAAAAGTAAGTAATTTTCATTTATCATAAAAAATATTTAGAACATTTTAACGATAAAATTCGCAGTATTTTATGCTTAACTTACAGAGTTTATATTTTCAAGTATCTGACATTTAGAACAGAAAACAGCACAAAAACGATATATTGGCAAGATTGGTACCCCGAGTTTAAAGTATTAACTGATTCGGGCGGTAACTAATTCTGGTTGCGTCGAAGGTTTCATTTCTGGAAAATATGACTGTCCGAATGTAATTGCTATCCCTTTATTTTAAAACCGAATTCTATTTTATGTCCTTTGCATATCTATAGGTTATCACGTGTTTTCCTCCAATTTTGAATTAATGATTGCAATGTCGCGTCCAAATTCTTCTACAGTGAGATTTTGTAAAAAAAAAAGATTTTTTTTTTATTGCACAGGAATAAGTACGAGCAATAAAATTGGGTGACGTTGCAATCTGAGAAAGAGTAATCATGATCGTATCTGCTGAATCATAACATAAAAAAGAATCTGGCAGTAAATACGATTCATTATTAGGTGGCTAAAAATCAAAATAAAATTCATAAGGTTAAAATGCATGAAGAACGAATTACAATAGTTACAGAAGAAATGCTGCGTCAAGATATTTCGTACTCGATGTTCCCAATCTCAATTTGGTGAAAGTCCACAAGATTCATCACCAAACCACGCCTGCTGATGATTGACCACGACCATTACCTGTTTTGCTGGGGCACTCTAACAAATTTTGCTTCCCAGAAAAAACAACTTGTATTATCATTTGTCTAAAGAACAACTGGTCATCTAAATGACAAGAATATTTTTCTGACAGGAGCAACGCCTTTGTTGAGCAAATATTCAAATTTCCGAAATGCAATCAATTTGTGTCACGGCTGTTTTCTTTCAGTTTGTAACATAATACCCCGACTCCCAACCTGTAATTAGCGATCCCACGCTCCAATTGTCAATAAAATTATGAAGAACTAAAAGCTCTTTTCTTATCTTTTTAAACACTAGCAAATTAGATTTATGTCTGATTGACAGCGCAAGATCTTGATCTTTGTCTTTAAAATGCTTTTTTCTTGCTAAGAGATGGAAGATGATGAAATGTTATAGTTCAAAATTACCCCGTTTCTAAAGAATTTCCTACAAATCAATAAAGTTATATGCATTCGCTTTAGTAATTTCCGCAGACAAATAAACCTATTTTAATAACTTGGGTTTTGGGTTGTTAAACTTTCATACTTGATTCATCAATAAAACTTCAAAACTTAACTTGGGTTTGAATAAAATGCACTCTTACAGCTGACCATTTACAGCAGAAAAAAAAGCAATTTCTCATCTCTATTTTCAGAAATATTATAAATTCTTACGTTGCATTAAATGATGCAATGTTTTAGAAACATTTTTAATAACTTTGTCAAGAACAAATTAATTTCCAAAAGCCAAATTGGAAGCAAGACATTTTTCTTCGTTAATTAGACCTTTTTTGACATGCTTTGTTTCATTGCTTACTATATGATAAAAACTCTTCCAATTATTTAGTTGTTATATGAATAAAGAACCTTTTTTCCGAACTCTCAAAACAAATAACGCTTATTTGAGAGAGCTTAATTGCTTGAGAATGCAGTATTATCTTCGTAAGGTAAAATGAACCTTCAAGATAACATTAATTATCGGAAAATTATATTTGAATGGATGTAAGAAGGGCCTTATATATAGTAATTAAATGACCAGTTTTTAGTAGGGATTTTAAGAATATCATTGCCAAATTATTAAGAGTTGAAAATCGCAAACAATAAAAAAGGTTTAAAAATTGCATTCAGAGCAGAATTATTTAATTTAAAGTAAATTCAATAAAAACGAAATTTTCTTTTTCTAAAAAATATTCGAAAATAAATGTATTTACTTATAAGTTGCCATTAACAACAAGGTAAACAGTTGCTGACGCAACCGTAAATATAATAATGGTAATAATTATAATGATTGATTTGTCAAAGAGTTCCCTCGTGGACCGATACTGGGAGGCCAGGGCAGTTTTAGATACATAGACTATTAATTGCAGCTGTTTTATTTTGTGCTTTTATTGTGATTTTACTTTTATACATTTCTGCTGTAATGGCCTTTTATCTGCCATTGGAAATAAAAAAAATTATAATGATAAAACAAATTATAAGTTACAAAATCATTAGAAAAAGGTAATGGTAATATGGATTGTATTTTGTGCATAACCGACCAATTTCTATTACAGAAACGTGCTATGTTTTAACGGAAAAAAATAGAATTACTTCTTAGCGTCCTTTAAGAAAACCACCAGCAGCGGTAGCTGTACAGTTATTATATGAGATTAGTGAATGTGTTTTAAACGTCTTCATAAAAAAATTTCACGCTAGTAAGTTAAGATAGTAGTTAACTCGGTAAGTTACATGTACCAGTATGATCGTAAGCCGTGGTAGCCTAGTGGTTAGAGCGTCGGACTTCCACCTGGAAGGTCGCGCGTTCGATACCCGCTGAAGACCCATCATGTACACTTGGGGATACGCGCATGTAAACTCAGTGTACCCCACTACCTCGCTCCGTGCGCAAGGAATCCTAAGGTCTTGGATAACAGGTAGGGGTCTGGTGGAGAAAAGTATGATCGTGACAATAGAATAAACTAAATCATCATAAATGGAAATTTCAACAGACAAATGATTATCATTGAAAATTTCGAGAGATAAACAAGTTACGCTCTTCTTGGTTAGAAGAATTATACCTGAATAAAATACGTTAACTAGTTAGAGAAGGCATTGAGCAATTTAAAAAATAAATTAATTAAATTAACATAAGTGTATTGAGTTCAGGCGGTACCTTATTTAGTTTCCATTTCATAAAACCCAAATGAGATTCTGTATTACCATTCCTGCTGTAATGGTAATAAATTTCTAGGTACACTCTGACTTTCTTGCATGTTGTTTTGCAAAATTTATCTTTAATTTGCACTTAGTTATAGAATTTCTACCTCTCACAAAATTTATCACGCTTCTTAAATTAATCTACTCCATATTCAGTAAACAACATATGAAAGAAAACAAATTGCTATTTGTCTTTATATTTCAACATTAAATAAGGAAGTATCTAAACTCTTTATGTTTTAACTGCAATTTTGCGTGTCACGAAGAAAATAAATTTTCGATAAAAAAGATTTCTTTTCAACTCTCCAAGTAGAACAAAGAGATTATAACTATCTTTATCACGCCACATAATAATATCTCTTTTCAAAGCACTTCAAGCCTTATTCTTCGATATTAAGTAAATCTTAATAATTTTATAAAACTAAAAATTGGAGTCTTTTTGCACTTTGTAATTGAAAACATGTAAGTGAAAATTTATCTGAGCAGCGAATTCAATAGTGTGTGTCTTTACGGTATGTGAGAATAACTGCATAAAAACTTTTCATCACTTATGAACATTAAATAGGTACAACGGTTTTTCCTTAAATTATGAGCTGCTTTATGGATAATTTTAAGTTCCACTTAGTTACAGAATTTCTACATCTTACGAACTTTATCACATTTCTTAAATTACCCTCAATTTCATATTCAGTAAATAACAGATATGAAAGAAAGCAACACAACGAGTGGACAATTAGACTCGAATGATCCGGTTGCGGTCAGGTGTGGGCCGCAAGTAGTGTGAATTGGCTCATTTCACGCAAAGTACTACTGCACCGGAGCTGCCATGGCCAACCGTGCCATGTGAGTCTGCCCATTCAATCCAATGTACTACTACGCCGAACCTATTGTGCCTGATCACAACCAGATAGTCATTATGCATCGAGCCTTACTTTTAAAATAAAATTCTGAATAGATTTTTTCATAATAGCCGCATTTCATTACATTGAACAATATTTCTGAATTGAATGTTTGAAATAAATTAATTTTAATTCAAGGTTACAAATCTTCAAAAGCGAAATTTCGTCAATTTTTCGTGATCATTCAATGATAAATCGGATATCCGACTCTGACGATTAAAACATGTAAATTCTATTCATAGTTTTACACATACCACGCTTCCAAATATGTAATAAATTTGTAATTCACATATATTCAAAACATGTCAACTAATTAAATTTTAAAAATCAAATTAGGTAAATAAAAATCATACCGGATAACCGAATATTTCGTTCAATTGCCGTATCGGATTCCGAATATATTTACAAAATCTTGCTTGGATACTTGCTATCCGATATCAGTATCCAACAACGGGGGGACCGGTCCCATTGGACGGAAAACTTAAGTGAACTAATCATAATTTTCGTGACTTTTCGTTACTTTCGTAACAAATTTCCAAATTTGTGACTTTTTCGGGACCTTTGTGACCTGTAGACAAGCTGTAATTTTAACATTCAAAGACGGAACACCAAAAGCGACAAAGACAAAAAACATGTCTTTTGTCATCGCGCAACCGCAGGGCGCATTTTTAAATGCGAAAATATGCTTTGCGATTGCGCATATGTGGAAAGACATGTTTTTTGTCTTTGTTGCCTTTAGTGTGAAAGCAGCTTAAGACATCTAAAAATTCTGTTTTTAGTTTTCGGCATTGGTCTTATTTTGCTTAGCAGCCGTCCTTGAACTTTTCATTGGCAAAGCATTAAGCGTAAGCAGAATATTCTGACGAACGAACCGAATATCAATCGATTACTTGTTTATTTTTACTTTAGAGTAAACTTAGTCTGGGTAGTGAAGTTGATCAACAGAGCCTTTTAACTGAATTATGAGCAAAACAAATGCTCTGTTAACCCACTTTCTATCACAGTTTAGTGTTGCGAGAAAGAACAATAATACAACACAAAGCGAAAGGTAAGGTTGAACTTACTAAAAGTATCAATATAATGATAATGGACACGTCTCACTTAGATGGAATTACCAATAGCTTCTTTGATTAGTTGAGCTCTCTTGGAGAATTACATTAAGTTTCCCTTCTGTATTTTTAATCACAAGTGCCTCTCATTAAACCTTATAAAAGAATACTTTGATTTATTTCCCCCAAACTTTTGAGCCATCATCAAGAACTTCTGACCGTTGCAGCCATTAGATCCTCGCTTTGCTGTGACTGCTTCCTTCTCTCCGTCACGCGAGAAGCTCAAACTCACGCCATCTGCGTAAGAATTGAATATCCTTGCGTTCTCAAAGTATCATTTAGAGAGCTTGGAGATGATGCGATGAAGGAAACTTATTGCTCTGAGCGATATCCAAATGGTAAAGGATTTCAATCCCGTTAACTTTTCTACACCTTTGGGCGAAGAGAAAATTTTTCCTTAAAAATTATTTTTAATCAATAGAGAACCATTCTGGCATCATCTTAACATTCTAAATTACTTAGTTTTTATGTTATTAAACAGAATCTAAGAGTATTTTTTTAATTAAGTTCAAAAGGGAACTCAAAATTATTTTTTGAAGCTATAGTAGTATTTCAATCAAAACCGTTAAGCTTTAGAAACTTTGAATATAAACTGCTGCTCGTCTTTTCTAATTATCTCTCGCAAATTGAAGTACGCTAAAGGAAAAAGAATTTTAAAAAATTTAAATATTCAAATTCAAAACAGTTTATACTAGTTTTGAAAAGAACTAATTAAAAGGTTTTATAAGGATAAAAACATTGTGTTCATTAGTGAATATTTTTGCAAAAATTTCTATAATTATACCTTTTATTTTCGTAACTATCATATCGTCTTAGAAGCATGGCAAAGATCACATGGAAAACTGAAAGGCTAATTGCAGTTGCGCCAAGTTTTCGAAGACCTTTAAACTCTCATTTAGTTACATCAATGTTCAATCTCTAATATAAGGGCAGTTTACAACGCTTGATAATAGAGAAATTTAATGATAAATAGAATTTTTTTTATGTAATTAAAACATTTCAAAAGCTTACTTCCAGCGATTTTGTTCTGAATCATGATTTTCTTAGCTACAATTTTGAGAACTGTGCTTTGTTTCATAGTATCCTTTCTTCCGTCGTGTTATTCTCAGTCAGACTCTGCTGCGGACTACGAAGCGAATATTGTGACAATTTTCTCCTCAGAGCCAGAACTTCAACTGAATCTGGTGTCTTTGCAAGCAGCCGTATGGCTGGGCGTAGCGGAAGTCAACAAGAGATACTCGAACATAAAATTCAACCTGAAGTTCATAAATGATTCTAAGAGCTGCTTTGGCAACCAGGCAGGTGTACTAGCGGCTGAGGAATTCTACCTGAGAAAGGTAACAGCATTTGTAGGGCCTGCATGTAGTCAAGCTTTAGATCCTGTAAGCAGGATGGCCTCCTACTGGAATGTCCCTATCTACACCGCTGGAGGTCTGGACTCGTTGTTTTCGACAAAGAGTATTTTTTCAACTTTAACGAGGCTGTCATTCTCTTTGGACCAAGCCTGCAGGTTTTTATTGAAAGTAAGCCAATTTTTCGTTCAAAACTAAAACTTTGATTTTTTTTTTTTTTTTTTTTAATCGTTTGTATAATATTTTCCTACTGAATTATCTTTTCAACTTTCAAATATATCCCAATTACATCTTACGGGTGTCTGTGTCTGCATCAAAACGACATTTTTTTTTCTTGAGTCATAATCTCTTTATTATTGTTATTACTATTTTAACTGGCTTTTTTGATACTGGATCATAAGCATAATAAATTTCACAATTATTGACTGTTTTGTGTTCTCTAACTTTAACTAAATCATGAATATGGAACAGCTCCCCTTTAAAAGCATTTAAAAAAAAAATTTTTTTTAGACATTAATAGAATTTGAGTGGCAGCATGTAGCTGTTTTCGTCGATGAAGCAGAATCTTCGGAAGTTCTTCTTCGGCGAAGTTTCTCAACAATTCTCAAGGAAACTAATTACACCGTGTACCCATTATACAAAGAATTCAACTCTGATGTGAACCCTAAATACATTAGAATGCTTTTAGATGCAAGTAAAGCAGCTCGAGGTAAGTATACATATAGTTTTGATAAATGATTACAGTTCAGAATGAATGTTGCGATTATAAGAACTGAGAGCTTTCCTAATATTGGACAAAATAAATTTTCTTGAATCTCAAGAACTAAGAGCTATGCTTACATTATGCATAATAAAGTTGCTTGTAACTTAAAAACTGAGGGCCCCTCATATTGGAAACAAATTTTTATGTAGCATAATGATGACTTAACACAGTGGTCGGCAAACCGTCGATCGCGATCGACCGGTCGATCGTGAGCCTATTTTCGGTGGATCGCGACAGCATTTTGGACAGTTTATAGCTTTAAAAAAACATAATTAAACGACTTTTGAATTGGAAGCGGAATATATTATTTCTTTTCCCTTCAGAAAATGTTGATTAGTTTGTCAAACCATTTGCGGGACCTAAACAAAAACTTGCCAATAAAATGGAATGTCAGCCGTCACATTAATTATGCTCTCTTTCAGAGTTAATTGAAGAATGTAACGGAATTTCACATATGTGTTTTACTTTTTAAAAAAAGCAAAACAAAACAAAAACTAAGTTTTTTTTTTATCAAATTTAAAAGAAATAATATATTCGTATCTGAAATTTTGCTTTGATACGAGTTAACGTTGTTAACATAGCATTATTTTCGAAATTTTTTCTCTCTCTCTTTCTTTCTAATGTGGCTGCATATGGTCACTAACCTTTGCAGACCTAGTGCGTACCCCGGTAATCGGCATCCATGTTTTCAAGTAGCACCACTGTCGGGGGATGCCATTGCCACTGAGAATTTGGACACTCAGTTTCCCCTACATGGTGGCACCTGAGCTCTCATTTGATGCGACTTGCACTAGGTATTTAATTTAGCCGAGAGTATCCAAGCCAAACGGATACACAAGGGGTCTTTAACATGCCGCACGATCATAAGACATGGACGCAGACGATTTTCTGCATCTTGAAAATCTACCGACTTGGGCCAGGTTCGAACCTGCGATCTTCAGCGTACGAGACCTGCGTCTTACCACTACGCCATCCTGTCGGCTATTTTCGAAATTTTAAAGTA